>CM056198.1:29818455-30418455 GCA_029692085.1 Gymnothorax javanicus | reverse complement strand
GAATTATGAAAATTCCTCGTTAATTCTGATAAAATAAAAATTGCATGCTGTTTAGCTCACCTGCAGTTTTGTAAATCAGGACATTTTTTTTTAACTCTACTCAGGTTTTTTCTATTTTTTTAAGGGGTCTTCCGGGTAAAAATGTCAATATTTTTGATTTTCACATAAAATAAATAAAGAAATGCAGTGAGATGCCCGTAAACACCAAGAATCTGTTTTTCCTCTGCCTAAATTGTTACTTTTGACTTTAAATGCAAAATTACCGGAAATCACAATTTTGACTGATTTTCAACCTTGTGGCATTCATAAAATCATTAATATTCATGTGATTGACTTGAAATTTGGACTGAAGTTGTTTCTGTTGGAGATCTATGAAATGACAAAGGATTTTCTAGATAGGTGCATCCCTAGGGGGTTAACTTTGAAAATGAAGCAAGTGGATGATAGCGATTTTTGTTATGGTTACATAACAGAGCTCATTCAATATTCATAAATGTTCCAAACAAAAAAATCATGCCATTTCATAGAACTATCTTAAACCTTTCATATGAGACTAATTTGAGTAAAATCTGACCATGGGTTATTGAAATATCAGTGCCACAAAACATTTTCAGATTTTGTCATTAAAGTGCCGTTTCCATGGCAACCATGTGAATTTTTGTCAAAATACTACATTTTATGAGGTTAAAATCATGTTGAGTATGTTTATTTCTTAGTTTTTACATTATCATGGTTATTTCTACACTTAACCCTGAAGACCCCTTTATGTACAGTGCCGTGAAAAAGCATTTCCCCTTCCTGATATCTTCTATGTTTGCACATTTGTCACACTTAAATAATTCATATAATCAAACAAATTTTAATATTTGACAAAGATAACCAGAGAAAACACAAAATGCAGTTTCCAAATGATGATTTTATTTATTGAAGGAACAAAGCTATCCAACCCTACCAGAGGGGTATTCTACGAAGCGAGATAAATAGGTTAGCGAGGTATGTTACGCCTAGGTGCGTTTTTCAGTGCCTCAAAGGAGACTCTCTTCTGACCTGCCATTGTAACTTATGGTATCTCTGATTGCGATTTTAGAGTTTGTCGAGCCAGCTCACTCAAAGAAAGCCTGGCTAATATTGAACTTGCTTCGTAGTTCTCCCCCCTCAGGTCCTGTGCGAAAAAAGTAAATGCCCCTTAGTTACTAAATCAACCAGTTAAACTGATAATTGGGTTTCGTTTCACAAAACAAACCTTGGCTTTACTACTGCCAGCACATAATACTGTGATGTAAACAAATTCAAGGACAGGTGAAAAACAAAGTTTTTGAGGATCCTCAGGATCCTGACCACTGCCACCAGACCCATTCCCGCAATCCAATCATGCCCTGCACATTCTGCATTGCTCTGCTTCCTGGGTCTACACCCTGGACTAAAGATCTGGTTTTCACATGCCTGTAGGACCAGTGATTGTTTACATCCGTTCATTCCTGACTCATAAGAGCCAACACTGGGATACAAGTTGAACACTACATGTGAAAACGTCAGAAATCTGCAATGTCCGAGAAGAACATGATGCCATTTAGATCCATTTCCTCTTTGAACCAGTTTTCTGGCACACTGACCTGCATTGATTGGATAAAAGGGGATTACATTTGCTCAGGGGCTATCTTTTCCCCTAAATCGCAACATACTACATTAGTTTTCTCATATGTGTCTGAACTTTTTTTGCTCATGTGTGTTATATCCCTCAAACATGGCCGGATCCAGGGGGGTGCAGGGTTGGGCTACGCCCCCCCAGATTCTTGCCGTGCCCCCCCAGCTCCTCCTGACTTACTGACATATACTTCAGCGCATTGTGATTGAGTGCGCAATGCGAACGAAATGAAAATGAAATGCCCCCCCCGGTGAACAAAATGAAAAGCGTCTCTCCCCCCCAGCAATTTTCACTGCACCTCCAGTCTAAGCAGACTGCATCCGGCCTTGCCCTCAAACATATAAAAAAGACTGCACAGGTTTGCTTTGTACAAGGATCAGCAATGGTCTCTCCAACCTTCCTAGAAGTGAGCACGTCGAGCCCCGGGGGTGAAAATCAGTTTCCGCCCAATTACACGAAGCAAGTCCATCAATCCATTTTATTGCTCCCTTGGAGAACAGCCCAAAAACAAGGGAAAAAGGAAATAAACATAGCTTTTGCCACTCCACAAATTAATCCTGTTTTTCTATGATAATCTGGGTATGACTGAAAATTGGGCGAGAAATTATTTTTTCCACAAAATCAAAGTAATGCTGCCTCACCAACATTAAATGTTGTTGCTTTGCAGTTCAGACATGGCCTGTTGGATGGAATTATTTTCACAGCCTGTGCTGTGAAATGCCATTGAAAATTTAGATATTACCTTGCTGTACACTGCAATTGTTGACCAAGAACTCTCTCTCTCTCTCTCTATATATATATATATATATGTATGTATATATATATAAAATAGAGTGCTCAAAGAACACACTTCATGCAACTGGCAGAACTTACTATATGATAATCAATGTCCACACAACTTACGTAACTGATTGCAATGAAGTGGTGAGAGTCTCACATTGAATCAGGTTGTCCAAGTGTAACTGCTGACAAGGAACCCAGCATACTGCATCTGTGCAAAAGACCAACAATGCTTAGCCAGTCTACAGTATAATCAAGCAGCATATACAGTGGCTCACTCTGGCACGATGTGGCTGCAATTGAAGTTTCACAGGCAGGCAGCTGACACGTGTATTTTGGAGGTGAGAGCTTGGTTGTCTGCTCTTTCTCAAAATGAGCATAGCTTATAGCAATAACAATGAACACACATAAGTCAAGCATTTAGAATCTGGAGAAAATAGTAGTGAAAACAAAGAAATGAACACAAGCTGAAAAAAATAAACTCCTAACAGAACATGATAGCCCTGTACTCAACCCGTGATATTGCTAACATAAAATCAGGCCAGGAAGTATTGGCACGAATGATAAAAATGAAGAAAAATTCCATAAAAGCTCTATAATAGAGAAAATATAATTAATAATCTATACTGCAGTTATCCTTGTGCTGGATGCTGTTCATTCTCTTGCATTTTTTGGGCCTGTACATGAATGATGTGTTTTCATTGTGGGTCTATGGTTGTGTGTGGTGACTTCTCACAGAAATGGATGAATAGTCTTGTGAATGTGCCCAGGCCCTCTTCATGAGGGTGCATTTAAAAAGTGCTCCTATGCAAGAAAACATACTGCAATTTAGAAAATCTGCGGTAAAAATCTTTTTTTTTAATTGGTATGGACTTGATAAGTGAGAAGAGCCATGATCTAACTGAAGAATAAACTTGAGTTTCACAGCAAACAAAAACAGGAGATGCTTGTGTGTCTTCCCTTCATGTAGAAAAGTCTAATGATCTCATTGTACTTGTTCCTCAAAAAAGAATTTTCCCTCTGCTGCAAATGGACTTGCTTAAGCTTTTCGCTATGGCCAAAATATAATCAGGGGACAGTCAAAAGGGTGAGATTTTTCCCCTCGAAAGCTGTTTTGAAAGTCACAATAAACAATTAATCTCAACAGAGACATACCACTCCCACATCCAGTGGCAATATAATCTCTGTATTAAAGTCAACAATTTTGTTGTAATGTCTTGATTTTTATTATGAAAGTAACGAGTTGTTCAAGAGATTGTGTTATGGCCCCAATTTGTTATGGCGTCAATTTGTTATGACGTCACGGACAGCAAGGGATGACAGACAAAATTCTTAAACTTTAACAGATTTAATTAAACAAACACTTAGAACTAATCTACAATCTACCCTACTGACCAAGATTGAAATAAAAAAAAAAAGATAGTTACAGACCCTTGGTAATTGAGATGGGCTGCTATGTTGCGATGTCCTGGGACAGGAAAATGCTCCAACACAGGCAAAAATCCACAAAAAGCTTCACAGGTCTTGAAAAGAGTGACAGGTCTGGTCAAATGTATCCTTCCACAATTTCTCCTTGCAATTTCTCCTACTACTTACACTCTCTCGATTTTTCTCCTTATATACTCTTGTCCAGCCCCCTCTGAGGCATGCCCAACCTAGCTCCAGACTGGGCTTAACAAAAAAATGTCAATACTGCCATCTAGTGGCTTTTTTTTTTCCACATTACAATTGTCACATGCTTCAGTAGCATTCACAAGGCATGTTAATGTTGTCATGATATATTCCTCTGTATGATACTACTGGATAGATGCAAGAGATATACAGATACACATATTTTTCTGCTTTGGTTCTCTGCTCTAGCAGTTTGAAAGAATGCAATGACAATGATGCTGAAATGTAGACTGCCGGCTTTAATCATTTAGATGAATGGTTTAGAAATGGCAGCACCTTTAGCACACCAATTCCAACCCCCTCCCCCCCCATTTCTGGGCACAATCAAAAAATATTTGACATTTTAACAGAATAAAATGATATTTTTTGCGCATTGTACGCATGGAATGACTGCTTGAAGTCTGCGCAACTTAGACCTAACCAGACGCCTGGTATCTGGCTCTGCCAGACCTATACTGCAGCCATCTTCAGTTCTTGCTTGTTTCCAAGACTATTTACCCTCAGCCTCCTCTTCGGCAGGTAAAATTTATGTTTAGTTGAATTCAGATCCAGTGAATGATTTGACCAAGAAAACCAAAATGACAAATAAAAATGTGTCACTACCCAATGAATTATGGTGCCCACTGTATATAAGAAGACACAGAGGTCATGCATGTTCCCCACCGAAGACTCCTTCATGTCACAACACAAATAAACTTTGACAATACATCCAATTGGTATGACAAATGGAGGAAGTTTCAGTCCCAAAAATACCAATGTCGGGTAAAAGAGCCATTGTATATGAACCTCACCCTGAACCTACATCAACAGGAAAAGATATTCTAGTACTGGGCACCCCACTGATACAGTCAGTATTTCTCATTACCAGATTTAGACTTGCTCATATTTCATAAATAAGTATTTAGACACTTTTTACTGCTCAATAAAAAATTTTGTGAGCGATGGAGCTTTGATGATGCAGAGAATGTCTGATATAGATCCGCAATAAAGAGGCAGAACTATCGATTTGTAGCATTTACTTTATCTATCATGCAGCTTAAATCAAAGAGTCATATCTCAAAGCCAAAAATACACACCATATTTCCGCAAGATGCATTTCAATTAAATCAGCAGATATACTACTTAAGATTTAGAAGAGGAATACTGATGGAAAATATAGTTATATGCAATAAATAAAAGATGGAGTTAGCAGATAGAGAGATGGAGAACCCCAATTTCAAAAAAGTTGGGACACAGTGAGAAATACAAATACAATCAAAAAGGATTGATTTTATGAGTCCATTCACCCTCTACTATATTGAAAGCACGTCAACAGCTCATAATTTGATGCTATAACTTGTATAAAACTGAGGTCTGCCGGATTAGAGATCATGCACACAGAGGTGGTTGTCGGCCAAGATTTGACTGAATTCCTTCCATCTTTTAATTCCATAATTAAATGGTGAAACTTTGTACTCAAAGTAGTGTATTATAAGCTTGTGTTAACAAATTGCCAAGTGTCACCATCCCAATCCTATCTTTAATTGGTTTTCCTTGTTCTAACAGTCTTGTGTCCATTTTGCTGCATTGTATCCTTTGATTTTTTTTTTGTCTCATTTTGATTCCCGCCCCTTTCGTGTTTTCCTTGTCCTTGAGTCTAATTGTTTTCATGTGTATGCAAGTTTCTTGTGGTCCGTCAGTTGTCACTGGATTGCCCTGCCTGTAAGATGCTTTCTAGCCTTGAGCCCTTTTCTGAGCTTTGTGGTCACTTGTGTGGTGGTGAAGTAAGTAAAAACTTAATTTAAGTATTCCAACCAATTATTAGGGACACTGTCGACCTGCTCTCCTGTGGTCTCCATAGCAGGGACAGACCCCCCAATGGCACAGCTCTAGTGATTCTGAGGATGTACAATTTTGCAGGCACAGCAACCAGCTGGACTATTCGGCTTCTGATCCCTGGACAGTCCCTGACTACGGCTTTGAATCGCCCCTTTTATTCAGTTGCCAATTACCTTACTCACACTACCCCCCCACTGTGGATTTCCAGTGCCCTCTTCAGTTCTTCAGACTTTGTGTTCTGGCTCAAATGCCCATGTGGACAAGCTTGTGGTTCCCTCTAAGTCTGTAACATGTAAACCTCACCCATCTTTGTTCATGAGGGACTAGGACTTGAGGGACTTTTTTGAGGCTCCTTTCATACTATAAATCGATTAACGCACCTGTTCAACATCACCTTGTTATTGATTACCTACTCATGACTCTATTAGTCCTAAATTGCCAATATGCAAACTTTATTGTAATTAGGTACGGCCATTAGATTTTAAAAAATGTTATTCACAAACACCAAGTAACAAATTGTTTAAGTGTTTTCAATTTTTGGACAAGGGGTTGTACATTGCATTGGTTAAATTGCAGATTTGCAAGGGCACCATTAATGCATGAAGTATGCATTTTGGAGCAACATATGCTGCCATCTAGAGGTTGTCTGTTCCAGGGACGACCCTGCTTTTTTTCCAGCAAGAGGAGAGCAAACGGCATTCTGCACAGATTACATCATGCATGGCAGTGTATGCAGAGTATGGGTGCTTGATTGGCCTGCCTGCAGTCCTGATCGATCTCCGACTGCGAATGTATGGCGCGTTATAAAGTGACGTATATGGCAACAAAGGCCCGAACAATTTCATAGCTAAAGATTTGCATAATGGAGGAATGGGAGAAAATTCTGCTTGCTGGACAACCAAGTGGTGTTTTCAGTGCCCTAACGCATAATGGGTCTCATAAAAAAAAAAAAAAAAAACATGGTGACGCTACACATTGGTGAACAGACTGTGCCAACTTTTTAGGACTCTACTGCTGTCATCACAGTATTGATTTTTACTAAGCTATTAAATTCACATCAGAACACCAAATAATGTGGTGTTCTACTGTTTTCAATGTATTAGAGGGTGAATGGTAATCAATCCTATTTATTTGCATTTTCCATGATGTGCCAACTTTTTTCAAAACTGTGGTTGAACTATTAAAAAAATAACACCACGAGTGCTGTAGCTCACCTGGATTGTTGCAGGAGCTGCATAAATGGCTGCTTAGAGGGTAAGAATTGGAATTTCAATATGGTGAAATTTCGATATTTGGATTAAGACCTCTTGAACAAAATTAACTGATGTCATCAGTGATGGGAAAGAGTACAGTAGCCATCTTTCAGTCAAATGACCATGGACAGTGTTAGGCAGGAACAAAATCTGCATCACCGAAATTGATACATGGTGTAGCAAGACCTGCAAGCATCGGCTGGAACTAACGATCCACCCATCAGATAAGCTTCAGCACTTGCTACTACCTACCCATAAACCAAATTTCAGGTCAATTACTAGAAAAATAGCCGACTAATAGCTCTAAAGGAGCTCAATACGGTATTTTCAATATGGTCGTCTGGCGGTCATATCTGAAATCGAATCAGAACGCCTCAAACAAATGTTTGCGCCTAAATCAGAACCAATATGCCCGCCAAGTTTCAACTTCATTTGTCCATTGGTTTTTGACAAGAGTGCGAGTGTCCAAAGTCCAGGGGTCATATTTAGGTCAAAATTGAAAATTTCGCAAAACCCGTCAGATGCACATTCGCGCTTGCTACCACTTACCCATAAAGCCAATATTAGGTCATTTACTATGACAGCCAACTAATGGCTCCATATGGTGTTTTAAATATGGCCACCAGGCTGGCACATTTGAAATCGGATCAGAATGCCTAATTTTTGAGTTTTTATCAGGACCAACATGTGCGCCAAGTTTCAATTTGATTGGTCCACTGGTTTTTGACAAGATGAAGTTTACAGTGGCAACTGGAATACAGGGCGTGTCCATAGTCCAGGGGTCATATGTAGGTCAAAATTGAAAAATTTAACAAAACCCATTGGATATGTTTCAGGGCATGCTACTAGCTACCCATAAACCAAATTGAAATTCTGATCAAACTCAAATTTTGAAATCAGCCTGAGAGCAAAGGTCAAATCAAGGTCAAATGTCAAAATACAGCAAAACTCAGAATATTTATGTTGAAGCCCATGGAAAGCTACCCATATACCAAATTGGAAGCAATATCCACAAAATTAGCTGCATAATGAACATAAACGGGATTTTCAAGATAGCAGCTAAGGCGGCCAACTTTGAAATCGGATCATAATGCCATGAACGAAATTTGGTGTCCTCATGGGTGGACACAAACGCCAAACTTCAGCTTCATCAGTTTCTAAGACAATGATGTCTCCAGTTTTCGCGGGCATGGCCCAAGTGTTGAAGTCCACGGAGAGCTACCTATACACCAATATCGACGGCAATATCAGCAGAATTAGCTGCAAAATGGTACTTTCAAGATGGTCACTTGAAATTGGATTGGAACACCATGAACAAATTTTACTGTCCCCATGGGTAGCAACATGCATACCCAGTTTCAGCTTCATCGGTTCAGCAGTTTCAGAGACTTAGATGTTCATAGCTTTTGTAGGCGGGGCCCAAGTGTTAAGGTCAAATAAAGGTCAAATGTCAAAGAGCAGCAAAACCCAGAAAATATATGTTGAAGTCCATGGAAAGCTACCTACATACCAACTTTGCCTGCAATATTTGCAAAATTAGCTGCAAAATGGCTACAATGATATTTTCAAGATGGCACCACGAAGGCCATATTTGAAATCTGATCGGAATGCCATGAACAGATTTATTGTCCTCATGGGTAGGAACATTGTTCCAAGATTCAGCTTCATTGATCCAGTGGTTTCAGAGAAGATGTTTACAGTAGCAACTAGAAAAGTGGGCATGGCCAAAGCCTAAGGGCCATATCGAGGTTAAAATTGAAAATTTTGTAAAACCCGTTGGATATGTTTTAGGGTTTGCTACTAGCTACCCATAAGCCAAATTTCAGCTCAATTGCTGCGACAAAGGCTGACGAATGGCTTTATAAAGTATGGCAGCCATATTCATAATCGAATCGGAATGCCTCAAACAAGCTTTGGTGTCCTCATGGGTAAGAACATGCACACCAAGTTTCAGCTTCATTGTTCTCAGTGGTTTCTGAGAGGAAGATGTTAACAAATGGACAATGACGATGGACAACAAACTAGCAGCCCATGGCATAAGCCCACCGAACCTTTGGTCATGGTGAGCCAATAAAAATGAGTAACATTATAGACATAAACTCAAAATACTAACATGTCAGAAATGCTGTTATTTATTAACGTTTCAAAATGAATCAACCAACATTAATTATTGATTAAAAATCAATTTCATCCAAATTAAGACTTCACAATGAAAGGAATCCCTGGTACAGAACATTGAGCAACCGCCTCTGGCAAGGAAAAACAGGATGAAATCTTTCCCCGTGAATTAGTGATGTTTGGGGCTACTTCCAGAGGTGCAAGGGAATTGGTAAGAACTTTGGCTTAATGAGTTCTATTAAGTATCAGGCAATTTTGGCAAGGCTGAGATTGGGCCACAGGTGAACTTTTCAGAGAGACAATGGCCTAAAGCACACCTCACAATCCACACAGAATTTGTTCCGGACAACAAAATCAATGCCCTGCAATGTCTCAGTCACCAGACCATCCAATTGAAAACTGTGAGCTGAACCGAAGGAGGAAGTTGAAAAGTACAAACCCAGAAATGTGACTCATCTTAAAAAGGAAGGCCAAAGAGGAATGGTCCAACATCCCTTCTAAAGCCCAATCACTCCTAGACTTCCCAACTAAGCAAGTTTACAGTAAAAGGACCTGCATGAAAAGCAGAGATGCTATTTTATGTTGAACAATAATTGCTTCTTCAAGCCATGCAGTGAAAACTGTGATGCTTTAAGCTTTATTGCATCTTCAGTGTAAACTGAATTTCAGACTCATAAAAAAATGGACCACAGCCAAAAAAGTGCTATGGTGGAGTACAGCCGCTGCCCTATGAACTGCACCAGACTTTTTAGCAAAGCAGAGATAATTTGGTGGAAATTCTGCCTGCACTTGGAAATTTCAGCAATAATAATTGTCAGAGACAATGTAAAAACAGTCTTCAAATCATTTTAAACAAGACTTCAGAATTTTAAACCTTTTATACAAGTGCTTTAATCGATGAAGGATACAGAGTGCAAGAGAACAATGTTTAGTATTAAATCTACCAATAAATTGTGCCTTTTGATAAAATGTTAACTTGAGTCAACGACAAGGACAAAATAAAACTTTAGTCAGCATGAAACAGCAGGTACAAAGCTTTCCCGGCGGGCAGGATCACATATAAGGTGTGCTGAGGAAAGCTGCCCCTAAAAAATCGTAAATTACTCGAAAAATACAAACTGCATAAACAAATTAATGTCATTTGTGTTTCCAAGAAAAAGTTTTCCCTTTATGTCTGAATACACGCTAAAGACAACAGGATCAAGGGTTAATGGTTAAATACAAAAAGCACTTCATTACCACCAAAATGTCACTGTTCTTTACAAAGATGAAAAACCAAAAACGTAAGCAAGGAATACACATTCATCGTATGTAAAACACCATTCTTCCAAAGCATCCATACATGTTGGGTGTGATATTCTAAGCGTAATCCAAATAAAAGCTAAGACGACAGTTAGCAACATCATATTATGGTTATGAGTTGAAATGCCACAAGCTGTCAAATAAATAAAACAAATTCCCTTGATGACTATCAGATCATATGAAAATGTTGTATAATAATAGTTACCATAGTCCAAAATAAGGGCTGCAGCTAACTGTTAAAGGTACTTTCAAGATTGTATCGATTATTGTTGCACATTGATATAATCTCTGCATACAGGTGGCTGACAAAGTAAGAGGAAAAACCCAAATTAGTGAATAAAAAGATAAATGCAAATGGTTCCATGAAAGTGTCCCGTGAGATACAATTCAAAAGTAAAAATCCTATCATGCTCAATGGCATGTATGAAAATGCTGAGCCTGCCAGATTGAGAGGCTTTTAAAGAAGGCTCCTCGTTACGGTCATGGATGGCAGCAACTTCAACTAATGTCAGTTTAGATGGCAATCAGACTGCTGCAGCAGGAACAGTCCTTTGACAATTAAGTAAACAAGGATACCATAGTAAGGTTACAAGTACCATCGCCTTTGCATTCATCAGTTCTCAACTATCTTCGGAACCTATGGGAGATTGTGGACCAACTAGCTCACTGCTCAACTTCCATCATTTAAACACAAAATGAGGGAATGTCTTCTGAAAGAAAGGTGTGCCTCACCTCCACTAATTTGTCATCCGTCTATATGTAAAACATGTAGCCCTTTTAGATCCAGTATTCTAAAACAGAATACAAAAATTCAGTGTTTTCATTAAGCCCTACAATACTAGTATACTTAATATACTGTATATTTCTTTGTATAGTAGATATATTATAATTATGTAGACACATACTTTTTTTCACATAGGGAACAGAACTTCCACCCAGTTTCTTCATGAAGAAAGACAAATTTAACCATAAAGAACACAGCAAATACTCTATGCATCTTCACAGCGAACTGCATTATCTTCCAGGGGAAGACTGAATACCAAAATCTTAAAGCAGGAGCGTGGGTTCATTATACCACACAGTTCCTCATACACTCAAAACAGCAGTTTTCAGTCAGCGTGTCAGAAACAGGAAATGGGAGAGTAGGATAATAAAGAGACAAAGAGCGACTATTTTTGGTGATTCTGCGTCGTGTTCGGTAATGTTGTGAGGAGGGGGATTAATCGAGTGGAACAAAATAAGCGTGGACGGCCTGTTCCCGTCATTTCCCTTGCCTTATTCAGACACTGCCACCTGCCCAGCTCCTGGCTAATCAATATTGACATGGCAATGCTTTGGTTAGTAGTGAATGGCTTTGAGTTCCATGGAGCTGCGCTCTCCGTCGGTGGGCTCCTAACCCACGTCACTACCACTGCTCCCAGCTGAAATCGTCTCCGCCGCCGAACACTATGAAGAAACCCAGGATGGTGAGGTAGATGACCGTGTTTCCCGCCATCACCAGGCCACAGGCACCCCACTTGATCTGCCAGAACAAACAAAACCAAATCAGCACCTTCGTTGGCTCAAAAAAAAAAAAGACACCTACCCTTCGTCATCCGACTCTGACTCCGAGTCTCGCAACTCCGCCACGCCCTCTCGAACATCATCTCTCCCTGAAGAATGACAAACTTCAGTCTCGGTCCAGTGAGATTCTAAAGGCCGTTTTATAATTGTAAAAAATCTGTCGACAATATCTGACAGCCAGAATGATGTCAGAAAGACCAAAAAAAAAAAGCGTCACCAGCCAGTTTCTAGTCCCTGTGGTATACCTGTAAAGTCGCAGATACCTTCGTTGTTAGTCTTATATTTCCATTTGCTGGAAGGGCCGAGAGGTCTGTTGTCAAAAATTTGGAGAGCTTTGGAAAGACTGGTTAGTTATAAAACAGCAAATGCATAATTAACTTAGAGACGACAACCTGCACCACAGTGTCCGTCACTTTGTTTTAGCAAAATGCATCAGCGTTGTCTGACTCATCTTACATGTATACCAGCGGCTTTAAGCCCACATTCCCTCACAAAAAATGCACATTACTGATATGGGAAAGTCCACAAAGGCTGAGAACTGGCTGTCTCCTTCCCTCCTTCTTTTAGCTGTGAGTCAACTATAATGCCAGTCTGGCTTACCAGTAGCACTAATTGTTCAGTTTATTACCTGGGATGCAACAAAACCAGTGCTAGTTTTGAACTAAGTCAACCATCAGATTCATAGGATCCAAGCTCATTAGTTGTACAAAACGGTAAATGATCGTTTGCATTACCTTGCTGCCAATTCAATTTCTCAAAGGACAAGGTGTTCCCCAACGTCCTTCCTCAGGTTTCGGTTTCTAAAGACAAAGTTTTTTATCAAGGCTTAACTCACCACAGCAGAGCGGGCGAGGATGATGGGCAGCCCATACGTGGACACGACGATGCCCGTGGTGAAGAAATATGCCAGTTCTCGGCACGCGTTGCTGGCTGCATCAGTGTCATCACTCACCCGCCCAGCAATGAAGTGGGGAACGGGGGACACGATGTAGAACATCAAGACAAACAGCGGCCAGTAGACCCTGCAAGGCAAGGAAGGACGCAGATTAGCATCTAGGATTTTTCGCTAGCCTTGTGATTAGACATGAGTTAGTACTACCAAGACAACATACCCATAATCTTCCAGCACACAACCCAGTAAGAGGAAGGTCAGACCAATCGCTCCGCTGAAGGATAGTCCAACCAGAGCTGGGGGAAAAAAAAAAAATACAAAGACAACAAACCCAAAAACCCCCCGATAAGTGAGCAGTAGAATTAAAGAACTCTAACAACGTACATGAAGGCAAAGGTTAAAAAACATCATTTAACTGACTCCCATTTCATAGTTTACATGCGCTGCCCCCTAGTGGAGATAACGTATTTAACATGGTGCTGGGAGAAGCTGAAAGTTCAGAGGATGGTAATAATACGGTTAAAATATTAAATACGTGAATGCCTTCACGGATCAGGAATACTTTCGTTGTGAATAAAATGATAATATTATTGCATGTAAAGTAGGACATTATGTTCCAGAGAACAAAAATTATTCTAACAAAATTCAGGTTTTTTCGTTCGTTTTCTAGTGACATCTCATTATAAGTGATTTTATTCCTGTTGACACCTGACATAAATTGGGGTTCTAACTGACTATCTTGCATAGGGAAACTGTAAATGACGAAACTGAGTCCTTATCTACGCCAAAGAATTAGCCTGTGCCACTGTGCTTTAACTTTGACCCACAGACTTTCAATGCCCTCATTTCTACACTCCGATAACTGCGAAGGATGTTTTCGTTTTTAAGTGCAAGTTAAGACAGTCGCGTTCTCTCGACTGCTCAAGCAGACATGCGGTGCATCCAATAATAAGCTAACATACCTAGCAGAGCAACTTGGTCCAATGTTAGCTAGCTAACAAATTCCATTTTCACGTCAAATGACTTCCAGCCATGTAGCTAGCCGACAGTTAGCCAAGTTACCTGGCAACCGTCTGAAGACCACAGAAACTTAAATACAGCTTTCACCGCCTAGATGGGCTCAATTCACATTACAGGCAATTTCCGTTGATTTAGTGAATCCCTTTGAGATTATTTCTGCGTGATTTTGGAGAGCGTTTCCCATCTTCACCAGCAATCGAGCTGCCTACCTACCTCTAAGAAAAGTGGTAGCTGTAACGTTAGTCTAACTCGCTAGCTAACGTACTCGCTGTACTGGCAAAATCAACTTTAACATTATCAGTCACTCATGTTTGCCAACTTACAGCACACATTCAAAGTTTAAAACGCTAAGATGCACATTACGGAACACCTGATTATTAGACAAAATGTAATTTTTCGTTTTACGTTTACATCGCAAGCCAGTCACTACAACTGATACCAAACAAAAACTAAACTCCAGCCGTTTCGTTTACGCAGACTAGCTAGCTAGCACGGTATCAACTGCCAGCTAATATATTTCACAATAGCATATTTTACCGTACAAACTTGATAAGACCTCAACACGCCTGCCTTACATCATACTGTGACAAACAATGAAAGAAAATTAGCTCATATAGCTCGGTTAATCCGTTACCTTTAATCCCCGCCATCCTCTTGATATTCTTGCGGCTAGCCTTAGCAATTAACTTATATCCCTTTTGTTTTGTTTTGTGACTTTTCTTTGCACAGTTGCTTCCTACTTCCCTGTTGCTTGATCTGTGACGGTCTTAAAGGAACAGACTGAATGATTCTCTCTCTCGAAAAAAAAAATGCCTCTGATCTCCATAGGACTGCATATCCCGATCTGCGCCGTAGACGGGAAATTCGTTTCTCCTGAATGTCGGTGCATAGTCTGCAGGCATCGAAGGCTTCAAATCGGTATGAACACAGATAAAACCTTGCTAAATATGAGGTTTGTGCAAATTAGTCTGAACAATAATATTGTGCTTTATTTGAATTGTGCGTCATTTGACTGTCAGTTGAGAGGAAGGTGTAAAGTCCGGGTTCAGAAAGTAAAAATCCTCCCCAGAACTTTATTCCAACCACCTGGATTTACTTCGGACAGAAGACTGAGCCAATATGAGTGATCAGCTCATTATGTGGGAAGGAGAAAAACCTGGGAGGACTTTTACTTTCTGACCCCTGGATTTTACACCTCTCATGTAATGACTTCAGTCCTTTTTGCCCATCTGTCTATGACCGGTATATAAATGGTTACATAGCCCCCAGATTTGCCCACTCTCATGTTCTCGAGGGCAAAAGGCCAATTGCTTTCCACAAAACCAATTTTTTTTCTCTTGCATCAGTGTCAGGCAAACATTTCCATTTGTGATCGACCTGTTCCGCAAATAAATGGCAGGGCAGCCACAAAATTTTGTTAAGAACATTTTTATTACCAAACAGAACATCTTTGTGTTTTGCTGACGCCATGACCTTCCGACTTCTGCACGTCCAGCAGCACAAACACATCACGAAAAGTACCGCCTTGTAACCTTGGGCTGCCCAGCCTTGCTCTCAGAGAACTACCATCTTGCAAGTATAAAATAAATTTTCCTGAATCTTTTATTCTGCATTAGAATTTATTAAGCTTTGGACACACATATTTCACAAATAAAAAAGGGAACAGAACGCAAGCAGAAGAAAAGCACATGTGCGAGTCATTGATGTTCACTGTTATTCTTTCTTTTGTCTCTTTGACACCGTTCTTGGTGTGTCTCACATATGCACTGTATAGCCTGGACTGGGGTAAGAAGTCAACGTGCCACACACAAAAATAATCTACATATCAGCAATACAGCAGACGAGCAGAATAATAAACAGCAATTGGATCTTACCAATTTCTTCCTCCAAGTATTTCAATGGCACACTTCACTATTAATGCTTACATGAACATATCCTGAACATTCAAGATTAAAAACTAAATATCTGGATTGGGGACATTCTTCTTTGTTGAAAATGTATAGGTCACTCGAAGCATTGCAGTATGGATGATTACGTAAAATGAAGTTTTCAGTCAGTGGAAGAATGGATCAGATAGAATTACCAATATGTCCCCTATAATGCTCACACCAGATTTGAGTTATTTTAAGACAAAATGTCTTTAAATAAGAGAAAGGCACGCTATGTAAAAAGCAAAGAAAACAAATGAGTCTTATCCCATTTGAGAAATGAGAAATACTTGCCCGAGTAAGCCAACGTGTGCAGTGGAAAGGCACACCATAATCAGGCAAGTATTCTGCATGCAGGTTAAGATTACAGAAGTATCACTATACTGCCCTTTTCCCATGAAGCCCTGTCAACAAACAGTTTCAACAATAAAAGACAAATAAAAAAATTAATTCAAAGTCAAAAATTAAATGCAACCACAGGTTGTAAAATGTCAAACCCGGGCTTCCAAGCATAAATACATAACACAAAAACAATAGTATCAGGGGGTTCCAGTGATAAACTAAATACTGAGTGACAATGCGATATACTTGCACGCCGAGCATTGATTTGTGACATGTTCAGGCGCTGAATATGTCAAGTACTTATATATTATAATATCCACTGAAATTGTACGTTTGCAATGATTGGTGACTCTGAAAACGCTTCTTTCACAGACTACAGGCCATGAACTCAGCTCTCTCAATTATTGCTGTAGATAGCAGTGATTTACTCTACTCCAATTAATTGGGAGGTGTTCATCATGAATTTACCAAGAGGTTTTTAAGACGTCCAAACTTCCTTCTGCAGTAGCAGACCATGTTGCTCGATCAAGTCAATACATGTCAAAAAGGAAAATGCAAACCCCAAATATATTCTCTTCATTGCAAATAACAGTAGCACAGGCATAATCCCTCAAAAGCATTTTCATGATGCTCCTCAAATTAAACATAACATTCAGACAGACCCGTCTATCCCATACAACCATAATAAATATTAACGACTAGATCACCTTACATATATTTCTATTGAGACAGTTTTACAGATTAGGATTTTTCTGCATAGAAGTGGAAAAAAAATTCCACTCCTAGCAACATTGACTTAGATAAGATTATCAAGCCATCGAAGCTGATGACACCTCACTGACACGGGTCTCATGTTTTGACCAAAAATTATATTTTTATCAGAGGATTGGCACAAGGCATAGAATTACGAACATGAAAAATTTGAGGATTAACTGCTAAAGCACCCCTATAATTGAAATTCATTTTCCCAGATCAGTCCACCCTAACAGTAGTCTCCATTGACAACAACAACCCAGGGAAATTTATTTTGAGAATCCCCAGTTTATTCCTCAGACTCTCCACCCACATCCCTTTTCCCTCTTAGGCATTTCAAACCCACCACTTGAAATTCCTTCTCTTTTCTATGTCACAAAAAGACAGTTTCTGCATAGTTAACACCTACCAGCTCTGTTTGTGCGCCTTGCTCCCTCCTACAAGCTTGCTCAATCTCCCCACGTCTCTCTTCCTGATACCAGGAACGTTAACTTTTTCATGTTTATAACTGTTCAACTGGCCAATGAGAGCAATGCTCATTATAACAGAGGCACTCTCAAACAGCCTTTCCTTCATAGGAGAGAGAATGGGAGGCAGCAAATGGCCTAGATTTTACCAGTGTTATGTTATTTATTTATTTTTTGTGCTGAAAAATTATGAACCTCCTTATTGGAAATCTAAGAATAACTGTAAAAACAAACAGCGTAATATGGGACCCTTAAGTCAGAATTTCTCAAGTATAATAAACATTATGAGATAACTATTCTTTCATTTCTGTGATACTTGATTCTGACTGTAAAATATTATAGTGATTATTAAAAGCTTAACTTAAGCAATTATTTTGAAATCATTTTTGTAAGGAGCAATAAAAAATACTTTTTTGCCATTTATGTAAACAATTTATTTCATACTGTAGTGAGTATATCACTAAGTCTGCAAAGGAAGAGCTAAATAGTCTTTTGTACCACATGTATTCTATTCTATGGACCACACAGTATAGACTAACTGGAAAGCAATTACTGTCATGCTTCCATTCCACCCGCAAAACTCTACAGAAACAGTCACTTGTGCTTTTCTTCTTCAGTGAGCACATGGAAAAAGCTGTATTACTGCAGAATGCACAATGTAACCAAGGGGAGAGGACAGAGGCCATCATTTAAAAGAATAAAATAAAAGTATCTGAGCTTCAATGCTTGATATGAGTGGGCCATCTTCACTTGATGAGTTGTAGGGTCATGCAATCAATTACAGGCAGATGATCACCTGTCCGTTAAATCAAAGGGAAAACTTTATTGTATGGTAGATATGTTAAATTACACAATAAAGGGCACAAATGCTGGTGAGCCAAATTGATGTAGATGCCATTTTTAAAAAATAAAATTCCTTCCCAAAGCCTTCCTGAGAGCTCATTCTGGAATTTTTCTATTTCAAGTGAGGTTCATTTTACAATGTTTGCAATATCACTTGACACTTGTCCTGTTCTGCCAACCTCAAGGGCAAAAAATAATGGTATTTCTCCATACTTTTGCCAGGAAGCACTGCAGTTCCACATAAGTAGAAACCATAGCCAAATCACCCATAAAAAAAAAAAAAAATGTATTTCACGTAATACTAAAGTCTGAAAAAAAAAAAAAAACCCTGACTCGCTTTACGCCTCTCCAGGTGTGAGATCCCAGTGGAACATTCATTCAATACTGAGACACTTCAAGTAAGGCCACAAGCCTCCTTTCAGCAGGTGAGCAGGTTTTCACATCTGTACGGTTAAATCAGCACATTGGAATTTCTATAGTTACTATGGAAAGTGAAAATGCTTTTCACGGCAATAGTTTGTATTGTAAAGTAGACGGTGTCACAGCACAGGTATGGGAGGTTTAACACACGGAATTTGGGGTTGAGTTACGTGGGTAGACCTAGTTGGAATTTTCAGTACAATGGCTTTTGTCCTTGACTTTCAAACTCTGACCAGGCGTCATTTAGTTCCATGAAAATCATCTTGGCATACTGTTCATATGGTTGTCCCGTGGCCTGGAACCAAGAAATGAATAAAAAAGGTCATTAACTTTGCAAACACTCACCTTTGAGAGACTAAATGCACTTAGTTCACATTTTATACATTCAGACATTCAGATTAACAACTACAGAATGATGTATATCGTCACACCCGGGCAATTCATTATGTAAGGAATAATCAACTCGTAGGTGTGCATTTGACGGTTTTAAGGCACGACGCGGAGGCGAATCGCGGAGGGTGATTGCCTCTGCAAAGTGCCTTAAAACCGTGTAATGCACACCTACGAGTTGATTATCCAGTTATACCATGGTCATTTGCCAGCAATATCAAATCAAAGCATTCAGAAATTTTTGGTGAAAGTTTTGCACTTAAAAAAAACGAGCTGGTAATCATTAAACAGGCGCCACGCCTTCTCATAGCCAATACTATACCTACATGGAGAAAGAATTTTTTGCGCACGCCAACATCCTTTTACCAGCTAATGATTTGGTAATGGATTCCAGCTGAAACGGAGATTATGCATAACGCAACATTATGCGCGATTATGTAGACTGTAGCCAACTTGCTACCCGCAATTACAATGAACTTATGACGGTTTCCATAGAGCCAGCGAGCTGAAATCAGTCTGTTGTCATAGCAAACTGTCAACAGTTGCTGATACATGAAGTGGACATGTTAGCTTCCTTTGTAACAGTACACAATTACTATTGTTTAATGAATGAAGCGTGATTACTTCGCTGCTTTAATATTTACGGTCATTATCGCTGCAGTACCTAACCACCCCACAGGACGCAATTTATCTGACACCGCCAAATTTACTGGAGATAAATGAGTAGCTATGTTTCTGTTATACCCAGCCAAAAGCCAGTGGTCTAACGTTGCTATGGTTACAGGTTGGCTAGCGGGTGAATTTTGAATGGTTAAACTACCGTAGGCTGAACTACCTGTGCGGTTCCACGGTTTTAATGCATACCTGCCAGCCAATCAGAGAAGAATATTCACCCAGACCATGGTATAATGGTATATAGTTATTATCACTGCATAAAATCAAAGCAAAATACACATCCATCCACTATTTATACTGTGACTTCCTCACTATGGACTTGGGAGAGCTGGAGCCTATCCCAGCTGACTATGGGAGAAAGGCAAGGAAACACCCAGGATGGCTTGCCAATCCAATGCAGAGTGCACACACACCAGTCATACACTATTCATTCACACACTCATATCTATAGAGAGTACCCCGAGGAAACCCACACAAACACATGGGGAGCGTGCCAACCACACACAGAAAGGCCCCAGGTTGGATTTGAACCCATAACCTTTGTTGCCGTGAGGCGGCAGTGCTACCAGTCTTCTGACGAATGTGACACAAAACTCAAATGATACAACATCCAGGAATTAATCCAACAATCCTTGTTGCCTAGCAACTTTTATGCATGGATGCTGCTCGCCCCTGTACTTTTCTGTTCTGAAATATTCCTCGGTAATTTTTAAGTAAAAAGATTAGTCTAATCCATGTATGATTCATGTCTATAGGCCCTGTAATCCATTTTCTTCCGACCTCAGAGAACATTTAATTGCAATGGCATACGACAGAGAAATCAGAAAAAATAACACACCAGGAAAAAATAACTGCGTTATAGTCTTCTTGGACAATCCAAGCAAATAGCGTACGCAAAGCATAACCTCAATTCGACAAGAATTACCAGTTCAAGCAGGATACTGCCAAGCCACACACTGCATGCACTACAACAGCATGGTTTTGTAGTCAGAGTGTGAGTAATAGACTGGCCTGCCTGCAGTCTAGACCTGTCTCCCATTGAAAACGTGTGGCAAATTATGAAGTGCAAAATACGGCAACGGAGCCCTTGGACTGTTGATCATCTGAAGTCCCATTTCAAGCAGGAATGCAAAATAAAAGTTTGCTTTTGAAACTCCAACAATCATTGTCCTCAGTTCCAAAACAACCACAGAGTTTTATTAAAAAGGAGAGGTGATGTTCCACTGTGGTGAACATGTACTTGTCCCAACTATGCTATGTGTGGCAGTCATCACATTTCGAAATGGCCAGTATTTCAAAAAACAGCAAAGTTGATGAGTTAAAACATAACTTAAACTGTCTTTGTACTTCTTTCAGTTCAAGACTGGTTAAAAAAGATTTGCAAATTACTCCTTGCAGTCTTTATTCACATTTTCCTCATGGTCCCAGTTCTTCTGGTATTGAGGGTGTGGATTCAGTTCTCATGATTGACAGGTAAATTCCCTAAGACTCACCTTGTCAGGGTGGACCACCAGCACAGCCTTGCGATAAACCTTCTTGACCTGTTCTGGAGTGACCAGGTCTGCCATTCCCACGGGCTTCCATCGAGTCTCTCCCTCCCACAGCACTGTGTGCATGGTGGACAGCAGGGCCCGTATATTCCTCTCCTTCCCCTCAATCCAGTCCAGGATCTGTGGAAAGAAGCATGTTATTGTCTTAACAAGGATCATCAAATCAAAGTCCATGAGGAAAACAAACTGATTTTCCATTTTTCTTTGTCTGGGAGTAAGATGTGAAGAGCACCTGCCTAAATGAATGAGCAAGCTGCTGATTCATAAGTTTGGCAAGTTAGCTGACAGGATGAAACCAGAAGTTAAGAGTCTTGGAATCATTTCAAACTCTGAATTAAACTTCAAGCCCCAAATTAATTACATTGCCAAGACAGCCTTCTTTCATCTTAGGAATATTGCAAAGATATCACCCTTTCTGATGCGTGATTCTGATTCTGAAAAACTTAACGCATTAATCGCTACCACTACAGTGCTCTATTCAATGGACTTCTTAAAAATAGAATTCCTAAACTGCAGCTTATTCAGAACTCCTCTGCAAGGCTATTAGCTGAAATCAATAAGCGAGCACACATCACACCAATCTTAGCTGAACTAAACTAGGGAAGCAAACTCCATGGCTATTTTCAAAAGAATTTTAAAGACACACATCTTTAATCTTGCATTTAACCAGTGCTCTGGATTCACAGACTAATGCAGGGTTAGAGGAGTGTGAGCTTTTGGACAGGAAATGATGTTTCCAAGAAAAGGTTTGAACCCAGGGGCCAATATATCGAAGGTAAAGAGATCTTCTGGGTTAAAATTGTCTTTAAAATACAGTTAGAGCTAACTGCCTTTTTAAAGACAATTTTAATCATTTTAACCCAGAAGATTTCTACCTTCGATAAACGTTTCCATTATTAAGTCCAATGTTTTTATAATGGCGGAGAGAAATGTTAATTATGTAGTGGTACTGTATTATTTGCAAGTATGTTTTTTCCACCAGTTACTCTTCTAGCTCAATTTTTTGGGGGGTTTTATACTTGTATGGTTTTCTTATCTTGTTTTAATCCGTTGATGTGCTCGTTTCCTGACCGAGCCTGATTGCCAGGACCCGGGTCAAGAACTGATAATGCATGGGGCTCTAAAGCCCTTTGAATCATTGTACATGATATTGGGCTATACAAATAAAATTGTCTTGACTTGGCTTAAATTGTACATTAAGTCACCCAGGGGTTACATACACAAAACTATCATATTTCGGTTGTCCTCGGACAAGCCCTCCAGTGACATATCCAGTCATAACTATCTCATCACTGAACCCATTGTACCAACCTTCAGCTTCTCCGGATCCATCTCCTTTGCCATCTCCTCCTTCCTCATTTCTGCAATCGTCCGAGGCCCCTTCTTATCTTTGCTGCCAGAGAAGCCTTGCCCAGAGAGCAGGTCATCGAAATTGGCCTCCGCCGCCCTGGGTTTGGTTCCTACAGCAGAAGCCAACATACCATATATATTGCTCCATATCTCCTTCTGATCCTGTATCAAAGCATTATTCAACCCATTCTACTGTACTGCTCCACCTGTTTTTATAATATGCTCTCTGTTAAAAACCAGACTAAACTCACACGCATAACCAGCACTGCTGCAAAAATCATCGGTCTACCCACACCCAACCTCACTGAACTCAATAACAAGGCTATCATACCCATTGCAACCTCAATAGTACAGGATTCTACACACCCATTACATAAACACCTCACCCCGCTGCCCTCAGGGCACCGGTACAGGACATTAAGGCGCAGGAAGGCTCGTTTCGGGAAAAACCTGATTCCCGCAGTCATAGCTGCCCTAAACAACAGGCCCTGCTGATTATGTCATGTCATGTTCTATTTTCGTTTTGTACAGTGTCGTTGTCGATGTTTACCATGTGGAGTTTATGTGTGCAGTCTGTGGAAAAGAATTTCCCCTCGGGGACAATAAAGTCAAGTTAGTTAAAGTTAAATATTGTGTACATTATAACAGCTCATCAAAGAAATGACAAGAACCTCTTTGTAAGGCAGATTGTGTAGCAAATTCATTTTTCCATTGTTTCCCAGAGTATTTCACAATGTGTCTGGAAGAAATAACAGTCACAGGAGCCATTTGAGACAGATTTTTTGGAGATGTAGAGACGCCGTAAGAGGTGGATGCTAGCTGGAGACAGAGGTGTATGTGGGTGAAGTTTGTATGTGATTGAGGCGTTTGTTGGGGTTTCCGGACTGAGCCGCACCAGGTTTAGTGCCGGTGTTGGAGGTTCCGCCCATACTGGAGTAGCCGAGGTTGTAGTTGGGGCGATGTTGGGGGGAAGAGGGTGGTGGCGCCCCTTTACCCTGCTGTGGCTGGGGTTGCCACTGCACACCCCCACCCTGCTGCCAGGAGGGGAAGCCCCCGCCCTGCTGCCACCCCCCTCCCCCCATGTGCTGGGGGGACTTCAGCGGAGAGGGTGGGAAGGCGCCTCCAGAACCAGTGGGAGTGGTTGGCTTGCTGGAGAACCCAGAGCCTCCTGAGATACATACGCAGAACAAAACAACATAAAAATGTCAAAGAAAGGTACTTTTCAGTCTAGGGCAGACCTACAAACAGTACATGGGACAATGCTATGATAGACTGCTGAGGTACTGTAGGCTTTGCAACTAGACGCAAACTATACTGCAAAATGCGGAAAATATTGTATCGTTTTCCACTGAAAAAAAAAGCAAATAGGAACATTTTTTCCCAATAATACAAGTATATTTGCGTGACTGCGGCATCTTGTAATGGTACATCATAATCAGACATTTTCCAAGTGAACTTTTGAACGTAACCCAGCTTTTATGTTCTGCCAATGTCCGGAGAGGCAATTAAGACACTTGATTTAATACCAGTTGCCATTTCATAACATAGCTGTGCAGTTCCTCACTATGTTCTCTACACACTGTTACTTGTCACTGATATCATACTATGCTTCCTTGTCATGTATTTATAGGCCTGAAATTCACTTTGGGCAAAAATAAGTGAATATGGCAGACCTCCCAGATTCCCGAGGTCGGCGAAGGGGTCCAGGGTGTTTGGTTTGGGCTGATGCGTGGGTGTGTTGTGTGCCGATCCCGTGGGGGTGGTCGCGCCTGATCTGCTCCCTGCCCATCCACCTGTAGGCACACACAAATACACACACACACACACACACAAACATGCATGAGTTGTGTTGTGAAAATATTACTAGAAATAATTTTTTGAGGGCTCTATTAAGTTTACTAGTCCTTACGGATGTTGGCATTAATATCATAGCCAGAAACCGAGTTAAAATTGTGTGGAGCATTCCTTGGCTCCCTGATATGGACCAATCACAGTTTTGCTTAGAAGAGAAACTTGATTATTTTTAAAACAACAGTGGTCAATGTAGCTCCACCCATTGCTAATGAAGCCTAATGCTCCCAAAACTGGACAGAGGCCTCCTTGACACATCTTGAACCACTGCAGTAATGAATGACTCTCAATGATGGCTCTACAAACGGCAGGAGAGAGTGGCGCTGCACGAGTGGGGATCACCTGCGGCTGCCGGATTGTTGGATTCCCACCCTCCCATCAGGTTCTGCTGCTGAACGTTGACAATGGGGGTGGTGGGGGGCACCGGTGTGGCAGGAGCTGTATAAAAATAAATCATGGACAGGCTTTATTGATAAACCATTTTATCAGAACCTAAAACCAAGTCCATTAGACATGTGGAGGTTTTGGTTCATGTACTTCATGTATTGTAAACTCCTTACAGGTATACAACAAAAAAAGAGCTCAATGTAACAAATACGTGAAAAGGAGCATGGCTTTTGTATTACCAGATGTGAAGCTTACAGACAACATACACCAAAATCCAGGTTGGGACTTCCAGACTCCACATCCCAACACATCAATTTGGCATCAGCAGAATATGCACATGTTTACAGTATGTTTGAGGTCCTTTATCCATGTCCCAGCACTAAGAAGGTGATAGCGAGGGGAAGATGTACCCTAACCCACTGTCTCCACTGATAGTATGACAGCAAAGAAAAGTGCAGTCATGCAATGACATAAGGACTGAGAGCGCACAACCTGCTGGAGCAGGTCAATCAACTCAGTGTGAGCTGTCCCCATTCATGCCACATTACCTGGCCCCAGGAATGAGCCGGCTGACTCCTGCAGTGTGGGACCAGAACCAAAGGGATCAAAATCTGTTGGAGAATATATCAGTCAGCATTACTGTATATCAGAGCTTATGTGCATTCTCAATGACCGTACAGAGGTATGCTCCCCACTAAAACAGCCAGAAAACATATCACACAGGAGTCTGTGTGGTCGCCAGCCTTTTGGCTAAGGTGCTTAGCGGTTCAAGTCACTACAAAATCAGCCTCTGATGCCCTAGAGCGAGTCCCTTAACCCCATATTGCTCCAAGGGGATAGCCTAGTGAAGTGAGATCAACTGTAAGTTGTGCTGTATAAGAACCATCGGCTGAAGAAATAAATTAATAAAACATGTGGAGCAAGAGGGAGATGTTTTAGTGCTTTGGTGTTCAATAACCCCTCTGATATTTAACCTCAACCACTAACAAGCCAAATGATGTCACACCATAATGTAGCATATGGTTGGAAGTGGAATTGAAAAATGTACGTTTTGAATCCAGTTAGAAACTGATCAAAACAGATTTAAGAGTTATCCTGAGAAAAACAATTTTCAGTTTTTGGTGACAAGACCTCTCAGTTAAATCCAAAATGTAATCAGGTGATTCTTGAACCATTGCGTACCATTTTGTGTAAACTGTGTAAATTGATTGAATAATTTTTGCACAAAAATTACGGACAGACACAGAAAAATAAACAAACAGACAATTGCCACAAAAACCAAGCCCCTCCCCCTTTTGGGCGGGGTAATAAAAGACTCACCGTCTGCAGGGAGAGTGGTGACACAGGGAGAGTGGGGTGGGGCAAATTTTTGCGGAGTAGATTGTGCAGAGGCAGGGCTGCTGCCAGGGTGGGGGGTGGAGCCGAACAGGTCTCCCAGTAGGTCTGCATTGGTGGGGGGTTGCTGAGGAGTAGCTGATGGCTGGTCACCAGCCTCTCCACCCAAGCCCAGCAGGTCAACATCTTCGGCGGGTGGTGGCACCACAGTAGGTGGGGCCTCTGACTTCTTGACCTCGGTGGGCGTAGCCCGAGATTCACCAGGCTTCTCAGCACTGCCGCCAATCTGCCGGCTGTCACCCGAAGACCCACCATCATGGGGGACTGGGGCTGGCCGCTGTTCTGGACCACCAGGAGTCTTGCCAGCATCTGTGGAACAAGAGTGCCCGCATGCAGGCTGTAGCTTAGAGGCAGATATACAACCCCAATTCCGAAATAGTTGGGACGAAGTGTAAATTGTGAATAAAATCAAAATGCAATGACTTTCAGATCACATGAGCCAATATGTTATTTACAATGGAACAAAGATAACATTTCAAAGGTTAAAACTGAGACATTTAACACTTTTATCCACAAAATGAGCTTATTTCAAATTTTCTCGCTCCAACAGGTCTCAAAAAAGTTGGGACACAGGCAAAAAAGGGCTGAAAAAAGCAATTAATATGTATAAGAGAATCAGCTGAAAGAACATTTATCAAGTAAGTAAGTTAAATGGCATCAGGTGTGTAACACGATTGGATATAAAAGGGATGTCTTAGAGAGGCTGAGTCTCTCAGAAGTAAAGATGGCCAGAGCCTCTCCAACCTGTGAAGGCTTGCATAAAAAAAATTGTTGAATACTTCAAAAACAATGTTCTTCAACGTCAAATTGCAAAGGCTTTGAAGGTCTCATCATCGACAGTGCATAACATCGTCAAAACATTCAGAGAAACTGGAAAAATCTTGGTGCGTAAGGGACAAGGCCGAAGACCTTTACTGGATGCCCGTGATCTTCGGGCCCTCAGACGCCACTGCATCACTCACCGGCATGATTCTATCATTGACATAACTAAATGGGCCCAGGAATACTTCAAGAAACCACTGTCTGTAGACACAGTCCACCGTGCCATCCACAGATGCCACCTAAAACTCTATCATGCAAAAAGGAAGCCATTGTTGAGCATGATCCAAAAGCGCTGCCGTGTTCTGTGGGCCAAGGCTCATTTAAAATGGACTGTAGCAAAGTGGCAAAGTGTCCTGTGGTGATGAGTCCAAATTTGACATTCTTGTTGGAAATCATGGGGGTCGTGTCCTCCAGGCTAAAGAAGAGAAAGACCACCCCTCCTATTATCAGCGTTCAGTTCAAAAGCCAGCATCTCTGATGGTATCGGGATGCGTTAGCGCATATGGTGTGGGACACTTGCATGTTTTAAAAAGCACCATGAATGCTGAAAGGTATATAAAAGGTTTTAGAGCAACATATGCTCCCCTCCAGATGACATCTATTCCAGGGGAAGGCCTTGTGTATTTCAGCAGGACAATGCAAAACCACATACTGCAGCTATTACAACAGCATGGCTTCGTAGTAGAAGAGTCCGTGTGCTGAACTGGCCTGCCTGCAGTCCTGATCTTTCACCAGTTGAGAACATTTGGTACAAAATTAAACAAAAAGTCAGTCAAAGGAGACCTAAAACTCTCCAGCAGCTGGAAGCCTGTATTGAACAAGAGTGGGATCAAATTCCAATGGCTAAACTCAAGAAACTTGTCTCCTCAATGCCCAGACACCTCCATTCTGTGTTAAAAAGAAGAGGGGATGCTACACCATGGTAAACAGGCCCCTGTCCCAACTTTTTTGAGACCTTTAGCAGCCATCAAATTTGAATTGAGCTCATTTTGTTGATAAAATTGTAAAATTTCTCAGTTTCAACATTTGTTATGTTATCTTTGTTCTATTGTGAATAAAATACTGGCTGGTGTGATTTGAAAGTCATTGCGTTTTGATTTTATTCACAATTTACACTTTGTCCCAACTATTTCGGAATTGGGGTTGTACTTAACAGAAGTCTGGGGTCTGTTTTCCGAAATCACAGATGCTAACTTATATAGTTGGAACCATTGCCTGTGAATGGACGAACTATCTAAGTTGGTAACTTAATTAGCAACTACGCTTTCGGGAAACGCACCCCTGGAAGGTTGAGAGTTCAAGCCCCAGATTAGCCACAGCAAGATAAGTGCGGCCCACAGATTCATTTTTATTCACCGTTACCCTACTGATTTAAACAACTGTAAATGCAATGTGTGACCTCAATTTTAACAGTGAGCAGGTTACCTGCAGAGCAGTATTTCAGTAGTGAAAACATTGGCTTTTCTGCCATCTCTGTCCTTTGACATTACAGTGTGTTTCACTGGACTGTTACAGGTGAACCCACATTCATTTTTGCTGACAGTCACCCTCCAGATTTTATCTACCTGCAAGCACCAATACTGATGACTAAAGGTTCAGGGAATTTCTAAATTCAGTGCCTTTCCGCGAAAACAAAGTGAAACATATTTCTGGGCACAAGAATGCGTGTGCCTTCCCTTAGCATCTGAAAATCAGGATGCCAAATCAGGATGAGGAACGGTGAATCGATGGATTGTTTGAGGACTTTTCAACTGTTTGTCATCATCCTAGAGAGTGACTGCTAATTCATCACCAACACCCTGTCTTCCTCACCGGCAATGGCAAGTGCACTCTGGTGTTCCTCATGGCAGGAAAAGAGGATGCTGGGATTGATGTCCTTGCTGGGGAACTGCTCCCAGGGTGGTGTCAAGTCCTTTTGTCTGTCCGCGGTTTCCACCTCAATGTCCAGCTGCACATGGAACAGCTGAGGGTACTTCTCAGGAGAGTCACAGGCATCCAAGTCCTGCCTACACACAGGGCAAACAGACACGCAAACATGTTCAGACAGGTCCTTGAGTTTTTGGACAGTGATACTAATTTCATCATTTTGGCTCGGTATTACCCCACAATGGATTTGAAATGAAACAATCAAGCTGTGCTTTAAGTGCAGATGTTCAGCTTTAATGGATTTGTAAAAAATATTGGGTGAACTGTAAAGCAATTATGACCATTTTCATACATATCTTCCTTCCCAATTTCAGGGGCTTAAAAGTACGTGGACATCCTGACATAATTTTACATTAATATGTTATTTTTACAACTACGTAGTCGCAAGTCTAATTTTTAATACTTTGCAGTCGATGATTGCCTGAAGTCTGGAACGCATGGACATTACCACATGCTGCTAGCCGATGCCTCCCTGCTGATTCTCAGGCCTTCACTATAGCTATCCTCAGCTCATGCTTGTTCTTGCAGTGTTTTTCCTTCAATTTTGCCTGCAGCAAGTGAAATGTGTGCTCGTTGTGTTCAGGCCAGGTGATGGACTAAGTTATTGTCGAACATTCCACTGTTTTGCCTTTTTCCAAGTTTTAGGTTGCTCTCACAGTTTGCTTATGGTCATTGTCTAGCTGCACTATGAAGCACCACCCAATGAGTGTTGAAGCATCTGGCTGAATCTGAGCAGAAAATATGGCTCAGTGCAACTCTGAAGTGCAAGGGAACCTATTTCATTGGCAGCTATAAATGCCGACACGAGACCACATTTCACGCATGAATTTGCATGCTTTGGATCACCAGCTGTTCCTTCATTTCTGTATGCTGTTCTCTTCCCATCACTCAGGTGCAAGTTGATATTTGTCTCATTTGTCCATATGCTGCTATTCCAAAACTTCATAGGATTTATCAGATTTTTTTTTGGCAAACTTCTGCAATTCAAGGGTTTACATCTTTTGGTAAATCCGCTGTATTAACTCAGGCAAAGTTTCCTCTCGATTGCTTACACCAACATAGATGCATCTAGCTCTTGGAAAGTGTTCTCAATTTGACCAAGGGGTTTTTCTTCACCAGGGAAAGAATTCTTGCTTCATCCACTACAGTTATTATGCGTGGTCTTCCAGGCCTTTTGTAGTTCTTGAGCTCACCAGTGCAGTCTTTCTTATTAAGAATGTACTACATATCTAATATATAATTTTTTTTGTAAATATCTCTGATGGTATTGTTTTGATTTTGCAGTCTGATGATGGCGTAGTTCACTACAGTGACAGCTCTCAAACTTAATTTTGACAGTGAAAAGCTATGGATACCAAATGCCAGTTTCATACGAGTATGTTAAATCAACTCTGCTTACTTGTAAATCACGTAATGAGGGAATAACACACACTTGGCTATGTCCAATTACTTTTGTTCCCTTTACAGTTTGGGGGACCACTTTTAGGGTGCTGTGATTCCTACACCCTTCACCCGATTTGAATGTAAAAACCCACAAATGCATGCTAAAAATCTACATATCATACTCATTTCTTTGTTTTTATCACCGATATGGTGTAGTAAACGACTAAAATAATGATAACTTAATCGATTTTAAAATATTGACAAACCCGACTTTATATCCCTAACAATTGATAACTGAAAACATATGTGAACCTGACATACAGTACTGTTGGCGAAAAGACGGAAGATTAACCAGTTAGCTAACGGTATTGTTTCGATATCCTATCGGGTTAGTAAATATGGTTAACTGGGTATTCACCAAGAGGGGTCTGCTGATTTTTCACGGAACCTGTCTTCCTCTAGGGGCGATATTACCACACAATATTACCATTTATCATATACTTCCTTTTAAATACGGGGAATCTGCCCATGTGATACAAGCGCGAGGCATGAGGCTGTATCAGCCCGCCGTGCAAAAATCCTGTATCACCCGTATCTGCCCACTGGGCAAAATCCCGTATCAGTGGCAGCAACAATTGCCATATCAACAGTCAAGAGCGTCGTTGAGAACGCATCGCTTTAGACGCTGTCATGGCGGAGAGACTCATGAATTCCTCAGCGGCTGAAATTTCTGAACTGGACTATGTTATAGAAAAGGAACTGGATACAGAACTATTTGGAAACAGCAGGCATAATGCTGCGTTTTGTAGCAATATTCATGCGAAGGGCTGTAGTAAAACGTTTCATGCGTAAAGGCCCATTCACACCGGGGCGGAGAAAAAAAAGCAGCACGGATTTGCGGAATATTCGCCGCACGAAAATTCCGCGTGGAACCATTCACAAAGAACTCGGTGCGAAATTTCGCATTCTTGTGTTCCAATTTCGCACAACAGACACCCAAAATCCGCGAGTTATAATTTAACCTAAATGAACCATGATAGCAGCAGCAGCGATGACATTGTTTGTATGTATCTGAATGATAACGTTAGCCTCACAGTCTACTTTTGCACTGACGTAGCCAACGAACGTTTTCCTTATTGATGTCCGGACCTGGGGCTGTTTCAATAAACTTAACTTGTCCAACCCAGACGAAGCTGCTTCATAATTTGTACCTCAGTGATGCACAGCTTCGAGATTTGGTGCAAAAATATTCAAAATATGAAAACGTTAATCGGAAAAAAAAACTATGATTATCTAGATCTCTAACTACTATGAAAAAGTAAACTAACTGCGCACATAGCTATAAGATGTCACGTTAAATTTCAGTGTTAACTGAATACAAGCTATCTAGCTAATCAAAAGGTTCGAATGCTGTGACATCAATAAAACCAAATCATTTCATTGGCTAAAAAGTACAATTTCAAGAGGCGGATTTTTTGCAGAAGCTTAAGTCCGTCTTGGGATGTTTTTTTCTGCCGCACGGAAATTCCACCTTGGTGTGCAAGCTTACATTAGAACCCATGGAAATAGCTCCTATAAAAATCCGCGCGAATAATCCGCACGGAAATTCGCGCTTGGTGTGAATGGGCCTTAAGCTATCATAGAAACTCAAATTTATTACCTTAATGGGGAAAATCGCGTTTGCACGCTAGCTAGCTAATTAGCCATTTCATTGACTTGAAAACACCGCTGACTAAAAGCAAATTTTAGTGCTACTGGCCTGTAATGATGACAATAATAACCTGGAATACATCGCTTTGGATAAAACGCATCGTTAATTATGGTCAAAATCAGTATATGATAAATAGTACATATTAATATCACACCGTGTATCAACCCTTGGGTCTCGGTTTGATACAGCATGTGATATGAAAATGCCCATATGATATTCTCTATTTATATTAGGACTACCAAAATATATACAAATTCAAGCAGAAATTAATTGAGTAAAAATTTGCAAGAAATTAAACATACCTCTAAGTTCATCACGTCGAGACATCTTGCAAGATAAAACAACGCTTCAAAGACTTAGAAGACTGGGTTGGCGTATCAAATAGCCAGTGGAATGTGTGAACTGATGTAAAGATTCAAGAAGTGAAAGACGAACTGACTACATGTCAGTGATTTTGCTTTACTATATCCTAAATGAGTGAAAAACCCTTATTACAGAATATACATGCAAAATATATGCCAATTTTCCTGACACAAAATATCATAACACGGAATCCCCAAGTAGCTTATTGGAAAAGTATCGGTCGGATATTTAATAACATTGTGCTTTAGACGGTACTGGTTTATGTCAGAAATGCAAACGTAAGAGTGCCATCTCGAAGTGAAATAGTAAATTTAAGCTTGCTGTGCACCCATTTGTATAAATATTTAGGATTGTTCTCGCCGTAATTGCAAGTTTCTGGGGTTCATAATTTGGGCTTTTTTCCCGTTCGGCTGTTTTGGTCGCCGGTGACCAGCGTTCAACAAGGCCAGTATTTGACCCTGTAAGGCTACATAACATTACAATATGTGTAGCTATTGAGCTGCATGGTGTACTAACACAAGTTTACACTCATGCAGACAACAGACGGCGAGCCTTGCACCGGACTACATTTACCAATAATATGTACATATGAGCTGCTCAGCCGACCGTGATGACCAGTCCCTAACCAGTTACTACCATCTTTCTCATTATCCTCACGGCCTTGTAACTCGTTAGATTTCCATCTTTTTGCAAACAGTAATGTAAAGTAGAAGTAGCATGTTGTCCAATATTTTGGACATATTTGAAGAGGGGTTTATGTTTTCTCAGCTCATAGATACCCTAAAAACACATAATGTACATTTCATCGGACGTTTCAAGTTCAGAGTTTCCCCGATAGGTGTCTCTGATGAGTCACATGATTAACCACAAACAATTACAATGGTAGTGTCCACGAGAAAGAGATAAGTTGACAAAAGTCAGAAATGTTCCTATATTGTTCAAGTTTTGATCAGACTTTTTCCTGTCGGAGGAATGAAATACATCATATAGCACACTGTGAAACACATAAGCTTTGTAATGCATGTGTATCTGTTGGAATACACCTGATTTTATGCTCTGTCAAAAATACTGAACATTTTGCATGCCAGGCAAATAGCTCAAATAAGCTATGTCCAGTATACTGGGCATCATGCTTATCAATGACCACATTTCTTCGACTTAGCATTATTTCTGTCATCCCACGTGCATAATGTCCAAAATACTAGACGTCAGTATGTATCCTACAAGCATGATGTCCAAAATAATGGACAGACTGACCACCCATTAGCACCCTTCCCAAAAGCATCACTGCATCAAATCCTATCATAAGGTCTCAAAAGAACATTGGATAACCAATTTTAACGTATAGGAGGCATTTGTTCATACTCTATGCAACAGAGTTAAGCTAACCTATGGTGGCATGAAGTCACTGTAAATTTTTCATCATAGAGAGCTAAAGACATTGTTGTGATTGAGGCTAAAGCCAGAATTCATTGTGATCGCCTTTATTGACTGTTTTATCAGAGCTATATACTTGAGTTTTAATGTAAACAAGAAAGGAGGGACTTACTTCATGAACTTTAAGTCTGTGGTCCCAGGAGAAATAAATCCAGTGTGAAACTGAATCTGGAATATTTGCATGTTAGAAGTCTGAAATTGAAGAGAGATTGTGTATTGCATTAGATAGTCAGTTACGTCACTTTATGCATTCAGTTTATAAATTACGCAGCGAAGAGGCGAATTACATAATTTTCAACGATGATGCTCTTTTGAAATGCACTTAATGCACCTCAGTGTATTGGGATTGTGAGTCACTTTGCTTGAGAGTACATGCCACATAAAAGATGAATAAGCACACTCAGTTCTCTTGAAACAGCATTGGTAGGAGGTTGTATTGTTACTCCACCTTAGCCTGCAGCCGGTCGCCAATGGTTGACCTCATGTGGTAGACTGAGACCACCACATCCCCGTGAGCACTCACGCCCAGAGGGAACACCACCTTCCCTTCCTGAGCCCGATGTTCTCTGCAGAAGAAAGCGACAGAAGAGCCGGCCTCAAAACAAACTCTTAACTACATCAGTCACGTTCAATTGTGGTTTTATCGAGCGTCTGAAGGATCTGTATCGAGAAGGTTTGCAAGCGAACGGTGCTAAAATTACACTCCGAATGACTCTTGACAGTAAATGGCAGATTTTAAATGTAATTTGGAATTTGAATATAGGCCGACATCATGTGCCCCTAAAATACTACAACTATAATCCAAATGACAAAAATCAATAAGAAATGTCCAACACAGAATAATACTTCAAAGCTTCAAGTAATAGTTATTTTCTTGACAGATTAGCCTCTTCCCTCCAGGTTTATATGTCAGTTGACTTCCAGTCAATCGGCTGAACACTTCAATAGATTTCACTTTACCATGAAATTCCTCTGGTTTCTTTTTTACGCAACAGGAACTGACTCCAAGTGACACTTTCACTGTGAAAGTGTGTTTCTTTAGCATACCTCATTCTCTCATACTCCTGCGCTGTCGAGAAGATCTTTGTCTCTCCGATCAGGATGTCACAAAAGGGCCGACAGCCAGTGCGCTGCTTGTTGAAGATGGGTACGGGGCTCATCGTGACTGCCTTGATGACCAGGGGCTTTGAGTGGGGCAGGGTGGGCTTTTCCGACACCATGCTACACATGTAGCCGACATACCTGAGTGCAGGAAACAACATCCTCAAAACACAATCTTCAAGCAAACAAGGCTTTGGAGTCCACTGACATTCACATTGCCATTATGAGATCAAATACGGGCAGGAATGTGCTTTTCAGTTTTTGAAGAGCTTGGTTTTGAATTACTAACGCTTGGAGCCCCTGAAGGGTGTGACTGAGACTCAAAAGGTTGTATGTTCCAACTCCTTTGTAGCAACAGTAATTTCAGTGCAGGTGCTAGGGTTCTTGAGCACGACCCTTGTTCTGGAAGGGGATAGGCCCAAGCTTATGCTAATAAAATGCAAGTAGTTTTGGATACAAAGCAAAAGCTAAACCAGAGGCACTCCCAGAGTGCAAACCTTCGCCAAGGCAGCACAGTCGAAATCTTGCTGAGTGAAAATGGCTCATAAGACATTAAAGGTATCTGCAACATAGGATTCCGAGATGGCTGCTGTGGTGGCCATATTGTTAGACCAATTGCGGTCAAAATCAATAGGGTCCATCCTTGAGGTAATAGAAACCCGCTCACAAAATTTCACAGATATTTGTTCCTTACATTTTCATTTATCTTACACACAAACAGACAGACAACCCAACGCCAGCAAAAACATAACCTCCTTGGCGGAGGTAATTAGTGCAATACAATGTAAGTTCAAAACATATTCATGCAATACTAAAGGGCCGAAGCAGGCAGCCAGACCTATCTGAGGGCTGGTTGCAGGGCACTGGCTGGCCTACCTTCTGTGGGAGGGCCACAAGCCTGCACCAGGCCTCTTAGAGCTGAGAAGCTGGATCGCTGGGACCGGGTTGCAGAACAGGTGACAGAAGCAGAACATGGCACAAACTAGGACACCTGCTAGGGCTCTGCCATCCTGCTGCAAAAGCCAAACCAAGCAGAGAAGGAAAGAGCAAGAATGACAAAAGGAAAACAGAGACAGAAAAGAGGGAAAGAGACAGAGGTATTACTGTGTAAGGAAAACTGAACTAATATACTATGTTCTCTATAACATCCAGCCATCCAATACCTAACCTGCCTATTCAGGGGTGCAGTTCTGCAGAGGGTTGAAGCCTATGCTAGCACTCTTTGGGCGAGAGGCAGGAGTGCGCCCTCGACAGTTGGCCAATCCATCAAAGGGTGCGCATACCAATTAGTCACACAATAATACCCCAGGGCAATTTATGGTCTTCGATTAGTCAAACATGCTCGTCTGTGGACTGTAGGTGAAAACCAGAGTGCCTTAGAGGAAACCCACACAAAAACAGGGAGAACATGCTAACTCCACACAGATAGGCCTCAGGACGGATTGAAAACCACATTCTCGCTGTAAGGCAGCAATGCAACATGTTTTAGTGGATTTTTAAATGTTTCTTTCAATTTCAGTTCTGACAGCGCAGGAAACACCTGCAATATTAAAGCACTTACCATGCATGTCAGCACACAAACATTCTTAGGGTTCTGCTGGAGCCAGTTGTGCATGTTCTTGCAGACAGCAAACAGGTTGTGGAGGCTAGGGGCTTGTCGGGCTGGCCAGTTGCACTCTGACACCTGAGGGGCGGGATGATGGGTGTGAATGAAAATCAAAACATGATCAGAAAATCATGGTGCGTAGGCTGCACAGGGATCATACCCAAATTGCTGAGTTACTGGTAAGTCCATAAGGAGTCATGTCTCTGCATGGAATCACTGGAACATCTAATAATAAGGTAGAGTGTACAGTGAGTCTGAGTTGGCGATGGTATCACCATTGGAAATAATGACGAGATAAAACTAATTTGAGAACTAGAAGAGCATGTTTCACCCATTGGAAGCTTGTCAAAGCGCAGATCACAAATAATGAAAGAGTACAGCAAAAGCTGCATCTGTGGGTGAGGGAAGGGTTTCCAGGCAGTGGACCTGTCTCGCTTTCAGTTTCTCTGAACAACATGACCACAATGCTTCCATAAAATGACAGCATTGTGACCATCACCCTCAAACTCTGCACCAGTGAGTCCTGTAAAAGCAACTCTACTGCTACATGCTCAGTGAGGTCTTACAAGAAAAAAAGCCTGTGGGGTTTTTAGGGTTAGCCACCAAAAGAATAAGTGTTTTTACAGTTTCTATAATATTGTCTTAATTACATATGTTTGGACTTCGAGAATAAATCAAACTGGTTAATAAACCTTGGGTCTCTCTTTACCTTTTTTTAAGGAAAAAATTGACAAAAATAAATTCCCATAAATTATACAATCTCGTACACAGTCTGAATCAGTGGGTTGTCCTTTACAGTAGAGGACGTTCTTTCTGTATCTACTCATGAGTGTGATATGCTGCATATTCAGAGTATTAGAGAGACTCTGAGCAGGTCTTACCCTGTTGGAGAATTTGGCACCACGATAATTCCTCTGTGACAGATTGAAGACGGTGTAATGGTCCATATGACGGGAGTCCAGAAAAGATCGCACATCCTCCACATGGTTCCTGTAGCCCAGTTCGATGGCCTCGGCAGGGTACGACATCACTGCCAAGGGGAAGAGTACAGGGGGCTGATGGAAGATGGAGTTTGCCAAACATATTTCAAAAACTCAAGTTCTAGACTACAATTTCCATAAACATCTCAAGGAGTTTTCTGATGACCTGCCGTACATCTATCCTCCACTATCCTTACTTACCTATAATTCGCGAGGTGATGTAGGCAATGTCCAGTTCTCCTTTTGTGTAACTAGAACATAAACACATCCATGTTAGCCAATAAATTTGCATGTTAAAGACATAATGCAATCATATCAACACTTCTGCCTTCTTTTAGTGGGAGTGCTTAGTCATAGCTAGTGAGTTTCATCGTTGCATTGAAAAAATTCTGCTGTGTTCACAATGTCTCATCAAAAGCTACAGTGGATTTCCTCACTAGTGAAAATTCCATCCACAAAACCTGACATCAGCTAGAACATTTGCCAGGCTGTGATGTCACTGAGTTGGAACTTCTCGAGACTGCCCTTCCCCCTTCACTGACATTCAGAAGAACATTAGTTTTTTCCAACCAATAAAATTAGGCTAGGCTACTGCCACCACCAACTCTGGACACATCCCCCAACTTCACCTATCCTCGCCCAGCAAAAATGTTGTTTTTCATTTCATCAAGGATGTCAAACACAGGAAGTGAAATGTTCTGCCATCTTCTGTTGTACTGTCTTCTTAAGGGACACTCTTTTAGATGTGTTGTGGAATGAATGACAGTCTGTTGGAGCTAAAGATGATCGCTTTTTTTATAGTCACTTGAGCAGTCTTTTTTTGAAGCTCTGTTGGGATTACGTGCCGAGAGAGGATTACCCCTGATGCATATTTTTAAAACCTTACATAAGATGATGACTCAACACTTTTGGAATCATAAAAAACCGTATATTTCTTTGCTTAGAATTTCAGTGCACAATAGTATACGGAGGCCTCTCATGTCCTTATTTTTCTTGTGATTTCCATTTCTGAAATCTCTTAAAATTCAGCTTGTGTCATGCAGCTGCATATAAAAATGTCCAAAAACACCTGATCTTTTAAATTTTGCTCTCTGCAGCGGTTCTGCTAAATCATCCTCACACAGAAAATTAACAAAACACGTAATTTGACTAGGAATGCCCAAATATTTGCACACCACAGCAATGGGGACCCACCCGATATCTAAAAATAGCCCGTACATAAGGTGAACGTCATTCTCTGAACCCGGAAGTCGAGCAAGCGAACAAAAGCAGGCAATGTGCCGAGTTAGAAAAAGTAGGTTTAGGCGATTTTATGAACTTTTATTTTAGATCTAACTTGTGTTTACAATGGGGACCTGGAGTGCGTTTCCAAAAAGCATAGTTTTTTTTTTTTTTAACTTCGCTAGCAACTTACGTAGTTCGTCCATTCACTGTCAATGGCTCCAACTAGTTCGCACCTGTTCTTTCGAGAAACGCATTCCTGGCTCGGCAGAGCAGACCCAGCAATAGCAACAATGGCTCTGAAAAAATTCACTTCACTATCGACAGGAAACGGGGAAACACAGATAAGGGGCAGCCCAGATAACACAAACCGCGACAATAACAACCCTTTTTTCGTCTGCGCTTAGCCAGCTACAGAAATGCAAAAGCAACTTGTTCAATGTTCCAATCACGGCATGATAACGGGGGAGACTTCGTATTCATACTTTAATTTGTGACCCCTGTGACAGGTTTGTAACGGCAAGCTAGCTTGGCAACAGTTTGCTAACCTACTTGATAATACACTAGTTGTATGATTCTATGCTAGAATTTGAAGTTATTCTACCTATGTTGTTAGGATTTTCTTTTGCAGCGGCTGTGATTCATTTGTCCGGTATTGTTCATTTTGGTTCGAAAGTAGGCATTTTCAGATCGCAAATGTGATTCAATACCGCTTATTTCAAACCTCGCAGTGTATGTAAAATATGTTGATGTTCAAGAATAATGCTAGGTAAGGGAACAAAGCTTGTGAAGACTACTAAAGGAGTTTTGTACAGCTATCGCTGCTGGTGGGTCTACATAAGTATCAGAAGGCAGCAGGTTAACCAGGTTACCTGGGCGTAAGCAAGGATGTTTTATGTCGCAGCCCGGGACGGGGGAGAAAGGGAGGAGTGTAACTAAATTTACCGCTCGTCATTCGCCCATTCATTTGAGGTAATCAGTTAATATTCATCGATATATGCCTCGGGAGGAATAATTCTATTTTTAAACTACCTTTGAGCACACATTTCCGCTTCATTCCATGGGGTAAAAACGAATAACAAGCAGTTTAGTGCGTCTCGTTTTCAATGGTTCTCTATGGCAGATGCCCGATGCTTGCCCGACATCCGCATCACGTGATGATTATTCACGTTTTTCGTGATGTCATCCGGGTGGGTCCCCATTAAGGGAGCCATCATGATTAATAATAACGGTGTCGTTGTGATGTACCATTGATGCAATGGCAACAGATATTTAAAGCAGCACCTGGGAAGCATCTTGATTCTTGAAACTACGAGTAAGTTTGAAGCTTGAAAGGATTATAATTCCAACTTCAACAGAAGATAGAATATGATTATGGATGGCAGCTGACAACAGGAAATGTTGAAAACAGATGTTTGAATAACATTTGTCTGAAGAGAGTTTTTATTTCCAGACAGGCACAAAAGGAGACTGGTATTGCAAATTAAGCCTCCTCTAACTAATCTGAGCAGCCGGCTTTCAATGTTTGAAGTCAGCTTTTCTTTTTCATTTTACCAAGGATGTACCATTAGAAGCTGTTTGCTGATAAAATGCATCATTCCAGCAACACACACAGACAAACATGTATACACACACTTATTTGCATGGCTGTGGCCAAAAATTCAATACACAAAGCTTTAATGGTTTTCTCTACAAATATTTGGTCAGAATATTAGCAAGGATTAAACAAGCGTACTCCTGAGACCTAATGTGCCACCACTAGCTCATTAACTTTAGCTGCAGTGAACCGCAAGGAAAAAACTGGGAACTGCTTCATTGTGACGTCAAACCACTTCACGGTGAAAAGTACATTAATGCTTTTGAGTATCAGAGAACACCGCAAAAAGACCTGCTTCCCACAATTAAAAGGTTTTTTTTTCTAAAGCGGAGGGATCAGATGTTGTTTTTCTAATCTTCTTTCTGTAAAAAGCAGTCCGCAAGTTTACCCACGAGGCTTAAACATTTAAAGAAATCAAAGGGCAAAGTTACTTGATCTTTTAGTTTAATTCATGATAATTTCCTGACAAATAATTTGTTGTTAAGACCACTCAAAGTTTCATTATAGGCCATTTTGAGCTAGGCCCATTTTTTGCCCAGGAGTGTACATTCGCACATGCATGCATTTACACACAACCTATTCAGCCTGTTCAGCCTATTCAGCCGAAGACGTGAAGCAGTGGATTTGAAATTTACAATACTTATTCAGATCTTACCAATGTCATAAATGCTAAAGTGGTACTCAGTGTGTTACAGCACAGTGTCCTGATCCTGTTGATCATCTGCCTGCCTGCCCACCCCCAGTAAATCTGGATGTAAATCTCTACATACTTTTCTGAAACTTAATCTTCTGCTATAAAGCCACACTTCCACCCTTTGCTATGTCCCCTGCAAACAGGGATAGATTCTAAATCTCTCCTCAGTTCATCCTCAGGTAGAACAGAATTAATGCAATTTCTTACACCTTTCCTACAGATTTTTCAAACAATACCATGGTCTCACCCTCTTTCCTCTCCTTTCTATTCTGATACGCCTCTACCATACCCCCACATTCTGCTCTTTTGCAATTTCTCGCCTTGTGTTTAATTTCAATTTGATATCTGTCAAAAAAAAAGTTTCTGCCGCATAATCCTTCTCATATATCCACCCAAACAACGCCTTTGGTTGATAGACTCCCACATCTGACACAATCACAGTTACATCTATCACAGACTTTTTTAAATTTCCATTTCATTCCTTCCAATAATACACATAATGTGTGACTGCTATTAAGTGTATTTTTAATTTTGAGTATTTGCTGTGCTATTGTGGTAACATTATAAATTACCTATAATGTGCAAGAAAAGATACTTGAGAGACCCTGAGCTACCGTACATGCATTCCTGCAAATAGGTCTGTGTATTTCTGGAGGTTTGTGATTCACAGAGTGGGTTCACATCTCAGAGAGGAGACTCTCACACGATTATATAGCTAGTGCCTGGTTTCCCTGTTAGATAATAACAGTGTGATTTTTGAGGAGCGGGGGTGGCAGTTGCGTAAACAAAATAATATTTGTCACTTCCCAGAGCAGAAATGGTTAACAGACCTTCTCTCAGAAAAACCAACACTTTATCAGTCCTTCTTGCCGTCAAAAAAAGAAAAAAATCCCACATCTTAATTTCGGCAAATCTGACTGAACTGTCCCTTGAGCTACCAGTCAGACATATCTGGACATGTTGCTTGTATTTTAGTTCCAAATTTTAGTGAAATATAAGCAATATTAAGATGTAAAAAACTCAAGTGGCACAATCAAAGATGTGAATGGTGACAAGTCAAAAAGAGTCTGTCAATCTACAATAGTGACCAACATTTTGGAGTAAATAAAAAATTTGTATCAGGCAAAATAATTATTATTTCAAGAGGTCACTTTGGTCAGTCTAAAATATAGCTTGTTTTTTTTTAATACAGACAGTATTTAGGTTTCATTTTTCCATCTTCGACACCTTGAAAATTGTTGGTGTCAAAATATTTTTGGCCGGCAGTGTATAGACAGTCTTATAAAGCCTGTGGTTCCTAAGCGTCACAAGTAATGAAATGAGCCGATTGAGCTGAGTCGGGTAGCTATTCAGCGGCGTCACCGGAGAGACAGCTAGCATGAATAATTGAGGCGGGCGGCGACACCAGGGCTCTCCTCTTCACGTCTCCATGGTGTGACCAGCTGAAGCTCTTCTTCTATGGCCCGGAGAAATATGCTGCACTCTCACCGTCGGGCCACTGCTCAATTCAACCCTCCCACGGGAAAATGGACCCCTCTGACCAGCACTGGAAGACGCTTGTTAGTGTTCTCTTTATGTTTGAATGATTTTTGCTGCCCACAATTTGCCTTCTAATCCATAATATCTAAAGTCTCATAAGGCCTCTGGACTTGTTTCTTGGTAACACTGGCATCACTTGATTAAACGATGGAAACACAAGTGACTTTTTGGAGCAGAGTAAAATCTTTGTGACTGTTTCAGATTTTATGTAGATTTTCCGCTTGGACCTGCTTATCTGCTGGGAACTCCAGTGTTACTTTATAGCATATTTATTCCCAAATCTACCCGAACACTCACCACACCTGCCATTGTACTGCAGAACAGGCTGAAGACCACTCTATACCCAGCACATGTGGTGAATGCACGAATAAACATCCTAGAACAGAATTTACTCACGTTGCGACTTGGTTCATGACCTTCGTGGAAGTGTCTTTCAGGGTGTCCTTGAGGTTGTCTTTGAAGCTGGTGAACAGCTTTCCAGCTCCACCCTTCACCATATCCAGGAGACCCCCACCATAGTTGCCGTCCATATCTAAAAATCATGTGGGCCATCAGATTTGAGATGTTACAATTTTGCAAGCATGCAGTCACCAAAGGCACCAAAACACAAGAGATCTCATTTAAATGGAGATGTTTGCATAGGTGAGATCAATGTAACAGAACCAATATCATGTTGAAAGTGAATGACGGCTCATTCAGCCTCTTTGTAGATATGATGAGCCACCAGCAAAACTAAGCACAGAAGAGGGCATGAACTTAACACTGAGGCTGCTCCAACTCAAGATGTGCTTTCTTATTATTGAAGAGACAAATTAGTACAAGGGTGAGGGGAGACACAAGTCCTGTCAGCTTTTCCCTCAAGAGGAGATCAAAATCAGTGAGCAGAAAAGTGGCAAAAAACCCCCAAAGCTGGCAGTTGAGGTCTGAAGCAGGCTGCTGATAATGTAAATAGCAGCAGAACAGCAAGAGCAGATGGGCTAGTGTGCATAAGATCGGCCCTCTTCTCTCCACCCATTTCCACAGAGAGGAAGTACTTAAGTTCTCATTGGGGTTAAGCCCAGTAACTGCGCCTGGTCGAGGATTGTCAAGAGTTTTCCAGAGGGTGGGTCACATCTCAAATGGCGTTTGACCCCACTCAAATTCCAACACATTTTCATCCCACCTTGTCATATATAGTGATGCTACCTGACCAAGTGTCGAAATATAACAAAAATAGAGGCTTTTGGCGTCCTTGTTTGATGTTAATGGTTAGGGTTTGGGTTAGGGGCTATGGGGTTGGGTTTGTGTTAACAATAGCATCAAATAAGGATGCCGAAAGCCACTATTTTTGTCCTATATCGACGCTTGGTCAGGAAGCGTCACTATATCATGAGTCGGAATGAGAATGGGCTCCAAATTCAGCTCAACTCATTTTACTCCAGCCCAAGTCTGAGAGAGAGCATTAGAGGTCAGACGAGAACAGTCAGATTCGTTAAAGCTGCTAGAAAGGTTCAAATGCTCAAATATTAGCTGATCACAACAGCGGTGTGCAGGATAGCATCTCTGACCACACAGAATGTTAATCCTTGAAGTAAATGGGCAGCCAGGTTGCCTTCCTGTCAACTTAAAACATGACAGTCGGGCAACAGTGAGCACATAATAAACAAATCCGGACAATTGAAGATGGAGAAAAATGTTGCCTGGTAAGAAAAATATTGGTTTATGTTGTGACATGCAAAAATCTATGGTCTCAATGTAAGCAGAATAAATCTGATAATCTATATCCTCCTTGCAGTTGGTTTTGGTGGCTTAATAGTGCCAGGCAAATATTTTTGGCAGATATTAGGCTTCTTAATACCAAGTGAACATTTTTTGTATGTGACAGCATACCTTAGCATTGCTGTTGATCATGCGTGTCCCCTTATGAACACAGTCTCATTTCTGGCAAGTGAATATATCCAGTAGAATAATGTTGGTTTAATAGAAATGACAATGACTCAAGTTTACTCCAGTGGCCAGACTCATATCCCAATCCAGTGGAGCACGTTTTAGATGATGCAACCCAGGAAGTCTGGTGGACAAATATGAAGAAAGAGTGCAAGACTACTACATCAGCATTGACGTAAATCCTTAAAGAATGTCTCCAGCACCTTGTTGAATCCATGTCATGACTATTTCAGGCCGCTCTGGAGGCAACAAGATGTCCTGTGCGGCAATACGTAGATTTACTAAATGAAGTTGTGAGTGCATAAGTGCTACAATAGTTGCATATTTAGCAAAACAAACAGACAAAAAACCTTATTTGTCATAACTTACTTCCTGGCATCTTAGAAAGAGTGACAGGCTAAATCTATATCTATATAGAAAGGTCAGAAGAGTCTCTAATACTTGTAAGTCAGCCCTCTTATACTAAAAAATAAGATGAAACCATGCTTGCTCTGTCATCACAGTAGTGTAACTCTAATTGCAGAAGTAGGTGTGAACGCATCAAATAAAAATTTCATGACACTTGGACTTTTTTGACTTTATGCTCCAGTTTGTTGTATGTACCTATAAAGTATTTCATGTCAAAAAATGACTGTGTTTCACCGATTAGTTTCAATGGGATCATGTAAGAGGTAAACTGCTATCACTGATCATGTAAAAAGTGCCCAAGTTTAACAGCCTTTATCTCAAAATCACGAAGTGTCACAAAATGTTAATTTTTACTCGATGCGTTCACAGGTGTGATTGGCACTAAATCACTATGAATTGCTGTCAAATCACAGTGTCAGGAAGATGCCTCAGCTCCAGGACTGTTTTGAACCATCTGAGTATAATCTGAAATGGAAACATATCTCTGTTGGCCATCACGGACATTAATAGACCCCCACTGCTAGGGAACACAGGAAATCATCGCCCGCATGGTGTTCAGCCGAGATAGTTCTTACGAGTCTCAGATAAGGTCTGATTAAATGTATCGGAGATAACAGACAGAGGAGTCATATAGAGAGAGAATGAGGCAGAGAGACGGAGAGTAAGAGAGAGAAAAACACAAAAAAAGAATGCACTGAGAGGAATCAGTATGGGGACAGAGCAGAATGCTAGCAGAGGTACTATGTACACGAAGAAAGGTCATTCCGTGTCAACTCAGCAAGATTAGGGAAGGTCTTGACCAACTCAGAATATCTTGAAACTTTGTATGAATGATCTTTGGCATCTGATACTGACAGAGAAGTATGCATATGGAGAGAGCAGCATGCCCATAAACAGAGTAGGACTCACACAGTGATAGGTACACACAAAGGGAGCAGTATGCTAACAAAGAGAGCAGTATGAGCAAGGACAGAGTAGTACACACAAAGAGGGAGCAGTTCACACAGGGACACTGAAGAATCTGAAGAATGACACAGAGAGAGCAGTATGTTTAAGGGGTGATCTGGGGTTAAATGAAAAATGACACTAGGAAACAACTCAGAATTAATCTAAAGAGGTATATGTAATAACCACCAAAAAAGATACAAGTTGGCATTTTTCTGTTTATGCGGTTGCCATGGTAACCGAGCAAGATCATTAAATATGCAGACAACTTCTGGCACCAATTCCTCTTTAACTCTATGATACAATTCAGTTTTTCTTTCTTCATTTAAAAGCCATTGCTTTTCCAAATGCAATGATATAGCCATTCTTTGCCCAATTTATCAGTTTTGTGATTTTGGGGCATTTTACTCAAATTTTGAAATTATTTTGCGCTGAATCTGACAAATACTCAAAATATTCAAAGTATGTAACAGATAGGCAAAATTTCCCTATGTCATTGCATTTCTAATGAAGTAAAGTACCTGCAGCCCAAATTTCATTGATTTTCAATGATAAATAAAAAAGTTATGGCTGCCACAAACATGAGAAACGTGGAAAAAGTAATACCAGAGGAAATCAATGGAAAATGCATTAGACCACATTGAAAAGTTGAGTTCAATTTTTAATCCTTGTAGCAATTAGTGATTATTAAAAGGTGGGTTATTATAGAATATTTTTATTAAAAAAATTTTTTTAGAAAAATAATCAAATTTTGCCCATTTAACCCCAGATCACCCCTTAAGGACAGAGCAGTATGCACAGAAAGAGGAAAAGCAGTATGCAGAGAGAGACAGAAAGAACAGACTGCACAGAGAGAGAGAGAGAGAGAGAAAGCACCACATGCAGGGACAGAGACCAAAGCACCTAGATAAGTATGCACAACAACTAAGAAATAAGCACACGGACTACAGCAGTACGCTTAGGGTCAGAGAAGTAAGCACAAGTAACAACTGAAAGCTGTGAACAATTCTGTTTAAAACAGTGCTTCACTTGAGCCTTTCAGCCCAGAGTGCCAATAGGACTCCAGTGTGTGCACCTGGTGCACCCACAGTTCACGGGTCTGTTCAAGAGCCCTTTTCATCCTCGCGACAGACACACATTCAAGTGTTTACACTGTTGCAGCACTGCACAAAGGAACAGCTCAGGTGCCACTTCACATAAGCACAGATGCACATAGTCGGGTTTTATGGATTCATGCTGTAATATTACTCAACCCTACAAATGTAATGACACTACGTACGTCATCTGAGCACTGCATGAGAGGGCTTTACAGATCATACAGTCAGATTGTTATGTAAGAGATAATGCACAGCGAGCCAGTAATTATTGCGAAATAAACCCTGACAGGGCGATTCAGGACCCCGACATGAAGAGAAGGGGTCATAAATCACCCTGGAGGGGTCAATTTTGCAATAATGACCGACTCGCTGTACATTACCCTGCTTATTACATGGCTGCTAACTGAATAAATCAATAATTTCAGATAAAAATATTAATTTTAAATAGATTTTTTGCTTCTGCTAAAAAACAGTCGGTAAGATTCTATAGTTGGAACAGCATCACGCCCACAGCAATAGTCTGTTCTTCATAGCAGTGGTCTGCTCTTCAGAAATGACAACCCGTGGAATGCCATAATTCACCAATCAAAATCGAGTATTCAAAAAAGTCGCGAAATAAAGAGACTAATGAGAGCTCCTAAATGTAATCATATGCAATGACAGGGGAGAGTGTACAACATCAAATATAGCATCATACCGAACAAACAAAATTGATAAGAAAATATTTTGCAATGCAAGATCAAACCAGCATGTTGAAGGACCGCGACAATATTGAGATTCTGGACCACAGCAAATCACAATATCTTGTATACATACTGAAGAGCACTACCAGCCAGTGAGGCCGACACAAACAATACATTTCCCATCCATATAAAATCATCTGAGCGCATTTGCACGATACAAAGGCTGATCTTAATTTAGCTGATGCACTTATCCTGAGAAACTTTCAAAGTGCGGAACCTCAGAAAATCCAATAGTTTTATAAGAGCCAAGTAGTTAAAAGCCAAATAGAAGATAAAAATACTGTTCGACTTAAAGCAGAAGCAGCTATCCTGGGAATCATATAAGCACTTCTGTTAGCGCCAGTGATGGCACCAGGTTTCCCATCACGGATATACTGGGGAAGACGAGGGAGAAAACAGGGATGAGCAGGGTGGGAGAACCATTGATTTCTGGGAATAAAAATGAGTGTAGGTTACGGTCAAAATACCACTGCCTGTAGTTAGCACAAAAAAAAGGAGAAATAAATAAATTTTTTTCAGAATTGTGAGCCGCTGGAATTCTTAATGTGTTAAAAATGCTGGGTAAGTTTGTATATGGGCCCCACAGCTTGGCACTGAGTCCGGAGCCAGTGTCGCACAGGGTAGCACGTAATTGTGATAAGAGATGTCAGACAGTGGGATCTCTATATTTCAAATTTCAGTCCCCTCTCGGATTGATGGAGCACCCACAATCAGGTTTATTCTGAACACAATACCCCTGCAAAGCTGATTGGCACTATTTTATTGATCAGTGGCCTCATGACAGTCCTTTAGCGCTGGTATATTGAAACTGCTGTAAGTGATATGATTAGGAAATCACTTATTTGCAAAATACACTGTTGAGTTTCCTAGTATTTAAACACAAATCTTTTTGGCACAGAAATCAAATATGATGTATTTTTGTGTAATTAGGTATCATATGTCTTTAAAAACCACAATGACTGGGACGCCTCAACCAACAGTCATACCTAGACGATATAAAAATGATAATGTATGGCAAAATGCCACATACCAACTAAATGCAGTTACATCAAAAATCCTAAAAATCATGAAATTGCACAAAGACAGCTTAATGAATCACTGCATATAGGACGAGAATTTTAAAGAATAATGGAAAGCATAATGCAAACAAAAACGAAATACAGGCAAGCTACGCACCACAGCTAACAAGCGTGCTTAATCCAATAGCAAAAATAACGCATTTGTCCCCCATTCATCAGTTTGCTGGTTCAGCAATAATCCATTAACACGTATTTCACATACAGGCGATGAGCCCGCACGCGTGCATGCTTTGCATATCATAATCGTCGCTCTCTTGTCATAGCCTGGCCTTACCTGAGCTGTCCATGGTTCTGTATTCCTCCGGTCTCCCTGGGCCTGCCTCCGCTGTTGGGTCTGCCGCTGTAGCGCTAGCTCCGTGCGTGCTGCCGCCTCTCCTCCCGTTATTGAAGTCACTGCTACTGTCGACCAGCTGCAAGGTTTCATACCCATCGTAAGCAGTCTTTTTCTTGCACCCACCAAGCAGGCTCATGAGCAAAGCGGTTATATTTATGGATTACATGGACAAAATATATCCTGGAAACAATGGCGTGGCTACTAAGTTCCACTAGGTTTTTCCTTCCGATATTGAGACGGTGCTGGTTACGCTATGCAGCTCCTCTTCCGTCTGCCCGCGCGAGGCCGTCACCACCGCCGCATTTCACTACAGAAGGCGAGCCAGTACCCTTGCAGAATTAATGGACCCTTTCCCAGCTCGCCGCTGGCCACAGAAAAATCACAGTAACTGCCAATGCACTCGCAGGATACAACGAGGTTTTGGAAAATTCAAATATATATATCTGACAATATCAAATGACAAAATCAGTATCTGCAATATCTAAAGACAATATCTTTAGCCATTATCTAAATAAACACAGTACTCAATAGATCTCCAAGTTACCAGCTAATCATATATGGTATTAATTACATTAAATAACTATTTCTTTTCAATAACAGTATTATAGAAACTATGAGTATGCCAACATTTTTTATAGCAGGTAGGCCCAACCCACTAAATTACAGCATTCCACATCGGCTGTTCTAATTGGCCGCAACTATAATTGATTTCAAAAAGCAGTTGAGTGCCTCACAGATTCAAACTCAGCCCACAGTACAACTAAATTTTAATATTCTCGATAAGCTCAATTTTTGGTTTATCCACTCAAGATCATCCCAAATTATAAAATGGGTTTGGAAAAACGCAGTGTCTACAGATACGGCAGTTTTTATTGGTACGGCAGTCGATTTGAAGGGATTAGGATAAGGATTAGGGATTATGGTTAGGGAAAGGGTTAGGGATTAAGGTTAGGTTAGGGGTAAGGGTTAGGGTTAGGGTCAGGCTTAGGTTAGGGCAGGGTTTGAAATGGGGACTGCCGTACCTCTATACATTGAAAATGCATTGGAAAACTGCCATACCCGTAGCAACTGCCTTGGAAAAAAAACCCATTTGGCATGAGGCATACATTTCTGGAAAAATGCTAAAAGATCTGCACTCCTCCCAAATGCTGGAAAAAAGAGCAAGCGTAAATTAATGGCTGGGCATTCCACTACAGAGGAAAATGGGATAAATTAAACCAGTTAATTTATTTAGGTTCTCAATGTGCATGCAGATGCTTGTATCTCATATTTGAATGGGTAATTACCGTACTCTCTGAAGAGAGGACGTGGACAACATATACAACCCCAATTCCAAAATAGTTGGGACAAAGGGTAAATTGTGAATAAAATCAAAACATAATGACTTTCAAATCACACCAGCCAGTATTTTATTCACAATAGAATAGAGATAACATAGCAAATGTTGAAACTGAGAAATTTTACAATTTTATCCACAAAATGAGCTCATTTCAAATTTGATGGCTGCTATAGGTGTCAAAAAAGTTGGGACAGGGGCCTGTTTACCATGGTGTAGCATCCCCTCTTCTTTTTAACACAGAGTGGAGGCATCTGGGCATAGATGGGACAGGTTTCTGGAGTTCAGCCATTGAAATTTGATCCCACTCTTGTTTAGTGCAGGCTTCCAGCTGCTGGAGAGTTTTGGGTCTCCTTTGATGGATTTTTCGTTTAATTATGCGCCAAATGTTCCCAATCGGTGAAAGATCAGGACTGCAGGCAGGCCAGTTCAGCACACGGACTCTTCTACTACGAAGCCATGCTGTTGTAATAGCTGCAGTATGTGGTTTTGCATTGTCCTGCTGAAATACACAAGGCCTTCCCTGGAATAGATGTCATCTGGAGGGGAGCATATGTTGCTCTAAAACCTTTATATACCTTTCAGCATTCATGGTGCTTTTTAAAACATGCAAGTGTCCCACACCATATGCACTAATGCATCCCCATACCATCAGAGATGCTGGCTTTTGAACTGAACGCTGATAACAGGAGTGGTAGTCTTTCTCCTCTTTAGCCCGGAGGACACGACGCCCATGATTTCCAACGAGAATGTCAAATTTGGACTCGTCTGACCACAGGACACTTTGCCACTTTGCTGCAGTCCATTTTAAATGAGCCTTGGCCTACAGAACACGGCAGCGCTTCTGGATCATGCTCAACAATGGATTCCTTTTTGCATGATAGAGTTGTAGGTGGCATCTGTGGATGGCACGGCGGATTGTGTTTACTGACAGTGGTTTCTTGAAGTATTCCTGGGCCTATTTAGTAATGTCAATGACAGAATCATGCCGGTGAGTGATGCAGTGGCGTCTGAGGGCCCGAAGATCACGGGCATCCAGTGAAGGTCTTCGGCCTTGTCCCTTACGCACAGAGATTTTTCCAGTTTCTTTAAATCTTTTAATGATGTCATGCACTGTCGATGATGAGACCTTCAAAGTCTTTGCAATTTGACATTGAGAAACATTGTTTTTAAAGTATTCCACAATTTTTTTACCCAAGCCTTCACAGGTTGGAGAGCCTCTGGCCATCTTTACTTCTGAGAGACTCAGCCTCTCTAAGACACCCCTTTAATAGCCAATCATGTTACACACCTGATGACAGTTAACTTAATTACTTGCTAAATGTTCTTTCAGCTGATTCTCTTATCTATTAATTGCTTTTTCAGCCCTTTTTTGCCTGTGACCCAATTTTTTTGAGACCTGTTGCAGCCAGAAAATTTGAAATAAGCTCATTTTGTGGATAAAAATGTAAAATGTCTCAGTTTCAACATTTGAAATGTTATCTGTGTTCTATTGTAAATAACATATTGGCTCATGGAATCTGAAAGTCATTGCATTTTGATTTTATTCACAATTTACACTTTGTCCCAACTATTTCGGAATTGGGGTTGTATGTGAAAGCGTAGACCCCGTTAGTCAGTTAATAAATCCTAGAATTGTAGAATATTTACACATAATTATAGCGTATGTACTTCAACGATTTAATTTCCTGCCAATAAAGGAACTTTGAATTAACAAATAATTTGGACAAACAACGTGAAATGAAATATAAATAGTTATTTGCTCAAAAAGGGAGATTTGAAGGTGACTTGACTGTTGTTAACTCGAGAAATTAAAAAGCCGCAAAAAAAGCAACCACTTTTCGAATGAATGGCCAGTTGCAACTAGTTATTTGTTCCCTTTATTGGATAGAGAAATTTGATTTCAAAAATTGTTCAAAAATGAAAGAAACGATAACAGAAATTACAATTTTATATGGTCGATATCAGCATTTCCAAACCTTGTTCCTGGAGTACCCCAGCCCAGCCCATTTTATATGCCTCCTTGATTTGACACACCCACTTCAGCTCATCAAGCACTCCACTAATGAGCTGATTAGCTGTATCAGGTGTATTAAATAAGAGAGACATATAACATGTGTCGGGTAGGGGTACTCCAGGAGCAGGGCTGTGAAAGACTGGTCTATATTACCTTAAGAACACTAAATGCAACCTGCATTTAACTTTTAATGCAAGATACACAGCCCATCCAAAAATAAATTAATAAATAAATAAAAGTTGGCATTTGGATTTAAATAAGCAAGTACTCAAAAGCCTCTGATTGAATCAGTATTATTATGATGAATACTTTTCAGCTGGCAATACTTCTTTTAATCCCAACTCATTTAGTGCGTAACTTCTCATTTTTTAAAAAACCATGTCGGAAGACATATTTCACAGTCGTTAAAAAGATGTTACTGTGTTTCAAGAGGGGCCAATCATTGTCCAGCTTCAAGCAAAGAAAACAGCTAAGGAGATTGCTGAGGTCACTAAAATTGGGTCATGAACTGTCCAGACATTCATTAAAACCTGGAAGGATGAATTGTCAACTTCGCTGAGGAAATGTTTTGGAGAAAAATTATGACTGATCCTGATCGGAGATCACCAAAATGCTCAATGAGGTCTCATCATTTAAAAAATCTAAAGTGGAAGTTATGACTATATTTAATTATGAAGGTAATAGCATTTCCAAATGCACATTGCAATAAGTACTAGGAGGATTGGGACTAAAAAGCTGCGTTGCCACGAGAAAGCCACTTTTTTGAGAGGCTAACTGAGAAAAAATGAGTTCAATTTGCAAGGGGGAAGAAAGATTAGATTGGAGCAATGGATAAAAGGTCATGTTGTCTAATGAGTCCAGATTTACCCTGTTCAAGAGTGATGGGCACATCAGGGTTAGAATGGAAACCCATGAAGCAATGCACCCGTCATGCATAGTGCCCACAAGCCTCTGGAGGCAGTGTTATGATCTGGGGTTGCTTCAATTGGTCAGGTCTAGGTTCAGCACTGTTCTGCAGCAATAAAATTAATTCAACAGATTACCTGAATATACTGAATGACCGGTGATCCATTAATGGACTTTTTAATCCCTGATGGTTCAGGCATATCCAGGATGACAATGCCAAGATTCATCAGGCTCCAATAGTGATAGTGGTTCATCGAGTGGTTCAATGAGGAGTCATTTTCACACATGAATTGGCCACCTCAGAGTGCTAACCTTAACCAATTGGAAGTCTATGGGATGAGCTGGTGAAAACTTAACAGAGTGCTTTGACTCATCCATCATCAATACAGTATCTCAGCCAAAAAGGAATGCAAATCTCACCAGAAATAAATGTAAAAAGATTGTATAAGGTAGTCGAAACAATACCACAACGAATGTGTGCCGTGATCACAGTTAAAGGTGGCCCAAAAAATATTATAGTGTACTACTTTTTTTTTGGATGAGCAATGTATTTCACCTGACCTGCAAATTTCAGAACCATTTTAAATTGATGAAGTATTGAGGCAACTTACTATTTAGGGAAATGGGCATGACTTTTAAACAGGAAAACAATGTGCAATAGCAATATATATGGTATCAGCGCAATATTGTGTAGGTCCCCCTTTTGCCAACAGAACAGCCCTGACCCATCGAGGCATGGACTCCACTAGACCTCTGAAAGTGTGCTGTGGTATCTGGCATGAAGACGTTAACAGCAGTTCCTTTAATTCCTATAAGTTTCGAGGTGCGCCTCCATGGATCGCACTAGTTTGTCCAGCACATCCCATAGATGCTCGATTGCGCTGAGATCTGGGGAATTCGGATGCCAAGTCAACACCTTGAACTCATTGTTGTGTTCCACCAAACATTCCTGAACCATTTTGGGGGTGTGGCAGGGCGTATTATCCGGCTAAAAGAGGCCACTGCCATTTGGGAATATCATTTCCATGAAGGGGTGTACTTGGTCTGCAACAATGTTTAGGTTGGTAGTACGTGTCATGGTAACATTCAAATGTATGGCAAGACCCAAGGTTTCCCAGCAGAACATTGCACAAAGCATCACACTGCCTCTGCTGGCTCGCCTTCTTCCCATAGTGCATGCTGGTGCCATGTCTTCCCCAGGTGAGCCACGCACACACACTGGGTCATCCACATGATGTAAAAGAAAACATGATTCATTAGACCAGGCAACCTCCCTTCATTGCACTGTGGTCCAGTAATGATGCTGACATGACATGTAGGCACCTTTAGTGGTGGACAGGAGTTAGCATGGGCGCCTTGACCGGTGTCCGGCTACACAGCTCCATAAAAAAACAACCTCCAATGTATTGTGTGTACTGACACCTTTCTATAAGAACCAGCATGAACTTTTTTCAGCAATTTCAGCTCCACGCTCCTCTGTTGGACTGGACCACATGGGCCAGCCTTCGCTCCCCACGTGCATCGGTGAGCCTTGGCCACCTGTGAACCTGTTGCCAGTTTGCCGGTTTTCTTTTCTTGGACCACTTTTGGCGGGTACTGATCACAGCAGACCGGGAACAGCCCTCAACCCCAAAGTAGTTTAAGAGATGCTCTGACCCAGTTGTCTACCCATCATAATTTGGCCCTTATCAATGTCGCTGAAATGCTTATGCTTGCCAATTTTTCCTGCTTCCAACACATCAACTTCAAGGAAAAATATTAACTAACGACCAATATATCCCATTCACTGACAGGTGCAATTGTATTGAGATAATCAAGGTTATTCACTTCACCTGTCAGTGGTAATAATGTTATGGCTGACCAGTGAAGGTTTCTCTGCATTTCTGTAGTGACTCAATCAACATATTCTCAACAACAGTTCATATGACAGCTTACAAAAACTTATGCACAATTTTTTTGCGCTTAATCCTGCAAATTTTCATCAACACATGGTTTTTGCAAGAAGACAAAAGGGATACATGGCTAACAAGACTGTTGGGGGTGGAGTCCTACACTTCACCTAGGCTAATGAATGATGAATCATTATGAAACCACTCAGTCCTTTTGTAACAATTGAGGTCATGGTGCTTTTATGGTCTTTGCTGATTATACTGTTCATACTTTCAATTCCTCTTCTTGTGACTTGTTCCGGACGCCATCTGAATGCATATTCAGTGTGTATTTTGGTTCTCAGTTAGCTTAGCTAATTCGCACCATGCTTTAGTTACACTGAAACTTCACTCATTGGCGTGAGCCGCACCAATGATTGACTTTAAACCAGGTGAATTCACTATTGCTTCTCTCATTGCAAGTGAAGTCTGGAAAAGTGCATTGTTCATGCACCATCATTAGATAAATTGATATTATGGTGAAGAACACCGTATAAACAAGCATTATTATTATTCAAGTAAATTGTAAAGGAGTACAAATCACTTCGACCAGTAGCAATGCTGGCTGTCTGTGATTTGTTGTCTGCTTCATTTTTGCTTTGGGAAGCATTGCTTAATTTTTTAGTTCAACTGTTACAGAAATTCAGAATCATAACCAAGAAATTAGGAAAATACGTCCAGACCAGAAAACACATTATAAATAGAGGATAAACTCCAGATTCAACTCAAGCAAAGTATTTTTGCCACAGCCCAGCAAACTGCCGCTGTGGGCAATGCAGTGCAAATTGTAGTCAACCTCCCTCTCACTCAAGGATGATAAGCAGGGGCATTTAGTGAGACGCGCATTACGCACCCAGGGTCTGCGCAGTTTCATGCTTATTTCGCCTTAAAGTTCCACTGCACACATGTTCTTCATTTTAAAGAATTTCCGGAGAAAAACATCAGCTAAAACAATTTTAAGTAAGGAGTGACAGAGAGAAACAGGGATAAATCCCCTGGAAGACTTTCAGGTGCAAAGGCTTTGCTCAAGGGCCAAACAGAAGAGTTCTTTATAATGCTGTCTCCCGAAAAGCAAGTCAGAATCTGAAGCCCCATCTGGGGCTTGAAACAGCAACTCCACAGTTGCCAGGCAAACAATCTACTAGTGTGCAACTATGTTGAGACATTGAGAGCAGAGAACCTTCACTAAAACAATTAACGTACAAAACCAACAGCAGAGGAATTTCCATTTGTTAATGTATGAAATGTGTTAGGTGGTGTGACACCAATCAAATTCAGCCACTAACAGCATACAATAAAAAGGCCGCAGAACATTGCGACATAGGACTCTCAGCCTCTGTTTTATAGTTAGACAACGTGATGTTATTTCCATAAAAATTTTACAGCAGATAAGGAGGGATCTTGTTGAATGCATGTCTGGAAAGTGAGATGAAAAAAATCAGTGTGCTTCCATCACTCAAGACTAAAAAGAGAAAATGTGTGGCTGGAGAAATTGAAAGATTTTATTCAAAATGTCCAATTATTCCTCCATGGACTTAGCATTGCCACCTTGGTTCCCTCGAGGGTTAATGATACATTACAAGATAATATGTGCAGGAAACAAAGTTTATGAGCATTTTGATGGACGTTTAATGCTGCCCATGAGGTTTTACAGCATACTTCAATGCAATATGTTCATTACCTCTGCCAAAAAGGTCAGTTGGAGGTTATGTATTCATCCATGTCTGTTTGTTTGTTTGTCAGCTTGTCTGTTTTTTTTTTTTTGTTGAAACAATGGGCCTCACTTATGTTCAGTGCATACCAGCAAAAAAAGATGTGTATGCCACTTTCTTCACAGATTCAAAATTTATGAAAACAAACATGATTTAAAAAACATAAAATTAAGGGGATTGGGTATGTTTGCAAAATTCAAGATGAACCTGATTATTTCAGTAAAAATTGCGTGAAGTTTAGCCTACCTACTATTTTATACATGTTTTATTTTTTATTACCATACACCACTTTTATTTTTGTGAGCATATGCAATATATAGTATGAAATCCATGCAAATTTTTGCAAATTAGACCCTATATCCCCAAAATTTCCCTATCAATGTCAATATTATGTGTAAGTGCAGGCCATGGATGAAGGAAGTATTAATTACATTTTAGAATGGATTCGAATTCAAATATGGCCGCCGCAGCCACATTTGTTCTGTTCTCAGTGACAAATACGTTCGCAGAAGTAAGCACTTTTGGAGTGGCTTATAGTTTTGAGTGACTCTCTTGCAGACAGTCTTTGGTAGCACAAATATATAAGCATTTTGCAGCTTTTCAGAATGTTTTCAATTTTGCTGGTGAAAATAATATTTATTTTTACCCAGTTGAAAGGCATGCTGTACCAGGCATAATCATTAACTGGGGAAGACTGTCTATTGCCATTGTACTGGATATGCACAAACAAATTGTCACACACAATGCATCCTTCATACATTCTTAAAAAAAAAAAAAAAAAACTGATTCATAAACAACAAAAGTAGACTACTGAGGGTTTGACATGCCAAAACTTAAAAACAGTAGTGTACTGATATCTGATTCAGAGAATCAAGAACACTGAAGAAATAACAGTTCAGTCATCTTCAAATCATATTGAATCAATAATAATAATAATAATAATAATAATAATAATAACAATTCACTACCAAATCAGCATGGAAACATTTTGATTGGCTCTATTTGGCAAAACATCTGTGTATAATCTTCATCGAACAAGTCAGAGGTGATCTGCATCCATACGAAGATTCAGAGACATTATTCGCTCTTCAGACTGGAGAATAAAGTCCTAACCAGAAGTCTCAAGCAGACAAGGTTCTGTATTTACACCTTGTTAAGCATGATGAAGTGATGCTTAACAAGGTGTCAATATAACACTGCTACTCTACTTTGAGGCTATTGTGAACAGTTACTTTCGTGGCTAACCTCTCGGGCCAAGGTTCCATTTTATTATTTAAACATTTTAAGCATGCGAATTATGAGTCAACATATTTTTCAACTGATCGAGTGATTTTTATAAGAACCATTCAAAACAAATCCAATAAAAATATACTGCCGGCATCAATTTGAAGGAAGTGAGTCCAAAGATATGAATGTCTTGACTGCAATAACTGTAAGACGGAATTATTTAACTCATGATCAGTCATCACCGATGTTTGCGTGCGTGCGTGCGTGTGTACGCGCGCGCGAGTCAGTGTGAATGTGTGTGGGCTGAAACACTCATTATCAGAAATGAGGATAAAATAATTTACCGAAAAACAAAAAATCATGTAATGCTTTCAAACTACACAGCTTGGCCAGGATATGGGCAAGCCTCAAAACATAAGCGTGAAGTCCGAGTCGTCGCAACCGACAGCCCTGCGCTGCTGTTGAACGAACAGTGGTATTTGCGCTGTGGCTCACTGAGACCGCTTTAAAAAACGAACATTATCCGATTTCTTCCTGCGTTTTTTTAATGATAATATATTAGTTGCATCCATCGTGGCAGCCAAATTGCGCAAACTTACTACTAAAGTCACAACATTATGCACGACCTATGGAACCACCGCAGTTCCTCCGATAGCCATGTTATCAGACCGACAATAGGGCATCCAGTTTGTTAAAATCCCAATGTTAGGTTTTTCACACAGGAGGATTATGTCGACTCATAGCCAATAGCAAAGAACTAGTCAATATAGGGGACCAGACACGACGATTAAAATTTCCCCAAAAAGTAGCACAAAACAGGACTGCTTGTCATCAAATTCTGCATCCTCCTCCTAGATAAAAATGACAGCGCCTGCATCAAGGCAACGGATTGCTCTGTCATTGTGATTTCCTCAGAACGAAGCCGTGCATGGGATCGCCGTGCTACAGCACCAAAGACGCCTCTAACGTAAACCATCTGGGGGTTGTCGGAAGGCTTAGTCGATTTTTTTCCAGTTGTTTTGTGTTCCCTGAAGGTCGTAGCAAATGCTTACGCACGGACATGTAGGCTATATTATGTAATAGGACGTCGAGATGTGCTTAATCATCTGAGGTGCAATGCATTTGGAAAAAAATATATACACACACATACGCGCACATGCAAATGAAATTCTTCTTACAAGGGATTCCGTCTACTTACCTCTTTCAACGATTTCTTTCATTATCCACCGACGCGAGATTTTTAACCGAGTCGCTTTACAAGAAGCCTAACGGATTTTTTGAAACACTGATCTTTGATTTGCCGTTTTCTGCTTGTCAAAGGTCAAAGAGGTAGTTCCCCGTCTTCCATCGGTCCCGTGAGCAAGGATGTAAAACGTGGAGCGCCGTGTAGAGCACCACTGAATGACGACCGACTGTATAGCGTCACTCTACAATAAAATAAAATCACGACTCTCGCGGGCAAACATTCTCCGAAAAATGCGGACTGGAATTTTGATCAAGGCGACAGCATGCTTAATGCTTTAATTGTCCTGATTTTAGTTCATACTTGCAAACATGGGGCGGAGAGTATGCGATCTGGCTCAGTCTTCACTGTCCGCGATTGACCTAAGCATCATCATGATTAAAATTACGAATGCAGATTGTGGGACAGATGATACTCCCAAGTTGTTTGAAATATGGATGCCATGGTTTGCATCCTATTCTAATGCACGCTCCAGAAAGCACCTCATGAAGGCTATGACACCACTGGGGAAATTACGTCAGCCCCGTCGTCCTGGGGATTGCACTGTTTTAGCATTGTATCTTCGCAAGTGTTTCATAGCATTCCTCATATGAACCCCTTAATTTACCAGTTTACAGTCAGAAGCATATTTAATCTATCAAGAACAAAGGCCTGCTACACGAAACACAATACACTCTTGTAAAATACGACCCCAGTTCCAAAAAAGTTGGAATGCGGAGCAAATTGTAAATAAAAACATAATGCAATGATTTGCAAATCTCATAAATTCACATTTTATTCACAATAGAACTGAAACAACATATCAGATGTTGAAAGTGAGACATTTTACCATTTCATGAAAAATATTAGCTCATTTTTAATTTGATGGCAGTAACACATCTCAAAAAAGTTGGGGGGCGGCAACAAAAGGCTGGAAAAGTAAGTGGTACTAATAAAAAACAGCTGGAGGAGCATTTGCAACCAAGTAGGTTAATTGGCAACAGCTCAGTAACATGACTGGGTATAAAAAGAGCATTTTAGAGAGGCAGAATCTCTCAGAAGTAAAGATGGACAGAGATTTGCCAATCTGCAAAAAACTGTCTAAAAAGTGTGGAAGAATTTCAGAAAAAATGTCCCTTGATGTAAAATTGTGGAGACTTTGAACCTACAGTACACTATGTCCAATAGATTCAGAGAATCTGGAGAAATCTCTGTGCATAAGAGACAAGTGCGAAGGTCAGTATTGGATGCTCGTGATCTTTGGGCCCTCAGGCGGCACTGCATTAAAAACAGGCATGATTCCACACTGGAAAACACTGCAAGGGCTCAGGAACACTTCCAGAAATCACTGTCTGTGAACACAGTTTGCCGTGCAATCTACAAATGCAAGCTAAAGCTGTAACGTGCTAAGAAGAAGCCATATGTGAACACGATCCAGAAACGCTGCTGTTTTCTCTGGACCAAAGTCCATTTAAAATGGACTGAGGCAGAATGAAAACTATTCTGTGGTCAGTTGAATTAAAATTTGAAATTCTTTTTTGAAAATCATGGATGCTATGTTGTGCGGTGCAAAGAGGAGAGTGACCATCTTATCAGCACACAGTTCAAAAGCCTACATCTCTGATGGTTTTTCTGATGATATGTTGTCTATGTTCTACTGTGAATAAAATGTCAGTTTATGAGATTTGCAAATCATTGCATTCTGTTTTTATTTACATTTTAGACAGCATGCCAATTCTTTTGGAATTGGGGTTGTACAGTCTTGTCCACACCTGTTTTACAAAACGCTGAAAATGCCCAAAAATTTAACACATTTACAGAACATCCTGAGACTGAGAAGGATGGACAAGGATGAGGAAATCCAAGACACAATGACACTAACTCCTGTTACCGAATCTGAAATTAGATCAATTCTGAAAAATTGTACAGCTAAGACATCTGTTGATGTAAACCAATTAGATATGAAATTACCGAAAACACTAACTAACGCAATTGTAACTCCACTTACGCATATATGCAATCTATCCTTCTCCTGCGGAGTGTTTCCAGATAAAATGAAGATAGCGAAAGTTATCCCTCTCTACAAAAGCGGGGATAAATATGATTTCTCAAACTATCGTCCTGTCTCGATTTTACCTCAATGCTCGAAGGTCCTAGAAAAGCTCTTCAATGACAGATTGGACAAGTACATTGATAAACACAAACTACTGTGTGACAGCCAGTATGGGTTCAGGAAAAAGCATTCGACAGCACTAGCCCTAACAGAATTTATTGAAATGATTAAAGATTCACTAGATTCAAACTTATATTCTATAGGCATATTTATTGATCTGAAGAAAGCATTTGACACTATAAATCACGATATACTGATTGAAAAAACTTTACAAATATGGATTAAGAGGACCGCATTAAAATGGATCAAAATTACTTAACAAGTAGGGCGCTTAATTTGTGCAGATGGGCAATAGCAAATCGAATTGCTTGGACATTACCTGTGGAATTCCTCAGGGCTCGGTCATAGGTCCCAAGTTGTTCATAATTTACATAAATGACATTGTTAAGGTGTCCGATAGCCTAAAACTAATTTTATTCGCAGACGACACGACTATTTTTTGCTCAGGTGTCGATCTCAAGCAATTGGCAAAAGTGGTTAATAAAGAAATGTCTAAACTTCACACGTGGTTTAATGTAAACAAATTATCATTAAATCTTACAAAGACCAAATTTATGATATTTGGGAAAAAAAAAGCCCTAAGGACGACATAGACTTAAAGGTAAATGGTACCAGCATTGAAAGGGTAAACGAATATAAAGTCATGGGAGTTATGTTAGATAATCTCTTAAGCTGGAAACCACATGTAAACTTGGTTCAAAGAAAGTTAGCTAAAAGCGTGTCTATTCTTTGGAAAATGCAAAAATTATTAAAATACAAGTCCCTTAAAATAATCTATTCAGCACTCATAGCACCCCACTTACACTACTGCGCTGAAGTATGGGGACACACTTATAATAATACAATAGAATCATTGTATAAACTCCAAAAAAAGGCCCTTAGAATTAATCATAACGTTCCCTATGGAACTCATACAAACGATTTGTTTATTAAGGCAAAGTTTCTTAAATTGCAGGATATAATAAAATTCAACTCCTTGCAAATTGTATATTTAGGATACCACAAAGAATTGCCAAGAAATATACAATGCCTATTTCTCCAGCGTGAATGCCTTCATGACCTAAGAGGCAGAATGTTGTTGCAAACTAGAAGGGTCAGATCGACTCGGAGTGAGCACTCCTTATCGGTGGCTGGAGTCAGTGCATGGAACATACTTGAACACAATATCAGAAGGGCAGATAATTTGAAAGACTTTAAGTATCTTCTGAAATGTGCATGTTTGAATAACTATGAACTTATCCAACAAAATGGCATTGGATAAATTAAACAGAACCATAACGGGCATAAACAATAGGGGTTGTTTATAGACACTCAGCTATATTGTGATTAAAACTCTTCATGACTGTCATAAATCTCTATGATTTTATGTTGTGACGTTTAAATCGTAGTGTAAATAGACACTCAGCTCTGTTGTGATTTATAAATCTTTATGATATCTTACCCATAATCAAACTGTTTTTCTGGGAGTTGGGGGCGGGACTTTGACAAGCGATTTCGCTTCTCCCGCGACCCTTTCAGTCATGATACATGTTGTGTTGAAATTGTCATGGAATGACTGTACAATCATGCCGAAATTAAAAAACAAATAAATAAAATTGTATCAAGGCAATAGAACGTATAGACTACTGAACTATAACTTACGGGATAGTGTTTTATCAGTTGCCATAACATAGACATGGTGTACAGAGTAAACCTGAGAACTCGGAAATAATCAGCCATCTATTCCACAATTTGTTGATCAGGGTACTATTCCTCAATGAAATGACTGCACTATACACAAAGATGATGCGACACAGTACCCTAAAGCGGTTCTATGGCTCATCATCATAAGGGAACCTGTTTTGGCGCTATATAACACCCCTACAAGAAAGCTGCTACATAGTATAGCCCCTTCGTCAGATGGTGCCATATAGAATGATTTTAGGTGCCATTTTGCTCTATATTCCTTAAATAAAATGGTGTCAAATAGAAATGAAATATGCTGGACTAACTGCGTTGGAGTTTGTACAGTTCCCCAATGATGATGGACAGGTAATCATGTCCTCTGTGGGAGACATTGGAATATTTCTGTTTGTAAGCTATGTTAATGTAGCATTTTCATTCATTCTCCAATTAACCAAACTTACCTAAGCTGAAGAACCAATGGAGAACCTCTAAAGAACAATACAGGAGCTTAAAAGGTTCTATACTGGTTCTTCAACTTAGTTTAGTTTAGTTTCCCAGGTAAAGAACCAGTAGAAAACCTCTAAAGAACCATAAAGGGGCTTAAGAAGTTCTTTGTGTGGCAACGGTGCCATATTGCACCTCAACCCATGCCAAAGAATCGCTGAGGATACAACATTTTTCTGCATGTAGTTTTAAAAAAAATTTTTCCGAGGCTGACAACCTGAGTGGACAAAAAATAAAATTTCAATCCAATGTTGTATTTTTTTTTTTTTATTTCTTAAAAGAAAATAGCAGTTTTTGCTGTTGCCCACAAAAGGGTCCAATACTGTTAGCTTATGTATGATTCCAACATAAAACCTGGCTAGGCACAAAACAGCAGTGAAATATATTGCTTTGATCTTTGAGGATTGGGGTGATGTGATGTCGCATTTGAATAGCATGTTATTGTAGATCCCATCCATCATTGTAACATCACGCAGTCCTATACAGATTTGTGAGATGTGAAAAATAGTCAGCATCTTCAGTTGATTTCCAGTCTCAATGGAAATTATAAAAAGCACTTGGCCTTAATTTGGTAGACCAAGCATGACTTACAATGAAATATGATCACAGCTTAATGAGCAGTTAAACATAATTTATTCATTTTTCTATGTTTTTTTGTTTATTTTCATTGTACATTCATTTTAACTGATGAATATCATAATAAGAAAGTGAGTTTAGCACCTTGGTCTCACTTCCAAAGGATCCATGTGATACATAAAGAAATCAAAGAATTATTAAGAAATAGATGAGCACAGGCAGAAACATCAGAATTCACTACTTTGTTACGATCCAGACCAGGAACCAAAAGTGGAGTCAGAGTACAGTCCAATTGTGGGGTTTATTGAAAGCAATACAGGTATTGACAGAGGGACGGAGCTGAGAGCAGAATGACACTGTTCAGTTCTGATGGTACAGGCTTGACTGCAAGGGGCACGTCCATGCCAGGCCAGTGGCTTTCCAGGACAGCTGCCAGATAGAGTGCACACTTTGCCACAGCTGAACTATTAGAGGGCAGGACCAGGTAGATTAGCAGGAACGCAGTCCCAATCCTTATGACCACAGAAGGCTTGGGGGGTGTTCTCAATAAACTGGGCAGAGGAACAGACTGAGGGATGATTAATAGGATCATGGTCCCCATCCTGGAGACTGAGAGTAAGGCTGGGGACCTTGTTTCTGTTAAGAGAACAAGGAAGAGAACTTCCATATTCAACTATCATTAAAGATTTCAAATCATTTCCAAAGACAATAGACTTTTACTAGGAAGATACTAACTGGCAGGTAACGTGCAGTAGGGGACAAAAAATTATGTTACTCATTGCTTATCTGTAACACAGTGGAAGCAGTCTTACCTACCTCAGGAAAGATATGAAGAGAATCACGGGCTGGCCTTGCCAGAGTTTGAACATGAGAAGAGAAAATATATAGCCAGATTCAGAAAAAAAAGTGCTTCATTAATTAATATATTTGAATGACAAGTTCTTCCTGCAGTCAGGAACGGCTTAACAACCTTTCGGTATCATTCACAAAGATGTATATAAGATCCATCAGCTGCAATGTGGCAAAAGGCCTTGTCGAAAAAAGAAAAAGAAGTGTATATATAAATTTTAAATGTGACATTTCACCATTTCACTTCTCAGTATTTTCACATTTTAAATTCAGTAGGTTTGGCCGTCATGAAAAAAGGGGAGGATGATGAGCAGGCAATATCTCAATTGTCCTGAAGGTGGGAGTATATAGCTCATAACTGCCACGGAAGAGTGCCCTACGCACAATGGCGAAATTATTCCTAATTCAAGAAATATCACTTAGTCATATTTATACAGCATTTATCCTCATTAACTCTTCAGTCCCATTCGTAGTTTTGATAAATGCAGCTGCTTTATTCAAATGTGAGGAGCTTTAGGCCTATTTTAAATTCTTGTATAAATCCAAAGGTTTTCAAAGACTGCAAATATTCCTGCTGAATTACAGGGAAATAAAATGATGATATAAGATATACCATATCATATATTATTAAATATTTTCTATTTGATGTAATATTATGGCCATAAAAAATGGCATCCTGCTTTTGAATATGTCACTCAATATAAGTGTGATGTAGCTTCAGCAGATACAGACTATGTGACATTGCCCTTCAATTAGAAAAAAAAAAAAAAACACTTTTTCTGACTTTGAACCTACTTAAGGAAAAATTAAAGTGAAAATCAGAGTTTTTTACCGCAAAAGTTTTATATTATACCGTTTATCAAGTTTTATATGAAGTTACTATATTTTTGAATGTCCAAAAAGGGGTTCATAAACAATAAAAATCCATCATTTCCAGGCTAGTTTGATTGGGCATCCCCTTTAAGATGTTAAGCACTGCTCCAATTGACCGGCAAACAAAATAATCATGAAAAAAGTAATGTCAGCAGTACAAGAAAAGGAGAAAGGTCGGGAGGTCAGTAGTTGCTGTTGGAGGGAGCAGTATCCACATGCAACTTGTGGGTGCGAAATATGTAAAGCAGGTCTGTTTGTGACACAGCAGGAATTTCAAACTGCGTGTTTCCAACAATAATGTGGAAAAGAAGGATCTAACAGCTAACCAGGAGGGTCCTCAAAGTCAACCTGAACTGTTAGAGACAATATTGACCACTGTACAGGAGGGCTAAACGGGAAAAAAAACATTTTCCATAAGATGGGTCCTCTAATGTCAGTACCCAGAGCAGCCGATTTCACAAATCAAAATTATACAGAGCCCTGCACCTTAACTGAAGTACTGAAGAATCCCTGTGTGTCGTTATGGTCCAATCACAATTGCAGCCCCTGAATTTAAACAGTCCTTAATCAGACAGTTTTCTTATCTGTTGAAAAAAAGGCTTACCCTTTTAACTACAATACCATGTGATTAACCACACTACCATGCAACACTTTGTCAAAAATCAGTACTTACTGTGGGGAATATGCTTCTCCAATTCAATTCGCTGCATTTCTAATGGTAAACTAAACACATGCTTTCATTTTCTGGCATAACTTTGCTCACATAACAGACTGGAAAGTGACATACGTGGGGACCTGCTTGCTGGAAGTGCGGAAAGTGTCTTCCAGTGACATTTCCACTGAAGATATTATTTCTGCAGCTGAAGCAGAGCAAAAAGCGAAAAAATGTAATAGTTGCCAAAATTACTTTTTATCTAATTTCATTCATCAAGAAATTGATTGTAACTATGTTGTACATACACCATACGGTAAACAGCCCAACTCATTACCCTTCACCTACCCGCTCCCACCACCCATGACTGAGAACCATTTACTGCACATGGAGATTTTCAATTAACAATGTTCAATATTACTTTCATGATCATGATAATCTTCAACTGTGATGGAGCACATGTCATACATTTCAGGGCCAGCGCATCACTTTTCAAGCATTGTTATTTGACATGTTCACTATTTCAGTTCTGCATTGACATTTTCTACAAACTTAAAAACATGCAGTAGTGTGCAGTGATGATTATACAGCACCACTTTTGTCTAGAAGGGGTCCTAATAAATTACTTCTCTGTCATTTTTCGGTGAAAATATATACACTACTGTTGGCAATGAGAAAAAAAAAAAAAAAATTCCCACAAATATATTGAGGTAAAAATATGGGTAATAAACAAAAACACTGAAAACGTCAATTTTTAATAAAAACTAAAAGGTTCCGCAATTTTTTTTTGACTCTTGCATAGCCTAAATGCATGTTTGAACTGTCATTCCATGATTATTGCTGTTAAAAAATTTGTTTACACTGGTTTGAGGTGACATTACTACCTTTGATGGTCAGTTTTTGCAAGATATAAGGTGACATGAACTTTGAGCAGTTTTACAATGTTAAAGACAATGGCACAAAGGAAGGAGCTCTCTGAGATTATTTACAGCCGCACTGTGGCCTTACGTGATGCTGAAGACGTTGAGTGTTGCCGTGGCACTGTAGGAAACACCATCAATCGTTTAAAAGAGACTGGTTTGCTGCAAACTAGTGGCAATAGAGGTGCAAAATGGAATCTAAGTACTTCTGATGTTTGTTCACTGTTTATGACAAGTAAAAAAAAATTAGTGGTTGACAGCACAACTTTGTGATGACATTAATACCACCAGAAGTGTAGAGATGAACGTATCAAGATCTGCTATTTACAGACGCATGTGTGGCAATGGTCTGATTGGTCGTGCTGCTACCAAGAGCTGGCATCATCAAAAAAAGACTTGAGTTTGCCAAGAAATTCAAGGATTGGACGCCAATGGACTGGGAACAAGTCCTTTGGACCAATGAATCAAAATTTGAAATTTTCTCATCCAAACGCAGAACTTTTGTGCGCAGTAGAAGTTACATTTCAAAAAATACTGTTAAACCCCTTCAGTTAAAACACAGAGGTGTCAATATTACGGTTTGGGGTTCTGCCTGCTCGAAAGGACCCAGTGATCTCGAAAAAATCGTTGAAATCATGGATTTAATGCTGTAATCAAACAAAGGGTGGCCACACTAGATTTTGACCTTTTCTCTCAAAAAGACATTATTATTTTTGTTTTCACTGAATATTGCCATCAGTTTACTTATTTTCATCCATATGATCCAATATTACATGAAGTAAATACTTGAATAGTACTTGGTTTCTGATTTATCTTCAATTTGTTAAGTGTAAAATCATCCCTGCGCACCACTGTATTTGTCACTTTGATCATGGGAATGATTTCTCACAATGCTTGTGTGCAGTAATATGCCACCTTTGTCAGGATTAGAGTCAGAAAACTTTACTAAAATCCTGTCCAACTGATGACAAATGAAACTCTCGGCAATGATACAGAGTAAAAGGTGCTGACCCACTGTGGTTACTCTTCAAAAAAAAAGCAGAAGGGTTCCCCAAAGTGTGTACACTAAATTCTCAGTATGGGTCCATAGTACACTTGCCTCACAATCATAAAAAAATGAAATAACAAACAAAAAAAATGGAAAAATATTTTAAATCAGTTGGTGGGTAGAGTGAGCAGATTGTGATGGTGTCATGGTGCTTGATTAGCCCTTTATTCTCCTTTCCCCTCACCAACCCCTTACCAATCCCATGGAGCAACCAGGACTGAAGAGGACAGCTGTCCTGAACGGTCCTTGAAAGTGCCAAGGCCTTCTACTATGTCACAATCATTCCAAGGTAGTTTAACAGGTGTCAAAACCTTTTTCTACTTGTTACTATATAACAAAGTTAGTATCAATATTAATTGAGCCCCTAAGAGCCATACTGGGCCATCCCATGTTGGGGAACTTTTGAGAAAATGGGACTCAAAGTTGCCAGCTTCCTGCGTCATCTAGAGTATCTGGGAACTAGAAACACTGCTTCTGTTAAAAACTCAAGATATGTACAGTTACGTAGTGCACTTCTTATGCAGGTTTTGGATGCCCTTCTGTTTCATTTAAAGTGAAAGGTACCTCCTTCTGAAGAGGAACCATCATCTTCTGATTGATTTGGGTCAAACTCTGGGTCTCCATTATCTTCCACTTCACCATCATCATCAATCATAGCAAGCAATTCCTCATCAGTGCGATACCTAGCCGCCATGTTTACATTGAATTATGGAAAAGTTGTGGGATGGTCCACTATGACTAAGGCAGTGCATTGCATATTTACAGTGGCAGAGAGGACGTTTGCTTACATGAACAATCCTTGTGGGCAGATTGGGTTGGCTCGTTTAGGAAATGTAGATCTCAGTTTTCTGCACATGCTGACTACCTCAACTCAATTCCGCCAAAAGTGCGGGATGGCCCGGTATGGTTCTTAGGGGCTCAATTTCAAAATGTTACAATATTAGATCCACATCATACGAGCCATGGCGAATCTATGAAAGCCTCCCTTCACTTGGAAGCCACTCCAGACCTTTCCCATCCAATATTCGTGGTCCAAACCACTAATACATGGCCGCAGATATATAAGAGAACAAATACATCTTTTATACCAGGGGCTTCAACACAACTGGCAATAACTGAGATTGATGGTATTGATGAGATTGGTAGCTGATCATTCTAAACTTTAAGATATTTTGGATTAATGATTAATTTTATGCCTTCCTTTACAGTAAATGTTATATATAAAAAAAATGTTATTTGTTTTCATATCAAATGCATTGTACGCATTTGGATACGTTAAAAGTCATGTTGTTGTGCAATAGGCCTACACCTGATTAGAAAACACAAAGGTTAAATTAATTACTTTTTGCCAACAGTGGTAAGTGGTCGTGTTTTGAAAAAGTGATTGCTGAACTTAGCAAAAAAAAAAAAAAAAAAAAAATCTATCGGTTTGTAAAATATCTGAAACACAACCTACAGTCGGACCCATTGATCTTGTTTGAAATCAGGGTAGCAAAATAAATTTCATTGTCGGTCGACTTTAAAATCACACGAGTAATCAACAAAAACAACAGACACTTGGTCAGCATACGACAACATAAAAGCTCAGGACGGCCATTTAGGTTGCTTTTGCCTGCAAGACTTCATGGGTCGATAATCTCCAATATTCTGATGTCATTAGTCTAAAAGAAAAAAGTTTTGAAATACGCCAAAAGAAAAGCGAATGTATGTTCATAAATTTCTGCGAAATTTGCGTTAATTCCGAAAGCGAATTAAACAGTAATTATAGATTCTTGAGTGATGAAAATGCATTCAATATTCTAAATAGACAGCTATTTTCAATAACCTGTAGAGTCATAACATGTTCATGAGCAGTCCATGAGAAGAAATCGGTATATTTAATTAGCGGCTACACTGTATCCAATAGTATCATCAGACTTGTCAACGCAATTGATACGCACGCGGCACATATACTGTAGCTTGCTATCAGTAACACTCTCGAACGTTACCATTAGGTTCTGGGTCCACCACTCTTTCTGAAGTGGGAGCCTTCAGCGCTGCGACAGCGGCAGTCTCTTTTACTGCGGCGTTGAGACAGCTCAAGCTGTCATAACTTTTCAAGATAAGAATAATATTTAACAACCTAGTGGAAAAGTCTTTCTGTCACAACACCCGGAAGCTCGATTTTTATTTTGTCACATGGCTAGCGAGAGATTTCAATAACAAAAATGGCGACAATCACGTTGTTCAATGTGGTCTTGCTGCTGCGTCATTAAATATATTTATGTAAACACGGGGAAGAAAAAGGACATTTATTGGTAAGTGTTACTCTAATATATCAAATAAAATAGTTGATAGTGTAAATATGCGCTGATCAGTAATATTGCTTCATAAAACCTTTGGCCGTACATGAGGTTTGTTTTTGCCTTCAAAGGGGTGTGTACTGTATTTGGGCGTTAGCTTTTGGCTGCATAAAAATAAAACGTTGCGTACAAATTCATTTCAGTATAGCTGGCTATAAATACATTTACCATATATAAATATCACACAGCTAGCTCGGTGGTCATGGTGCAGTCACAAATAAGAACTGTTTCAGTGTTACTTAATAGCAAGTTAACTGAACATTTAGTACACGTGATTTTAAGTGATATATTTTTCTTCAGTTACGTGCAGTGGACAAAATGGCATGGACCAAATCAAATGTCTGCAGTTGGAAGGGGTCTGCAGCTATTAGTTCTGTAATATTACGTTTCCTAATACAACGTTGTGTATTTCGATTCGTCTGCTTTATTTTTACTTCAAGGCTGGAATTTTTCTTTTCGCATAGGCTGCTCGAACGTTCAAGATACTCGTTCAGCAAGTAACTAAAAAAGCGTATGGGGTTGGAGATATTTCCTCTGCTCCAAGTCTGCATTTTTGTTACATTTCAATATTTAGGCGAGGCGGCTCCTCAACGACGCGAATGGAAAACGCGACAAACTGACTTGTTTACATGAAAGGGTCAGCACGGAGGGCGGAGCGCCAGGGGGAGGAGGCTGCTTCAACAGACGACGCGACTGGACTACTGGAGAGTAACCAAGTCGAAGGGCGGAGTCGCGAGCAAACCATAACAAGTCTGACGTCAACATTGTGTGATGTGGTATGTTGAAATTAGGAATGCGTTCTTCTGCGGCGTTATGTTCTGCAATGTCCTGCTTCGTGCAGGAGTATTTCGGGCTCAAGAGCTCCCCAGTCCTACATGACATGGTATTTTACACCAGTCCTAAAATTACATAAAGAGGCAAATTACTTCAGCTTACATCGCTTGAAATATTTCAAGCACAATCAAGCATGATACTTAATCAAGAACTTACGTTGGTAAATGAACGTGCCTGTCCAAATGTTGTGGTAAAGTCTCCAAGCTTGTAAAGAAGCTGTTTCATTAAGTTACAGCCTTCTTTGTCTTCACAATATAGCTTTGTAATTACACTGATTTAATACATTAATTAATACATTTATGCTGCATTTAGTCTCTTTATATTTTTACTAATTTTTTTGCAGAATTCTATAAAGTGCAGGATACCATTTGCTAATAATTAATATATGTATACATTTGTACATTGTGTTACACCAACAAATTTAGCACCTTGGTGCATTTGTGAAACTGAATTTGTTTCTTCTTTTAGCCTTGTGACATTACTCCAGTTATGAAGATGGTTGGCTGGCACAAGGAATTTTTTGGGCTGCTTGGCTTCGGAGGAGCAAGTGCACTGCTAGATGTGACAGGCTGCCCTGGTTCAGTTCTCACAGTGCTGATGCTGTCCATTTCAAAGGTACAGTACTGTGATAACTGAAGGATGGCAGCCATCTTGGCTCCGTTTGTCCAGCATTTGGGGGAGAAAGAAGATATTTAATCCTTTATTTAAAAGCCACACTCTTGTCATTATTGTAGTGTATACAGGTTTTTGTGTTTAATTCCAATTTTGAGGCAAATGTCTAAGTAATTAATGGATCAAATGAGGAGACATTTTATACACTATATCTGTGGTATGTACCATGGAGACTCTTGAAAACCTCCACTGGGTAGTTTTTAGATGCTAATTTAAGAAAAATGTTCTAGAAAAAATATGTTTTACCACATCGTTTACAAACGGAAATAGGATATTTTTTGTTTAAAAATGCGACAAATTAATTTGTTTGATCATGTGTATAATAAAGAGCATTGCTTTAAAACGAACAATGTTTTTTTCCTTTTGTAAGTTGGATTTGGGCCATTTGGGTCCAGTACAGGAGATTTTGGTGCTTAATAAATGTATGTTTAAATGTATGTTTCAGCATTCCATATTACATATTTAAAATACAAAACTGTTTTATTTCTCCTTGTATGCTTTTCAGAATCCACATGCATGCAATTAAGGCACCTAGCATATACATTAGGCATCCCTGTTAACCTCTAACTTCACCTGGTAGATCACTCATTTTTTAAGTTGATACAAAATTTTGACCTTAAAGTGGAAAAAAAACAAAAGAAATACCATTATCACAATCATTTTAATGAAGATAATGGCTAGAAGCAGGGACATTTAGCAAGCACTAGTTTTCTCACTACCTGTGTATTGTACCTTCCAAGTACTTTTAACGTCACTGTTTATCTTTTACGTCATGATTGTGCTGTGCATACAGTTGATTTCCCAAGTTAGACGTTGGATTGGATTTGAATACTGCTCTGATCAATATACCATAATTTAAACTAAACTCCTGAGACATGGAAATTTTAAACCCAGACTAATATGGAACATGATAAAAACACTTCTTGGCAAATATTACCCCACAAAAAAGAAAAAAGAAAATAGGTTCCCATAAACCACAAACCCAAACTGCGTCTTTAATTTTCATGATAGAATAGGCATGAAAATTCATCCTTCACCGTATCCACTGTTGAAGATGTGGCGATCTTAAAAGCTCTCATGTGTAGCAAGGTCTATTCATGTTAAAGGATAATGTTCTCAATGCCAGTCTGAGGGTTATAATTCAAAGCTAAGGAGTTAAATCACTTGATTGACCTTATGTGTTCTCATATTTAAAGAACACGACTAAGGACCCCAACTGCTACTATAAGAATCTACTAAAGCCATCATTGTTAATTTCAATTAATACAATTTTACCTCACCGCAATTAAAATTTTGATTTGCAATGATGATAAAAAGAAAAAAGTTAATGGTCATGATGCGCACAGAATGGCTGCATTTGCTTAAACCTTCATCGGTCAAAAGACATTTCCGTTACCCTTGGCTTACCAGCCAAGTGACATTATTCATACACTTGCTGAACCACAGATATGGTTAATAAATATATAATTAAAAAAAAAAAGTGTGACGTTTGATTTTAAGAGGAATTGCTGTCACATTGTTGTAAATTTTTAGTTTATTTGTAAAAAAAAAAAAAAATAAATAAAAAATAACCAAGTGGTACTGTATAAGGGTAAAGAAAGACTGGTAAAACTGGTGATTTCTGATTGTTAAATTTCATAAAGTGATTGTGATGAAGAAATTGCATGATCGATGCAAGATTTCTTCCACACTCTGTGTTCATCTAATGATATAGGCATAAAACAGGGAGTTGAATTGGCCAGTAGAATTTTCTCAGTGACAATTGAGCAAAATATTTGAAAGTCTGCTAAATATTTCTTAATGATGATCTATTTTCTATTTAATCTCTCCTGTTGCTGTGGCCTCCAGTCAGTATTCCATATAAAAGCAGATTAACAAGCTTCATCTGAATATAATAATTATTAGTGTGACCTTGAAGAGACTAGATATCCACATGTAGTACTTTGCAATTAATTATTCCCTTTGTCAAATATAACAGTTGAAGCACATGGCCAAGATAATTGAATTACTTTTTTTCAATTGTCCACAGTTCTGAATATTAACCCTTGCATTTCAGTTATTCATAAATCAACTCCTGACATCACATAGGATGAAAGGTAAGATTGTCACATTACTTTCTGTAAAGAATCATACTTTTTAGAGGATCTTGCACATAAAATGGCAACTTTAGCACATATTTCCAATATTATAAGACGATTGCAGAGCTAACCGCGAAAAATTCTTTCGCAGATCCACCTGCCTTCTGAAATAAAAATTTGGCAATGCAATATTGCTAAAATATCACATTCTACACTCTCCAGTCAAATCATTAATTTGCAGGATCATCATTAGCAATGTCAAAAATGTTCTTAGCAGCATGATAAAAAAGAGACGTCTATAATAATCGAATAATCAGTCATTCAGGCTACATCGTTCACTCTGTCCACTGGGATGAACGTAGAAAATGGGCGAAATGAGAATGAGACTTGTCCTTCCATCGTCTAAAAATAGTCCCGGCAGCCAGTACCATTTCCCGCGAACAAAAATGTTTTACTTTCATTTGGTTTGCCACATTAGCCTCAGTTTACGGTAATTTCTTTAACAGAAGTTACAGCAATATTTGGAGATCACGAATAATTTCGTTCGGATAAGCAGAAGGACGGTTGTTAAAGCTTTAGATGTGCACGCGCAATGATGCACCACCCACACCAGTTTTCACGGGAAATTACAGCCCACTGTTTCTGGCAGTGTCGTATTGGTGACGCATCAAATGCACAGCACGGGAAGTCCCTCCTTTCTCCCGATTGTATACTGCAGGAGTGCAGAAACTGGGCTCAGTCATTCATATCGCCTTTTCCTTCGTGAGACCAGTCACGAAGACCTATTAATAGCTGAACTTACTGTTGAATGGTTGAAGGGCAGTGCATGTTCCGGGGAGTTTTCGAAAAGTTCTAAACGGACAATTACCCATGCCACTGTCGGAGTAGCCCAATGCAGGTAAACGTTTCAAATGGAATAATGCTTATTCCAAGGGCGTAAAATTTAGAATCAAACGCGATCATCTTACAAGTGATGAAGAGATCCTCGCCCTTTGACATTAGGCTACTTGCAGAATACCAGGCTACACGTACTTTGGAAATAACCAGATCAAAGTAAATCATAGTAATTATAAGCGGTAATTTGAAAATAACAACTCAAAGTAAAATTTTGTCAAATTAGAGATCTGAGACCACCATTTCCCAACAGAACTGGCATTAGCAAAGCGTAGTCACATCCACTGTTCAATCGAATGCAATTGAGTCTGCCAAAACAAACAACCCCTGATTAACAGAAAGAATGATACGTTCTCGGATAACTGATCATCTCATCGTGAGATGCGTTGGATTAATTGTTGGGTATTATGACAGAATTTTGGCCATATGTTAATGCATCATCCACTGACACTTGACACTTTTGCTTTAAGTTTTAAAATAGGAAAGTATATACGAGCCTGATGGCTGTAATGACTGCCTAGACTAAAGCGTTGGTGCCCAGTCATGTGCCGCCCAGTCATGTGCCATGGAGGGCCGAGAGTATGCAGGTATTTATTCAAACCGATCATTACACCTGCTGATTACACCAATTAGTTTTCTCTTTGCTCTTTGAAGGTATGCTAAGCAGTGAAGTCCGCAGGTGTATGATTGGAATGAAAACTAGCGTGCATGTGCGGCGCGGTGGCGCATTGGGTAGCACTACTCCCTCAACGAGAAGGTCTTGGGCTTTTGGGCTGTGTCCTTTTTTTTGTGCAGTTCACGTCATCCTCATGTTCGCGTAGGTTTTTTCCTGCATGTCAAGGTAACTGGAGACTCTAAGTTGCTCGTTGATATAAGTGCGTGTGTGTGAATGGTATATGAATGGTGTATGCGCCCTGCGACTAATCGGCAAGCTGGGAGTTTCCCTGCCTTTCGTCCATAGTAGGGCTAGGTTCCATCTCCTCCGTGGCGCTTGGGAGGAAGAGGCGGTATTGATAATGGATGGATGGATGGAAAACTTGCGTACCTTCCGCGGCTCATTATTGGGCACCACTAAAATGGTTCTAACCATTTTTAGTGGCAGTTTTTCTTTCTTTTTTGTTGTGATGTAACTTTTTGCAAAATGAAACAGTACTACTACTTATTATTATTATTATTATTATTATTATTATTATTATTATTATTGTTGTTGTTATTATTATTATTAATAATAAATACCAGCTTGTATTTTTCCGAGCCTGTAGAGGCATTATCAAGGTCTTATGTTGCCATACATAAATTATGCACTCATGGACACACTCAGAGAATTTAAGAAACTGATTGCAGGTAGCGCATGAGACGTTAATACGTAAAATAAATATCAGGATATTATAGGCTGATGTTGCCTAAACACACTTCATGTAGGCTGATTATGCATGCCATCTTTGTTTCAACTTCACACTAAATCGCAGTGGATAGCCGTTACTTTGAAAGCTCGTTTGTTCCAATAACCCGTGGAGTACCACTGAGTTCAGAAACTTTGTTAACTCACCTGTGATTATGGTTTACTGTCTTGAGATATGCTCCGCAAGCATGAAAAGCTATTAAAGTTTGCGCAAACAGCCTACATTAAAGAGTTAATAGATCGGTTCCTAGACTGATAGACCCAATGACCAATCAGCGTCGTCTAAACGTCGTCTTGCAGATACCGTTTTCGGGAATCGAGACGCGCATTGACAGGAAGGGTCGGCGGAGTGCGGGGCACGAAGGCAGAATCTCATGCTGTAACAATAATTGAAAAGAGAAGCGATAACGCATTTGTTTCTTATATGGGATTAAATATTTGAGGTCTTGATAATATCTGCTCACGTGTGAAAACAGCGGAGGGTTCTGTGGGATTTGTGAAAAGTTTTTTTTTTTTTTTAACGGATGTGAAGATACGGAAGTAGGTGAGTTTCATTAGATAGCTACTTGGTATGAAGCTTTTTGGCGTAGAATTTTTTTTTTTACTGTCGTTGTGATGGACGATGTCATTTAATAAGCTTCTGATAATGGTGTTAGCAGTTGTGTTTTGTTTGATTCAAAGCGAAGACAAAACAGTGAGACAAATTGTATTATGACCATCGTTAACCACTGGATTTTAAACATCTAACGTTATATTAAGTTATAGTTCAAAGCCGTATGAAATACCAGCCCGATTTTAGTCTAATAGGAAGTGGTATGCCTGCACTATGAATAACAAATGCTAATCGCTAGCTAGTGTAATTCACAACGTTGGATAAAACTACTGTGTGATGTTAATTACTTTAAATGACATCAATTGGTTAACAGGAGAGTATGCAAGGTAAATAAAAATGTTCGGGCAAGACTAAAGTTGTAGGTCGCTCACTGTAAATGCTCATGGCGTTCATTTGATTACGCTTTTTGGGGGTTTGCTAATAATAACAGCAACAAACAATAATAATAAAACGAGCATTAATGATAATTGGCGTAAAATTAGAATGGATTATAATAAATTCAGGATGATCAGGATGAAGAAATTACGAATCGAAATTTTGATGGTGATTTATAATTATTACTGCTATTATTATTATTATTATTATTACATTGTGGTGGTACTATTAGCTACTATTGTTTATTCAAACAGCAGTAACTCTTTAACTTAAACTGCCTGAGTAGCACTGCAAATGGAGTATGCTGCTTGCAAGTCTTGAAGTGTTTGTAGTGTACAGAAATTGATTTTGTTTTATCTTATTTTTTGGTCTTAGTGATTCATGTCATATTTGATGCAGTACGTACTGTTGAGCGCTTCTGATCTGCCTGCACAGAATCATGGTTTAATGAGAACTTGTTGATGTATATCCTAGTTTTCTTTGCTGTGAAATGGTTGTATTTGTCCTTGTATCTTTAGCGCAATGGTTAACCTGAAGTGTTAATGGTGCAAGTAACCCTGTGATAGGCTTGTTGCCTCTGAGTTTAGTAAATTGCATTAAGTGATCTCTGTCTAAGGTGGTCTAAGGTGCAAGTGTTATGGAAAGAACCCTGTGTCATTGCCTTCTAGAGCAAAATAATTATTTCCTGAGGATGTAGTAAGAGTTCAGAAAGTAAATTGAAAATGTCGCCTGCTGTTTAAGCGGAAGGACTTCTGTTCTTACCCATTGAACTTGAACTATGGAGCTGAGGATATTATCGGGATTTGCAAGAGCTGTCAAAAGTGAATTAGTAGTAGCTGCTGGTATGATTAATTCTATCTGGAAAGCAAGCAGTAAGACACAGATAGCACAACTAAAATGTGTGTGTGTGTTTTTTTTTTCTTAATATGAAGTATGAGAATGCTACACAAGCCCAGTTAGAAAGAACATTTGAACTAGACTGGCTTGCAAAAATATTATTTGTTGAAAACCTGAAAACAAGCTGACAGAGATAGGGAAAGTGGCAGCGCTATGTGACAGTCTACCAACCACATCGTGAAGAATGGCCAAGGAAACAAAGATGAGTCATGACATTCAGCACAAATTATTGAAATAAATTTTTTATGTCATTATCAGCAGACCACTATTGGGTAAACTTACTTCAAACATCTAAATCATTTAAGGCTGGGGCTGTGTGTTTTGTTACGAACAAGATGTCAGATCATGGCATTTCAACACGCAAAATTAGTGAAATTTTGCTAATGCCTAATTTTGTATCTCTGACTTGACCACTTCAAACTTGAAGTAATGAAAATGAGTTTTTTCTTTACCATGTTGGTCAGAATCCTTGACAAATATCTGAAAAATCATGTCAGTTTGTTAAATGCTTGACTACTTTGGTTAGAACTGACACTTCAAATATGAAATGGCATATGATTTTGTAAACTGTTATCTATGAACTGCATTTATTGTTATACTCTTTTATTAGAGGATATTTGTCTCTCTTCAGGCATTCAGCCTCATAGACAGCCTGATAGCATTTTCAGTCTAAGCGGTTATCTGAACTAAGGTCTGGGTTCAGGAAGTGTCAAGGTTAGGGAAGTGGAGTTGTGACTTTGCGCATTTGTTATTACTACAGTTTTTATTAGCTTTATACAGTAAATGATCGACAAAATACAAAAACCTGTGCGGAAGGCAAATATTACAGTAGCTGGGCACTTGCCATAGGAAATACTAATTGTTGTAATTCATGAATATTGAAGGTATACATCATTAAATTTATGCATATCAGCTACCTCCCACCATCTTCTAAGGTCGATCAGTATCTCCAGAGAAGCTGTACAATTTGATGCAGCATTCAGCCTCTTTATCTTAATTTTAGGCAGGAGTTGCTTGTACACTTCTTATTTTTAAAAGAGCAAAGTACTGTATTTTTGTGTCCTCCATCAGTTGTGGTGAGTTGCCATGTATTGTCCGAAATGTGTCCACCTTGCAGAAACCCTCCTTTCTTGGTCAGTACCATGGTCATTTAGGGTCTCCTTTCGGGACTCCAGAGTACCATAAGCAACGACTTTAACAGGATTCAAACTCGACCGAATGCATGCATTACTGCAAGAAGGGCGTATTTACGCAATGCGACAAAAATCCATTGTGAAGTTTGGGCTTAGCCAAGGGCGCATGCTGCAATAAATTGTTTTTAATGCAGAGTAAAAGAGACTGATTGTGCATACAAATACCTCTTCACATCTTATTTTTTATGTGGCATCTGGATTATCTGATCAAAGTGTTATGGTGCAACTTGCTTGGGTTATGAATTCTCCCCATTTCAAGAATAATTCGTTTAGAGGTCAAATACTTTTCTGTATGGAAAAGTAGATAAATGTTGCAAAATTGTTAGTATTTTTTTGGGGAAGAGTAGCTTGATGTGTTTGGTCGCGACGGCTTTTGATGATATGGCGGTCAGCAGAGACACGCAGAATCAAAATGATTTATGGAATGAAAAGAACTGTACTTGCATTTTATGGTTGGGGAATCCAACCAAATGCAAACCAAGAGCAAAATTTGGATCCAGAGGTGCACTGGAGTGATTGCGTGTTAAAACTCTGAAATACTAAGTCCATCACATCGGGATTTTCATGTCAATTGCCATGTTGTGTTGGGCATTTCTATTTTTTTGGTTTCGCTGTAACCGAGGACATGCTGGCTACTCCACCCCAACACAAGTGAGCAAAATTCATATGGGCACGGATCCTATACAAATTAAGGATGTGCGAGGTCGCCATTCCTTTTGCCCTGCCTAGGTTAATGATCTCCTCAACAGAATGATTTGACACAGGGTGAAGGTAACTGATATTAGATGTGGGCATTATGCCCAGGCAGGTCAGGTTATGGTTTATTTTCAGATGTTTGGTTGACGCATGCCATGATACGACGGTTTTTCCTGCATAGAAGAAATAATTGCACCCCCCCAAAGACGGGGTGGTTTGGAAAGGAAAATCACCAGCGCAAAAATGACAAGAATTGAGAATAAAAATAGCGTTTCAAATCCTTTTTGAATGTGTTTAATGACTACGTATCAAACAGCTGTAGAACAGACAGAAAGCAAACCTACAATGTTTTCTGCATATGTAATATGAAACATAATAGTTGTGGCTCATATGTTTTTTTTTTTTTTAAATTTGGCATCTCCAATCCCACCCGAATCTGGAATGTCCAGTTGGGGAACTTTGTACAAGGCTTTCGCATATGCGACCCCCTGTTGCCAACTCAGGAGAGTGAAGACAGCTTGCGGCTCTCAACCGAAGCACGTGCCTGTCAGCCACCGCTTCTTATTCACTCATTGGTTGAATTGTCGCAAGTTCAGAAGGAGGGCGGAGGATACCCGAACATGAACAAGCTTAGAATCTTCCTGACGAGCGCCCATCTGGCCGACAGGAGGCGCCTAAGGAGCGAACAAAGCAACTTATATTACCCTTCCTGGCAGACCTTTCCCAATTTGCATCCCTGTAGCGCATTGGCCAATTACGCGCTACTTCTGAAAAAGCTGCGGACCACTGCCGGATGGTATGACCGGGGCTCGAACCTGCGCCGTGATAGTGGTTTCTGCTTCGCAATGCGATGCTTCAACCGAGTGAGCTATCCGGCAGCTTGTCATATGGTGTATATACGCGTTCAAATTTGGCTTTGCAATTCCAGAAAGATTCCCAAGTTCTTATGATGCTTATTACACCATATGACCTATAAATACACGAAAAGTGATTATTATGCTTATTGCTCCATACAACCAAAGAATACATGAAAAGAGATTACAAAAAAAATAAAACATTTGACAGGATCCTTGGTTGTTGAATACTTAAGGCTTAATGGCTATTTTCCCCCTGTTCGAATTAAACTTGATACAGATTTATCTCGTTATCATTTGCTGTGTCTTTGACATTATCTCAGTGTTCCAAATGGTTAGTTTTGGCCCGGTGCCCTCACTTTTAACTGTTTTAACCCCGGACTCAAAAGGGGAACAACACTAGCGAATCATAACAAAATATTGGTGAAATGAATGAGTTTCGCAACAGATAATGTGGCATTAGAGGCTGCGCTCTCGGTGCCCCATTCACTCCCATTATACGGATATATGCGGCTCTCTTTGGATCTAAATATCTTCCGAAGGACTTCTAGTGACACGAAAGTTATATGGGTGAGTACATGATTGTATTTTACTCCACAAATAATGTCAAAACTGTAAAAACGGTACTTCTCCTTTAAACGAAAAAGTCCAAAACTCTCCAGCAGCTGGAAGCCTGTATTAAACAAGAGTGGGATCAAATTCCAATGGCTAAACTCAAGAAACTTGTCTCCGCAATGCCCAAACGCCTCCACTCTGTGCTAAAAAGAAGAGGGGATGCTACACCATGGTAAACAGGCACTTTTTTGAGACCTATAGCAGCCATCAAATTTGAAATGAGCTCATTTTTGCATAAAATTGTGAAATTTCTCAGTTTCAACATTTGCTATGTTATCTCTGTTCTATTGTGAATAAAATACTGGCTGGTGTGATTTGAAAGTCAATGCGTTTTGATTTTATTCACAATTTACGCTTTCTCCCAACTATTTCGGAATTGGGGTTGTATATAGTCTACATTATTTCCTTTTATTTGAAAGAAGAGTAGCTTGGACATTCCTTCTTTGATCTTTTACTTTCTTCCTTCATCTCTTTTCCCCATGCTTTTTATCCCCGTTGTACTGCATTTTTTCTGACTGCAGCCAGGAACTGGGCTTAATGCTTGCAATGTCTAAGAGAAACTTTGGATTGCCACTGTTTCTGCCAGTGCCACTGAGTCGTTCATGCTAAATCTGTTTTCTAAATTCATGTCAACCCGCATTTAGCGGTTTTACTGGTGATTTGCTCGCAAGGAAGTAATTCGAGGAATAGAAATGTAACCAGAATAAAGAATGGATTTTTGAGAATGCGCTCCTGTTTTATTCTGCCGGCATTGTGTCAGAAAATGGGAAGTTGAAAATGTTGATATCGGTAAAAACAGTTTAAGATTGTGTAACAATGCACTGCAAATTTTTCTGAAGAAGAGGGCCCAGCATAAATGAAAGCCAGCTGGTTACACTTCATTTTGCCAAATTAATTCTCTGAAGTGCTGGTTTTCTCTCTTTACAACTTTACCATGGTCCTAATATAAGGTCCATGGCTAGAACTGAGTATCAAGGTATTTTTTTCCCTCAAAAAAAAAAAATGGGAGCGTGATATCCTTGCAGTGTCACCCTGTGTTTGATTTACTAGTGAGGGACCTGCCATTTAACACGTCTAAACATTCCGTACTGTTCATAAGCTAGGAATCGCTGACTTCCTGTCTTTGAAAGAAATTGAAAATGATTCACCTAGGTAAAATTCAAGTTTGTTAAAAGTACAAACAAGTTATTCATAATGTGTGATTTGCACACTGTTTTGAAAAAATGGTGAAAATTGGGTTGAAAAGAGAGAGAAGTAGTAGGCCCAGATACACTACTGCGCTACAGGAAGGAAAAAAAAAGTCAGAATCTCGCGTCTGAGGAACTGGCGTCACCTTGGTCCTCTGTGAGCAGCTTCAAACAGTAACTGGCAAGCATCAGCCTTTGCAACCATGAGGAGTTGGCTCCAGGATACTGAACATATAGGTCTTAACCTGGTCCAGTCTTGTTCTCCCTTTGAAATTGTATTATTTCTTACTGTTTGCAAGTTTCAGAAGTGGCTTTCACTGCAAAACTTTGCCTATAAAGTGGCAAGCAACCCAGAGTTGTCTTTTCACTGGTACTGATGTTTCGAATATTTCAACATGTTCAGAAGTACTCGAAATCAAAGGGGAGAATTTGGATAAGAGAATGCAAAACACCTACTCTAAAGCTGAAATAAATAATGCGAATAAACCAAAAATAATACACCTGTACATTTCTTCGTACATCAGTGAACAATGTGTCATTGCTGGAAGAATCCAGTTAATCTGCCTGTATTTGATCAATAAGTATTGATATTGTTGGACAATATCGAACATCTGCTGCAGCATTTTTTAGCACTGAACTGAGATAAAATTCTCCCCTTTTTTCCCGGAGTGCGGAGAATACTATGGTTTTGGTGCGGGTCCAATTTTATATATGTGTGCTTGTATGTGTGTGTGCTTGTGTGGTCAAGTGCTAGCTAGTGAGCTATAACATTGCTGTAATTGTGTGTATGTGCGCCTAACTTCCAATTTCAATTAATCTCATTTTAGCTTGGTAGCAAGTAATGGTGGCAAATTACAAACCAGATAATTTCAGTCTCAAGTTGCCATGCTGAAGTTTTTCTGCTGTCTCATGTATGATGTCTATGTGGCTGTTCTGTTGAAGTGACACATTCATTGGGTTGGTCTTCTAAGTAGTCCGTGCATTGTTACCCCCTGTAGTTCTCCAAAAGTAAGCCTATTTGAAAACTAGACTACTGGTGATTTTAAATATGGTGGTAGCATAATTAATGTCCGATAAGATGCTTTTGCAATTTTGGACACTTTTTGAGGTAAAAAAATCTGTTGTTTGATAAATGGGGCTGTTAATTTTGCCTTATCCAAGTACACCTGTACTTACTACACAAATTTATGTTTTTTCCAGAACCGTAACCTCACCCATTCTATTCAAGCAGGTTGAGTTCCCCATGTCACTCTTATAATAATAATCTTTGAAAATAAGCCAAGTAATTTGTTAATCTTTAGCCATGCACAAGATACCTTGCCTACCATGTAATTTTCTGTTGGGAGGGATCAGATTACAAATTTTGAACAGGGCTTTGTGTTTTTCTTGAGACGTCTTAACCTGTAGTTCCTCTTTTATGCTGAGTGATAACAAAAACATTACCATTTAAGTTTGTTTGTCTCGAAACTTTAGCCAAATTGTAAAGTGTACACCAAGGGAATTCTGGGTGGTGAAGTACAGAACTCATTGTCTGGAAGTGTGGTTAACAAACTGGGAACTTCCCATCAGTGCTTGTGGCAAATACCTCCCTGGTAGCGGGCTAAAAGGAAAAATCCTTGCAGCTGTGGGAAATTCTGTTTCAGTTTCAGTTTTGTTTTTTTTTATGCCCTCGGAATCGAAGATTCAGGGGCATATTGTTTTGCACCTTTACGTCCGTCCGTCCGTCTGTCTGTCTGTCTGTCTGTTTGTCTGCAGTAGCAAAAAAAAGCTTTAACCTTGGCCGTAACTTTTGATCGGTCAGAAATAGGCCTTTGATACTTGACATGTGTATCCCTTGTCATGAGACCTTTTGGATGAGGTCACAATTTTTGACCCTGACCTTGGCGTAGGACGCATTTTCCAAAAATTTTAACCTTGGCCATAACTTTGATTGGTCAGAGATAGGCCTTTGATACTTGACATGTGTATCCCTTGTCACGACACCTTTCGGATGAGGCCATCATTTTTGACCTTGTGACCTTGACCTTGGCGTAGGATGCATTTTCCAAAAACTTTAACCTTGGCTGTAACTTTTCATTGATTAGAGATAGGCCTTTGATACTTGACATGTGTATCCCTTGTCACGACACCTTTTGGATGAGGTCATCATTTTTTACCTTGTGACCTTGACCTTGGCGTAGGATGCATTTTCCAAAAACTTTAACCTTGGCCATAACTTTGATTGGTCAGAGATAGGCCTTTGATACTTGACATGTGTATCCCCTGTCACGACACCTTTTGGATGAGGTCATCATTTTTGACCTTGTGACCTTGACCTTGGCATAGGATGCATTTTCCAAAAACTTTAACCTTGGCTGTAACATTTCATTGGTCAGAGATAGGCCTTTGATACTTGACATGTGTATCCCTTGTCATGAGACTTTTCGGATGAGGTCACAATTTTTGACCCTGACCTTGGCGTAGGACGCATTTTCCAAAAACTTTAACCTTGGCCATAACGTTTCATTGGTCAGAGATAGGCCTTTGATACTTGACATATGTATGTGCAGACCCATCATATGATGTGCAGATGAGTCACATGATACAGAAAAATGGCGGCACCCTCTGAAACTGTAACAGACATCCTGGCCGAGGATTTAGCCGCCATTTTCTGTATCATGTGACTTGTCTGCTAGAATGATTAAGCTACTTGGTACTGTCCGAGTATAATTTTGGGATCAAAGATTTGGAGCTATATGAAGGGTCATTGAATGAAATGGATTCATTTCAATTAGTGTGTAACGGTTTGTCGGACAGTGGACAGAAAGTGGAGGACTGGACTCAAGTGCAGGAGTGTACTTGGTTGTAGTTTTAATAATAGTTGTACAATCAAATAGAAAAAAGAACAGTAGTAATAATATATGAAATAAAGTGCTTCGCAGCACGGTTTCTAAGTTAGAGTTTTAAGTTTGCGAACTTTGGAGAATATTGCAAACTATGGAGAATAAACCCTTTACAAGACAGCATGCAGGCAAGAGGTTACACAGACTTCACAAAGAGACAGAGTGAAACTCTGTCTTTTATGTGCACTGCTACCACTCTGTACTAACAGGGAGCAGGTGAACATACTGATGGCATAACGATATACAATAATTGGTTAATTGAAGAGGTGCGCTGCAGGGTCCTAATAGACCGGCAAGCTGGATGGCTGGAGGCATGGTCTTACATAGTGAGGCAAATTTACAGTCAGGTCCATAAATATTTGGAAATTGACAAAGCTATTATTTCAGCTGTCTACCATAGTGTATTGGAGTTGAAATTCAGTATTGATTATTAGCTCAATATGCAGACTTTTAAGTTTTAATTTGAGGGTATTTACATCAAAATAGGGTTTGGGAATTACTGCTCTTAACATGTGTATCCCTCTTTGAAGGAACCAAAATTTATTTTATGCCCTGCTGTTCCATGGCATGCAATGATGTGCCTTCGTTCCTTATTATTTCATTTACGAGCAAGCAAATAAAAAGAGGAAAATAGTGTATTTTTAGTGTGGCATTTGCATTTGGAATTTATTGCTGTTAACTTTCAATATGAAGTCCAAAGAGTTGTCACTGTTTACAAAGCAGAAACATTCAACCAAAACCCATCGGAGAAGCTGTAAAAATAGTCAGTCTGGGCACATCAATGATTTGGCACATTTTTTTGAAAAGAAAAGAACACACTTGGGGGGGACCAGGTACACAGGGACGGGCTGGCCATCGGCCGGTTCATTCCAAGCGGAAGCGGCCTGGGTTTTACCTGGCCATCGCAGCAGCGGGCAGCACATAGTGGAACATTGCCTGTTAGACTCAGCCGATCTAATTCTTTCACCAGCAGTATACAGGCCATAGGGACAAACTTTGTTGAGCCGCCATGTAATTGGGTGGGGCAAACGTTCTCACCAGTCCGACAATTCTCTTCACCGGCACAGTTTTTATGCCTGTTAGAATATGTGCATGATCAGATTGAAAAACGGATGTTTATTCATACATAACTTGATAGGGAAGCTCACGGTCTTATATCCCACCTTTTATGGTTGTAATTACTATTCCAGTTGTCTTTCGTTCAGATCAGTTTTGTTGGTATCTATTTATATATTTGCCTTATGTTGTAGGAATGACTGAAAAACTGTTTTCTTGCAAATGAAAAATGATGTATGGGCTTAGGCTGTCCACAATTTATTTAATTTTCGTCCTAAAAGTTTATGAAGGCAGGCTTGCTGGGCAATTTGTTTGACCAATGCTTTGCTTGTCCCCCGTTGCATTAACAGTCTAAAAACGCATTTCAATGATGATGGAGATCAGATGAAAATGTCAAAAAACAATGGAGGAGTGGAAAAGCTTAGAGGCTAAAGGAAGCAGGCATTGGAGGCTCTGGCTTTCAAATGCAACAAATGGACCTTTCCGACTTGCTCCGACCAGCTCCGCCTCCCTTAGTTACTGTTGCTATGGGCCCCATGCAATGCGGCTAAGTTTCGCATTGAAGAACCGTGCAGCAGAAGTTTTAGCATCACTCTCCTGTGTGTATTCTGAAAATATCGCCGTTTGTTTTTTTACTGAAAACATCCAACTTGTCCGGCAAAGTTGTCCAGAGAAGTCTTTACTATTTTAAAGAAGGATATATCCATGAAATCAAAATTTTTGACGGAACAGGTGGAGATACAAGAGTCACAGCAAAGTGCTGGCAATCGATGCAGAAAAGCCAAACACCCCATAAACGGCACATTGAGACCAAACCGGACAAAACAGTGGAATTGTACTGCACGTGTAAAGCAGAGTAAGTAGTTTTCATACGTTTATCATACATTTCATACGGTTTTTGCCATCACTGAGCTAAAAATAACACTGGATCCAGTATGCTGTCTAACGTCAGTTGGCCATGAGTCAGACAGTACGCTAGCTAGACTTTGTAATAAATCATATTACGCAATGCAGCAAACCCTTAAACTAGGTACATTGGACATAATCGAGTTATTAATCTAACGTTCGTTACATCGGCGGTTTCCTCCAAACCAATTTTGGTGAAAAGCTGAATTTACTCATTCCGGCTAAGCAACTGACATTCTGTATCCGATTGTAGCTAGTTTGCCGGCTAGTTACCTAGCCAAGTAAAGTTTTGAAGCAGATTACATTATGCCATTGCAAAATCCTTCACCATCTGGCTAAATGTGTTATATTACTTAGTGTTGTGTATGCCTGTACTGGGTGGCATGAAAGAATCATGTTCATAGCAGAATAGCTACAGGTTTGTAGCTACATCTGGTATTGCATGCAGAAGTCCACTGGGAAAAAACAATACTATGTTAGCGTGTGCATCAGTGATGCCATTGGTGTAATTCTGTCTTCTCAACAAAACATTTGCATAGATAGCCATTAGCTAACTAATAAGTGAGGGCGAAATGGCAAAAAATGTAATTTGCTTACCTTCGAGGAAATACCCTTTAATCCATTGCAAACAACTGCTTTTTTGGCCTTTTGAAAAAGGATTATTCAAGCTCCTTGTTGCCAGGCAGGGTATCTTTCATCAGTATTACACGTTCCCCAAGCGCATCTAAGGACCATTTTTGATAAAGTCAGACACCTCTCCTGTTAAACACTGCTCATGACTGCATTGAATGTGGGACAATATGGCGGTGCTGTCAGGGTAGGCAGGACCTTTGTAAGATAAGGTAGTTATTCTACACTTGATTGACAGGTCAGGAAGGTCAATTGACTTGCTTAGCCATGTTGATTGTTATATGACTGGCAGTTTTCATTTGGAGGTGGACATGGAAGCGGTAAGATTGACGTTAAATTAATAGGCTATCGCAAGTATTTGTTCAGTTAAAATTTGCTTGAGCTTACAAAACGACCCCTCTGATGGCAAGTTTTTAGCCTACTATTTAATGCATATTCATGCGCTGTTTTACGCTGCCAAATGAACTTTTTCCTTGAATACTGAAAGACTCTCCAAACTTTCCATTCCAAAGCCCTGTCTTGACGTTCAGAATCACTTGGGCAATTCCACGGTAACGGAATTACGATCAAGAGTAATTTTCATGTCATTTTTACCTGCCACCTATTACTCTAATGCAGTAGCTACTTGCCTGTGCTTTTATCAGTTCCACTGGCATGCCTACTGAGCTGTATAACACAAAGTTTGGGGTAATCTATTTTGTAGAAGGCTATATGAAGGTGAAAGTTTCGGTAACGGAATTACGGCAGAAAAAATGCCATTATTTTTGCCTTTACTTTGACAGGCATTTCTCTGAAATCTGGCAATGATAGTCAGTGGGTTTAAGCTTAAGTTGGTGGTGTAGGATGTTGACCAGGCCATGGTAAGTTTATATTGACAGGTATGTTCACAGATATTTAGTTGGATGCCATTTATGAGAAAGAGACAGCGGTAACGGAATTACAAAATGGTAACGGAATTACATTTTCTGATAATCTAAATTTATTATACTCAAAAAACAAAGCAATTGAAAATTGATATCATAAATGATTTTGTGTTGCTGACCTCCTGTTGAACCAAAATTTTGATCAACAAGTCTGGGCAAAAGGAAGGCAATACATGATATTGATGAAAATAACTCATTTCTGAACCAAAATGTGAGCTTATAATGAATATAGAGGTCACATGCATGAAAATTGTTGTTCTTTCACTGACTGGATCCTGAAACATTTGTTTTTACTTTGTAACAGTGTTCCAACATCATTCAGTAGGTACATATTGTGAGTAATGAATTCGGTAACGGAATTACGGCAACACAGCCAATGTCAAAAGCACTGTGCCAATCTCAAATGTGTCATTGCTTGCAGTATCTATATTCTTTCTAACTTTTCTCAGCCATGAGTGGCAGTCTCTTCACACAAAAGAAAATGTATAAAATATCAATTACTCAACTCCTGAAACTTGCAAAGCTCAAAATGATCATGTTAACATTATACACTAGTAAATGAACCATAAGTATTATCCATTATTGGCAGAAGACAAACACTGTTTATACAAATGTAATCCTGTCCCTTCTATCCATCTGTGGCTCTTTGTGCTCAGAAGTCCAGCGCAGCGTGACAATGGAAGCCGCACAGCTCAGTCGCTGTATCGAAAAATCGCCACTTTGGGTCATTTTTGGGCACCACAGCCACTTGAAAAAAGGGCAGGCAAAACTGGCTGTTTGGGTAGTCGGCCATGATGGCCACATAGGGGAGCAACCACAGCAATTGCCGCTAGGCCGTGGTATAATTCATGCGCTGGTTATGGAAACTTAACTCACAGGAAAAAACACTCAACTATAGATTTCCTAAACAATGAACCACTATGCTCCATAAAGTCCTCATACCACCTTGTGCTATCTTCTGTTTTTCACTGGCTTTCAGAATAATTCTGTAATTCCGTTACTGGTGTAATTCCATTACCATGTAATTCCTTTACCACAAATTTTCCAGGATTACAGCTAAGTATTAGAGAGGTTAATGTCTGAAATTCAGTATAGACATAAGAAGGAAGAGAATTCTTAATAACAATAGAATAAATGCAGAAATAAGATGATGAAGAGAACTATACTGCAATTCCGGTAACGGAATTACGTTGAAAAATGACAAATTTCACAATGAGCCACTGGAATTGTGTGTTTCAATTTCCTGCAATGACTTACAGTCTCAAATACTTTGGCTACCAATGTATGGAAATACAGTAAATACCAGGAAGTAGCTAAATATCTTTTAGGAGTTGTCAGCTTTGGAAAAATAGCCTTTGATCGTTGTCCTGGAGCTAAAAAAAAAAGACTAAATTCTAATCTAAATTTTGAGTAGACCGTCAAAGATATTTCAAAACGGTTTTCAGTGTCTGATTTGATAATGAGTCATCTACCTGAAAACCCATATATTTCTAGTATAAAACACTTTTTAAAAATTGCTGTTTTAGCAACTCTCATGTGGAATTGCCCACTTGTCATTAGACTTGCAACCAGCGAGCACTACGGTTCTGAAGCCCTATGCTCTGCTCTTTAGAGTCTGTAAGTAAGATGTGCAACATTATTTTAAAAAGGCTATGTATGAACCAGTCCAAATAATGCAATGGTCTTAGTGAAAAATTCTAAATGCTCCCAAAGTCACATTTCTTTTTCACATTTATCCATGTAAAAAAAAAGTAATAAAAATAAATAAATAAATAATATTATTAATAAGTATAATAATAATAATATGAAGTAAAATACATTAGTTTATATGTTGACAATGTTATGTTTTTCATTTAGGACAGCATCATTATATTTAATTTATTTCAGGACATCTTTAGGTTAAATAGGATCTTGTAATATTAATAGGATTGTTTGCTTTGGACATTACCCACCGAACCCCTGCCTACGGAATAGTAAATTCACTCACAAGTACATAAGTTCGACTTAATGGTGACTCAGATTATATGTACTGTTTGTGTTTCACGAGAGAACACTCTCTACTTTCACAACACTTGGAGTGTCTTGGAAGCATTAAAGCCTCATCTTTCAAAAACATTCAGAAAAAAAGACCATCACAGCATTTTACTAACTTTTTAAAAGCTGTTGAGCATGGTATCTCCTACTAAACCTGGTTTGGGACTTTGGGGGAGGGGGGGGGGCTGCGTATAGCCACTGGGTTTGTATGTTAGATATACACTATTAATATGTTGTTGTAGGCTAACTGGAGTTATATAAACTCAAAAACTAATAATATTAGTGTTTTATGGGAAATACAGTCCAATATGATGTTAATATGCATACTTTTTTGTCAAATAATGTGAAATTTTTTCGGCTGGCCACTACCTCCGCATCCCCACCCCCTGGAGAGTCGGCCAATGAGGTACGAATTGCTGGGCTGCTTTTTTGCCCCAGTAATTAGCAGTAACGAAACATGTCCAAATGCTTCAGGGTCATCGGTGTCAGAATGAGCCCTGAGCAATCGAAAGGCTTTACCATTTGTACTATGCAACATGCATATGAATATCAAGTAAAGGGGATTGTTCTTGGCTTCAATGTATAATAATGAGGTGCATCATGATTAGGTTAACAAATGGTCAAAAGACCATTTTCTACTCAGCGGTGTAGCCGTTTGGATGCTAATTAAGTTTCAATAGTTGATGGCCGTCGTTGGCTTTTCCTGCTTTCAGGTGTTACCATGATGCTAGGGTGTGGGGCTTCCCTTTGATACCATGACAAGATTACCATTTCAGAGCATGTGGCGGGCCCATGCTTGGTTGCCGGGCCCAACTAGATTATGAGACTCCCGCTCTCCAGCAGTATGACTCACAATTCCTTACAACAAGTTGTCACATGATAGGTTTTCAACAGCTTTGACGTTGATATCTTACATCATTGAGCAACAATTGCTGCATTTAGCTCTCTAAGGGCTGAAATGAAAAACGTAGTACGCTCAGTAGCGCAGCCTGATTGCCCTCTTCCCCTCCTCTTCCTTAAGAGCCTTCATGCCACGATTAGCAGCAATGGAACTTAGCAGGCAGCTGTGCATTAAGATGCGAAGGCCGAGGAGGGGCGAGACCGCCTTGCCTGTTGCCAGATGGGGTCTGGAGATCCACTTGTACCTGCCGGACGCCCACCCTCTGGAGTACCTGAGGGGCTGTCACTCGGCTGAGGACTTGTGTACTGAGGCCGCTAAGAAGTGCGGTAAGTATGCCCCTTTCACTTTTTACCCATTCGGAAAACGGTATTCCGTAGAGGTATCGTTGCTGTGTCACGTGTGTGCGTGTGTCCATGAAATACTTAAAAATGTGCGTGCATGGTGCAATACCTGTTTGCACCACTAAAGGCCGCAGTGTCATAACAAACGTTCCGTCTGTCTTGTCCATCTGTCCGTCCCTCCATTGTGTTTTGTTTGTATGCCAGATATCAGCCATCTCATTCTTTCATGGACCAGAACTCCTAAACCGTTCAATATTCTAAACAAAATTTTGTTTTTGTATTGATGTCCCTTTTCATACTTCCCTCCGTCCTCCTGTTCATCTGTCCGTCCCTCCACCGCGTTTTGTTTCCAGGCCAGGTATCGGCCATCCCGTGGTGACGGATCTGAATATTTCATGCTTGTTTATTTGTATTATTGTCTTTTTAGTCCAGTTTGAAATTAGTTATTTGTTGTTTACTGGGATGCAAAATGCCAGAAACTACAACAGCCTCCTCCTTTCCTATTGCTTTCTCTCCTGCTCTCAGGTATTTCTCCACTGTGCCACAATTTGTTTGCTCTCTATGATGAGAGTAGGTGCATCTGGTTCCCGCCCAATCATGTTTTCAAGATCGACGACAACACCAGCATCAAGCTGCACTACCGCATGAGGCAAGTCTGGGCTCTGGTTGCTTCACTTTACTTTCACAGGAAGACTGGAGGGTCTGGTCTCACCGTAGTAAGTTTATATTTCTCTGTTGAGCTGCCCACGCTGCTGTGAGCTGAAGAAGTCTTTCATAGTTACAGGTTTGGAACTGAACCAGAAACTAGAAACAAACCAGGGTCAATAGTTTTTATGCTGTCTCTAAGGTTTCTTAAATGACGGTGCACAAATCCTGATAATTAGAATCTTTGTGCGCTAGTTCTCACAATTTTGTTCGTATTGGTGTGAATATGAGTTTCGAGAGGAATATAAAGAGCTGGATTTTCTATGGTGAATCTTCATGTGTAGAACAGGTTCACCTATCCATGCTAAACATGTCCCAAATTGATAATTCACCGGCAAGGCATTGCAGTCACATGCCTCCCACCCAACCTAGTAGAAATGCAGACCAAAAATACTTGGTCAAGCAAACACAGATTCACTGCTTTTTCCAAAGAACAAACAACTATTGAATTAGCGACAGGAAGACTGTCTTTTTCATGAATGACATAACTAATGCTGGATCTAGGAAGGAGATGCTAAAACAGTGATTTCCCCAGTATATGTATATGGAAATTGTTGAAACTGTCGTAACAACAAACAAGCCACTGTTTTAACTGTGCTCATATTCTTTCTGTTTATGCGAAGGAAGCTTGATCTTGAATTCGGAACTTCCTGTTTACTGTCGCTCTGTGCTGTAGCAATAGCAGTGAGAGGGACAGAGAGGGGAAACCAGCTCAGTTCACACTGCCCTGCCTCTTTCTGTGTGTGTGTGTCTGTGTGTGCGCGCGCACGTGTGTGTGTGTGTGTGTGTGTGTGTGTGAGTGTGTGTTTTCCTGTCACCATTGATAACTATATATACAATGATATGTATACAATTTTTTTGCCCCTACTGAATGACTGATTACTACAGCTTGAATGCCAAAAAAAGAAAATGGCACGGTCAGTCTTCTTTTAGTTTCTGCAAAACCTCATAGCTCCCCTCACAATCCATCCCTCAGTGCTTTTTCTCGTACTCACCCAGCATACACTTCTGTTGGGCAGGTTTTACTTCATTAACTGGCATGGTACGCACGCGAATGATGCCCCAGTGTGGAGGCACTGCCTGACCAAGCAGAAAACTTTCCCAGCAAAGCCAGTAGAGGGTACTCCACTCCTGGATGCTGCCTCGCTGGAATACCTGTTTGCACAGGTATGCTTGCAGCTGTCATCCATCCACACTATTTCAGATTTTGTCTCCAATCAGTTAAAGACCTCCTAATGTCGTACAACGCTATACAATGAGTCTTTCTTTCCTGTACTGTTCTGGTGGAATGAAAGTTTTAAGAATCAATATTACTGTAATGATGATATAAAAAGTCCAGGGCTTCTAATCTTCAGGTCGGTACTGTTGGAGTAAAGATTTAGGGCAAGTCTCACATGGAATAAACTTAGTCCTGGACTTAATGGAGTTTTGCTCATCCATCCATCCATCCATCCTTTCTCTATACTGCTTCTTTCTCACTGGGGTCACAGGGGAGCTGGAGCCTCTGCCAGCTGACTCAGGGCGAAAGGCAGGGACCCACCCTGGACAGCTCGCCAATCTATCACAGGGGGCACACACTATTCACACACCATTTGCTATCACACCCATACCTATCTCTATTGAACATGTTGTTAAGTCAAGGATTAAGCTTTATCTGTGTCTGTGAAACCTACCCATAGTACCTCATGAACTAGGCTGTTATTTGATTGCGCGAAGCTGGGGAAAGACGTGCTCGCCTGGCTGTTGGGCGATTTCTGATGTAGGCTGGTTTATGTGTTTTTGCCCATGTGTTCCAGGGGCAGTATGATTTCATGAAGGGCCTGGCTCCCGTACGGACAGCAGCCAATGAGTCAGACACCCACGAAATTGAGAATGAGTGCCTGGGCATGGCGGTGCTCGCCATTTCCCACTACGCTATCAGCAGAAACATGCCCCTACCCATCGTGGCTCGCGAGATGAGGTAAGCCAGCCTGTCATCAGTTTTACATGTGACACTATCCTTCCTCAAAACCACCCTGCTGGTTGAGATTTAATGCAAAAAAATAGCTGCAATAGTAATCACAATAAAGTTGCGATGCTTGGTCAAAATACTTGTACTAAAGTGTGTGGTGAACATCTTTGTGCAGCATCATTATCCACAAAGTTAGACTTTCTTTTTGTTCTGCTACCTGTGGTGAATCCTTTTATTTGGCGGGATCGCAGCAAAGCAAGGGCCAACCCTATAAATAAGACAGTATGTGACTGAGTAAGTGACTGATTGACTGAGTGAGTTAGTGAGGGAGGGAGGGAGATTACATCATTAGTTGGTTAAGAATCGGAGTTTACCTCTCAGTCATTGCTCTTTCAAAATGAATTGCCATGAACAGTCATCGGTTACATTATCTGGAGGCTTTTATAGTGAGGCTTTTGCGCTGAGGCGCAGACAGACCTCAAATAGATTAGCAAGCTGTCCAACTCTGTCAACTCAGACTATTATTTTGTTATTTCAATTGGCCTGCTAACTTCTAAGCCAAGCCAGTTAGCCCAGCTAGATAATGAGAGCTAGCTAGGTTACTCCAGGTTGAACCACTTTTACCATAATGTATAATGCTACTCATCAATGCAAATGTTACTCAAAATTATACTTCATTTGTGATTATCTTTGATAACAAGCTTCATAGTATGCTAGTTGTAATTAAAATGAGTGCTTATTTCCACGTACTGTGCGACAAAGCTGCCTTGGAAGCCTTTATAAAAGTTTAATGCCCAGGGAAAGGTTTTTTGCTGGAGGAAGAAATTGTGCCATATCTGCCCTGTGGTGGAAGTTTTTCGCAAACGCAATGGCAGTCCTATCCACTTAGTTGAGTAAATATTGTTCTTGTGGCGGAGGGGTAGGGGGCAGGCTGGAACAGTTCTTGATACAATCACAATCATGTGTTTTAATGTTACTTTACGTTATAGCAAATGTTACACAACTAACAAAGGTAACCTGTTATTATGTGTTGTTTAAATAGCTTACTGATTTTATTTCCATTACGCAATATTTTGAGTGGTGAGTATTGTACTAAGTCATGCCCTGAAAGTCTCGCACAGATCCTGATGACATAATCTGTGACCACCAGCTGAACACCTGTGGAGTCCTTTAAATGTCTGGAGACCATTTTTACATCGAATAATTCTGCGATACTGAAACCATGTCAAGGATTATCCGTGTGTTGTGCATCATCTGTGTGTTAGGCATCTTCTCCTCTGAGGTCTTTGCTGTTTCGCCAGACAGCATTACAGAGTGGAGAGCATTTTACTGACGATTCTTGTTGCATTTTTAAAATCACTACTAAAAGGTGTATATAATTGTACTGAGACCTGACAAGTAAGCATTTGTAAGTTAACGAAGGAGAAAGAGGGCAATTTTTGTTTCATCTTTAGCTCCGCTGTGAGGATAGTCAGCAGTCGGCGGAGCTTTTCTAATGCCGAGTCATCCGGTGTCCGCCTGTCTCTCTGTCTGTCCGTCCGTCCGGCGTCAACTTTTCTCTTCAAATTTGAATATCTCAAAAACTGTCTGATAGCTTTTTTTCTAATTTGGTGCGAGCCTTTCTTATGATATTTTGAATATTCACTGTGAAAATTAGAAAATTCTACGTTGCGGTTTTTGAGAAATTCAGCATTTTGGACTTCGAAAAACAGTGTTTCTGCTCATTGTTTCAGTCTTTCATTAATATCTCAAAAACTGTCTGATAACTTTTTAGCTCCGCTGTGACGATAGTCAGCAGTCAGTGGAGCTTTTCTAATGCTGAGTCGTCCGGCGTCCGTCTGTCTGTCCGTCCAGTGTCAACTTTTCACTTCAAATTTGAATATTTCAAAAACTGTCTGGTAACTTTTTTCTAATTGGTGCGAGCCTTCCTTATGATATTCTGAATATTCACTGAGAAAATTAGAAAATTCAACTCCACGGTTTTTGAGAAATTCAGCATTTTGGACTTAGAAAATCAGTGTTTCTGCTCATTTTTTTAGTCTTTCACTAATATCTCAAAAACTGTCCAATAACTTTTTGTTTTATTTGTTGTGAGCCTTCCATATGATGTTCTGATGATCCCCTGCGAAAATTAGAAAATTCTACATACCGGTTTTGAGAAATTCAGCATTTCATATTGTAATAGTTTTCAAGGATTTCTGAAATAAAGTTATGACGGACATTTCAGTCATCCTCAGTGGAGCTCTCTAGGCCGACAGGCCTCTTCTTTTAAAAATGCTGCTGTCAGTGTGCTATTATGTTGAAACTCCTTTATCAGGCCCTCGTCCTCTCTTCTTCTCTGACGAGAGCAAATGCACATGTGAAGGTGACAGTGTAATGCAGACTGTACGCTTTAAATTTTAAAGTATAATGAATAGTTAGAGCCTAGAATTTTTCAACAACTTTGAACGGTAGTTTGCATGTTGAATAAAAATTGACAGCCCTAGCCCAGGCAGTCCTCAAATATATTCTGCAATCCAGTCATATTCTAGCTTTCTAGTACTACTGTCGTGGTTTTCATTCAGACATTTTCATATTTCATTTTCATATGAGGTTCCCCCATCCTCAAACAATTGGAGAGAGACAGATTCTTCAGAAAATTAGGCTTTATTGTGGCCTATTGATGAACATAAAGCCAAGTAAAATTGTAAAAAAAAAAAAAAAGTGCTTCTCTCCCTTGTTTCCCCAGCTACAAAAAATTCATCCCGGATAGTCTGAACAGAACCATAAAGCAGCGCAACTTCTTCACTCGTCTCCGAATCAACAACGTCTTCAGGAACTTTGTCAATGAGTTTGACAGCAAAACCATCCGTGATAGCAATGTCTCCACGCATGATTTGAAGGTGAAGTACCTGTCCACGATGGAGACCCTGACCAAGAACTTTGGCAGGGAAGTGTACGAGACAAGCATGCTGAAGATATCCCTGGAGAGTGAGAGGCCATTTGGCTTTGACTCTGTCGAGCCTTGTATTTATGAGGTGCAGGTCTCTGGGACTGGCGGCATCAAATGGAGGAAGAAGCCCCCCAATGTAAGTCAAGACTTCTTATGAGGGCTTAAAGTACATACAGGTGGGGTTAATAATGGGGTAAAACAATTAGATATCTTTGCTTCTTGGCATTAGTGTGGTGTAGCAAAAGCCTGGCTCTCTGTCCTGGAGTGTGGTGACAAATAGTCAGGCCGAGACTTCTCATTTGACCGCTGTTTGGTCCTGAGGAATGGGTAGGGGTTAAAGTGGAAAGCTCTACCTCGACAATCCAATTCAATTTCCTAAGATATCAGTTAACTGTATTCTAACCCACCGTTGCACAAACTGTACTTGATTTAATTCAACTGAAAACTATTTTTTCTAATAAATTGGACTGCAATAATTAGAATATTATACTTGGATTGTTATTGTGTATCATTTTTTCAAATGGAAGAAACTTTGGACATTTTCTTATTTTATTCATTTTGAACTTGACAACTTTTTTAAATAGTGAATACATGCGGTTTTATTTTGGTGACTTTTTTGTTGATCTAAATATGAGCAGATTGCATTGCTGCCCAAAGAAAAGGCCAAATCCAAAAAGAACAAAGTGGATGGAAAGAGAAAGAATGAGAAAAAAGATGTCACAGAAGGTTGGATGCCTTTTTCCGATTTCCATGAGATAACCCACATTGTCATCAAAGAATCCACGGTCACAATTTACAAACAAGATAACAAGAAGATGGTACGTATTAGATCTGGTCTGTGATCACAATCTTTGAATTACAGGCTTATTGCACCATTGCTGAGTGACATTTGAACATTTTCTAGTTCAGTGTTTCATTCCCTGTTTACTGTGTATGATAATGGTCTTATTATATAATTGTCTTTGTGAGTTCAGGGCCTCAAATTGCTGCATAAAAATTTCAGAGGTAAATGGCAGGTTTGCATGTGGGATGGGTGAAGTTTAATATATTAATGATTTTTATCAGTACAATAAGGTGTGGCACGAGTTTCTTTCAAAAAAAAAAAACCGGCAAATGAAAAAAACAACATTAAGCCATATGCAGAGAATGATAATGAAATTTGGTTCCCCTTTTTAAATGATGTGATGCATTGTGCAGTGCGATACTGGTGAAAAACAGTAGTGCATCAAGGGATTTCTGGCCTTCTGGAATCTCCCTTTCTTAAGGGCTGCTTTATAATCTAACAGTGTATACCTAAGTGCATTACACTATTGTTTTGAAAATTTTTTTCAAAATAAAGAGTGAACAAATCTTTTCCCCCCCACCCCCCACCTGTCCATTGCTACAGACATGGAATTGGTGCAGTTATGCTTATATTAGTCACTGTTAGTATTATTTTCCTGCATTGGAGAGAAAACTATGCATTGTTATTTGTTATGTCTGCGAGTTAACTGAAACAAGGGTTGTTGTCTGGTATGTAAGGTCAAGGAGAAAAGGTCAACAGGGTACCTAAACATTGGATTGCTTGATGTTCTATTTCAGCATCATGTAGTCTACCTCGTTTTATCAAGGTTTGAACTCAAGCTAGAGGTATACAACTTCTGTGTAGTCAGCCACTTCAGTTCACAGTTCAGAACAAGTACACAACATGATGTGAAGGTCAACATTGAATCATGAAAGATAACTAGCTGCCATGACAACTAAAACTAGACAAAACACTAAGGGGAAAATGGGTCAGAGATTAAATAAAGGGTAAGAATAAGGTGAAGATTCAAAACAGTTTGACCCCTTGAACTCTAAAGTTACACTGAAGTAGGTTCAAAGTCAGAAAAAGCATTTTTGTGTATTATGGGACAGTGTCACATGCATATTCTGTATCTGCTGTTAGCGGCACTTCATTGAAGCTGCATCACAGCTATATTGAGAGAAACGGGCAATTTAGAAACCTTGGGAACTCCACTAGAATTTCAAATAGGCCTGAAATTTCACAGGTTTGAATATAGCAGCTGCATTTGACAAACCCATGTGTTGGTCTGTTGCTGTACACTGGTCTTGCAGAAGTATTTAAAGATTTAGAAAATTTCTACATTGGTTAAAATTTTTCCATTGCCACTGTAAAAAGTTGAAATCTCAAGGGATAGCATGGAAAAAGGCTTGTATTCTGAATTATTCAGAAGTATTAAGTGACTGCAAAATGTTAATTGTTACCCCTACTGGTGTCTCGAATTGACTGATTTTTTACATATACCACAACCAACAAACTCAACTCTCATGAATTTTTCTGTCATAGTTATTGTTCCAATATACTATCCAAATGTACAAAATAATATGTCGCTTTTTACTTGTATTCAGAAGTATTCAGTGAATATACCGAAATAATATGTTGCTTACCTCTGTTTGAATCCTTAAAATTTAACTTGCACCAGTACGTCTATGGGCACCACCTTTCTCTGTAACTAGTTAAACCAGCCAACTGCCAAAGCAAAATCAGTGTTTTTGCTATGTGTACATTGCACATATTTAATTTCAAGACATTTCTCTGTGGCACGTCTGGTTTTGCAAGATCTGAATAAGGTGGTATGGTGGGGCGCCACATATTGGAATTACTAGTTAAACCGACATAGTGGCAAAACAAAGTCAGTGTTTTCACAATGTACATAAGACATACTCCATTTCCTGAAACTTCTCCGTGGCACATGTCTGGTTTTGTCAGATCTGACATATTGGTAACACTGCCTCCTATACTGATATATTTTTGAAAATTCGTCCCCTTATATCCAGATATTGGCAAAGAGTGCCATAAAACTTCCTTTGGCATGTTAAAATGTCCTGAGAGGGCTGGAAATTCAGCTAATTTCAAGGCTCTATCTTCTTGGTTAACATTTTTATGGGCCTCTGAACATCACTGCAAATAGGCGAATTGGAAATTTTGTCAAAATGCCTGTAGCCGCTGCCCCAAGATGGAGCATAGTGCCAAGGATGTTTCTGATCTCCTTTGTTTAGCCCAAAGGAAGGTTCAAATAAATGGTCTACCCATCCTGACTGGTGTCTGGTTATTAATGTTAATCCACTGTACAAACAGGAAAAAATTAGCCCACACCCAACTTTGGGAGCAAATATCTTGAAAAACCAAAAAAGTGCCAGACTAAATACCTCAAATTTTTCTCACCTTTAATGTCTTAAAAGGAAACAGGTAAGATGAATTTGGCACTGGTGTGGTTGAAAAATTAAAATAAGCCTGAATTTGTAAAAATATTTTTTCCCGTTGTACACAGATTTCTTGTCATTGCACGTATAACCAACGTGATCACCAGGTGGCACTTTCACATTTAAATTTGGGTATCCCAGTATCAAATACAGTCATAACTTCTTTGGCACATTGAAGCAGTTATCCACAATATTCCTTCAAAAATGGGTATTTTTCCTCAAAAACTTGTCCACCTCTAGTGGCATTGTAGCCATATCGATAAAAATTGTGAGCTCAAACTCCAGGATTTTCTGTTACACGTATATACCATTCTGCCAAATTTCATGCAATTCTGAGATGCCAGCTCCACTAAGTGTCTCAAAAGTGCAGTTCTCTCAAAATATAGCTCTTAATCGAATCTTTTCTTAACTCCTTCAACCCCACAGCCCTCTACAGAGGGCTGACCAACATATTCCCTTCAACCCCAAATTCCTGTAGGGAAAATTCAAACAATCTGACTAATTGATTGGAACATATCAGGTTACATTTAATGGGATTCCAGAGATAACAGTAAGATACAATGTCCAGTTAATGACCAGCCCTCTACAGAGGGCTGTGGGGTTGAAGGGTATAGTGATGCTAGAATATCTGGGGTTGAAAGAGTTAATTGAAAAAAAAGTAAAAACTGTTTGGGTTTTCCTGATTGTGGTGGAAGATTAGTGCAAGTAGGCCAGAACTTCTATAGGCTTGTGCTTGTGCTGCAAATTGCTCCTTACTGTATTTGGGCCTTTATGCATTACAAACTTCCTTGAAAACTCTCCAACATCCATTTGCTTATCGGTAATGGCTCAGAGCTCAGGTCCGAAGATTGAAAAGTACCCAGCTGTCAGAAAGATTGATGATACTTTATATCTTAGCTAATTTGTCTCAGCCAGTGATACAGTCTCTCTCTCCGTTGTTTCCACTGCATTTATTGGCCTGCGATTTGGACTGTCTATGATAATGTGTCGATAGCTGTAATTTCATATCTGAAGATTGGAGTGTATTTGGAGTAAAGTTGTAAATAATTTGAATAAATATGTTGCCTTTTGGTTTGGCGTTAGTTTGATTCACTTTTCCTGGAGGGGCAGCTGTTGTGCGTACACTTTTGGTGCCTAAATGAAGTCTGCTTGTGAAAAAAAATCAATGATAGCCTGTGGACTGAGAAGGTAGACACATTTTTAATTTTTTAAAAAGTATAATTTGTGGAAGTCAAGCTTTATTGTTCTACTTTTGATTGTAGTACCAGTATATTGAAGAGGCAAAGTGGATGCTCTTCACTGTACTTAGGTTCTCAAAGCTCAGGCATTTACTCCGACTCTGTCACCAAAATAGGGTCTTCAAAATTGAGCTTTATGTGCTATACAGTCTCTCTCTCCTCGTTAATGCATCAGGTCTATGAATAATAGTCTCTGTTAGAACACCAAGGTCTATGGTACATGTGATTCGGTCATTCTTTGTGTTAACCCGGCAAAGATTCCTTGTGGTTCTACCTCCTGCTTTGTGTGTTGACCCTCTGGCTTTCTGATTCTTCCACTAGGAGCTGCAGTTGGAGTTTTCAGCAGAGGCGCTTTCCTTTGCCTCTCTCGTTGATGGTTACTTTCGGCTGACAGTTGACGCCCATCACTACCTTTGCAGCGAGGTGGCACCATCCTCAGTGGTGGAGAACCTGCAGAATGGTTGCCATGGTCCCATATGGTCAGTACCAGACCCCTGACCAGACCTTTGCCACTGCTCTCGATTCCTCTCCTCTTTTTCTCACTGTACCCTCTGTCCCTTCCCAGCACCGATTTTGCAGTCCACAAGCTGCGTCAGGAGGGTAACGAGGAAGGGATGTATGTGCTTCGTTGGAGCTGCACCGACTATAACCACATCCTGATGACTGTCGTCTGCAATGAGGTACGAAGGCCTGCAGGACATTCGACCTGCTGCCAGCACATTGACTCACTGCTTAATGTATCGCTAATCAGTGGTGAGCAACTAAATTTTACAGCCCTTTCAAGACCAGGCCATCAGACCGCTGCAATATGTAGCTGGTCATTATCATAATGTCCCAGGTTGGATGCACTTGAATTACTCATTCGAAACAAGATTGCTTTTATTTCACATCCTTGGAAATGTCATTGAAAGTATGTCACTGGATCAGCCTAATTTTGCAAACATAATGTTTGGAGTTGCAGTTGGTGTTGAGGAGACGGGGCCTGGAACGCTTATTGAAAAGTGAATCATATTCCGCTGTTAAATTTTCTGTTCCATTTTCCGTTCAAGGTGGACCTGTATGAGTCCAAGCAGATCCGGCAATACAAGAACTTCCAGATCGAGGTGGATTCAATGGGCTTCAAGCTCTGTGGGACGGAGACGGTCAGGCCATCGCTGAAGGAGCTGATGGAGCACCTGTCTGGACAGTGCCTGCGCACCGACAACGTGAGCTTCCAGCTGAAGAGGTGCTGCCCTCCTGAGCCACGAGGTAACGGCCACAACGCATAACACGTGACGCACCTCTATGAGTCAACACCGACTTACGAATCGGGATGTATACTGTCAATGATTTTTCAAAAACCTTTTTTTTTTTTTTTGCCCCTTCCGTTTGCAACAGATGTTTGAAAATGTTATTAAATAATTGTGTTTAACATAATGCTGGCATCTTGTTGAATGTATTCCTTAACGTAATAGTTCATTCAAAGCAGATGGATCTCGGTAGTTTTGAAAATAATATCCTTTTGGGCATAGGGTTTTTAAGAAAATCATACATTAATGGAGCAGGATTTAAAATAGCCTTACAATTTTACTGGTTTGTCCGAATTTCATGATGTATGTGATGAGGATGTAGGATGGGGATTGTCTCATCACAGAAATGAAGGGTCTCAAACTGTAGTTCTTGAGGACCACATTATTTGTACGAGTCCATGTATTTGTTTCTGTTGGTTGCCAAGTAAGGCCTTGGAAACAAGGCTTGTGGAATCTTCTGGCAATCTGTTATTGAAATTAAAAATTTAAGTGCTAGCAGAAACTGATGACTAGCAGGCCCTATTGACCTCAATAATGTGAGCTTGTGACCCACGAATAATTTGTCTTTATTCCTCCACAGATTTGCTCGAGGCAGTTCCATGTAGTAATAGATTATTCAAGTAGCTTGCTAGCTTGAACTATAAGCCTGGGGTGCAGCACTGTTTACATTGTGTTTCAGTGCATGATGTTCGCGTCAGGAAGGAAGAGAGTTGTAAATGCGGTTTTCCTGAGCTGAGTACCTTGTGTGTGTTTACTTGTGAAGTCACGGCGAAGATTGTGAAATATTTCACCCGCTTTTTAGCTTGCAGCCAGGAAATCGAAACACAGTTTTTAAAAATATGTTGCGCACTCTGCAAGTTTTGTTTAGCTTCGCCAGTTTTTATCCTCTAGACTATGTGCGTAGGCTTTATGAGGTTTATGAGGAAATGTAGCAGTCTAGATGCAGCAAAGGACTCATGCGCATGCTCTTACTCTGACATCGTGCATCTCTGTTTGACCTCAGAAACCTTAACTTTGTTTAACCAAGCTGCTGCACTGCTCTGATCCCTTTCCTCCCACAAAAAATGCAGCATCTTGTGCGCTGCATACAAGGGGAAAACTGGATGCCTGTGTTACTTCAAGCCTCATTACTGAGACTATTCAGCATTCAGGGTTACTTTGACAGGCACTGAATTACACTGTAACATCAAAATATGAGGACGGTTTAATCTAGACGTGCTGTTCCAGCATTCATATATTGTGCTGCTCTAAGATGGCTTTCAGCCAATCAGAAGCCTACTTTTTTATTTCAGAAATCTCCAACCTGTTGGTTGTGACCAGTAACAGAGTTGAGGAACCACCCGCAGCACAGCTCAGTCAGTTGAGCTTCCACAGGATTCTCAAAGAAGACATTGTCCAGGTACCAGCCTGTGAAATTTGTGTGCAGGTGCTAGACTTATGTCAAAAAGCTTGGGCACCTCTGAGGGCATGGGGTGTGTCTTTTCCCATGCCATTCACCTGTCAGCGACTGTCCCCATCTCTCAGGAGGAGCACCTTGGCCGAGGAACTAAAACCGACATCTACGCTGGCATGCTGAAGGTGAAGAGTGAGGAGGATGATGGATACAATGCTTCCCAGGAGTTGAAGGTGGTCCTGAAGGTGCTGGGTTCTGGTCACCGGGACATTTCATTGGTGAGACCTAACTCTTCCCTTAATACAGAGTGAGCGCAAACCCCTCCAACATCATCTTGCCTCACCACCCACTTCCCTGTCTCTCCGTAGGCATTCTTTGAAACAGCCAGCATGATGAGGCAGATTTCCCACAAGCACATCGCCTTGCTGTTCGGAGTCTGTGTTCGTGAGCTGGAGAGTGAGTCAGAGCGTCCGAGCCACACTTCCTTAGAACCGCACTATTAGTCAGAGAATGACATTACATATGGTCTGGATTAAACGATGCTAAACTGCTATCAACTTTACATTGTTATGTAACCAATTTGCTGATGGCGCAAATATGCGGTTTGTGATAGGGTAGCAAAATTAAAGAAATTCTGAAGGTAGTACTGGAAATAATCAACTTAAACTCATGTAAATTTGATGGTGGGGTGATTCATACTGTGATTTGACACTTCATTACATTACGTTACTGGGATCTAACGGAGGCTTTTCCCCTAGTGGTCTTACAGTTGATTTAGATTAAGCTAGTGTCCCCAGTACAATGTGGGCGTGAGTGCTGTGGTAACATACCTGGCGGTATGTGTTTTGCTCAGACATCATGGTGGAGGAGTTTGTGCAGCTCGGCCCCCTGGACATCTTCATGCGTAGACAACGCCACTTCCTCACCACACCCTGGAAATTTCAGGTTGCCAAGCAGCTGGCCAGCGCCCTCAGCTACCTGGTACGACTTGCTTGCACACTACAACCACCTTAACCCCTTTGCGCAGAATACAAATATTGCCAATTTTTTCCAGTTATGCATGAGCCTATTTAAGGCTTTATAACTCAGTATTTGTGTCACAGAGACTGTGGGAAATGATTCCAGTGAAGCAAGACATTTGGAAATTCAATTTCAGAATTGTTAAGGAATTAAAATTTCGGGATTTACGGACGCCGGCGTCTATATCTGCACAAAGGGGTTTTGAGGCAGAGTTGTCTTCAGACATCAAATCTCACCCTCTTTGGCTTTTTATTTGCTCCCCCCCTCCCCCTACAGGAGGATAAGAAGCTGGTCCACGGGTACGTGTGTACCAAGAACATCCTCCTGGCACGGGCTGGCCTGGATGACGACTGCGGGCCCTTCATCAAGCTGAGCGACCCAGGAATCCCCATCACCGTGCTGACCCGCAAGGGTACGCTTGCTCTGCTGCCCGGCTTCGAACACTGTAGCTTTGGAAAAGGCTTTAGCACTCAGACGGCTAATTGAATTTCTGCATAGTGCTCTTTTTACCGCTCACATTGGTGTCTTAAAAATCCTTTGGATACCAGGACTACATCAAAATATGATTAAAGTACTCATGAGTGGCTCAACCAGTAGAGTAGAGAATATGTAACAACCTTCAGATATTCATCTGGAACAACTTTGGTTGTGCACCGTCTGACATGGGCGACAAAAAGGGAAACAACTTGAAAGTATCACAAGCGCTACTTGCACATGCGCTCAGCTTCTTTAACGGCTATGTCCGTTTTCCTCAGAGTGTGTAGCAAGGATCCCATGGATCGCCCCGGAGTGTGTGAGGAACACCAAGAACCTGAGTGTAGCGGCCGACAAGTGGAGCTTTGGTACGACGCTGTGGGAGATCTGCTATGATGGAGAAGTCCCTCTTAAGGACAAGAAGCTCGCTGAGGTACCGCATCATTCCCCATTAGCACTCAATTTAGAACGTTTCCAGAAACTTTCCTACAGTGGTCTTAGTCGGAACATCCCTGTTGATACTCATATATTTTTACCTGATAAATTAGTTCCACGCAACTTAACTCTTTCAACTCGACAGCCCGCTACAGCGGGCTGATAATTTCATGCCTTTCAACGCGATAGCCCGCCACAGCGGCCAAGTACAGATCGACCCGTAGACCCGTCAGCCGCTGCAGCGTCATATTGACATTTTGTAAACACGCTGTTCTATCACGTGACCAGTGAGATTTTGCGTGACCGAGAACTCATTAATATTCAAGATGGATGCCGTGTCAGTGCCCTATCTGTTCCTCCTGCCTGATCGGTTCTGTGCATGCGCAATACCAGTACTGCGCAAGTGCAGAGAATTCCTGCCCGATTTGTACCACACATGCGCGAACATTTTACTTGACGGCAGTCAACGACTTTTTTAAACTTTAACAACATAATAGTATACAAATTCGCTACAACACAAGGATATTTTTAGGAAGATTGTATTTTATCTCATGGTCCTTCAAGTAGCCAGCGACTTCTTTTTTTACTTTAACAACATAGTAGTATACAAATTCACAACAACAAAAGGACATTTTAGAGATTAGCCTATATTTTATTTCATGGTCCTTCATGTATAGATTTTTTATTTGAATAGGCGTGTTTTGCCACGCTTTTGCACAAAATCGCCTATGTTCATTACTTCCAGCGCAAAGTCATGGCAAAAAAAAAAAAGAAACCAAGCGAAATCTTATGGAAGTGTTTACAGTATGGGTTGCTTTGCAGGAATTTGGGTATTTATACATAATTCATTTTTCCTATCCATAATTTAAACCATGTGGGCCAAAACCGCATATTAACGTAACCCCTCCTTTGTCAATATGAATATGTGATCATACGTGTCCCTCAACTGACATTCAGCACATTGAGGTTGCATTTTCCACATATCTTGCTCTTTAGGCATCCGGCGGAGGTTTTATTTTTTCCCATTGCGATCTGAAAAACAATGTCAAGTTATCCCTTTCAGCTTACGATGGAAAAGAAACGGAGATTCGTGGATGCGTCCGAAAATAAATGGATTTTATATCGAGGGAGTGTGATTTATTTATTTTTTTTTTCTATGAGGTACAGATATCCGGAATGCCTGAGTTTAAAATTGGCTATTAATTTATCTACATCATATATTATCAATAGGGTCGCCAACAACGCAACAAAATTTTAGGGGAGTCAATAACCGAGAACTTAAATATTTTATGAAAAAAAATTCGATCACACTTTTAAATGCTACCCAAGTTCAAATTTAGGCTCCCCTATGCCGTTTTTTTGTGGTATAGCCTATTGCATGCGGCAGCTGAACTGTATTTCATACTTTGATAATTAAATTTTTGCGATTAATTCACGATTTACATGTGTGCCAATTCCCCGCAGATCATATTCCAACAGATCCGTTTTCTTTGTTTTTGCTAATTATATCCAGGGTTCAATGGTATAGCACACTGTGTAATACATGGGGCTGAAGGGTGTTACATTGTATCATTTACTTAGGGGCGAAAGAGTTAATGTTATTAAGAATGTTACCTATTGTGGTGCATCTTGAGGATTGAAAAAGGTGTGCAGTCCACTTCAGAAGGATGACCAAAATTATTCCTCCCCGTTTCTGTGGAAGAACTAATATGTGTAAGGCCCTGAGGCTTATTTCAGTGCTGTGCTCTGACCTGGTACACTCTGTTCTGTCCCATTTCTTTGCGAGCAGAAGGAAATGTTCTACACAAAAGAGTGCGTGCTGGCTACCCCAGACTGCAAAGAGCTGGCAGATCTCATGTGCAAGTGCATGAACTACGACTCCCATAAGAGGCCCTTCTTCAGAGCCATAGTGAGGGACCTCAACAAGCTGGAGGAACAGAGTAAGGCTGCTGCAAACATATTGTTCCCCATCCCTTACAAAGAGTTTGAGTTTTTGGTTTAATTCCTGGAAGCCTGCTGGTGAAACTCATTCTTTTTCTGCCATACACCTGCCGCTCCATTTGTGGGAGGCAGTTCGGCTGGATGCACTTGAATGTGATACTCAGAATCATCTTAAAAGGCTCTGTACAGACTGCAGGGTGATTGCTTTGATGTCTTCCATACACAGACCCTCCACTCGTCTCCGGCATGGTGCCACCTCAAGTAGAGGACCCCACTGTCTTTGAGAAGAGGTTCCTGAAGAAGATTCGAGACTTAGGAGAGGTACAGGAGGGTCACACGAGTCTTAGATTTTCATTTAAACTCATCCGAATAATAGTACTCAGGCATTTTTCGTTATCAAATAGATTTGGTTATTTCAATGCACATTATAAAAAGCTAACATTTCATGTGTGGCTGACAGCGCTTGTAGATAGCATGTCTATGTATGCTAGAATACATGTAAAGCATTCGTGGTTGAGGGAACGGTTGAATGTTTGGTTGCGATAAGTCATTTAGAAAGCACTCTGGCTGTGTCCCGCACAGGGTCACTTTGGAAAGGTGGAGCTATGTCGGTATGACCCGCGGGGTGACCGCACTGGTGAGCTTGTGGCCGTCAAGTCCATCAAGCCAGAGAACGAGGAGGACCAGAGCTGCAATCTGTGGCGCGAGATTGACATCCTGAAGGAGCTATACCACGACAACATTGTCAAGTACATGGGTATCTGCAGTGAGGAGGGTGAGCTTCTGCTACCAGTCTCCTAATGTATCCCCTTTGCTGCTATCATCACCTGACACACATGACGCATGATATCACTCAAAGTATATTGTACTATATTTCTGGAATTTTTGCTAAATTTTTGACATTTCTCTGGTATCTGTAAAACAAGTTTTTGAAGCTTTAGGGAAGAAGAACACAAATTTACTGTATGCAGCCTGCCTCCTGCCTCTCACTTTCCCCCCTCAGCAACAGTGTGCCATTCTGAGTGGGCGGTTAGTCAGTGAAAATGAGGCTCTGCTCTGATTGGCTGTCTTCTGTCAGCATAGAAAGAACAATAGGTACCAAAACTGAAACCTGCCCATAATGGGCTTTACTATGCAAATAACGCCCCCCCCACTCACACACACACACACACACACACACACAAAAAATGGTTTCTCGTTTTGTGAGATGTTAGGTGGAAGGAGGACCATAATAAAATGTTGAAGTGCAAGTTGAAGGGGGATTTTCATGATGGAGAACCTTTAAGAGTCTTCTATTAATTTTTGTGCGCAACTTTGTATTACATCATAAATTGAAACTTGTCAGTTCTCGTGGTGTCAGTATTTGAAACATGTCATTTCCTGTTCAGGTGGACAAACAATTAAACTGATCATGGAGTTCCTACCTGCTGGTAGTCTGAAGGAGTACTTGCCCCGGAACAAATCCCATACAGACCTGAAGAGGCTCCTCAGTTACGCAGTCCAGATATGCCAGGTAGGCCTCACAGACTGGTTTAGTTCAGTCTCAGAAAGTTTGGACTGTCTATCTCTGAAATGCACAGGGTATACAAGTCTAATCCACACTGCAGCAGCATTGACTCAGGTAGCATGGAAAGAGGGGGCCATAGATTTGCACAGTCTTGCGTCAGACAATTTGGAAGCAAGTTTGCATTTTTCAACCATGGGTCCTCTCTCTTTATTGCCAATGCATTTTTTGCTTTGGCATTTTCTGTTGAATATATGGTCCACGGCTAACGTTCATAGACTAGCCTTTCACCTTTTGCTCTACAAGTGAAAGTACTTTGCTTAATATCTCTACTATATTATTACAAAACCCAAAACCAGTGAAGTTGGCACGTTATGTAAATCGTAGATAAAAACAGAATACAATGATTTGCAAATCCTTTTCAACTTATATTCAATTGAATACACTGCAAAGACAAGATGTTTAATGTTCAAACTGAGAAACTTTTTTTTTTTTGCAAATAATCATTAACTTAGAATTTAAAGGCAGCAACACATTGCAAAAAAAAGTTGGCACAGGGCCTTTTTACCACTGTGTTACATCACCTTTCCTTTTAACGACACTCAGTAAACGTTTGGGAACTGAGGAGACCAATTTTTGAAGCTTTTCAGGTGGAACTCTTTCCCATTCTTGCTTGATGTACAGCTTAAGTTGTTCAACAGTCCGGGGTCTCCGTTGTCGTATTTTACGCTTCATAATGCGCCACACATTTTCAATGGGAGACAGGTCTGGACTACAGGCAGGCCAGTCTAGTACCCGCACTCTTTTTACTACGGAGCCATGCTGTTGTAACACGTGCAGAATGTGGCTTGGCATTGTCTTGCTGAAATAAGCAGGGCGTCCATGAAAAAAGACGTTGCTTGGATGGCAACATATGTTGCTCCAAAACCTGTATGTACCTTTCAGCATTAATGGTGCCTTCAAATATGTGTAAGTTACCCATGCCTTGGGCACTAATACACCCCCATACCATCACAGATGCTGGCTTTTGAACTTTGCGCCTATTACAGTCCGGATGGTTCTTTTCCTCTTTGGTCCGGAGGACACGACGTCCACAGTTTCCAAAAACAATTTGAAATGTGGACTCGTCAGACCACAGAACACTTTTCCACTTTGCATCAGTCCATCTTAGATGAGCTTGGGCCCAGCGAAGCCGGCGTTCTGGGTGCTGTTGATAAATGGCTTTTCGCTTTGCATTGTAGAGTTTTAACTTGCACTTGCAGATGTAGCGACGAACTGTAGTTACTGACAGTGGTTTTCTGAAGTGTTCCTGAGCCCATGTGGTGATGTCCTTTACACACTGATGTCGGTTTTGATGCAGTACCGCCTGAGGGATCGAAGGTCACGGGCATTCAATGTTGGTTTTCGCCTTGTCGCTTCGTGCAGTGATTTCTCCAGATTCTCTGAACCTTTTGACGATATTACGGACCGTAGATGATGAAATCCTAAATTTCTTGCAATAGCTCGTTGAGGAATGTTGTTTTTAAACTGTTCGACAATCAGCTCACGCATTTGTTCACTAAGTGGTGACCCTCGCCCCATCCTTGTTTGTGAATGACTGAGCATTTCAGGAAGCTGCTTTTATACCCAATCATGGCACCCACCTGTTCCCAATTAGCCCGTTCACCTGTGGGATGTTCCAAATAAGTGTTTGATGAGCATTCCTCAACTCTCTCAGTCTTTTTTGCCACTTGTGCCAGCTTTTTTGAAACATGTTGCAGGCATCAAATTCCAAATGAGCTAATATTTGCAAAAAATTACAAAGTTTACCTGTTCAAACATTAAGTAACTTGTCTTTGCAGTGTATTCAATTAAATATAGGTTGAAAAGGATTTGCAAATCATTGTATTCTGTTTTTATTTACGATTTACACAACGTGCCAACTTCACTGGTTTTGGGTTTTGTATTACATTACTATTACATGCTTTCAAAAAGCAAGTCGCTAACTTATTCCTTCACTAGAACTGAAGCGTGGGCTAGAATGAAACTTGAGAGGAAACCGGCCGTAAGTGGCCGTTGCGGTAGTTGTAATGTAGCAACTTCTGAGCGATTTGCTTTTTCAATGCTCAGTCTTTAATTCAGTCTTAACATTAACGAATATGCAACCCCAAATCAGAAGACGTTTGGACGGTATGTTAAATTACAATCCCCAATTCCAATGAAGTTGGGACGTTGTATAAAACTTGAATAAATACAGAATACGACGATTTGCAAATCCTTTTCAACCTATGTTCAATTGAGTACACTATAAAGAAAAGATATTAAATGTTCAAACTGATAAACTTTATTAAACGTTTATAAACTGATAACCTTTGGAAATGCTTCAAATAGATACATCTTTCGATTTTGATTCTTCCTACATATTTCAAAAAAGTTGGGACTGTGAAAAATGTACCACTTTGTAATGTTCCCTTTCACAACACTTAAACGTTTTGGGACAAGAGACACCCAAGTCCTCTCGTGTTTCAATGTAATTTTGTCCCATTCTCCCTGCAAACATGTCTTAAGGTGCGCAACAATATGGGGTCTTCGTTGCATTTTGCATTTCAAAATTAGCCACACATTTTTATCATGGTCACATTGGGACTGCAGGCAGGTCAGTTCAGTTCCGGCACCCTCTTCTTACGCAGCCATGCCTTTGTAATGTGTGCTGACTGTGGATTTGCGTTGTCTTTTTAAAATGTGCATGGGCTTCCTGGGAAAGACGTCATCTCAACACCAGCATATGTTGCTCCAAAATCTCAGCATACTTCATGGTGCATTAATTGGCATTAATGGTGCCTTCACACAAGTGCAAGTTGCCCTTGCTAAGGACATGACTGAGCATGGCTTTTGGAATTGTTGCTTGTAACAGTTTGGATAATGCTTTTCTTGTTTGGTCTGGAGCACACACAGTGCCCATTTCTTCTGAAAAAGACCAGAAATATTGCTTCATTTGATACGTCCACTGTGTAATGGTCCATTATGCCTCTAAGCCCAGAGTTTACAGTGCTTCTAGACTCTATTAAAATAAGGCTTTACAAAGCTTACACTGGTATTTGTGGGTGTAACTTTGCATATTTGTTCTTGACAAGGTTAGCCAAAGCAATCCTGAGCCCATTTGGTGATATCTGTAATGGGCGGTAGTATACGGAGGCCAAGCACAACGACAGAGAGAAAGAGAGTAGCACGAACACAGTACAAACACAGAGAATAATATAGACCAAATGCAAGTACTCGCGCTTCCAAAGGACGTGTAATAGTCTGAACCACAGACGCAGAGCGAGATAGAACAAGGGAGAAGAAACTCCAACAATAAGAAGATAGAAAGTCATACGAAACCTGACTAAAGATATCTTCGGCTATAGTGCGAATCTAAACACAGACACTCTAGCGAAGGAGCCGTGCCGGACTTCCTACTTATATAGATTCTGGGGAGGCACCGCCCCAGCTCAGTCAACCAGCTGGGTAAAGAATTTGATGGCCCAGGAATTCGATATCGTCCCCGGACGAGAGCCGCAAAGAAAGGTCCAAACAACACGCAAACCTCACAAACCATGACAATATCACTTATAGATAAATTTTGGTTCTTGATGAAGTGTTATCCGAGTCATCAGAGATAAGTTGTAATCAGCAAAGACTAGCGCCCTTCCCTTTTACTCACAAAAATTTCTCGTTTTCTTGAATCTTTTAGTGTTATGCAATATCCAAATTCCTTCTTATCTTTCTTTGGTGAACATTATTTTTAAATCTTTAAGTGATTTTATCACACATGTTTAGGCAAAAGTGCAATCCTCAGCTCATCTTTGCTTCAAAGGTCGAGGCCTGAAGGTCTAGGTCTTTGCCAGATATTGCCTTTGTACCAAATCATGATTACAGCTGCCTGCTGACATCAGCCATTTCAAATCACGTGATTATACAGTTGTTTTCCATCACTTTTTTGGAAAATGTTGCAGGCCTGAATGACAGGAATGGATGTATACTTTCAAATAAAATGAAATAGACTAGTCAAAACATTAAATATCTTGCCTTCTTAATGTCTACAATCAAGTAGCTACATTTATATGCTCTCTGTTTTTATGGGCCTTTTCCATGCTCTCCCATCATTTTCCAAGTAGGGGTTGCAAATTAGCTTGTAGAGGAAATCATGAAAAGCGAGTTAACCATGGACACTATATTCTGCGGAAAAACAAAAAGTGTATGCAAGAAGTCCAGTGGAGCTCTGGCTTGCTAACCTATGACAGAAAAAAACTGCCTGGTTGGCACACAAAAAAGACATCACCAGCTTGTAACATTGGTGCAAACATATATTGAGATGAAATCTATATTCTAGTTAAAGGTATTGGACATCATGGGTAAAGGAGACTGTTTTTCCTTGGAAAACGACCGCATAGATTGTAAATGTTAACAGCCAAAATTACCTATATTTACAAATAAAGTGACAAATGCCCTCTAGCGGCCATAGCAAGTATGACCCCAGCAAAGAAAGAAATCAGATGACGTCTTTGCATAGCATTGAGGTCCGCATTGGTAGGTGGTTGGAGTGGATGGCTGCGACTATAAAATGCGGAGTCTCGCACGGGAGGCCGGTGTTCAATTCCCAATTCCAACCGCAAGTTGAACATTTTCAACAGCGAGTCAGGACTGTTCTTAACAATAACAAAACAGTCACCTTACCCTGAACCTGAACCGTAACCTTAAAGATTTGTTGGATTTTTTTTATTTAGAGTATCTTTAAGTGTGTAATGTTTTGAGGCGCAAGTTTTAGGTTTCAGTTCTTAAGAACCTCAGAGATAATGGCCCTCCAGAATTGGGGGCCATGCTGCCTTTTTCTCAAACAGTAATTTGTGGGGGTTTTGGAGGCCAGTACCTAGGAAATAGAACAGAGCTTCCTGGGAGTAGGAAATTTTAGCTGAAAGTTTTGATTTATTTCCTAGATATTGGCCTCCAAAACCCCCTACAAATTAACATGCGTGAAAAGTTGGCATGGCCCCCCATTTCTGGAGGGCCATATTTCAGAAACCCTTGGCAGTTGAAGCTTAAAATATTGCACTTGTTTATTATACATGTAGAGGTACTCCCTCGATTTTATTGAGCCAAATCTGAGTCGGTCATCGTGGGACCTCTGGTTGAGTTCATATGGAATGACCCAGTGGCTCTTTTTACTTGACATCATGGGAGGATCAAAATAAATCAGCCAAGAACTCAGAAAAAAATTGTGGATCTCCATAAGTCTGGTTCATCCTTTACAGCAATTTACAAATACCGGAAGGTACCTCATTTATCTGTTCAAACAATAGTAAGCAAAGTACACTGAACAAAAATGTGAACGCCCCATGTCAAATATTGATGCCACATGGAGTTAACAACTCTAAGTGAGCATATGCTGACTTTTACTTGTACAATAGGGATATTTCTCTTGATTTGTGTACCATTTTTTAATCCATCTCTCTGTCAATGAGCATTTGCTCAGTGATGCAGTGATTTCACTCAGTACATTGGTGTGGCATTTCCAGACGGTGATCAGACAGAATGAGCAGTACCGAGACACTCCTTATACTGGGGACAATAAAAGGCCACCCCAAAATGTGAAATTTTGTCAAAAGTCATCATGCCTCAGATGTCTCAGGTCATGCGGGAACGTGCCATTGGCATGCTGGATGCAGGGATGTCCACCAGAGCACTCGCTGTGCAGCTGAATGTTAACAGTCGGACGATAGGCCGTTTGAGAGTTTGTTTCCGACAGACGGGCAGTACTGCAAATCGACCTCATCCACGTCGACCATGTGTGACCACACCAGCACAAGATCGCTACGTCCGGCTCGTCCACCTGCGGGATCGGCTCAGATCAGCGACACGCACAGCGGATGAGACTGTTGGTCTGCACAACAGATACATCATACCACAGACAGTCCGTAACCGCCTGCGAGAAGCCAACTTGCTCACTCGGCATCCTCAACATGGTCTGGATCTCACCACTGTCCGGCGTCGGAACCGACTCGCATGGGCAAACGCACACGTTCGATGGCCCTTGGCACACTGGAGAGGAGTGCTATTCACAGACGAATCCCGGTTCCAGTTTTTAGGTCACCTGAGACGAAGTCTCAAAGTGACCTATTCTAATCGCCTTTTGTCCGTCGTCGTCCGTCGTCCGTCGTGCGTCCGTAAACAATTTACATTTTCGATTTCCTCTCAGAAAACGCTGATTCGATTTCAATAAAACTAGCACTCTGCCCGTGGGGATCCACGGGTTCTACTTTATGTAACTTCGTCTTTATATTATGGTGAACAATTAACCATTATGATGTCATCACATGCACCTCTATGATGTCATCACGTTGCTATGGTGTTTCCATAAACACCAAGGTGGCTGTCACACGACCAATGTTTTTATAGTAACTAAAACTAAGTAACTATCAAGGGGAATACGCTGCGCTGACATTCCGCGCTCAGTGGAACACGAAGTCGCCTGCAAGACGGAGCATAATAGCGTCACTCACGTTATGCTGCAGATTACGCACTACTTTCTCTTGCGGCCTGGCTTCTGTTTTTGGGGATTTGGGACTCCTGTGGATGAATTGGCTTGGGTTGAAAAGGGGGAATCCCCAGGAGAGGGGGATACCGGGGGATTCCCCCGTATATCTATATTATAATAGCGTCACTCACGTTATGCTGCAGATACGCGCCCGGTGGTGTCAAGCACCGATTGGCCGGACACAGTCGCCTGCAAGACGGAGCCAAACAGTGTCGCTCCCGCTTTGCTGCAGATACGCGCCCGGTGGAATCTAGCACTGATACGCGCCCAGCGGAGTCTAGCACTGATTGGCCGGACACAGTCGCCTGCAAGACGGAGCCAAACAGCGTCGCTCCCGCTATGCTACAGATACGCGCCCGGTGGAATCTAGCGCAGAGTGGCCGGACACACACGCATGCACACACACACACACACGCACACAGAGGCCACTCGGCTCTTCTAATATTGATTTTGCAGGAACCTTCCTTGGTCAAATATGCACCAAAATTGTGAATTATATGGTGCCCACTCCCAGGGGCTCTGAGGGACGGGGCTAAAACTGGTCAATACATTTTCGACTTCTACTCAGAAACCGCTGATCCGATTTCAATAAAATTTTGCAGGAACCCTCCTTGGTCAAATATGCATCAAAATTGCGAATTATATGGTGCTCACCCCCAGGAGCTCTGAGGGGCGGGGCTACAACTGGTCAATACATTTCCCACTTCTTCTCAGAAACCGCTGATCCGATTTCAATAAAATTTTGCAGGAACCTTCCTTAGTCAAATATGCACCAAAATTGTGAGTTATATGGTGCCCACCGCCAGGTGCTCTGATTTGCGGGGCTAGAAGTGGTCAAATTGGCTGAAATTTTAAATCTTCTTCTCCAGATCCAGATATGCTGGAAAACAATGCTCTTCTTAGATGGAAGGCTCTTGAGGTGCTTTATAAAAATTGTGAACTTCATGACCCTCGAGCTCCATGTTTGCCCCTGTGGAGGGGGTGAAATTTACTATAGTTTATATAGGAAAATGATACTTTTGGGTATATTTTGTTCATTTTCTACTGGAAATCATTCAACTTGATTGGCATTATAACTATGAGATGACAGCTTGATACTATGACGTTTTTGACCCTGTCTCTTCCCCAGGGGCTGAGAGCTGGGGCCCAAACGGTGTCATATTGCCAAAAATTTCAACAATCTTCTTCTCCAGACCAAGATAGGCTGGAAACCAATACTCTTCATAGATGGAAGGGTCTTGAGGTGCTTTATCAAAATTGTTCATTTCATGGCCACCAGGCTCCATGTTTGCCCCTGGGGAGGTGGGGTGACGTTTACTATACTTCATATAAGAAAATTATACTTTTGGGTATATTTGGTTCATTGACATCAATAACATCAGTTTTTATGCAACTCAGGTGACCGTTAAGGCCCATGGGCCTCTTGTTTGTTAATAAAAACTCAAAAATTTGACATGGGGCGTTTATATTTTTGTTCAGAGTATAAGCACCATAGCACCATGCAGCTCTCCTACCCCTCAGGTCGGAGACCCTGTCTGTCCCCTGGAGATGAGCATACCTTTGCATCATAAGTGCAAATCAGTCCTAGAATAACAGCAAAAGACCTTGTGAAGATGCTGGTGGAAACGGGTACAAAACAATCTGCGTCCCCAGTAAAGCGAGTCCCTGTATATCAACGTTACCTTAAATTACACCCTTCAAGGAAGAAGCTGTTGCTCAAAAACCAAAAGTCCTCTGGTCTGATGAAACACAAAATGAACTGTTTGGCCATAATGACCATCAGCATGTTTAGAGGCAAAAGGGGGAGGCTGGCCAGCTGGAGAACACCATCCCAACCATAAAGCATAATTCCAAAGCTGTGGCATCACAAAGTCCTGGTCTCATTCCAATTGAAAATGATTGGGCATGGGGCGCCCCGGTGGCTCATCGGTCTAAGCGTGCGTACCATAAAGGCTGTGTCCTTGCTGCAGCGACCTGGGTTCGATTCCAGCTCAGGTCATTTGCTGCATGTCTTCCCCCATTCTTCTCCCCAACTTTCCTGTCTCTCTACACTGTACAACTGTCAAATAAAGGAAAAATTCCCCAAAAAAAAATTATCAAAAAAAAAAAAAATGATTGGGCAGAACTGAAAAAGCGAGTGTGGGCAGCCAATAAGGAGGCATACAAACCTGACTCCTTTACACCTGCTCTAATTTCTGTTGGGTGGAATGGGCCAGATTCCAGGAGCTTATTGCGAGGAGCTCGTGGAAGGGTACCCATTTGACCTAAGTTAAACAATTTAACGGCAATGCTCCGAAATGCTAACTGACTGTATGCAAACCTCTGACCTGCTGGAATGTGATGAAAGAAATGAAAGCTGAAATGAATAATTTTCTATACTGTAATTCTGAAATTTCACATTCTTTAAACAAAGTTGTGATCCAACTTGACCTAAGACAGGGTGGGTTTACTGGGATTAAATGTCAGGAATAGTGAAAAACTGAGTTTTAATGTATTTTAATGTACTGCCCATACTCATATGGATTATTTACGCTTTTAAGCTACATTATGTCTGAAATGGCTATTCGGGCAATTGCTGAAGAGCTGGCTTGCTGAATATTAAAATTGTACTATATTACAAATCACTTTTTTGCGTAAAAAGAGAGGAAAATTATAACTCTAGGAATTGTAGAAACAATAGACTTTTGATTGCTTAAATTGTGGACATGTGGTCACTAAAGCTAACCATTAATGAGGTATCTGAGATTTCAAAGACAAAGCAAATTGAATCAAACCTGTTCGGTGTTATTTTTGTGATTGGTTTTATGAAAACCATTTGGAAAGAACTTGAACACCTGTGTTCAGAAGTGTAATTAGCAGCTTATTGATTTGCCACAGTCTAGATTTTGATCATTTAAAACTTACTGCCACCTTGGCTCTGCTTCCTTACTAAGAATGTCACAAAATAAACATGTAAACTTTGGGCTTTTCAACATCATGGAATGCATGGCCATTTTGGTCGAAGTAGTTTAAAACATGAAATATCTCTCTGGCCTGAAAAACAATTAACTAAAAAAATTAACAGTTTGTTAATTCTGTGATTGTAAGTGTGCTTGGAATGAAAACCGGCATACACAGTGAGTCCCCAGGACCAGGTTTCAGAACCCCTTTATCAGGCAATGGTCTACTTTAATATCTGACTTCAGCTGTAGGCGTGACCATTTTACCATTGTAAAATTGCGGCTGAAACAAAGTGCAACTGTGCATAAAGATTTTGGAATGCAGGGAAATTAAGATTCATGCTGCTGTAATTGGATGTTTGACAGCACCTGTCAATACTGTTGATACCTAGCAGTCCCTTCCCTGTAACTAACAGGCTGTACCGTCAGTCACAGTATTGTTGCCGTACTGGGCACTTCTACAGACACAATATTTAAATAATTGAAGCACACACACGCACACAAAAAAAAATATTATTTTATCTTCTGGAATTTGAGCATGCCGTTATAGCAACTCTGTTAAACGAAAAAAAGCACATCAATTACAAGGACGGACAAAGACATGAATCTTAATCCTTTTACATCCCAGAATTCTGATCAACTTTGCTGTCTCTTGAGTCAGTATTTTCAGTGACGCATGAATACCCAGCCTTCTTTATATTTCTCACATAACCTTATCATACTTTTCAGAAAGTATACTTTTCTTCGTATACCCTCTTGCACTGAATTACATTTCTGTAATCAGAAAGCTTTTTCCTCGTTTTAGTTGCACAACACCATGACATCTACAGTATGTGTTGCTTACAATTATTTAGCGGAAAAGAGAGGCTTGGCTAACTGAACACATTTTGGATGTGTATGCTAATTTTAAAAAAAAAGTAAATTGGATGGGCCTGCATTAAAATGTTGAGGGCCTGTAAATGGCCGCATAAGGGAAATTCACTTGTCTGTGAATGCTGTGCTTCCATCAGGGTATGGATTACCTCGGATCGCTGGACTATATCCACCGGGACTTGGCAGCACGGAATGTGCTTGTGGAGAATGAGAATACAGTGAAGATTGGCGACTTTGGACTGACCAAGAGTATCAAGGACAAAGAGGGCTATTACACCGTAACCGATGACCTGGACAGCCCTGTCTTCTGGTGAGAGCTTGATTTTCAAATCTGATAGGCCTGGTAAAATAAAAGACTCGAAGAGAGTTTGTGGTGCCCTGCAAAAACAAAATCTTACCAAGCATTTTATTCTTGTATTTAGAATTGAACACTTATTCCTTTTATCTTTTTTACATCCCCCATTCCGAAATAGTTGGGACGAAGTGTAAATTGTGAATAAAATCAAAATGCAATGACTTTCAGATCACATGAGCCAATATGCTATTTACAGTAGAACATGGATAACATTTCAAATGTTGAAACTGTGACATTTTACATTTTTATCCGCAAAATGAGCTTATTTCAAATTTTCTGGCTGCAACAGGTCTCAAAAAAGTTGGGACACAGGCCAAAAGGGCTGAAAAAGCACTTTATATATAAGAGAATCAGCTGAAAGAACATTTAGCAAGTAATTAAGTTTACTGGCATCAGGTGTGTAACATGATTGGCTATAAAAGGGATGTCTTGGAGAGGCTGAGTCTCTCAGAAGTAAAGATGGCCAGAGGCTCTCCAACCTGTGACGGCTTGCGTAAAAAAATTATGGAATACTTTAAAAACAATGTTCTTCAACGTCAAATTGCAAAGGCTTTGAAGGTCTCATTATCGACAGTGCATAACATCATCAAAAGATTCAGAGAAACTGGAAAAATCTCTGTACGTAAGGGACAAGGCCGAAGACCTTTACTGGATGCCCATGATCTTCGGGCCCTCAGACGCCACTGCATCACTCACCGGCATGATTCTGTCATTGGCATTACTAAATGGGCCCAGGAATACTTCAAGAAACCACTGTCAGTAAACACAGTCCGCCGTGCCATCCACAGACGCCACCTAAAACTCTGTCATGCAAAAAAAAGGAAGCCATTGTTGAGCATGATTCAGAATCGCCGCTGTGTTCTGTGGGCCAAGGCTCATTTAAAATGGGCTGTAGCAGAGTGGCAAAGTCTCCTGTGGTCAGACGAGTCCAAATTTTACATTCTTGTAGGAAATCATGGGCGTCGTGTCCTCCGGGCTAAAGAGGAGAAAGACCACCCCTCCTGTTATCAGCGTTCAGTTCAAAAGCCAGCATCTCAGATGGTATGGGGATGCATCAGTGCATATGGTGTGGGACACTTGCATGTTTTAAAAAGCACCATGAATGATGAAAGGTATATAAACGTTTTAGAGCAACATATGCTCCCCTCCAGATGACATCTATTCCAGGGAAGGCCCTGTGTATTTCAGCAGGACAATGCAAAACCACATACTGCTGCTATTACAACAGCATGGCTTCGTAGTGGAAGAGTCCGTGTGCTGAACTGGCCTGCCTGCAGTCCTGATCTTGCACCGATTGAGAACATTTGGGGTATAATTAAATGAAAATTCCATCAAAGGAGACCCAAAACTCTCCAGCAGCTGGAAGCCGCTATTAAACAAGAGTGGGATCAAATTCCAATTGCTAAACTCAAGAAACTTGTCTCCTCAATGCCCAGACACCTCCACTCTGTGTGAAAAAGAACAGGGGATGCTACACCATGGTAAACAGGCCCCTGTTCCAATTTTTTTGAGATCTGTAGCAGCCATCAAATTTGAAATGAGCTCATTTTGTGGATAAAATTGTAAAATTTTTCAGTTTCAACATTTGCTATATTATAAAGACAAAAGGAAAGGAGTGCTACCTGGACTCAAAAGAGAGTATGATTGAGGTGCTCTTTGGAATGGGATTCGCAAAGTCATTGAAGCAAAAAAGAAAAGACTCCAAGGCACTCTCTGATTACTATTAAAATGCCTTTATTTTAACGGCATGGTCATGTGGACCTTAAAAACAAACTTCGACGTGTTTCGGCATCAAGGAATAAAACAGGAATAAAATTCTTGGTAAGATTATGTTTTTGCAGTGTGGATTGCAGGCAGATTGCTTCATATTTGAATCAGAACTCAGAAATCAGAAGGAAAGCATACACTCTGCATTAAATCGCTGACATAGGCCTACAAATTTCAGATTTGTATGGCCCTGTTGCTCAAAGAATAGAAACAACCTGTACTATTAGTGTATCGGAAAGAAATGTACAATAATAATAGCGGATAGCGTGTGTTAAAATGAAGGTTTTAAAGGCACTCTTCGTGAAAAAAATTTGAAAAATGAATTTGCTCGTTTCTTTTCTGACAGTCTAAAGGACCCATAAATAAGAAACCCTTCCAGTTTTATATGGCTGGTAGTCTTCTTTTCAGTAGAAATGTAGTGAAAGAAGTTTTTCATCTATGCCAATGCTTAATCGAGAACCTACAAGTCATCTGACAATTTAAGTTTCTGTCTTTGGGGGCGATGGAAGTGATTAGTCTTTGTTATATTACTAATCAATTTTGATGAAGATTCACTCCATGAAAGCAGTTAAATAGTTGGAAATCCAGATTTTCATGTGAAATACCCCTTGATGGAAATCGGACATTAACAAGAACAAAGCAGGCTGCAAATTGAATTTGTGCAGTAAATGTAAAAATTGCAAATACCCTTCGGAAACCAAGTACATGGCTGTAAGACAGCTGTTTAGTTTAGAGGACTCTTTTTCTCTCCTGCATATGGACGAACATTATCTGTTCCTGTCCAGGTATGCCCCAGAGTGCCTTGTCCACCGCAAGTTCTACTGTGCATCTGACGTGTGGTCCTTTGGTGTCACCATGTATGAGCTGTTGACCTACTGCGAGACTGAATGCAGTCCAATGGTGGTAAGTCTAAAGTCCTTTCATATTCAGTCATGTACCCAGCCCCTACTACTTCCCTTACCCTCTACTATTCATCCCGTTCCTACTATTCTCAATACACTGTACTGTTCGCCCTTTGTCTAGTATTCCCCCTACCCTTAAACAATTCATTCTTTTCCCCAGTGTGTACTGTTCTCCATGCCTTCTACCATTCTCCCTGCTCCCACAATTCCCCGTTCTATCTACTGTTCAACATTATTGCGCCAGTTCCCTTATCCTGAACATTGTAGCCTTTACTTTACGCCCTACTTCTGCTATGTTCCTTACTCTCAGCATTTCATACTATTCACACCACTCTTGATACTCATCTCACCCCCTACTATTCACCCAGTTGTACCATTCTCCTTACCTTCTGCTATTACTGTCATTCCAATCTCTTCTCAATACATTTGAAGTGAACTTGCTGTGGTACAACTTGACGACCAATGGCATTCTTTTACAGGTGTTCTTGAAGATGATTGGCCAAACCCAAGGGCGGATGACAGTGACAAAATTGGTGCAAGTGCTGGAAGAGGGGAAGAGGTTGCCCCGTCCTGCCAACTGTCCAGAAATGGTTTGGACCTGTTATTTTGATTGGCCCAAAAGTTCACACATTTTACCATGTCTTAATGCTTTTAATTTTGTATATCTGCCTTTGAAATACTCCATTTAAACTTGTGAGACAAATTGCGGAACGATAACGTCCTAGGTTAGTTTTTAAAATCACTACTCTTCATACAAGCTTTGAAGTGAGAGTTCAAGACGCCAAAGGCATTGTAAAAACTGGAACCATTTTGACTACACCAAATACCGGTGCATTAATCTTCCACTGAATATTATTTTCATATTGTAAATGTTCTGGACCATTACTCAATGACTCCCGTATAGGCTACAATGGAGAGGCTATTAAATACACTAGCGATTGAGGGCCTGTCTTAAACAGGTGGTCATATATAATCAGACATTAATTGGAACCTGAAGCTGCTTAGTAAATTCATACATTTTGGATGTCACAGACTTAATATAAAAATTAACTCCGAGGAATTGGGCTCAATCAAATGGTTTTGCTGGTTGTAGGTTTATGCCCAGATGCAGAAATGCTGGGAGCACACTCCAAAGGACAGGATTGACTTCAAGAGCCTGATCAAGGTATTCCAGCAGCTGATGGTGGAGAGACCGTGACCGAGCAGAGGGACCATGGCTGACTGTGGCCATGCCACACAAGAGACTTGCCCTGTCGTACAAACTCTGGCAGAGGATGGATGATGGCCAGGATGAAAAAGATCTACATAGCCTATTTCTGGGACACTTTTCACCGCCTTTGCCACTATATGTTTTGCCATCATTTTTCGCTCGATACCACTGTTTTCAATCATTTCTTGGCGGTGGAGCTAATCTTTTAAGTGCCAGAACTGAAGTTTAAAAAGGTTGAAAGCAAACAAACTTCAGCTTTCAGTGTTCCATTTTTTGAGCTCTTTTTTTTCCCTCACAAGTTCATGTGCAATCTCGAGCCATTGGCATTAAGTTTTCATTTTGCTTCCATCAGTTATCCCTCCTTGGAATCATTTAATGGTTTTTATTGTTATTATTATTCACAGGAGATGGGAACATGTTTAAACTTTCACGGATCCTAAAGAACGTTTTATAACTGTAATGTGTGAATCTTTTGAAAAAGACCCGCAAGGATAATGCAGCTATAGATGTTCCCTATTCCCAGTCAAGCATTCATAGCACTGCCTTAATTTGAGAAGGTAAATTTGTGCTGCACTGCTGCATGTAACCACCATTTCTCGGCCTCAGTAACTGCGTTGTTCTTATTCGACGACTAATTTGCTCTATACTGGCGAAACGAGACATCAGCCAGACATTTTCCTTAATTACTAGAGGTTATGCCCTTGAGGCAGTCCTGTAATGCGGCTTTGCTCTCAATGTAAATGAACGTTTTTTTCCCTCTAAACCCGCTGAAATCTTCACACCAAAATGTGGGAGATGAAAAAAAACTTGGTTCCCCACATGAGACACTAGAGGACAGCGTTGCTTGCCAGTAATTGTAATGCAATGTAATACGAAGAATTTTTTCAGTGCATCCCTTCCAACTGAAACAAAGCTGCGCAAGTTACAATACGTTATTACTTATACTATATGGAAGCCTACCAAAAGTGGGACAAAGTAATCTCAATGAAGAAAGAGTTCCAAGGATTGGCTAAAGATATGCACTGGTCATCATGAGAATGCAGTGTTAGGGGGCAGATGCCATGCCTTTCACTCTTCAGTAGCGGTCGATGAGAAGTTGATGGGAGGTGATGTCTGTTCAAATTTAATCCTTAAGGTGTATTGCAAAGGTTTTGGTCTGCCAAGGAGAAAGAGTCACTTTGCAAACAGACCTTGATCCTCAATGTAATGGAACACAGAAGGGATGGTGGAAAAGTGCAAATGAGTTTGTGAGATTAAGCCCAAATGCATTACATTGTCATTTGTATACAAAGCATACATTAGAACTTGGAGAGGAACAACAAAAATGTCAGTGAATGTAAATGTTCATAAATACCAGTATATGAATCAAATAAACTTTTTTTTAAATCAAAATGTAAATTTCTTCAGAGAAATGTAATGCTATTGAGGTACTACATTAAAAAAAAATCCTAATTCAAAGTGAAACTATTTGAATAACTTAGATCTGTAAAACAGATGGACATTTGCTGCCATCTGAAATAGATTTAGAACAGCAAATCCTTGCAAATTGTCCCCATGGGCATTTCAGCAGTTATAGTCAAATTCCTTCTCAGAGCCCTGAATACCATGCTAATTCTCATTGAAATGCCTCTGAGCTCAACAGTTTTATCCCTTTTTACCTCACGGAAATAATTTATTATCAACAAGTAGTCTTTAGTCTGGTTGGCTCGCTGTTACACCGCATAGACCCCAGCAGGACGATTTGCACACGGAATCCTGATATTAAGTCACCTGCCAGTCAGGATATTCACTCTACACTGCACAGGGTGCACTACAAAATCCAGGGCTGGTCACCAGAGGGACGCATTTTTTTATTATCAACAAGTAGTCTTTAGTCTGGTTGGCATCTTGGGTGCATATTCATGTGCAACCATAATTACAAATATGGGACAGATACTGTATATCCTCCTGGTCATATTGGGTAAGTCAATTGCCACTTGTTCAAAGTGTAGACAAATAACACAGAATTGCCATTTTAAAACTAGTTATACGGTATGTAAACTAACGAGATAGCCTCAAAAAAAGAAACTTGAAGAAGCCAAAGTCTCATTTGACCACTGACTCTAATGTTTTACTCATTCCCATTTACCTGATGAGAGTGGTCTCAGACTTCCATTTTATCTCACTAGGACCAGAAGATGACATCCAGGCATTTCTCCACAAGCTTAAGGAATGGAGTGTTGTCAGAGGGAACGCACGATGCATGTTGGCATTGTTTTGTGACTGATTCTCCTAGTGGTGGAAAATTGTGATGGACTAGCGGATCCATGTGCACTGATGAGCCAAAACATTAAAACCATTTAGAGATGAAGCGAATAATGTTGATTATTTTGTAACAATAGCGCATGTCAAGTTCTCCAGACAGACCTTAGACGATAAGCGAATACACGGTTCTTTTAGCTGATGAGTTGGATGTGGGAGAAATGGAACTAGAGCGACTTTTCCTAGGCTTAAATCGTTATGGCCAGTGGAGTGGGCCAGTGCATCTCCCCAAGTGGCAATTCCTTGAGGATGCTTCCAGTCAGAAGTGGTGAGTACTTATTGACCGTGTTCCAAGGAGGGACTAACCATGCGCTGGTAACAGGGTGTTGGGCATGCAAGGCTCATCAAAGCTACGTATACACCCTGCAGTGTACAGTCACAGTGCCTTGCAGCAACAGACAAGCTGTCATGCCCATTATCCCCCCAGTCCACCGCCAAAAGTGCCTACAATGGGCATGGGTGTTGAAAGTGTCTAGGAAGTCTCTTTTCTTTTACATCATGTGCAACCGCTGGGTATGTGTAAGATGGCATCAAAATGCACTGTGAATAGAAGACATGCTAAGAAAGGGACTGTGATACTCTGGGAAATGCTCTACTGAGAATGCCTGGGTGCAGGAATGCAAGTGGACGACACTTTGACAGGGCTGTTTGGTGGCATGAGGGGGACTTACCTGATATTAGCCAGGTGTTTTTAATGTTGTGGCTGATCAGTGTTTATCTGTTTATATTGTAATAAAAATCACAAGGCATCAAATCATTCAGCACAAATAATACTTTGCAATAGTATTTTTTTCTTTGACCTTCCTTTAGTGACTTCTACTGGTTTTTACCCGAGGCCTAAATATGGCCATCGGGTATTGCAAAGACCTTGCGTCCGCCTGTCTGTCTGTCCGTCTGTGTAGACAATAACTCCTTTCCTATTAATCTCAGGGTAATGAAATTCACAGGGACTGTTCTTGAGACATATAGCTTGGACAAGTTTGAAGATGGGTAACCTTTGACCTACTTCAAGGGGTCAAAAGGTCACATTCTTTGTAAACACTTTTTCCTTAATTACATCCAGTATTTTTGTTGTAGCCGCGTAAAATTTACAGTGTGTATGTTCTGGATAATCCACTTCGGGTAGTGCGAAGACCTTGTGTCCGTCCGTCTGTCTGTCTGTCTGTCTATCCGTCTGTGTAGACAATAACTCCTTTCCTATTAATCTCAGGGTAATTAAATTCACAGGGACTGTTCTTGGGACATATAGCTTGGACCAGTTCGAAGATGGGTCACCTTGACCGACTTTAAGGGGTCAAAAGGTCACATTGTTTGTAAACACGGTTTCCTTGATTACATCCACTATTTTTGTTGTAGCCGCGTAAAATTTACAGCGTTTATGTTCTGGATAATCAGCTTCAGGTATTGCGAAGACCTTGCGTCCGTCTGTCTGTCTGTCTGTCTGTGTAGACAATAACTCCTTTCCTATTAATCTCAGGGTAATGAAATTCACAGGGACTGTTCTTGGGACATATAGCTTGGACAAGTTTGAAGATGGGTCACCTTGACCTACTTTAAGGGGTCAAAAGGTTACATTCTTTGTAAACACTGTTTCCTTGATTACATGCACTATTTTTGTTGTAGCTGCGTAAAATTTACAGCGTGTATGTTCTGGATAATCAGTTTGCAGAACATTAAAGATGGATGACCTTCACATGGTTAATGGGGTCAAAAGGTCACATTGTTTCTGAACAGTGTTACTTTCATTATGCCTTTGCACTACCATGACATTTTTTGGTGTAGCTATGTCAAATTCATAAGGTGAACTCACTGGATAATCAAGTTAGAGGACATGGAAGCTACATGGCCTTGAAGACCTTGCGTCCGCCTGTCTGTCTGTCTGTCTGTGCAGACAATAACTCCTTTCCTATTAATCTCAGGGTAATGAAATTCACAGGGACTGTTCTTGGGACATATAGCTTGGGCAAGTTCGAAGATGGGTCACCTTGACCTATTTTAAGGGGTCAAAAGGTCACATTCTTTGTAAACACTGTTTCCTTGATTACATCCACTATTTTTGTTGTAGCCGCGTAAACTTTACAGCGTGTATGTTCTGGATAATCAGCTTTCGGAACATTAAAGGTGGATGACCTTCATCTGGTCAATGGGGTCAAAAGGTCACATTGTTTCTGAACAGTGTTACTTTCATTACGCCTTTGCACTACCGTGACATTTTTTGGTGTAGCTATGTCAAATTCATAAGGTGTACTCACTGGATAATCAAGTTGGAGGACATGGAAGCTACATGGCCTTCACCTACTTTAAATACCTTCTAATAACAATTTGATGTAGCAACATTATCAACCAAACTGTTCAGTCACCTTCAACATAACATCGAATTTTGATGAGTGCGCATCATGTCAGACTTCATATTCTGAATGCCAAACGATGTAAAGTCCCAGCTGTCCTGTTCCACACTTTCCATATAACCTGCCAGGTCCTAGATGAAATTGGACAATTACCTCTGTCTTCCTTTTCACTCTTGAAACTTCTCTCAAGCCCGAAAGTATTAAACACATTGTGTTACATAGGCATACATTAAAAAACCCCTTATATGTTGTAATTCCTTGTCTCATGCCCATACAGCCGAGGGTACTTTAGCATTGCGCTCTATGTTTTTACATGTGAACACTTGAAGTCAACATTACAGAGCTTACATTTGGTCAGCTTGAGCAATTGTGACACCACTGCAGAAAAAAACCTGGCTTCCTTTTCAGCTGATTTGGCCACTGTGCAGAAAGTTTAGCACACAACTGACAGCACTGCTTTGGGAGAAACAAAATGGCATCACCTTTATATGTTGTAAATTGGCTCTGCTCTTCTACATAGAAAGAATGAGAGAAATGCTCCAGGAAACATATTTTGGGTTTGTAATCTTGGAATTAGAGAAAAAAGATTGATGTAAAAAAGAGAAAAAATAGGAAATTGCTCTCCTTTCAGAGAAGTAAAAGGGAAACAGCATTTTCTCGTTATAAAAGTTTTTTTTTTTTTCATTTGGAATAGAAATAAAGTTTAGTTCAGGTAAATGCAAAATATAAATTTAAATTAAACGAATTAGTAAATTATGCTGAAGTATGAGGATGTTAATTCATGAACAACAATTTTACTTACTGGAAAAGGTGACCAGGGGCCTGTACCATAAAGCTGGATTTGGGCTTATCGCGGTAACTTCAGGTTTAACCCTGGGTTTTCTGTACCGTGAAGGCGGCTCACTTCTTACCGAGGTATATCACCGCGGCAATGGCTAACCTGCTCCGGAGCAGGTTTAGTTCTAGATTCAGATCACAGCGTGCACAAGCACCGCCTACTGGCCAATCAGTTCTCTGAGAAAATGGCATCACCGTCCGTAAAGGTTTCAGCGGAGTTCGGTGCGCGGATGAATACCAATATGTACGACACAGGTTCTCATCTGAGGGTTTGACATGTGGCGAACGCAGCGGAGTCGTGCGCATATATATTTTCACATCTTTAGTGTATCACAATGCTGTATTTTTCCACGGGCAAAAGCACTAAAGCCTTGTACTTGTAGCACTTATGAAAGTAAACCTATTGACCGCTTTGAATTATGTTTTTGTAGTAATTCATTATTTGTTCTCCGGCTCTTTTGACACCGCCGGGGTTGCAGCTGGAAAAAAAATCCATGCACGCCATAAGAATACATCCTCGCTTCACGTCAATTTAATGAAATTCGCTTCACGTCAATTTAATGAAATACGCAACTGTAATTTTACTGATGGAGCAGTGACATTATGAACGATAACACACGCACATCCCTATACCCAATAGGCTTCGTGCTGGATCAAACATATCCTGTAAAGCAGAAAAGGAGAGAGATGCGCTCACTGGCCTACATAGCGCCTGCTGTCATGATTTACTGCAGCAGAAGTAAAATTAAATCATCACTTTTGCAGCAATAGCCCACATACAATCCTGAATACGGGAGTTATTTGCAGTGATATTATCATTATAATTGACTTACGCATTTACACGGTCGGTGATTTTTTGCAAACTGTCCTTACTGTATTTGGCAGCTGCATCGGTGTTAATTTTTGCCAGGATTCTCTTCATATTTTTTTTAAGAGCATTTGCTCCGCATTTGAAAAGTACGCAGCTTTGCTTCCAGTCGGTTTGTCCATGTTTGCAACTGATCATTTGCTTCAAACACCGCCCCTTCTATGCGAACGCGCACATACCTAGATTGGAAAACCCTGGGTACAGTTGCCGAGTTGATAACTGGCTTTGTGGTACCGCTTATCAGGAATGCGGAAGTCTGGTTAAGTGCAGCCAGATAACTAAGAGAAACCCGGGGTATGTTAATCCAGCTTTATGGTACAGGCCCCAGGAGCTATTGTCCTGAAGTAAATACCAGGACTGGCTCAGCTGTTGAAGCTTCCTCTTTTGGGAATATTTGTTATTGTTGAAATTCTAGGAGTGCTCGCTCACGTAAGTGGAGTCCAACACCGAGCCTGGAAAAGCCAGCGGTTGTGCTTCTGTCCGTGTGCCTGGTTTCTGAGGTGGGGGAAAGGAATGATGCTGATGGAGGGGACTGAGCATTTGGGGATGAACAGGGAGAAAGAGACATAAAATGAGGGATGAAGCTCTACAGGGGAGGGAAAGAGACAGTGCAAGTGAATGAAGCTGTTGCACTCATTCATATCTGATGTCAAAGCATTTGTGTTGCACATCAGTTTCCAAAATATCCCAATCAGTGCCAGAGATCAGGTTTCATTGTCCATTCTAATTCAGAAATCTTGCCTTGACTTTAGACCATAAGGGAAGTGTTTTCCTTCATGGGCAAAAAGCAATCTGACAAAGTCAAGGTCTCTTTATGCTGTTAAATATGTGAAGTGGATGAGCAGCTGTTAAAGACTCATGAATAAAATTCTGTAACAGTGCCTGTAATTTCCCCACAGCTGCGTATCTATCCACAAATATGTGAAGCCTGGTCTGAAAAACATCAAGTCAGTACAAGTCATTAAATCGCTGAGGCACGACCTTCTTGCACAGTTTTGTGGCTTTATCTATGGGTCACATAACTGGATATAAATTTTAAATTCACTAAATCCCATCAGTTCACTGCCGCTCCCCTCACCAGTGTTTACACAGAAAAACTGGCTCCAGCCTGAAGGTGTCAGCCCATTCTCAAGCTGCACTGCAGAATCACTGGCTAGAGTTCTGTGTCACAACATACATTAATACAAACCAGTGATCGACAGATTACTGCTAAACTGATAGGGTTACTCTCTTCACACAGAGATCACAAGCTCTCACTCATCTCCAGAATGATGTTTGAGCTACGAGTTGTGGTTACCTGTCCACATCACCGGCTGCACAGGTTAGTTGAGCTGGTGGTGATGTTGTTGCTGAACTGGTTACACTAGCACACGGTTGTATTCTCTGCTTTTCACCACAGTTAGCACTAGAGTGTTCACAGAGAAAATCTCATTGGCTGCGAGCGTAGGGGAAAAAATCTTTTTGCGTTACATCTCGCTGTTTATACTTAGCCAAACTGAATACCGAATGTAATGTTGGTTAAATCGGCTTGGCCCAGTGCTGTAGCAGGCTAGTTAAGTGCCACTCAACTAAGTTCACGTAACTTAGCTAGGTCGCGTGCGCGCAATACTTTTTTTAAAACCATTATGTAACATTAGTTTGTTAGCTAGCGAGCAAACGTTGGCTAAATTCTCAGATGACTGCATTTATGAATCGTTGCTCATTCAGCCACAAATGTCTGTGACTCAGAGACTAAGCAGAGCGATGTAGTTAGCACAGTGCTAACATACAGTGAGCGCTAACGGAAAATACGTTTGCTTTCAATTAAATGACGCAATTCAGTTATGCATTAAACAGAATTCTATACTTATGGTCGTGATATGATATGAGAAAGTTAGGAAACTCGAGTAAATTCTGGGTTTGTTACGAGCTTTAATCGCAAAAAATTTACTCAACTCGTTTCATAACTGATGTGACACGCGCACTCGTGTAAGATCCATATATATATATATATATATATATATATATATATATATATATATATATATTTCTATATATATATATATCTATGGTAAGAGCCTTTATTTCTCATTCCAGTTTAGGGTTGATTGAGTGGGCTGCTGCTTGCCTTGTCTCATTCGGAGGTATTGGTGAGGGAGAGATTTCGAATATAGAGAGGGATGGATCTGCATGAACGAAGGGTGTGGCACTAAGTTGAATAACGATGGCCATGGGCCTTATTTATAAAAAATTTGCGTGGATTTCATACCTAAATAATACGTGCGCACAAAAAAATAAAAACGACATTTTGTGGAAAATTACCTAATTTATAAACCTATGGGTAAAATAGACTGCATGGAATTTTCATTTATTTAATCAGGATGGACTTGGAATTTATTGACATTGCACATAATCTTAATAATTTCCCTTTTTTTAATGTCAAGTTTGTTTTTATAAATCAGAAATCTGCAAAGAAAGTGACATACGTATCTTTTTTGTGCCTACGCACCGTTTATAAATGAGGCCCCAGGTCCAGGTTTGGATTTTTTCACCTGTGCCCACTGCTTGGTGGGACTAGAGGTGGTCTGGCTCGGTGATCTTGCACTGCATGTCGGCCTCACAACGCATTTTTCCTGAACTGGATAGTAGCGCAATCTGCTCTCGATAAGAGTGTAAGCAGAGATATGGCAACATAAAGCTGCACCGAGTCATAATTTTCTCAGTCGTGCTGAATATGATCATACTTACCAGTTTCTGCGACTTGGAAACCTTAGGTAGTAAATTGCAGTAGATAAGGGCCTTTGAAAAGCAAATGGAAACAAAATTGTGCGTTGAAGCATTAAACTAATTGCGAGAACAGCCTCTTAGCAGGTCATTCCCCACAGCGGCCCTCAGGCCCCCAGTCTTCTGCTGCAAGTAAGGTTCACCAAGCAAACCGGGCAGCTGGTAGGGAGCAAAGGACAGCTTTAAAGCATCTGGAGTTTTCAAACAGAGCAGTGTGCTCACTGGGGCACTAGCTTGTAGGATACTCACAGCTCTGACATGTTGGTCTTTCATACGGAGTAGCTTTTGCTCTGCTTGCTGCATTCATTGAAGAGCTAGCAGAATAAATCAATTTCCTAATAAGGTGTTGTGCAGGGAGAGCATACAAGCAAGGCCACCCAAACAAGCACCCAAATTCAGGCCAGTATATTAAACTCCTCCAAGTCGCCCCCAGCCTAATGACCCCACATTCCAATCCCCTCAACTCATATCATCTTGGAGCAAAATGCCAACATAGACTGTAAATTTGGAACAGCTTCAATGAAGAGCAGCCCAGTGTTCAGTTATGAACTCGGGGCACTGGATACTCAAATCTAGGCCATAAGGCAAGTAGTGCAGCTAGTTGTCTTTCATTGATGAGAGTCTATTCCCCTGATTAGTCCGAATAGTCAAAAAATTACATCCTATCCACTAATTCTGAGCCACTTCTCTTTTCACCTTTGTGGAAAATGTCATGAGGTAAAGGAAAGGTGTAAAAGGGAATTTTTAACGGCTCAGAAAGACAATGTCATTGCAAAGAGAATTGAAATGCACTTACACTAGGCAAGGTGATCATGTGTCCCTTGCCAGCCATGTACATTTCCTTTCGCGATTGGCTGGATGAATGGTCGTTGCTTTAAATAATGCTGCTGTGAGAAATTGTGGGATAGCGTTATCTCCTTTCTTTTCGAAAAGGATTGTGCTGTGTACCCTATCATGGCTGCCATGTAATTATTTGTGGATCATTTTTTAGGAGTTAGGAACTTTCCATGGCAGAAAAGGCTATTTGGATATACCCCTAATCTAACCTGCTATGTGGAAGAGGGTGGTCAAAAGGGGATGGTGCACAAATGGAACCTCGGTAGTTTATTATTCCCTGGGGCAGAAAATGGCAAATACTATACCGGCATAGAGGCCCATTCTGCCAATCCAGGTTTATTATTTGGCACGTGCTCCCTTATTTGGTCAAAGTTTCTGTCATTTTTGCTGTACCTCATCTTGGACCTCAGTCTCTCCCCCTCATTAGGTTCTGAGACGAGATGATGTTGAAAAAACCCCTGGTGCTATATTTTGAGTAAGATGGCAAGAACAACACCAGAGTCAAGATCTTCAAATGAATTCTCAATTATCAGAAACACTAGGGGAATCGAAAACCAGAGCAAGTCAGGTTCGGGGTTCAAAATTCAGTTGTATTCGTTTTTTTTTTTTCTACATCTCTGGCAGAACCCTTGCTTGCCTAAGCACCTAAGCACCTCTCTAAATTTACACACTAGATGAGATTCATCACCAATGACTATTTAGTCACTCTTTTTTAGTCTTACCCACTTGATGGAAATATTGCTCCATTTACTCTAAGTTTTTCAAAAATAATTTTACAGTATTTTATTGTTCCATGCGATCTTGATATAAAGGTCTCGCTTAACCTCCCTTTCTAAGATTTGGCTAAACCTGTCAGACATCTACATTCCAGCACTAGCTGGAGATAAGACAGAGCGGGCTCCATGTTGTTAATCAAACAAAGAATGCATTCAGTCAAAAACACAGTTATATTTCAATGTGACATTGATGTAATTAGCTCAGAGAAAAGAAACAGGGTTTAGCAACAGAAAACTGTGAACCTCAGTGAAGAGGAACGTGCCTCATGACTTTGTATGCACGTGCGTTCATGCGTGTGTGATTGTGTGTGTGAGTGTGTGTGTGTGCGTGCGTGCAGTTACATGAGTGAGCCAGTGTGATCGCTTCCAAAATTCATTGAGTAATGCATCTTTAGTATATGACTTTCCGAGGTTATTTCCATGTTATTATTGACGTCTGCATGTGGCTTACTTCTTCACACTCTGTACTGGAAGTACATGGGCCATTCATAATTTCTGGGTTAAAACTGTCAAAAAAAATGTAGCATCGTTTCCTCTTGAAGTGACTATGAATATTCCTCAGGTTTCAATTTTAAATGGCAGGATATGGATCAATTTTTGTTTCCTCAAGATGGATTTTTTCCGGCTTTACTTTTTTCAACCGCAGCATAAACTCAAAAAAATGAAATGTTAGATTTACTTAATAATGTTATGTCAACTGGTTCCACAAAATTGAGATAAGTACATTCCACTCAATGCAATTAATTAAAGTGGCCAAAAATGTTAGAAGTCAAATAAAGGTTACGCAAAGCAATTGCATGGAACCAGTTGACATAGCATTATTAACCACACGATGGATCAGCACCCATTCATCACTGGATAAAGAAGACAAACAGATAAGCTAATGAAAAATAAGCTATGCCTAATACTTCAGCTATATGTCAACTACCAAAACAATGATGGACAAAAGTTCTCTTTATATCCTTGAAACTTAGAGTAACATATGTCACTAAACTAAAATGAGGTCAAAGGTCACCAAAAATTAAAAATTGCTATTGGGTTGTTATTAGCCCCTCCCCAGGACGTATTAACAGAATACATAGATTTTTCTTTCAACTTTTACTATAGTTGGGCATTTAAGGGTTAAGTAAATCTAACACTTCATTTTTTTGAGTGTACGTATTAGATTATCCTAACCTTTATCTCAGTGCATTTTTTTTATTAATACTTAGGGGCTGATGTACTAACAAGTTAGCGCCTGTTTTAAACGTAATCTCCTTGCAATGTGCGCATAAAATCATTGCGTGGTATGTACGAACACACCGTACAAGACTGAAAGCGCAATCAGCCTTCTTGTGAAGCGCAGAATGGCAAAATGCGGTTTTCTAACTCATGCATATGCATTTCTGGGAGGGTCGAGGTTGAAGTGGAAGGTTCGCGCAAAAAATGGGAGGAGATGCGCATTTAACGACTAATTATGTATTCCCTGGTATGTACTTAAAATGCAGGTGAGAGCGGACACCTGTTTTGTGGCGGAAATTCTACACCCCATAAAAGCAGGTGTAATCCAGGAAGCGCGTTTGATTTGGTTGTGCAGGGTAGACTTCCAGTAAGAATGGCAACAGTTATCCGAGCGAGACGAAGACACCGGATAGTGAGACGTGCTGAGAGGACTTTTGCCACAAGAATTGGCTACCCTTTTTCAATTGAGTGAACAGGAAATCATCAAGCTTTACAGATTAAGCAGTCACGCAATAATGCAATTATTGGAAGAAATCAGAGATGACATCGAACCGCAGACTCAGCGTTCACACTCCATACCAGCAGTTGTCAAATTCCTGTCCACGTTGCTATTCCTGCGCTTTTATTGCGGTCGCAGATTACGTTTATGGGCGGTAACATGCGCTGATTACGCAGGTGGCCGCTGTCTTTATACATACCATGCAAAATGAAAAGGCGCAGCGCGCGCATTATGCGGACAGTGTAAGTCGCAGATAACGCTGCGGTCGCATACGTACGTACATCAGGCCCTTAGTATCTTTTTCATTGAAATGTCTCGTAAAGATGGGTATCTGCTTGATGAAAGATTTGGCCAACATTTCAGGATAACACTTCCTCATTCATTCACTGTACTCACAGTACTGACAGTAGTCTGTATTTTTAAAAGCACTTGTTCCCCTGTATTTAGACCAGCTCATAGCAAATATTCTGCATACACGCTAAGGCTAGCAGTCAGCTCCACCAAATTGCAGAAAAACAGTGTTCTTGCAGGTGCTTTGCTTGGCAACAGATGAAAAATTATTTTTGAATCGATAGCTAAAGTGCTGAGATTGTACAGATTCTGAAACAAGTTCTTGAAATAATTTGGTCTCTAAAAGACCAATACATTGCAAAATCAGGCATTCATTAAGAATTTGGGCATGACTGAGCTCATTTTTTATTCATCTGAGAAGGATCTAATATGACCTGTGGCTGATTGAGACAGTGACTTGCACATGACACTTACTGGAAATACATGAATATCAAAAATCCCCAGTAAGATGAAATCGTGACAAACCGATTTGACAGTTGGAAGTATGAAATCCCCATTCCATTCCAAAGTCAGAGGAAAGGTGGAGTAGTTACGCATGTGCCATGCTATCCCAAAAAAGTCACAAAACAGTAGCAGCCTGTGGGTGTGTGTGTGTGTGTGTGTGTGTGCGTGTGCGTGTGTGTGTGTCTGTATAAGTGTGTGTGTGTTTGTGTGGGAAACTCACCTCTGTACTTGCTGTTCTGCCAGGATATTCCCAGCGCCTGAAGGTAAACTGTATAACTACAGACTGTATGGACTGAGATTACTCTCATGACACCCATTGACTTTACTTGGGCTCGGGGAATGCCATTTCAGCACACAGAAACTCAGGTCCTTGGCACTGCCATGTTTATCACTTTGGAATCTGTGTCTGCAGTATTGCCTTACATCCAAGTCATTCACTAAGTGTATGAGACAGTAACAAATCTGCTCCTGATTCTTTCGCAAAACATTTCTTCGTCATCAAAATGGCACATTAGCTCAACAAACCTGTACATGGGAAGACAATAAGATAAAATAAAAATAAAACCATGAGCATACCTTTACTTGCAGGGTAAAACAATTTACTTCACATTTTCACTATAAAGGAAGAATATGTAAAATATTTACTATGGTGTGCTCATAAAATGAACATAATATATCATCAAATTAAGAAAACATGTTAAGTTGAAGTACTGACTTCACTGACAACAATGCAACAGCCTTTATTTTCTTCTCTAACATTTCCCATTTTTCCCCAGAGCATTTGTTCATGGTTAGGTCTGTGTGATCTTGCTCGTGTGCTTATTTTTCCTTACCGAATTGTGGTGCTACTTCTGCTCTGAGCCCGCACTTCAGCCAATCAGATTGTACCTAACTGGAATTGTAAAACAATCAGATTGTACGTAACTGGAATTTTTCCCTAACTTGGCTATGATAAATAATCTGGTATCCTGCTCTCTGCCCATTTTGAAACTCCGAGTTGCTAGATAAGACACAAACTGGTAGGCAAACACAGCATGCTGTGGAAGCATGCAAGCATGGATCAATTGTACTAAAATTAGATTCTACCCAACCTAAAAAGACTCGGCATCCTACTAAAAAGTTCCATTACCAGAGACTAAATGAAATGCGTGTAAATATTGGAGGTGCGTTTTAAAGCTGGAGACGGCTGCAGCCCATAAAATTTTAAGATGTATGCAGTATTTGCTAATGCCCTCCAGCTAATGTTAGCTAATCAAGCTAATTTACCATGGCAACTACCATGTGTTTATCCATCTTATCCAATCAAAACCATATAGGCCTACTTATGTCAGAAAAGTAAATTAAATTTTTTTACTGAATGAATGTTTTCAAGTTCTGCTAGCATTAGATTGCGAGCTAGGAAGCCAGCTTTATATTTTCATTAAACGATGTAGCTACAGACAACCTACAGTTACATGTCAGTGCCTGCCGGCCAAAGACCGAAGAAAGTTTGTTCTTTGTCAACAAATGTTACAATTTCTAAGCAATCCGCCCAACATGGTTTGTAAGTTAGCATATGGCTGGTCTTATTAGGTTTATCTCAAGCAGTGTTTTATTCGTTGTTTGACTGGTATTTTGGTTAGTCCAGTGACAGTATTAGCATGAATTTAGGCTTGATGTTTGTCGGAAAAGGTTATGAGAAGTGAAGCATCTTACTGAGCGCAGTTTGACCTATGTAAATGGGTTTCCGTATGTAAAAACAGATGAGTATATATCAATTAAAGTACACTTGAAGAGGCTTGCACTCGTTCACATGGTTTCAGTGGCCTCAACCTTACAATTGCGTGAGCTTCGAGTTTGGGACTGGGCAGGGGGAGATAACTCTCTCCAATATTTTTAATTTGGACAGCAGTACCCATTTTAATCACTTGCCGTCAGAGGTATGAAAGCCTCTCAGCTTTTAATGCACAATTCACTGCACAAACAATTGGGTTCACCTTTGGTGCAAATATGATGGGAATTTAGTTCATTTTGAATGCAAATATGATTCACATATGGTATTTGCAGATATAATGAAATACAGTGAAAAACTTGTAAACTATAAAATTTGCTACACATTCTGTATGGATTTGCAAAAGTAGACAAATATTAGGCAAGTATTCTTTACAGTTTCGCATTAGGGGTTGCTAGATATACTTTATGCGAAAACGCAAATGTGCTATATACCACCTTCACTAACTTCACTAATGGTAAAAGTTACCATTGACTTACAACAGGTTATTTTTATGTCTATACTAGAACCGGCCTGGGTGGTGCTAATGAGTGACGTTTTCGAATGACAACTGTTAATGTGCCTCAAAAATGAAGTTTTATTACGGCAGCAAGTGGGTTATTCATGCTATTCAAAGGTTGGCAAGGCTGGGCATGGAGGCAAACCTGACGTACTGCCCCCCATCTGGGGGAACTTTGCACACCACAAACACAGGGCCCAATCCATTCATCCACCCGCCCATGCATGCAAACCATCACGCACACGTACACACAGACAAACAATAATTACAAAACAGTAAACCGTACAGTATTTATGCAACCAGAAGTACAAAAAAGATAAACATGCACACATACCAAATACAGACATCCACAAAGTAATGCATAATTTCACACTGAATAAACCCACCATTCTGAACCCCTGCAGAATTTCATAACCAAAGCAAACAGATACGGCACGGTGCAGATTTATTCCAAGTGGCTTCATGCAATCATTATTTTCAGAACAATTTTCATAGCAAATCCAATATAAACCTCGAGAGCTAATCAGAGAGCCACCTGCATTAAATAAAAGGTTGCCTTCCAGTTAACACTTATGGTGGGCAGTTATTCAATCAATCATTGTGCTGGGAAGCATGCAGTGCAGATATTTTGTGAGACAATGTAGCTAATATCATGTGGGATCTATGGGGGATATAGAGACCCAATTCTGCTCAAAAAGCACGTGACTAAGGAAAAATGAATCCACAGTTTCATGCTCTGTTTGATTTTTGCATTTGTGTGCGTTTGTGTTGGAGTATATGCACTCACAAATATTTCAATTGGATTTACGGATCTCCACTTCTCAATAAAAAGCAAAGCAACTCTGATTATCTGATCCTGCTGTTGTAGCACCAATCAAAAGCAAAGAAACTAGAATACTTTAATTCACAAGAAATATCAGACTGCTCCTTTTACAGGTGCACAATGTTCTTATATCCAATCGTTTATTAAAAATGTAGCAGTCCCTGCATGCATAGCCATTCATTGCTGCTGGAGGTGATCATACCCATTGCAGCAGTATCGTGATTGAAACACACCTCCATCAGTTCAAAAAATTGTGAGACTGGCCAACTATATCAATAACATTGCAGGGTTTGCGGTGAAGAAATAAGACAAGTAATTTGCCCCGTCTGAATTTGACAGAAATTTGTTCTTAGAGTGCGTTTTAAAGCATAGAAAATAGACATCTTCCTAAAAGAAAAATGAGATGTGCTGCTTTCACTCTCGCACTCAATACACAATCACTAAATGTGATAACTCAAAGCTGATAATGGCACTCTGAGATCTTGACTGAAAGAATTTAAAAACCCTTTATGGAAAGCCCACTCAATAGTGTAACAGTCAACAAATCCACTGGCAATAAGCCTGATGGTTATACCGTTAAAATGATGAGAAAAAGCATCTAGCGGTCCGGGGCCTTTAATCACAAATGGGCAGAATAAACATTTGCCCTCCAAAGGAGCCTCTGTGACCACAGACTTGCTTTCAAACAGCATATCAATAAAACAGTGGAGTTATCGCTGCAGGGGATTGGCGGAAGCCCATGCTTTCCGGTCATTTGAAGCTCTAGCTTACATCTCAATTTCATTTCTGACCGCTAAAATCTCCCGGAAAAACTGAAAACATTTCTGCGAGAGCTGAGTGTCTAGTCCAGGAAAGGCTTTGTCTCAGTTCCAGCTCCTGTTCATTCTCTGCAGTATTCTCCAGCGAGATGGATTTCTCCTGCATTCCCTCACGTTCTGACCGAAAAGACAACTTCACCCAAGTTCTACTTTCAAAGGGCTCTAAACTGCTTCATTCTCTCCCCTCTGCTAAACAAAAGCACAACACATTTACCTTCATTTCTTTATGATATAGGCATTCATAAGGCTGCTTCAGGTTCGAACAATGAGCCGGCAATTTCTAATTACAAGAAAGACAGAGAAAAGGGGATTAGACAACAATAACAAGAGCAGGCTCGAACGCACAATAAATAAAATAAACAAGAGTGGAATCTAGTCAAGTACTGTCGGAGCAATTTGGAGCATTGGTGTTCTGCTACAAGATCACAAGTGCACATCTGTCAGTAACATCATAAGTACCTTTTTTCTGTCACACCACAGAAAATAATGCAAGTAATTGATTTGGTAACAAAGCGCTGTGTGCTACATCCACAGCCAAAACAAAAATGGAAATTTGACAGATTTGATGTCAGATGGACTCTTCTGATGCTCGAAAATGAGAGATACAGACTTGCAACTATGCAGCAGCCTCAAAACATCTTACAAGCTCTTTCACAACATTTTCATCCAAACCAAGTATTCTTGGTAAACCTTCTTGAGGACCAGTCCAGAAACACTCAGAATTATGCAAAACCGAATTCTGAAGTAGCACCAATCTGTGACGATAACTCCACTAACAGGACTGTGTGCAAAAGAAGACTCTGAAAACTGCTTCACAGCACATCAGGTCGCTATTTTCACCACTGTCTGGCGCGACTTCTATTGACCCCCACGCCTCCTACTCAAAGCCAGCACAGAAGTGGATGCTCAAACCATACACATACGGGAAGGTTGAAGGGATAATGCATTCAGCTATGAACTTCCCCCCGGGACACTCCAGTACTTGGAAGTATATAGGCTTTACAGTCAGCCAGCAATTGTCTTTATGTTTGCAAATGTGTGTGTATTCGTGTGCATTTGAGCGCATGTGTGTGTGTGTGTGTGTGTGTGCGTGCAGTGCTTCTGGTAGAGGGGGGTATATTTGGTGCCATAGGCATAGCCCTTTCCAAGGGCATAGGCTACTGGGGAAGATAATTGAAATCACATACTTTCCTAATTACCTCCTATCAGCCTGGAAAGCTGCAAAAAATGAGCAACATAAGCGATGATTGCTGCTGGTGGACTGGGGCACAGGTGCATATCATCAGGGTGATTAACACAGCTCTGTTCTGAGTTCTGAAAAAGGGAGGCTAACGTGCGAAGTGAGGAGAAAACACCAGGAATTGTCAAAGCGTACAGCTACCCCAAGCGCTGGGCCACACAGAGATCAGTTACGGGTCGTGAGCACTCCACCAGGGGTGCGTCTCCCAAATTCACAGATGCTAACTTGCATAGTTGGGCCCATTGACTATGAATGGACGAACTATGTAAGTTAGCAACTACGCTTTAGGGAAACGCACCCCAGAACAATGCTGATAAGCTAAGTGCCCGATTTGAAGAAGCATGGAATGTTGTGGACAAACCAAAGTTGGCTGGGGAGTGTGGACATTGGTTGCACTAACTAGTTGAGAGACCTACACTAGTAGCCTGGAATGAAAGCCCAGACTGTGGTCAGGAATAGTAGATTGAGACTGTTGCAAATCTGCCCTATTAAGTCTCACCACCTCTTCTCTTTTCTCTTACAAGAGCAAATAAGGTCAGTATGCCAGACGGGAAGGATTTCTGTTGCTGTATTCCCGCAACCCCAACCCCCAGACTTTGAAAAAATAAAAATCGCTTTTTTTTCCTTTTGACATTGGACTCTGTTTCTTCTTCTTGCCAATTGGTTGGTTGAATGCACCTCCAGTTTCTCACAATGCATGCCTTCGTGTATGTGCATATTTAGAAATGAAAGAGGTAAAGAGTTAATAATCTGACAATAATTAGCCTCAGAAATTTGTTTTCCCAATTTACCAGCCAGTAAAGAGTTAATGCATTGAAAATGCTCATTTGATTCTGGTGAGATATGGAATTAAACAAATAACGTAAAATAAGATTTAAACAAATTAATGTATACCAAGATGAACAAAAACAAAGAGAAAATGCAAAATACTTGTTGACGTCAAAATGGGAAAGTTTCAGATTTGGTGTACATGGGCTCTTAAAAATGTATAGGTTCAAATTTTTTGCTATATGCATTTTCATTTCATTTTTCCATTTAGTCTTTGGTGTGAAAAGGCCTTAAAGCAATATTTTCATTAATTTGAATATAGGGCTAAAACAGTTACCAATATATACCATGCATTTTGCATCTGACTCATCAAGATTCCATACCTCTGTGATGGACAGGAGGTGTTTGAAATTTACCTTATGTCATTTGACTCGTCATTTGATCTTTTACTCCGTAGCTTCCGTAATTCCGTTTTCTCATATCCTTTAAAAAGACCTTTTTGAGAAGGAGTACTTTATGTAAAGATGTATGAATCATTATTTTTGCACACAACATATTTTGATCAAAGAATGAACGGTTTGGGTCACATGTTCTATTTGTATATAGTTTCTGTTTGGCTGCAAATTGGTGAGAATTTTTAAATGTGGCATCTTCAGAGACTGAGTTTGACACCCCTGATATTGACCATGCCATTGAATTGTGTATGATTCCATAGATACATATTTGTTTTACATTTAATGGTTGGCCAATTACTTTATTAATAATTATTGAAACAACTTTAGTCATGCAACTGTTTTTTACAACCTTTCATTTCAAAATGTAAACCAAACTGAAAATCAAACTGAAATTCTCTTTCCGCATAAAATCATACTTTTATTTGGGTTGAACGTACGTGAATTATATTTATACCCATAATCTTCATTAAAAAAAATATATATTTATTGTGAAATACAAAAAATAACTCCTCAATTACTTTATTAGGCCAAAGAGTGCACACTGGGATTCAAATAAATTTCCCTGTAAAAGACAAAAAAAGTTTTAGATGGTTAAACATACATGATCCTTACTAGTAATTTTAGCAGTTATAACAATTATTTTTCTCTTAAAATCTTTTTAGTGTGCAGTAAACTCCCTAATGGATAAATGGATGAGCCAGCACTTTTCCGACCAAAAAAAAATTAAAAATTGTTCCATTATACGTACTTAAACAATATGGCATATGGAATAGCAATATGGAATAAAAGAGCAAGAATATTATGGAACCTGCTGCCAATCACCTACTCAAAAATCAAACAAAAAAGAGGCATATTTATACTTAATGTTTCAAAATTGGGTGGCACTGTATGATTTTGGGGAAGTCCTACACAAATATTTACTGGATGTTGTGGGATCATGTCATTTTCACAGAAACCAAATGGAGTGGGAAATTACTCTTCTATTTCAAAACATCCACCTTGTGAAATCCAAATTCATTATTATTTCATCAAAGATGCCAGCATATGAGTTCCTCTCCTCTCACGCTTTCAGTGAATAGATTCTGGATTTGCCCTGAGCAGGAAAATTAGAGAAAGCTTTCAAAACCTTGCATGATACAACAATATTCAAAATATGGTTTGACCTTTGTAGAAAATAAAATGATTAATCAAAAATAGTGCCATGGGTACTGTTGCTCACCTGGACATTCAGTTGTTATTCTGGAAATTACTTGTAAGATTTTTAAGGTTACTTATGAAATTTAAGGGGTTGGTCTGATGTCAGAGGTAAAATCAAGGTCAAAATGCACTGCACAGAAAAACCTGGAATATGTGTGTTGGAGGATGCTGCTTAGTAGCCTACCTACATTCCAAATTTTGGCGGAATCGCTGCAGGAATTATTGACAAATAGGTCAAAATAGTGTTCCTAGATGGCAGCAGTGGCAACGATATTAGATAAAAGATCAGGATTTGTATGTGAACTTTGATGTTCTCATTGACTGGAAGATTTCTGTAAAGTTTCAGCTTTATTGGCCAAACAGTTATGGAGAAGAAGACATTTATAGATTCCATTTACAATGATGATGACTGACATAGACAAACAGGCCATGGCATAAGTCCACCTGACCATTGGTCCAGGTGAACTCAAACTTAGTGGCCACTCGCATAGAATGTAGTCTTTAGAATACAGATATTTCAAATCAGTACTTTACACAGATTTAGGGAGACATGGCTCAGCAGGTAGCACTGCTGCCTCATAACAAGAAGGTTGTGGGTTAGAATCCAACCTAGGACCTTTCTGTGTGAAGTCTGTGTGTTCTCCCTGTGCTCATTTGGGTTTCTCATAGGCACTCCTTTTGAGTGTAACATGGTATGGCTTTACTCAGCGTGTGTGTGTGTGTGTGTATATATATATATATATACTACTCAAAATTTGATAGGGATCACAGGAATTTTTTTGGGAAATGACATGCAAATTTGGTAACTGCCACTGATGAACAATATATTGGATAAATGACATGCAGCCAGACACAAAATACATTTGCACGTCCATTTCATGACATTAAATGAGCGTGCAGCCTCACATTTTGGCTTTGACTAACACTTCACCATTTCAACTCAGACGTGTGTGTTGTTTGTTGGTGAAAAATTTGAAGTTCCCAAATTTTTTGCATTACATTTAGCAATAACAATGTCTCCTCAACGTCTTAGACGTCGATTGACTTAAGAGCAATTGGGAAGATGCATCAGAATGCTTGACTCTGGCTTCTCACAACGTCACGTTGCTAATGCACTTAACATCAGCCAAAGCGTTGTGAACAGAGCGTGGAACCAGCATCAAACGTTTGGTACAGCAGCACACCGTCATGGGGGTGGTCGTCAGAGATCGACTACACAACGACAAGACCACTTTCTCACACTTCAGGCACGACGTCATCCTTTCTGGACAGCCACCACCCTACGAAATGACCTTCATAACGCCTCGGGGGTCAGGGTATCCACTCAGACGATACGGAATCGTCTTCATACTGCATACTTCATACTCAACTCAAGAAGGCCATGTGTTCGAATCCCACTGACTGTGCGTCATAGGCATGACCGTTTGGATTGGGCTCACGATCATGTCACATGGACACACAAAGATTGGGCTCCAGTTCTCTTTACTGATGAGTCCCGATATTGCTTGGACTTTACTGACAGGAGGCAGCGGGTGTGGCGAAGACAACGCGAGCGATTTAATGATGCCTACATCAACGAACACGACCATTATGGTGGCGGATTAATTATGGTCTGGGGAGGAATAAGCAGGAACGGCAGAACGGACCTGCATGTCATGGGGAGAGGGGACGATGACAGGGTACGGTACAGGGATGAGATCCTCAATGTGTACGTAAGACCATACGCTGGTGCTGTTGGCCCTGATTTCATCTTGATGGATGATAACGCCCGTCCCCATCGTGCTAGGGTGGTGAATCAATTCCTAGAGCAGGAGACAATTGTCCACATGGATTGGCCCGTGTGTTCGCCGAACCTAAACCCTATCGAGCATGTGTGGAACATGCTGCCGGTCGCCATTTCCGGTCGTAGGGCACAACCCACAACTCTAGAAGAGCTCGGAAATGCCCTTGTTGAAGAATGGAACAACATTCCAATTGCAAGCATCCGGGTTCTGATTGACAGTATGACCCGACGTTGTCAAGCCGTCATTCAAGCTAGGGGAGGCCATACCCGTTATTGACATTAACTGTGGTAATGAAACATCAAACGAACGCTGTCTGTTTTCACTTTACATGTCAGAGGTGAAACCATGAAGTGTTAAATGAAAGCCAAAAGTGTGAAGCTGCACGCTCATTTAATGTCATTAAATGCACTTGCAAATGTGTTTTGTGTCTGACTGCATGTCATTTATCCAATATATTGTTCATCAGTGGCAGTTACCAAATTTGCATGTCATTTCATAAAAAAATTCTTTTGATCCCTATCAAATTTTGAGTAGTATATATATATATATATATATATATAGGGATTTTTGTATATATATATATATATATTGTGAGAGTGAATGGTCTGTGAATGGTGTGTGCGCCCTGCGATGGATTGGCAACCTGTCCAGGGTGGGTCCCTGCCTTTGCCCGTAGTCAGCTGGGATAGGCTCCAGCTCGCCCCGCGACCCTAGTGAGGAATAAGCGGGTATAGAAAATGAATGAATGAATGAATGAATAGATATATATAGGGATTTTTGTCTATATATATATATATATATATATATATATATATATATATAGGATTTTTGAGGAATAAAATATAATTTTAAAAGCCCTCTGAAAGATTCAAAAATGTATATTTTCAGCAAGCCAGCTAAAGCATGGCATCTGACTTAAGGCACAATAAATTGAGGAAAACTTTATAAAGTTTTTGCCTTGATATGATAGCCTTTTAAAGACATGAGACTACTACCAAAGCTGACAGCCAAGAGATGGACTGCTCGAATTATTGCCTGAACCCCTGCCATAGAATCAGTCAGGGTTCACTAAGATTCTGACACACTGTAACTGGCTATATGGAACTCCTCAGATTTCAATAGTACACAGACCTTTAACAGTAGCAAGCAAGTGCTCCCTTGGTTGTAAACTAATTAAACAAGGCTTGTTCCTTATTAGAAATCATGAGGGTAAGTGGTTTCCCTGAATAAACAATTCAGAGGAAATGAGAAATTGCTTGATTGAATTGAAGGAAGCCTAAATTTCCTTCTCAAATTTCCTTCCCGATTGCCTATTGTTTCAACTCAGAAGCAATTAACTGTAGTTTCCATTCTTTCACTGTTTGACAGATTTAATTTGAATTCTTCTCCAGTTTCTTAGAAAGCAGAAGAATCATCAGCAGGCTGCTTTGTGGGGAGGAGACTATAACAGCTCCATCATAATGTAGCCCCGGGGAAATTCACACCACACAGAAACATGCAATTTCTCTGTTAAGTGGTATTAACACTTTATGATTCAGTAACTTTGAGGCAACTCATTCAAAGGCTCCAGGCTTAATCATCCAGGCTCAATTTTTCAGTAATATGAAAAAAATTCCAACATGCTTAATTAACCACAGCCTTTACTGTGCATGGCTTACACTCAATTGTCACCTAGGGTGCAAAAATATCACATAGCCCACCGTATTGACCTACCCCCAGTCCATCCAACCCAGAAACAAACATACCAACAAAACCGCCTTTGAAATGCCACATTTCAGAGAGTTAGACATAGCTTCTGAAAAGAACTGGTAAACGCACCCCCCAATCTCTTGCAGTTCAGGGTAGGTTTCAGAACATGTTTATTCATCAATAAATGCAGGCCAATCCTGATGGCACAGGGGAAAGAGTGCCACTAGCTACTATTTCTCCATCCTCTTTGTTTTCTCTGTCAAATTTCTCTGCTCTTGCAGCACAATAGCTTCAGCAGAGGTCAAAATAGTTTCTTTACCCTCTTGTTATGTTTTGAGTGGCCCTAAACAAAAGTGGCTGGGCCAGTTTTCTCCAGAAAATATCCGCTTACAGTGCACATTGGAATGAAAAATATAAGATGCTTTCATAAACGGGTTAGTCTACAATGAAAATTTTAACCTATTCCCGAGCATGTTCCTTGATAGACTTTCCAATAATTAGTATAATCCGTCAGCAGTTAAACATAAAATTTATAGCTTAATCCAATGGTATGGCGATTAAACAATGCATCCTGTTCAGACAATGTTTTTATTCACTAAGCATGCATCACAAAAACAATGAAATACACTTAACTTCCGCATTAGTTTTTTGCGTGTTCTGCAATGCAGGCAGACTAATTTGTAGTTCATGGGTGTTATAACTACAACAAAGAAAACGATTACCAACGTGAATCCATACTTATAAAAAACATTTATTGAAATGCATACAATTCACTATGCAAACAAAGCATTTTATTTCTTATCGTACGTGTCTTCACGAGGAGAGTTAGCCAGACCTGATGATGCTGAGTGTTTTCGGAGTTAGAAAAATATTAATTTAAAAAAAAAAAACAGACTGAAAATAAGTCAAGAAAAATTATTACTGTAAAGGGGTGCCTTGCATATACTCTATTTTTAGATCAGCTGCCCCTGGATTCGGAGCCAATTACATTCCACATATTTCTCCCGACTTATTTTGACCTCTCCAGGTATCCAAAACACAAACGAAATTAGGAGACACACAAAAATACATTCTGCGTTCACTATATCAATTTAATCAATCAATCAATCATTTTTAAATAAAAAAAAGTACTTTCACGGGTGGATGAGCCAGCTCTCAATGTGGCTGGCCTGGGCCCTCAAGGCCAAAAATTGGCAACGCCTGTTCTGAAAATTTCCAATTAAGACTTGGATTATGTTGATATTATTCAGGTTTTAAAAGCATTCTTTCCACAAATGTAGCGGATGCAAAATATGCGTCTCAATTGTAGTTTTTACTGCAGTTTGCAACACAGCCTCTTGCCTGTTTACGGTCAGCTCAATGCTTTGTAAACAAAGCAACTAGCCTGTAGTTTGAAAGGCTGGGGTAAGGATGCATTCACGAAAGAAAAGCCCACATTTCTTGTTAGAGACAAAATGAAAAACATGCAGGTTTTTTTTTGATGCGGGAAATATCACACCAGCTATCTTTTCATAAACTTGGCGGAACGAATGAAAGAGGGAGGCTGTGTTCACGCAACTGAACAAGTACACAACCAAAGGGACACATAAATAAATTCAATTTGATTGAAGTATGCCCGGCTGCATGTAAATGGGAATATTGGTGGAAAATTCATTCTCATTAGCCATGTAAACAAACAACTTAGTAGGAATATTAGGCCTCATCTCATTTATAAAAAAATTCCAACCATCTATCCATTTTCAGCCACTTATCAGGGGCTGGGTCATGGGGCTCACAGATTCAGCAAAGTAGCCCAGGCATTCCCTTTCCCAGCTACTTCCTCACGCTCTTCCTGGGGGATCCCCGCTCGGAACTTCTCGGCAGACTCCGCTACTCCTCATCAAGCCTTGGATGTGACAGAAAGTTGATATGTTGCTCCGCCTGACATTTCTTTGCTGGAAGACCGATTTACGCAGTTGTCTAAATCCGCGCACTACATCGCCACCTAAAAATGGAGGCAAAACTGACCTTCGCAAAATCTGTGTGTGGCGACGCTTCTTCATGTCCTGACACGAGGCAACACAATGTTTTCACCAATTTGACATCGAACCCAGCACTGCTGCCACTGGACGCTGCCATGTTTATCCAGAAAAAAAAAGTTCCGGCTAATGGCTTCCACAGTCACACATCCAAGGTTTGATGAGGAACGAATTGGCCGAGGTTTGCCGATTGGGGGATCCCAAGCCATTTCCAAGCCAGCCAAGGGATACTATCCCTTCAGCCTTTCCTGGATCTGGAGGCATCCGGACTGGAGGCAAAGATTTCACAATAAAACACTGCATGCGCACAAAAATAGAAAAATGGCTTATAGCAAAATAATATCCAAAATTTAAAAAAAAAATGTTGGGTATGCTAACTTGCTGCCCATACAATATTTACTTCATAACTTACAATCAAGTGAGAATAATTTAATATAATTATAATTTTGCATGTTTTTTAGGTGACTTCAACAAACGGAGAAAGGCAATAATTTAGGCCTTGTTTCCACCAAACACTCTCAATATAGTACCCTAAGAACTGGTACGTAACCAGTACCAGCCAGTATCTAAACCTTATAAAGCCTAAAAAAAAACCCCAAGAAACCTATACCAAGCAATGGCTTACCACTGCTGACAGAATTCTTAAATGCAGGTGAGGCTGTTACTGGATGGTAATAGCCGTGTCAACCACAAGTTCATTATCACCCTTCTGTATTTGTCTGATTATTTTTGTAATCTTAAGTGTAATTTTTGTACTTTTGCTTTTAGCAGTTTATCAGGTGACACTGGTCTTTCTTTCTAATTAGTTGGTACCATCTATATATGTCTGTCTTTGCCCATGTGACCTTTTACGCCCTGATGAAGACCATGTAGGTCGAAACATTGTTTCAGTTCCATGTTTAAATAAAGGCTTTTTACTCTAAGGCTTCGTTTTGACCTTATATTGTTTCTGAGTGCCTGAAAGACCTATAATTTTTGGTTGTTCTCTCGTCCCACTTTTCCAAGAGCACCAGATTCATTTTTTCAACAAAAATATTTTTTCATCCCATGAGCGACTAATGTCTTCTCTTTTAACTCAACCACTTAAGTACTGGGTTTTTGTTCAGCCCTTGTTGACCATTTCTAGCTCCATCTTTTAGTAATGGATCAATGTGCTAGGTACCTCAACAGAGAGGTGACTAAAAAACAGAATTGATTGGAACAGTTCTTTAGGTACCATCCACAACTATGACAATGGAAACACAAAAATTACTGTTCTGATGCGTAACAAACTGAACTGACCTGAACCGGACTGCATGGTGGAAGCGAGGCTTTTGTAGACTGATTTGGGAAAAGAGATGCCTGTGTCACACAAGCTACCGCCAGCTGAATGTCAGTTATTTAATAATATATTGTCCTCTTCATTCAAGTCACTTTTTACTTGGCCTAGTCGACTGCTTTTTGAGGTAATTCCCCATCCAGGTCCTTCACTGAGAGGGTTTGTGTCCAGGCTACAAGGCTGTCGACTTCAGTCTCCCAGTCTCTCCGTTTGTAAAGCCCACAAAGATTCTGACTGGCTGGGAGTTCTTTCCACTCTGATCCTTGTTGATCTATTTTTAGAAATCTGAAATCTGCAAAGACATTGGCATATGCATCATTTCTGTGTCTACCCACTGCTAATAAATGAGACCCCTGGAGTTCTTGACAGCAGGAAAATTCTTTTCATGTGATTTTTTTTTTTTTTTCATTCCAGTTTTAGATCTGTCTTTAAGTTTGATTTGCTTTGCCCGACTGCTTGTGCAAAATGACCCCAGTGCTGCAAAAAGGCCATTTAAAGGGGACCATCCTACAGGCAAATTTGCAATTTGTGTATGTAGTGCAGCACTTAACACAAAACGTTTCCTTACATACAGCGAGGAAAATAAGTATTGAACGCGTCAACATTTTTTCTCAGTAAATATATTTATATTGGGGCCATTGACATGAAATTTTCACCAGATGTCTGTAACAACCCAAGTAATCAACACATACAAAGAAATCAAAATAAGTAAGCCCATAAATTAAGTTATGTGTAATAGAGTGGAATGACACAGGGAATAACTATTGAACACATGAAGAAAAGGAAGTGCAAAAAGGCATGGAAAGCCAAGAAACCAGCTGAAATCTGTCAGTATTTAAAAAGCAATCCTACCCCCTATCAGTGTAAATTAATATCAGCTGGTTTAGTTCTAATTGACGGCCTATAAAAAAGTTTTCCATTACCAAGGTGTCACACAACAAGCATCTAATGATCGGTAAAAACAAAGAGCTCTTTCAAGACCTTCATAACCTTACTGCTGCAAAACATACTGATGGCATTGGTTACAGATGTATTTCTAAACTTCTGAAAGTTCCAGTGAGCACCATTGGGACCATAATCTAGAAGTGGAAAGAACATAATTTCACCATAAGCCTATAAAATACTGGGGGAATGTAGTCTGATCAGATGAGACCAAAATTGAACTCTTAGGATGTCATAGCACACATCATGTTTGGAGGACAAAAGGCACTGCACATCACCACCAAAACACCATACCAACAGTGAAGTTTGGAGGTGGGAACATCATGGCATGGGGCTGTTTTTTAGCATACAGTACTGGCAGACTTCATATAATTGAAGCAAGGATGAATGGAGAAATGTACCAAGACATTCTTGATAAGAATCTGCTGCCATCTACCAAGATGTTAAAGATGAACCGAGGGTGGACATTTCAGCAAGACAATGATCCCAAACACACAGCCAAGGAAACTCTGAATTGGTTTCAGAGAAAGAAAATAAAGCTCCTTGACTGGCCCAGTCAATCACCCAACTTGAATCCAATTGAAAATCTGCGGAAAGAACTGAAGATCAGAGTTCATAGAAGAGGCCCCCAGAACCTTCAAGATTTGAAGACCGTTTGTGTGGAAGAATGGGCCAAAATCACACCTGAGCAATGCATGCGACTAGTTTCTCCATACAGCAGGCATCTTGAAGCAGTCATTACCAACAAATGCTTTTCTACTAAGTATTAAATGAATTTCAGTAAGCGTGTTCAAGACTTTTTTCCCTGTATCATGCCGCTATATTACACATAACTTAATTTATGGACTTATTTGTTTTGATTTCTTTATATGTGTGGATTACTTGGGTTGTTACCAACATCTGGTGAAAATTTCTTGTCAATAGCCCCATTAAATAAATATTTATTGAGAAATGTTGATGTGTTCAATGCTTATTTTCCCCGCTAAACAAGAACATCCCAAGCTTAGAGATTTCCAAATCAAATATAACTTGTTCTGTGATCCGCAACTCACTGTGTAAATTCTTCCTCATATTTGATTTGTACCTACAAAGCTGAAGCAAGCGTAGAACAGAAATCACTGCTCATGTTGAAAAACGGACAATCTCTTACATCTTTCTCCGTTTATTTCACCATTATATCAATCATAAATACTAAATGGATTCAGTCATTTTCAAAAACATTTATATCCCTTGTTTAAAAAAAAACATTTAAGAATCATAAAGAATAAAATGCTGAAAAAACACACTGGACAGTTCTTACGCTCGGACTTACTCTGATTTCTCATGCTAGCTCTTGTCCCTGTAGTCGCTATTTTCAGCCAAGCTTCCAAATATTCATCAAAGGAGATTCTCCTACAACTCAAAAAACAACATCATTAAAAAAGAAAAAAAAAACCCCACATTTGCTGATACTTTGCACTATTTCAATCAAATAACAAGCCAAAGCACATTAACCTAACGAATGTAGCTAAAATTAACAAAATAGTTTAATTTGAAATATATAGAAATATATTTAAATCAAACCTAGTACAAATTTAGGTTTAAAATTAGTTCATGTGTGTTTTATCATGTTTATTGAAGTTTTACACTTTCTAGCTTGTTCTCATGCTTTCTTTTCCAAAAGGTCAACGGTTCTTTTACATAAAGCAAAGATAGATCAATTAGCAGTCATGCAGAGTCTGGAGCACAGTCCAAACATATTCTATAGGATCCGTCCTTGTACCCACTGCCCTTGAGGGAAAGGGAAGATTGGTGAAAGATAAAAGCAGACAGTGATTCGAGACACTTCAGATAACACTGTACCAACCTGCAACACCGGATGTTCTCTCCGTTCCTAGCTCCTACAGGGGTGAAAGGGTAAACTCAGGTCCCAAATCAGGACTTGAGGCCAGATCCGTATCATTGCGGGTATTTTACATTGAGTATTTGCGTCACAGTTCCTGTGACTGCTGAAGATGCCGAAAGGGTGGCGCTCAGAGATAGGAATACTTTATATTCTTATAAAATCTCAGTAGAAAGCCCTGAACAGCGTAATTAAATAGCATCATGCTAAGATTTACAAATCAATGCACAAGAAGAGAATGTCAGTGCGGCAAAAACTGAAGGAATCCATAAAAAATTAATTTCGAGCTTCGGCTTATGACAGATTCTCACTTCCGTCACGGCAACCGTTCGCCGTCAGCAGTGGAAGAGCAGACCGAAAGTTCTCACCCCTCTCTCCAGGCGGCTTAGACATGGTACTACATGCAGACCAACAGCTGTGCAAGAGAAGGGGGGGGGAAAAAAAAACAATTTGCCACATTAATAAGGCTTCCAAAAAAGCCACACGTTTACACCAACCTTAACTTCTGTTATGAACATATACATTTCCAGGAGAAAAAAAAAAGGCCTGCGTGATAATAATTTTTAATTCATCCTGTACCTTATTAAGCAAAAGTAAGAAACTAATAATTTCGTCGAAATATGATGCCTTCATTCGATAGCGCTCCACAATTTGTCCTCGAAGCCTTTCGAATAGGTTGGAAATGAACCGGATTTATCCACAAATCACCTACATTCTGAAAGTTCGCCGGAAATTAATATATGGATATGTTGTTCTGATGGTTGTTAGGCAACAAGTTTATATCTTTACTGCCATCTTGTGGGAAATTTTTAGTATTACTACAGTGATTCCTGAAATAAAAAGTTGTTCACCGCCCGCTATTAAAGGGAAGGGTGCACCGTGGTAAGCCGCCTCCTTAAGTACTGTCTGTCGTTATGAGTCTAAGTCTTAATTATTCGGTTTTTATCGCCCTGTGCACATACGATATTGTAGGGGAGGCTGGGGAGAGTTGGGCCACAGGGAGAGTTGGGCCCTTAATTTAATAGAACTTGGAAACTGTATTGGGCAGGTGGTGCCATCTAATGGAAGTACTAGGCACTATCTTTTGATTGACATAAGGGACTGCAGAAATTTTGGCTGTCTGTCCATGTTTTTGCAGAGAAGTGCATTTTGACTCAAAAGAGTAAAAACTAGAATTCACAGGAAGCATTTTTATATCTCTTCAATACTATACAGTATACTGTCCTTAGTTATTCTACAAGATAGCTGTGACATTCCTCTTCCATCAAGGTATTGGCCAAATCTGTGTGATATGTTTCCTTGCTAAAATTGTCGCTGAAATAAATATGATGGACATTGGGAGAGTTGGGACACTTGTGGGTGGGAGAGTTGGGCCATATAAAGTTATACCTGGGACGTATATTTTGCTGATAAAGGTTAACTTTTCCTGGAGGGGTTGTATCAGAATTTATTTTGATAGGCCTACATAACCTTTGGTTACAAAAGTTTGTTATCAAGTTGTTCATAATTTGCATTGACATGAGAATGTGACAATTGGAAAATGTAGAATATGTTTCTTAGCAATGCTGTTATTATCTGGTGAAGTTCAATGTTTAAATAGTTACTTTATATAATATCTGGAATTTAATTGTTCACATTTTTGCGAAATTCTTCAACAATTAACAGAACATGTGTTGCAAAAAGTTTCTGTTCAGTGTAGACTTTTGCTAGTGGATTTCTACTAGAATATTGATTTATTTCATGTTCATTGTTATTTCATGAATTTGGAATTTAGATTAGATTTAGATTTAGATTTAGATTTATTGGGCCCCGGAGGGGAAATTCATCTTCACCGAATGTTCATTACAAAGGAGCATTGCACATCACAAAACCACAACAACAACAGTAAACAGCATACAGCAAAAAACAACAGTGCAAAGCAGTGATAATAACAATAAAATGCAATACAGTCACGGGCCAGGCAGACAGATCAGCGGGGCCTGCTGTTCAGGACGGCTATGACTGCAGGGATCAGGCTTTTCCCAAAGCGAGCCCTTCTAAACTTGATTGTTCTGTATCTGCATCCTGAAGGTAGTGGGATGATGTATTGGTGTAGTGGGTGGGTGATATCCTGTACTATGGTATTTGCTAGGCGAGTAATGGACCTGTTGTTTAATTCTGTGAGGTTGGGTGTGGGGAGACCGATGATTTTTTTCCAGCTGTGTTTGTGATGCGTGTGAGTTTGGCCCGGTTGGTGACAGAGAGCATAGTGTAGAAACATGTGGAACAGTACAGAAGGATGGGTTGGATGATGCTTTGGTAAAGTAACAGCAGAAGGTGGGGTGCGACATATAGTCCTTTAAGTTTGCGTATGGCTGACAGTCTTTGTTGGCTTCTTCTTTGAATGTCCATGGTGTGCTGATTAAACTGTTCATATTTTCCTTGCCTGGATGGTTGTTGTGTGTCTATCTTTACTCTCCTGTTTGTGGCCTAACTCTCCTCAGCAGTGGCCCAAGTCTCCCCTGGCCCTGGCCCAACTCTTCTCACTAGGAGGGAGAGTTGGGCCAAAAAACAGTACTTTAAAAGTTGTCTCCCCCTCCTATACATATGCTTGCATTCAGAAACAGCTGATACAGGAAGTGTATTATTGGATGTGTGTGTCATAAGTGCAATTAATGGTTATATGCTGTGAATAGAATTTGCTTGATACGCTAAAAAATAAAAAGTGGCCCAACTCTTCCAAGCCTCCCCTATTCTGACATTGTATTCTGTTTAATGGAGAGGCACTCTCTGCAGGTCGTGCCACACAAGCCTGAGGTGGGTCCTGTCTTCAGGCAGGAGCCAGATTTGGGGAACTATGCCCTTTATATCCCTGCTAATGGCCACACTCGGTGCATCTCCAAGAGTAGGCTACATCCTTCGAAGGCTGCATTTTTAGGGGTGGTCACTTACTTCCATCTGCCAAACTGACATTTAGGGTAAGGGACAAGGTTATATTTAGGGTTAAGTTTAGGGCTAGGATTAGGGTTAGGTGTTAGAGTTAAGGTTAGGGTTAGAGAAACCAGTGACAACTCGCTTAAACCAATGCTGTTTAACGGAGATGAACTGACATTACCTCGGTTTGGTTGATGGAATTAAGTGATAACCCCTAAAAATGCAGCCTTCAAAGGACACAGCCTACACTTTGAGAAGCACCCACTGTGTTGGCAAAAGCATAGCAGCAGCCCCAGGAGTGAGGGTCCAAGTGTAGGACCAGGGAGGAGAGCATTGCTTATGTTGAGTCCCCTGTACTCACAGGAGCAGTCACAGATGATGCAATTTTTCTGGTTATGCTGCACCATCGGATTGCGTAAAAACCATGAATCCCGCTCTTTGCTACCTCAGGAGTGGACAGCTTTGCTACGAAGCCCGCAACTTCAAGCTTTTTATCTCGGTGCAGGAGCCTGCCGCCTTCTCAGAATCTTTCAGGAGCCTCTGTGCTCCTCAGGCTAGGAATTGCAGCTTGTGGGGCTTGGAAGTGGGGTGCATTCTTCCACCAGAGGAGGGCCGTGGCGTAACGATTGATACCTTCCACCTCAACACGTACTGTAATCTTCTCTAGAAGAGCAATAGTCTCTTAATCCTCCTCAGATCGTGTTATCTTCTTTTCGTTTCTAAATGGCAGAGTGTCTACCTGCCAAAGACTCTCAACATTACAATGAAGTTCAGTAGTGGAATTGGCTGGTTGAAGTCATGAGGCAGCTCTTTGGCTGGCGGTATTGTGGCAATCTTCTGGCTGGGGCTTGCAGGGTCCATCCCAAATTGGTCTTGATGGCCTCATGTCCCCCTCGTGATCCACTTTCCTCTAGCTTAATAAATGTGATTAGGTAGGTCTGATCACTGCCAATGAGCAGCTGGGGACTGACTCCTTAAAATGATTCAAGGGAAAAACCTCTCAGGTGTTTGTACCTTCTCTGTAGGGTAGCCACTGGGAACGAATGGTCTGCGAGGCTAAGGTGCTCGGAGGTGAAGGTGCCACTGATGTCATATATCTGCCGTGGATGAGCTGCTGCAGAGATCTTTAAGGAGATCTTGGCTCCATGAATGGTCTCAATGTCCTGCCAGACTGCTCTCAAGGGTAGGTTTTCTGGGGTGCCCTGTATGCCTAGTCTGTTAGCAGCAGTAGACAGGAGCACTGTTCACTCTAAGCCATCATCTAAGCCATCATTTTCACGGTTGAGCTGGAGTCTATACCGGCTGACTCAGGGCAAAAGGCAGAGATCCACCCTAGACAGTTCACCAACTCAGGGTTTGTATACCATTCACTCACATGCTGATCTAGCCTGGCATGCATGTCTTTGGGCTGTGGGAGGAAACAAGAGTACGCAGATGAGAGATTTCTGAGTGACTGGTGCACGCAATCTGGGCAGAGGTATGCAGAGAGTCGCTCTGTTTCGCTCGGCTTCCGGCCTAGACAAGTGGATTGACTTCACCGGTCTTGGTGCTGCGTGCTCTCTCGGACTGGGACCGCTACCTCCTCATTTCAACCACTGAGTCGGAATCCACCGCGATTTTTGGGTCTCTTCTGTTGGCTGGCCGTGTCAGCTGTTCCTCCTTCGCACGGAGGTTGGCTGCCTTGTCAGGTTGCGGTGCTGCTTGGAGGGATCGGTTTCTTCTGCCCCTGATGTCAACTGCCGCCGGACCTGCCGGGATCCCTGTGGCCTTTTGGCCGCCTTTGGCGGTTTTCCTCCATTCATCTTCCCAGTTTGTGGAACTGTTGGTTTGGTGCTGTGGGACATTGGCAGTCGTCCACATTGCCGTGTTGTTCCGTGTCAATTTTGTCTCCTAAATGCGTGGTAGGTCTATGTTTTAATTCTTCCTTGAAAAACTTTTGCCGCAGTGTCAGTCCTTTTTAATAACGATGTCCAAAGCCAGGTTATTATTTGTTGTATTCATGGGCTGTATGGTCAGGATGCACTTCGGTGCTTCCATCGACTTGCCATCACGGTATTTTTCTTTTCGTTTTTACCATTGTGATTGTGTAACTTCTAGCGAGATGACATTTGCTGGTTGTCTTCATAATTCACTAGCACTCGGTAGCACTAAAGGTACTTTCCCTTATGCGCTGTTAATTATCGAGTCTCTCATTTCTAAGACCAGGCACGGTTCTGTGTTTAAAAAAGATCTTTCTAGAATGGGTGTCCAAAATGCAATCTCAAGGCTATGGATATTGTTACTGTTGCTTGTCTCTGGTAATATAAATACTAATCATAAATACTAATCCTGGCCCAGAGCCACTTTTAGATAATTTATGTCAATTGTCAACTCCTTATGAGTTTAGTAACACACATGGTCTGGGTTTCCTCCACATAAATGCAAGGAGCCTTGTACCTAAGCTCGATATTTTGAAAACATGGTTTTTTTTTACCGCTAAACCTGATATTGTTTTAGTTTCTGAAACTTGGCTGAAACCATCAATCACTGATCAAGTAATACACATTGACAGGTACATGTATTTAGAACTGACCGCAAAGGTAGAGCTGGAGGAGTTGCGATTTATATTTCTAACAAATTTCATGGGTCTGTTCTCAAATCCGTTTCGATACCAAGACAGTTTGAGTTCTTGGCTGTTCAGATCATTGTAGCAAATGCCCCTCTCACGGTTGTTGGCTGCTATAGGCCACCATCTGCCATTTATGATTGTATCTCTAATTTAACTGATCTGTTGCCTAATTTAATTACATCCGAATTGATCTTGCTTGGTGACTTAAACTGGGATTGGATGAGTGACAAATCTGCAAGCTTTAAAGCAGGTTTGTGACTCTTTGAATTTAACTGAGCTCATAGACATCCCTACTCGTATTAACTCTACTAAACCTGGCAGTGAAAGTCTTATTGATTTAATTCTTACTAATGCAGCCCATAAGTATGTGGCTATTGGTGTCTTCGCTAATGATATTAGCAATCATTGCTCCATTGCTTGTATTAGAACCACCAAGTTGCCCAAATCCAAGAGACTAATTATACTTCGACGTAGTTTTAAACATTTTTGTGAACAGGCTTTCCTGCATGACTTGGCTTCTGTCAAGTGGCATTTAATATCTTTAATTCCTTCTGTTGATGGTGCTGTTCATTTTTTTTCAGCATCACTTCCTAAAAATCATTAATAAACATGCCCTTCTTAAAAAAATGTGGATTAAAAACAGGTCAAATCCTTGGTTTTCTAGGGAGCTGGCTGATACCATTCATGCTCGTAATAAGCAATGGTCTTTAGCCAGAAAGTCAGGTACAACTAAAGACTGGACCCTTTTTCGTTCCCTTAGGAATAAATGTACGTTCCTTATCAGAAAATCTAAAGCCAATTACTATTTCGCCTTAACCGCTGACACTGGCAATGACCATTCTAAATTTTGGAAAATAGTCAAAACCTTACAAAATAAGAAAGTTGCTGGTCCTCCTCAAAAGCTGAAGGTTAGTGATTCTTGTATTTGGGATAATAAGGAGATGTCTAATGCTTTTAATACTCATTTTAAAAAGGCTGGGCATTTATTTGATGAACAGGGTCTTAGTCATGATCCAAGGCATAATATTAAGCATCCAGGGCAATCAGGCACTTTGTCAACTCTTAATTTTTCTCCCTTTTTAGCCTCTGAAGTTTTGCATGCGCTATCAACTTTAGATCCTAAAAAGGCTGCCGGGCCTGATGGCATTGATCCATACTTTTTAAAAATTGCAGCTCCAATTGTGGCTCAGCCAGTTACAGATATTTTTAATCTATACATTTCCACTCAAACTTTACCTGTTGTTTGGAAACAAGCCTTTGTCTCTCCTCTTTTGAAGGGTGGTGATCCTTCTGATTTAAACAATTATAGACCAATTTTAAATCTTTCTGCCTTGGCTAAGATCTTGGAGTCTTTAATGTCTGACCAGATTAAATTATTTTTAGATTTGCATAATGTCTGAAATCCCATCTGGTTTTAGATCTAAGCACAGTATATGGTTAGCTTTAAAGTCTTCCCCTGATATTAAAGCAGATGCTAATTATTTGTTAGCTTGGACAGTAGATCACCACATATTAAATAATATTCTTTCAAAGGTCGGTTTTGGCCATAGTATGCGAAGTCTTAGATGATATTAAAGCAGCTGTTGATAATAAATTATTTTGTGTTGCATTATTTTATCTGGTTCAATAAAGGATTTGATTGCCTACGTGTATAAGGTGCAATCCTGGTGTTGCAGCTGGATCCTGATGACTGCCGCCATTTTGTCAGTTGGTTTGTCCTGTCCCAGATTCCTAAATACAAGGTTGTCTCCGTACACTTTAGTCAGATGGCCTTCACTAAAAGAGACTTTTGGTTCTGCCAGAGTTATCCTTAAATTTCACACCGTGCAGAATCTGTGTGCCTCTCTTGACAGATGTTACTGGGCTGGACTTGAAGGTGGGACACTGGCTGAGACAGTGCTTAGTACTGTGGCAGTTGCAGCAAAAAGGTTTGAGCTTGATCTCCTTCCCTTTCTCCACAGTGAAAGACTTAGCAGGTGGAGCCGACTTGTCTTCCTTTAGTGGACTCCACTAGCTATGAAGGATGGCTGCCATACGTGGCTGGGTGAAGTGGTCCCTTTGCTGCACTTGCGTGTAGCTGGGCATACGCTGTAGTGCAGGATTAAGTTTGGGCTGACGGTCCCCAAAACACTTAAATGAGCCCATTCTGGATTGCACTGGGTTGGCTGTATCTCAGCATAATGTGAGTGGTATATGACTGGCTCTGACGGATGGGGCTCTGGCTTTATAGGGTGTGAGGATGAGGTATAGCCCTTGATTATCTGCAGCTCATTTATCATCTTTTCTAAAAGGGCCGCCATACCATCTCCAGATGCTGATGACTTATTTTGACCTCTTTCATACCTGGCAGAGTTGTAGCCTTTTTCAGCTGGAGGTTCTCAGCTGTGCTAGGCTTGAGTAGGGACTGGCCCATGCTGAATCCAGGTAGATGATTTGTCAAATCATTTATACGTGTATTATTTGTTATGGCCCCAATTTGTTATGGTGTCAATTTGTTATGGCTCCACGGACAGCAAGGGATGACAGACAAAATTCTTAAACTTCAACAGATTTAATTAAACAAACACTTGGAACTAATCTACAATCTACCCTACTGACCAAGATTGAAATAAAAAAAGAGATATTTACAGTCCCCTGGTAATTGAGATGGACTGCTGTGTTACGATGTCCTGGGACAGGAAAATGCTCCAACGCAGGCAAAAATCAACAAAAAGCTTCACAGGTCTTGAAAAGAGTGACAGGTCTGGTCAAATGTATCCTTCCACAATTTCAATTTCTCCTACTACCCTTACTCTCTCAATTTTTCTCCTTATATACTCTTTTCCAGCCCCCTCTGAGGCATGCCCAGGACATGCCCCAAACCTAGCTCCAGACTGAGCTTAACAAAATAAATGTCAATACTGCCATCTAGTGGCTTTTTTTTTCCACATTACACCTCCATTCCAAAAGGGAAAAATTTTGACTCATAAAGGCAAAATTTTTCTTTTCAATACAAAAATGGTTAAGTAGACACTTGTGTATATATATACATATAATACAATATGCTAATAAACACGTGATATATATACACATACTCAAACACGGGATAAGCAATCAGCAATTACATTGTCAGTACCCTTTACATGCTTAATTTCCAAGTCAAACTCCTGTAAAATCAAACTCCAATTCAACAATCTCCGATTCTTGTTTTTCATCTTACTCAAAACATTAACGGATTGTGGTCAGTATATACAATCATTGGCTTTTGCCCTGTACAAACATAAACCTCAAAGTGTTGTAAGGATAGAACCAGAGCCAACAGCTCCTTCTCAATTGTGGAATAGTTCTTTTGGTGGCGATTGAACTTCCTGGAGAAGTATGCCACGGATGCTCAATGTCATCAGAGTCACTTCTCTGTAGGAGCACAGATCCACAAGCTTGGTCGCTAGCATCGACCGCCATGGAGAACGGTTTGTTGAAGTCAGGAGATTTGAGCACGGGAAGTGACACAGCAGAGACTTCAGGCGATCGAAGGCTCTTTGGCATGCTTCATCCCAAGTGAACTTTACGCCTTTCTTCAGTTGGTTGGTGAGACTGAGAGCAATCTCAGCAAAGTTCTTGCAGAACTTGCGGTAGTACCCGATCATTCCAAGGAAGCGGCGCAAAGCTTTTTGTTGTCAGGAACTGGAAAGTCCATGATGGCTTGGACTTTAGCATTTATGGGTGCCACCTTACCCTGGCCTATGAGGTAGCCAAGATACGTGACAGTAGCACAACCAAAGTCACTCTTGTTCAGGTTAACAGTCAGGTTAGCCTGGGTCAAGCGCTGGAACAACGTCTCTACATCTTTCAGATGTTCTTCGCACGAGTCACTCCATGTGATCAGGTCGTCGATGTGCACGCGCACCGTGTGTGGCAATCCGGCGATTGTAGACTGTATCATCCTTTGGAACATGGCTGGGGCATTTTTCATGCCAAAGGGTAGGACTTCATACTGGTATAACCCAGATGGTGTGGCAAAAACAGAGATGCTCTTGGCCCTCTCAGTTAAAGGCACACACCAATAACCCTTCAATAAATCAATCTTGGTCAGAAACTTTGCTTGCCCTACTCTATCGATGCAATCATCAATCCTAGGTATTGGAAACACATCAGTTCTAGTTACAGCATTGACTTTTATGATAATCTGTACAGAATCTAGTACTTCCATCAGGTTTTGGAACTAGAACACAGGGTGAACTCCAATCTGAGTTAGAGGGTCTGATAATATCATGTTCTAACATATACTCAACCTCTTTCTCAGCAATCTTTCTCTTTTCAGGATTCATCCGGTACAGATGCTGTTTTATTGGTTTGGCATCACCAACATCTACATCATAAAAGGCTATAGAAACTCTCTTTGGAACATCAGGAAATAGATCTTTATATTTCTTGATCAACCTCTCAAACTGATCTTTCTGTGAGGGTTCTAAGTGCTGGAGTTTTACATCAAGATTTTGCAACACTTCAGAATTTGACAATTTACATGAAAGAACTTCAGCTTTAATTCTAGGTTCATCATCTTGAAACTCTCCCTCATCTTCACAAGTCTCGGCCATAGGAGGATCTGAAGTGACAGCTGCAACCCTAGCATTCCTATCATGATAAGGCTTCAGCATGTTCATGTGACACAACTGTTTTGGCCTTCTCCTATCTGGAGTCTTCACAATGTAATTGAGATCATTGAGTTTTGTCAGAATTTCATAAGGACCATGAAATCTAGCCTGCAATGGATTGGACTGCAAGGGAAACAACACAAGGACCTTGTCTCCTGGTTTAAACTCACGGCTTCTAGCCTTATGATCATACCAAGTTTTCATTTTTCCCTGACTTGATTTCAAGTTCTCTTTGGCTAGGTCACAAGCTGCACGCAGTCTTTCCTTGAACTTGCTAACATAGTCTAACAGACTGATATGCGGCTCTTTCTCTTGCCATTATTCACTCAACAATAGCAAAGGTCCTCTCACTTCATGGCCAAACACTAGCTCAAACGGACTGAATCCAGTAGACTCCTGCTCTGCTTCTCTAGCTGCAAACAACAGCAAATGAACACCTTCATCCCAGTCTTTCTCATGGTCATAACAATAAGTCCACATCATTGTCTTGAGAGTGGAATGAAACCGCTCTAAGGCACCCTGACTCTCTGGATGATAGGCACTGGAAAGAATCTGCTTCGCACCTAGTTCATACGCAACCTGCTGAAACAATCCGGACGTGAAATTGCTACCTTGATCTGACTGAATTTCCCTGGGAAGGACAAACAACGTGAAGAACTTTATCAAAGCCTTCGAGATTGCAGTTGCCTTGATGTTGTGTAGAGGTATGGCTTCAGGGAATCTGGTAGATGCACACATGATTGTCAACAAGTACTGATTTCCAGATCTAGTCTTGGGTAATGGACCAACACAATCAACGATGACCTTGGAGAAGGGCTCCCCAAGTGCTGGGATAGGCTGCAATGGAGCTACAGGTGGGTCTAACTGGTGTTTTCCAACTACCTGACAAGTGTGACAGGTTTTGCAAAAGTTGGAAACATCTTTCCGAAGTCCAGGCCAGAAGAAGTGTTTCATGATCTTGTCAACAGTCTTGTTAACACCAAGATGACCTCCTAAAGGCAAACTATGAGCCATTGTTAAGATCTCATTCCTGTAGACCTTCGGAACAACAATTTGCTCGACCACTGCCCAATCTGCATTGGCAGGGATATCAGGAGGGCGCCACTTCCGCATCAACACTCCATCCTTGAGATAATACCCAACTGGAACTGCATCTATTTCTTCATCAGGAAGGGCTCTCTTCTTTAGTACCCAAATTTCAGGATCATTGGTTTGCTCCTGAATCAACCGCTTTCTGGACAGAGACAAGTCTCCAGACACATCAGAATCACCAGACCCATCTGGCTGGCTGAACAGAGAACTGATAAAAGTGTCTGATAAGCCCTCAAACGGAGAAACCATAGTAGGCTGAACAGAGTCATGAGGCGAACCACCTGAGTCATGACGATTCAATGTGCTGGACGGCACCACATCATCTTCTTCTTGAGCCTTCTTGGCCATAGCACGGGTCTCTGCACAGGAAGGATACAGAGATGGGTCTTCATCGCCATCTTCAGTGCTCGGCTGTGAAGTAAGATGAACAGGGGGAACTACATTGCCCCCAGCCAGGTCATTGTCTAGCAACAGAGAAACACCCTTGATAGGTAGACTTGACATAAGTCCCACCTTTACCTGTCCTGTTACCAAAATTTGACTTCAAGAATACAGAGCGCAGGGGTACGGATACAGTCCTCCCTTCGATACCTTGTATATGAAATCCCCAGAAGCGGTCTCATCACGTAAATCCAAGCAGTCCATCAACAAAAGTGACTGAGAAGCTCCGGTATCCCATAGGATATATATGGGGACAGGAGGGGAATGCTCATTCAGAGCCACAAATCCCTCTGACACAAATGGAAGAAATTCCTCCCTCACAAAGTCAGCAGTATCAGGCTTCTTAGCTTCACAAGGAGCAGGCAATTTAGCAGATCGGTCATCTACTACAGGGGTTTCTAACCTTGTCTTCACAAAGGCATTGGGTTTGGTATCCTTTTCTTTTTCTTTCTTAGCTTTAAGCAACCAACAGTTAGTTGTAACATGACCAGATTTCTTGCAATAATTGCAAACTAGACCACTTTTGTCACTATCAGCTTTCACACTTTGATCAGACCTTTGACTGGATTTCTGAGCACCATCACCAGATTTGTCTTTGTCTTTGGGTGAGGAATCTTGGGTATCACCGTTACCTTTCTTCTGAAATTGGGACCATCTATTGTTACTGCTAGACTGAAATTTGGACTTATGTGTGAGAACATATTCATCTGCAAACTTAGCAGCTGATTGCAAATTCAGTGCTTGCTTCTCATTAAGGTAGGTCTTAATATCATCCTTGACACAGTTCTTGAATTCTTCAACTAACACCATCTCTTTTAGTGCGTTGAAATCATCCTTGACCTCCATAGAAGTACACCAGCGCTCAAAGCAAACCTTCTTCTCGTTAGCAAATTCCACATAAGTCTGATTGTCAGATTTCTTCAGACCTCTGAATTTCTGTCGGTAAGCCTCTGGAACCAACTCATAAGCTGTCAAAATAACCTTTTTGACAACCTCATAATCAGAGGAATCATCTGCAGACAAAGCCGAATAGGCTTGTTGAGCTTTACCCTTGAGGACAGTTTGCAACATCAGAGGCCAGTGTTCCTTTGGCCACTGACAACTCTTAGCTACCTTCTCGAAGCACTGGAAATACTTATCAACCTCCTTCTCCGGGAATGGAGGCACCAGCTTTACCTCCTGGCTAGCACAAAATTTGTTTTCAGCTTCCATTTTAATTTTTAGTAGCTTGATTTGGAGCCTTTCTTCTCTAATTTTTCTAAATTGAAATCTCTCTGTCTCTGTCTCTCTCTTTCTGCTCTTTCCTCTCTTTCAATCTCTAGCATTTTTAATTTAAGTTCCATTTCTACATTTGGATTTTCCACTGGAAACTGTTCCAGATCTCCTGGTGCAAACACATTTTCATCAATGTAATATTCAACAATCTCTCTAGCCAGTCTTGCTTTTCGCATGGCTGGTTTTACATCTGTCAGCTCTAACTGTCTGCATATTTCTAGCAGTTCTGTCTTATTAAAAGACTTCAAAACCTCTACGGTTGGTGATGCCAAGAAATCATCCATTGCTGTTGATCTGTCAATATAGATCTAGGAAAATTCAAAAAACAATTTCACAATTTGAAATTTTAGATTTTCAATAAATGACTCGCACAATGGTCTATCCCGGACCCGAGCCCCCAATTTGTTATGGCCCCAATTTGTTATGGCATCAATTTGTTATGGCCCCACAGACAGCAAGGAATGACAGACAAAATTCTTAAACTTCAACAGATTTAATTAAACAAACACTTGGAACTAATCTACAATCTACCCTACTGACCAAGATTGAAATAAAAAAAAGAGATATTTACAGTCCCCTGGTAATTGAGATGGGCTGCTGTGTTGCGATGTCCTGGGACAGTAAAATGCTCCAACACAGGCAAAAATCCACAAAAAGCTTCACAAGTCTTGAAAAGAGTGACAGGTCTGGTCAAATGTATCCTTCCACAATTTCTCCTTGCAATTTCTCCTACTACCCTTACTCTCTCAATTTTTCTCCTTATATACTCTTTTCCAGCCCCCTCTGAGGCATGCCCAGGACATGCCCCAAACCTAGCTCCAGACTGAGCTTAACAAAATAAATGTCAATACTGCCATCTAGTGGCTTTTTTTTTTTTTTTTTCCACATTACATAATGAACTGAATGGTTGTGGGGAGGAATGTTGCGTCATTTGTGCATATTGATGGACTGACTGTGTATGGACAATGATGGACTTTCATGCTCTATGGAACTTTTTGATTACTCTCTAGCCTATATTGGGCTGTGGGTTCAGGTGGTCCTGCCCTGCTTCAATAATGACTAATTGCTGACGGACTGTCTCCAAATTGATGTCATGTGGGGATAGGTTGTGCTTTCCTTTAAAACGGGTGGGCTGAACGTTCTCGGGGCGGCGACAGAACGGGAGGACACACGGAAGTACTGACGAAGTGCCGGGAGTGCTGCAGATAGCTTGATGCTACACAAACTAAGTATTTCTGAAAGGAATGATTGAATTTGGGTAGTCTTACCTGTGTGTTGAGTTGAGCGGTCCGAGTTGCTGTCTTGCTGTGTCCTGATCCCCGGTTTGTTGCAATTGTTGCAGTGCGGATGAGGCCACGGAGACTCCATCGGCATTGCAGATCAGCTGGGAGAAACAAGTGTGGGTCCAGCGAGAGTGGCAATTCAACGTTCTCAACATCTTGATAAAGGGAAGTCCTCCTTGCTTTGTGTATTCTGGGCAACGCATATTCCAGAAAGTGATCTCCATTTGCTGCAAGTTAGCAGCCATCTGAGACGCGGTTTGTTTGTTCCCTGAAGCTTGGGATCCCTGCTGGACGACTCGTGTTGATGACATCACCCCCTCGTAGGGACTTCTGGAATCCCCACGCAACGCCAGCTCCAGAGTGAGGTTTCATTGGTCCGGACCCAGACTGCACTGAGAGGACTGTTTTCGTGAGTCATTGAGCCGGTTGACATTGGGATGGGTGTGGACTTCTTTTTTTAAATTTATTTATACTGGTCGGAGGGGCTTGCCTGACCAGTATCCATTTCTTGTGCTTTTGGACTGTTGGGAAGGGAGGCTCCGCCCCTAGGAGCGGCATTGCCATCCTTGCCCTTATTCTCTGCTGCTCTCCTCTTGGCTTTGTGTGGGGTCACAGATTTGAGTGCAAATTTTGCCATTGAGTTTTACTGTGGGTTATTCTGCAATAATGAATTGATGTGTGACATTTTGCAAGTGTGTATATTCATTACAATGTATTTATTGGTGCATCTATTTATTGATTTAGTCTAGACATATGGAGTGTCAGTCAGTGTCAGTGTGCTGCTGTGGTGTGTGTGTGTGTCCCTGCCCCCTAGTGGTATATAACATCTACTTCCCCCTTCTGCACAACAGTGTTTTATGACTGTATTGTATCAATAAATATTGTTTAAAATGATCACTGACTCTGGCTTTGTCTGTGGCTTGGGAGGATTTGAGCTATTGGGATATTGGCACAATTGTAGCTTGACATTAGCTGTGGTTATCAATCCTAATACTGGAGGTGAATTACGAATGGGAGAACAGGTAGGCTTCTCCTATTAGTTGCCTCTCTTCTACTGGTCCCTCTTTGGGCCTATTCACATGCTGTGCCATATAATGCAGGTTGGGCATTGAGGAGGCAACAGGCCTCAGACTGAGGGAACCATTATAATTAAACCAGTGGTCAGGTTAGTACTAATGCTGCTATAAATAGGCATACTAAGACTGCTATCAATAATAATTATATAAAAATAACTAAACAATACAGTGGGCTCAAATTACTGGCACCCCTGACTGGCAATGCACAAACAATACTTCAAAAAATTCTAAAATATTTATAAAGAAACTCTAACAACATGTGAGAAATATACATGTTGATATTAATATTCCAGTGGAACCAACGAAAACCATTTACTGGTTTAATTAAGAATCAATTTCCTCCAAATCAAGGTTTCACAATTAATGGCGTCCTTAAAGAATATTGCATATAACATCTACCTAGCGGTGCGGTCTTGGACTTTATTGCAGAAGGCCTTGTTCAGTATCAACGTCTTCAAGCCCTTCATCTCATTGGCAGCATCTGAGTTCAGTTCTTCACAGTTATACCTGTCAAGTAGTGCCAGAGATGCCAAGTCTCACGTATTCGGCGTAGGTCTCACACATTTTTTAGGCTTATTCACCGTAGTCCACAATTATTCAGTGAACGCTTATTAATGAGATTCTCACACCGAATTAAAATCTTTGTGCACTGAAGTTTCAGTTTTATTTGCTTAAAGGTGAACCTCACCACAAGTAACATGGAAAGCGATTATGACTCCGGACTTCTCATGCTTCTCTTTACTCAGGGATTGGAAACAATGCATGTGTTTCATGATTGTTTAAATGAAATAAGACCATTTGAAACGTCTTTATGCAATTCCGTTGCTTTCAATCCCTCAGTAAAGACAAGTGTGAGAATTCCCCAGTCATAATCGATTTCCGTGTCACTAGTGGGGAAATCCACCGTAATGCACGTGAAACTGATTAACTTAATGCACAATGACTTAAATTCCGTGAGTGAGTTTCTTCAGTGTGCGTTGATTGAATAATTGCTGACTACTGCACAGGAACGGGAATGCCACTAAGAGGCGAGAGACTCACGCAGAATGCATGAGACTTGGCATCTCTGTAGTGCACAGATCATGCTGCACTGTTTTTATACCAGAACAATTCCTATTTGTTCCTTTTACAGAAAAGCAAAATTTCTCGAATGAAGTCAAGGGGTCTCATTTGTAAACGGTGCATTCACTCAGAAATGATGCATATGCCACTTTCTTCAGAGATTTTGGATTTATAAAAACAAGCTTGACAATAAAAAACAAGCAAAATTCATACAATGAGGCACATATGAAAAATTCCAAGCTAATCGCAATTAATTAAAAATAAAAATTGCATCCACAGTTTTACAAATTAGTATTTTTTACTACACACTGTTTTAGTTTTTAAACGTGTTCTATTTTGGTTTCAAATCAGCTCAAATCTTTATAAATAAGACCCCAGTTTTCAAATTTTCGCAAGCTATTTAACGATTGTCAGTGGACAAATTTCAATAACCCTTAAAGCCAACTTTGCGTGACGGAGAGAGGTGTGCTGGTTTTCTCTTATGCATAACTGCTCAGCTCATTTCTGCATTTTTTATAGTTCAACCACTGGAGGGCAGTAGATGTCAGGTACTACCTTGTGAAAAAATGTCCTCAGAATTTTCGAATGTGGTCCTCCAAGGGCTTCACCCAATATCTACACCTGCAGTCTTTGTACTTGGTCAAGTGGCGACTGGGGTGACATATATACTGGATCTGGCAAAAGTGTATCAGTAGCTGTAAAGACTGCAAGTGCACTGAGGTCCTGTCATTTCACATTGGGACTCACGGATTTCACAGGTGGGCTTAATTCTCAACCTCTCCACGCAGCCAACGCAAGGCTCGGCTCCAACACATTCTCATCCCGACTTGTTATATAGTGACGCAAAACCAAGCGTCGACAGAGGTGTACAGTAACGAAGTACATGCACTTCGTTACAGTACTAAAGTAGTTTTTTTTTTTTTTTTGAGGATTTGTACTTTACTTGAGTTTTTTTTTTAACCGGGACTTTTACTCTACTGCATTTGAAAGATAAAAAGTATACTTTTACTTCGTTACTTTGACACTGGCCACTTCGTTACTCGTTACAAATTAAAATATGAATGTAATTCATCAATTAAGGATTATCTGGATGTGGCATGTTCGAGAAGAACAACTGTCCCCGGCAGCGCTTTGTGCAGATATGTCCGCCAGCGGACATGGAGCTGCAAACTTATGCATGCAGTTACAATATTCTATCACTAGATGGCACACCCGGATCAGTTATTGAATATTCACAAGCAAGCCTAGCTCGAACAAGGTTTAGAATATGGACCATAGATATATATATATATATATATATATATATATATATATATATTATATATATATATTTAGAACACTAGATTGCTGATGACATCATATTTACATTACACAAAGTGAAGCACCCGGCCGCCATATTGATACACCCAACTTCTTCATAAAAATGAATGGTTTCCTACGAGGCAAATTTCAAATAAGTTAATATAATCGCTGAAATGCGGAGATGTGCAGCTGCGTTTTGCAGCAATATTCATTTGAAGGGCTGTAATAAATCGTTTCATGCGTAAGTTAACGTAGAGACGCAAATTTATCGACGCTTGGTCAGGTAGCGTCACTGTATGACGAGTCGGGATGAGACTGGGCTCACGCAGCAAACTGGGTGAAGAATTTGAAGTCTGAAGATGGGTGCATAACGACATCAACAACTTGTTTGACTTGACAACAAAAAGCTCAGTTTTTGTAGTAAACATTTTAAATGCAGCGTGACGAAAATCTGTCATTCTGATGTAATTCTGTTGATAATACTGAAGATGCATTAGTTACATTACCTGTCACTAAAGTTAGTCTTAGAAGTGTGTTTAGGGTCAATATCATGTTAAAAATAAAATCCCTGACCAATCAGTCTCTTTCCAGATGCAATGCATGGCTCACAAGGATGCTGTGATACATCTTTTGCTCCTAGATTCTGTTGATTTTTAAGAGATTACCAGCTCCTTTCGAGCAGACTGAACCCCAAACCATAATATTACCCCCTCCATGTTTTGCTGAAGGGGTTAAACGGTCATTTTTGAAACATTCTCCATCTTTACAGTGCAAATAAATTCTGCATTTGGATGAGAAAATTTCGAAAGAGAAAATTTGAGAAAAATTCATGCTCTGCAAGAGTCAAAATATTTAATTTGTAACACCTGTCAATTGTTATAAAAATTGATGCTTTTTGTTTATAACCCATATTTTTACCTCAATGTACTTGTGGGAATGCTTTTTTTGTTCTCATTGCCTGCAATAGCATTTTTCAATACATTTTCACCAAAAATGGCAGAGAAGTGATATATTAGGACCCCTTTTAGACAATAGTGGTGGTGTATAATCATCACTGCACACGACTGTAATTTCATGTAGAGGCTTGTTTCTTTATCCCTTATAGTGGGCACTAAGATCACAAATAGAAACAGATTATGTCAAGTTACCAATGCAAGCTAAATGCTGCTTTTGGATATCTGGAGATTCTGACAACACATGCAATTTGCACAGAGTACACAAGCCATTACTAATGTCATCATGTTTTATTTCTTTTCAGTATTATTGACGAGCTAAGAAAGGCATTATAAAAGAACATAGTATATACTGAATGTTTTCTGTATTTGTGTACATGTCGGCCAAAAAGAACATCCCCGTGGTGAATAAAAATTCTGTTGGCATGATAATCTCACAAAAAAAGCCAGTTATACTTTGAATATCACGCACTGTCTACTCTTTCGTTCCCCCAAATTAAAAGGATATTTGGCAAAAATAAAGTATTTGTTGAATTTGCCTATATTTGAATTTGGAAAAAATATCATTCTCACTTGTGATTACTTGAAAAAGAGGGTGCCAGGGAAACCCAGTTTCAGGGATGTGGAGTTTATTAAATAAAGAGTGAAGGGGTTACTAAACAAAACAATACAATACAATACAATACTTTAGGAGACCATAAAGGGGAATGCTCTAAACACAATGGGGGAATCCGGACAAAGGCCTACTGCCCAAATGAGGGAAAACTGAAGTATAAATACTCTAAGGTACTTAATAACTAAAGGGAAAACAGGTGCGGATAATCAAGAATGAAGGAAGCAGATAATTGAATAATTAGGGCAGGGCTGGTTGTCAGGGGAAAGGAATGCAACAAGGGAGGGGCATTGCGTTCCTATAGCACGACGCCATCACTTAGTGCCCAATCTCAAACCGGTACCTATCCACTCGCCCTATCCACTCCCCCTCCGTTTGCGCGTTTCCCGCGGAGGATCCGCCACATTGAGTGCCATCCCAAACCAATTAGCGCGGATTGTAAGCGGCTCATTAAACCCCCGCAGCGAGTCTACAACGATGCAAGCTTTCAAACCACCCTCCTTTCAATTGCAGCACTTATTTTGTGTCAGGGACGGAAGAAACGCTGCATACATGTACTGTTGGAATGTAGGGCATATGAGGAGGAAAGGAGGGCACTGAGAACAGCAGCAGAGAAAGCAAACATTAACTTGAACTTAGGGAACCTACTTGGGGCAGGGTCAATGGTGATCAGTCCTCTTATAGCATTTCTGAAGGATACAAGTGGAGAGGATTTAGGTTTTTTTTTTTTTTTTTTTTTCGCCTGCTTATCTATTGTCTCACACTCCAGTCCAATCGGTGGCGGTAAGGCACCTTTCGGTTCGCAGCCGCCAGAAAACCCCATTGAAGAAGAAGAAGAAGAAACGCTGCATATCTACAAATGTCAGTTCCATGTGGCTATTTCAGAAGAATAAGTAAAACATTACCTAACCTCAAACGGACATTTGATTGACTATTTCATGCGCATATCACGGAACTAAAGGTTACATTGTATTTTGAAATGTACGTGCAGATGTGCACTCGAGAAAACACTGTGTGAGTAGTTTTATTTATTGAATTAATGACTGCTCTTTTTCACAATGTGCCATTTCATGCACAAACGCTTTCATCTTTGTCAATGCTGTGTATTCAATTTTTTAAATATAAATTTTATTTAATTATATTACCCTCTCAAAAATATTTTGGGTAAGGAATGTAAAATTAGGGAACTGGACCGTCGTATACAATGCAACGCACTTATCGGTAGGCATGGTGATGATTACCTCCGTTTACCGTTGGATGAAGGGTAAGGGCATCCAAAGGTTTGAACACGTTTTTAAACCCTCCCCCTTAATGAAGCTCCCTCCATAGCAGTGAGGGAGACTTCATATAGAGTGACACTCGGTAGTGAAGTGCTAGTGGATAGGGGCCGGTTTGGGATTGGGCCTTACACTGATGACCAGCACCAGCTTGTTTTTTTGGCATATCCCTGCTTGTATGCAATCCAGAAAGTGTCTGCCAAATGCCTTATCAAAAATGTAGACATACAAGACTGATCAAAAGTTTGGGATCATTATCACAAAGGCCAAGCTTACATGGAAGAAAATGTGTTCCTGCTAGACCATGACCCAAAACAGTGTCCACGTTCTGCAAGGACGGTCTGGAAGTGGTCAGCTCAGTTGCATGATTTAAACCCCATGGAACTGTTATTGGATCCCCTGGACGATTAATTTCATGAGGTGCATCCATCTTCAAATGCACACCTTTGGGAAATATTGCAGTCCACGTGGCAATCTATTGAGAGTGATACCTCAGTAAAATTCAAATCCTGAATGTCAATAACTGAAGAGCTCAGTGCTAAAAGTACTTAAGGCACATTTACATACACCTTGAGGTAAAGATGGGGAAATGTATTTTATAGTTACCTTAGTCCACTGCCTCAATTTTCTCAAAACAAACATTTTTAGATGAACGTACATTTTGCACTGGAGTCTTCAATTTGAAAATGGTGATATCGTGAATACTTAAATATGAAATCACTGAAACAGAAAAGTATAACACTGTTATTTTTCATGTGAAAACAATTTTTTGCTCCCAAATGCTTGAAATAATAGACCTAAAAACTCATTTTGGTGTTTCGTGGACAGTTTTCATGCCTGAATAACATTTTAGAAGTACTGCTATTTGCCTTCTGTACTTCCTTTCAAGCTCAAGATCAGGATGGAGTCTTCATTTATGCAGTGATAACTGATACTTAGGAGCAACACTTTAAGGAATCAAGAGATCAATTATCATTTAAATGTGGCCTAAGCCCTCCAGGGCACAAGGGGTCACTAAATGAGTTTATGAGTTTGAAAATGATCCTAACCAAGCACCATCACCTTCACAGTCCCAAGATCTCAAACTAGCAACTCAGGATTTTGAAACATGTTCGACAGTGCAGTTTGTCACTGTCATCAAAACACCAAATGAGTGAATATCTCATAGAAGAAAGGTACCGCATCCCTCCAGTAAAATGATACACTTGTAGACTCTATGGAAAGGTGTATTGCTGCTAATCTGGCAGCTTGTGGTGGCCAGCACCCTAAGACTGTTTTTATCAATTTTTTCCACGAGTACATGATATATGTAAATAATCATGAAGAGCAATCTATGTCTTATAGCTAAAGTTGATTTCATTGTTTCAGAAATCATGGCAGATCAAAGCCAAAAGTGCTTTATTGGTGCTTTAAGTCTGAAGTACCAATCAGTCAATGAAAAGATAATCAAAATCAGCAGAGGCACAATGAGACAAACTGAAAGAAAAGCAGCCACTAGAGAGCAGTGTTATAAAGAATTTGTCCACAGTTAAGTTACCCATTCTTAAGCTATTTCATTTGAATTATTTTAATTGCTTTGCATCACTAACTGGTTTCAAGCTATTCTTTCCACAGTTTGACATCACTATTTCATAAATTTGACTTGTTCACAAAATTCATGAGCCAGTATATTTTTATTCAAAGAATGACATGAAGAATAGATGCTTACAGAAACTTTGGGCTGTACAGGCAACTCTACTTTCTGTACCTCACTCTTTCATTAATATAATCAATGCCCATTTTTGTCACTCTGGCAGCCTGCTCTCTTTCTCTCTGTGCCGCCTTCTTCATCGCCTCCCTCTCTTCCCTCTGCCAGGGCTGGATGGGTGTAGACTCTTCCAAGACAAACTTTATTGGGGAGCATCCGTTTTGGGGTAGGCATGGGGAGGACTGCCAGTAGCTGGAAGCTTGCTCACCTCTCTCAGACACCTCAGCCTGTGAACTTGGTGCAGCCGTGTTTATGTGGGGTCTCTCTCTTGCTAGCTGTGGCACAGAGCCAGCTGAGGGGTTGCAAGAGCTGCGACACTGCACCAAGCTTAAGGTTCTGTCTCCTGGAATGGTCGTTTTTTTAGCATGGTTCTGGAGCCCAAACTGAACATCCTCCTCGCTTATGCCTCTCTTATTATTCTGTCCCAGCATGAGGCTGCCAGACCTTGCCTTGAGCCTTTGGGAGAAATCAGGCCCAAGGTTGTCTTTTGGGAGGCTGGAAAGAGCTGGGCTTTCTACTTTTGTCCCCGAGGCAGTGAAAGACCCTGATAGACTCCGCTAAGCGCTCACGCAGGTGGCTCTTGAGCGGGCCTACTTTACTTGGGACCTTTTTCATCGCAAGATTAGGGAGCCCATCATACCCTAGAAAAACAGCAATTTTCCATTAGTTTTATCCACTGCAGTACTTGAATTGTGACCTTTTTTCAGATAGTTTAGCTCAACTAATTAGAGTTAAATGAGGAACTATTTTTTGAAATTGCCTATCACTCATCAGTAAGACCTCTCAAATGTTAATGTTAAGATAAGTAAAATCTCTCAGATGTTGGTGTAATCTAGTAACAGTAAGAATCAGTGGTGTGTCAATGTAAGTGGTTCCGATAGTACTAATAAGCAGTAATCATCATGGGTAAGCGAGTATCATCATTATACAGATAAAATTTTAATTTTGCTGGTCAGAGTACCATCCTAACATTTAAGAGGGTAAAACTTCTCCCAACTTCGGCACGTGTATGAGATTTAGAGGCAACAAAGTAAATCAGAAGTAAATTGTAATTTTTCATGGTTTACTCACCTCTTGCGGAATGTAGGTGTAGGTTGTTATACATATCTAAATTGTTTTTGTCTCGTCAGTGCTGTAATCTTCTCTTGTCCGACGTTAAGCAATCTTAAGTGAAGCTGATTTCAAAACACTTTATCTTAAAATTGCTTCACTGAGTTCTATTGCGTGTGTGCTGTTCTGTGATGTCACAGTCAGTAATGCTTCAATGATGTCACAGTGACATCTTACAGTGATTTCAGAAACCAATCAAATCAAAGCCTTTAATTGAATTTTCCGGACCGCGAAATTTTTTTGTGCACCAGAGTTCCAGATACCGCTTCTACTTTATTTACATACAGCCAATCACAATCAAATTTCGTATGCGGGCGCACTCTCAGCTGTGAGTGACGCTATCTTTGGTTGTAACATATTACCAGCTAGCCAGCTTACTGGGTAACGTTAGCTTCAAGCACATCATTTACTGAAACTAACGTTAGCTTCAAGCACATCTTTTACTGAAACTGTCTGAACACGATAATTGGCCGGTTAGTCTGCTAGTCTCGCCCCCGAGAATTGTCCTCAGCTTTTTCTCCGCTGATTAGGAACCCAAGTTAGCCAGCTAGCAGTCGCGCATTTATCAGGCCTTGGCATGTTCGGTTAGCTCCTCCAACTCTGATTAACAGTTTCTGTCAACTGTACACAAGCACGCGGTGATGGCAGAGAAGTGTTTGTTGCGCGCTCGTAACACAATGTTAGCGATCGCATACTATGTGTGTGTGTTTTTTTTTTTTTCAAGATTATATAGCCATCTTCCTAGCAAGCTATCGATAGTAAAGAAAAATATTTGGAAATAACCATCATATTTAGGCAATGTGATTTGGTTTTCACCCTAGCTACCTTCCTTAGCTAGCCGTTACATCGACTGCTCTTGTGCTAGCTAGTAAGCTAGATATCGTCCTAAAAATCGGTGTGTTTTGGTTTTTGCCCGAACTGTTTACTAACTTCCTGTCCAGGGAAGTAGTAAAAGTTAGGGTAAAAGCTAAAGCATATCGCTTGAATATGTCTTAATTAATTACCAAGATTTTCCTTAGCTGACGGTTACTAGCTGTAGCCCGCTGGATGGCTTTATTATGGTAAGATTAGCTTACTACGCGATCGCATACAATGCAGTGTGGCCCCATGCCATAATCAATAAACAGGCATTTAAGTTATTCCAACTTTATGCACAGTTTCAGTGTTGCCAGATGAAAAAACAGCAATATCGTACAGGAGCTTTGAAGTATTCGTATTTTACAAAAAGCTATCGTGCATGTACAGAAACGTAAGCAATTCCCGAAATACCACAATGCTTTGCCCCGCACAGAGCACTGATGCGACAAGGCGTGTTATGCAAGACTGCAACTGTGTGCCTCACACAACATAGTCAAGTGCAGTCCATAACGCGAAATAGTACTTCCGTTTTTTGCCCTTCAAAACAAAAGCGGCAATCTACATACAGCGTCAGTATTTTGCCACAGGAAAATAAGGTAACTCAAAGCATTTAGCACAAAAGCAGCTAAAAAGACACGATAAACGAGCCGCAAGCCGCATGCGCGAGCAGGGTGAGAGGTGATGATTTGATTGGCAGGTGGAGCCTGGCACGAGAGCAGAGGGTGTGTCAGTCAGGTGCTGTGTGGTGCTGATGTGATCCCATCTCGGTGAAGCTGACATGAATAGTTGCTTTTAAATCTCGAACAGTGTTTGGTCGTGGGTACATTTGAAATGGCAAAACTGTAGTATATTAAGAGTTTTTTGAAACTATTGATCGTACATCGTACAGAGGTCAAAACTATCGTACAAATACGATAGTTATCGTACATCTGGCATCACTGATTTTCTCATGACCTCATCGTAGCTTCCTGCTTCCAGTCAATGGAAGAAGAAACGCGCGAGAGGCGCAGATTATTTGCTATCGCTTTTGGTGGTACTCATGGTTAAATGTGGCTTAGTAAACGACTATGTGCTGCGAAAATCCCGGAGTGTGCACCTCTGATGTAAGTAAAACATCATGGCCGTACTTGCGAAAGGTGTTGAAGCCGTTACACGCGTGTAAACACTTAGCAAATGACTAAAATTCTCAGACGCACTCTACGATGCATGTTTAAAGTTATACGCTGGTAAAATTACACTGACATTTAGGCAGTGCTTATCTCAAACAATAGAAATACTTAAACATAGACAGGGGGTTGTTTAGCGAGCATTCTAGTGACAAAGTCAGAAATAACACACCTCCGAGGAGAATGGGGGCGTTACAGGTATTTGTAATAGCTCAAGCTGAAGCAAATGAACTTGAAGAACATGGTCGTATTAGGGCTCCAAGAGTGTTCAGAGGCAGGATGAATCCGTTAGAAGATTTTAACGAAACTGAATTCATAAGACGTTTTAGGGTTTCGAAAGAGACATTTAACAATTTACTTGGGACTCTTAGATTGGACTTGGATTACCCAAGACGACGAAGCAATCCTCTTCCAACTGCATTACAGTTGGCTTGTGCATTGCGATTTTTCGCTTGTGGAACATTTCGAATTGTTGCAGGCGACACATCTGGGATCTCTCAACATGTTTATAGAAAAGCTGTGCATAGGGTTGCTGCTGCAATCTGTGCCAACAAGCCACACTTCCCAGAAGCTTTAGATGTAAAGCGACATGTCATGGATGACATGGATTGGTGCTATAGCAGGTGTTCTGACAATTTGTGCTCCCTTGTCAAAAAATGCTACCGTCATGCAAAGCGATTGTAAAGTCTTTGTTTTCGCCTTTTTGCAATATGACTCAGTTTACAGCAGTAACTTTGTTATTTGTTAGCTTATTATAACATAAGCAGATGTTATAATGGGTTGGATAAGTTTGTTTGAAGATAAATGCCCATATATGTGCCATTATCATCTAATTTCTGCATTTTCAGGAAAACCCAGAGTGTACATGCAAATATATTTAGGCTTCTAGGTCGAAAGGCGCACTGAAAAAAGAAAATCTATTTTTATGATTTTTGAAGACATTTAAGATATGAGCGAAGAAACAGCCCGAGATTTTAGGTTTGCGCAAGCGCAGAACAGCGAGGTAGCATATTTTGATAGGTAGCAAAATTTTGACAGAACACCAGAACGCATATTCCTGTTCGCAATCCAGCAGCCAATCAAATCCCATTTATCAGATTGAACTGAGGTCATCGAGGTTAGACGGGCATTGGTAGACACGGATAACTAATCAGCGGTTTAGAGTGTTTCGTAGGGTGTGATTAAAACACACGTTTAGCTAGAGGCGTCTAAGTCATATTGATACACGTCTAAACGCTACACGCGGATAATAGTTAGACACCTTTCATAGTTACGGCCCCATGTGTTTGACGTAAAATGATCCTAAATAGGCATGGGCAACGCTCTGCATAAACTGTAATGGAATGCGTAACAGCTGAACTGGGGCGGTAAACAAGCCTCAGAAAACTTATAAAAAATGACGTAAATACCATTTTCATACAAAAAAAGAACACCATGGTTTGATTAAAAGCAACCTTTTCAATAGGATACCCGCATTTCATACATGAACTCTGCGTATTGCGGCCAAAAACGCGATTTGAACAGAGCTATTGTTCTCCCGTTGGATGAATGCGTGACCTCAATTTGCGCCGTGTTTACAAATTTTCAAGTGCACAGCGTGGCAAAAATAACCATTTAGGAGGTAGATTTCAAATAGCCCGCGCCGACGTCTTATCCCGGCTACGGCCCTGATTTACTTACAGCCATCTAATTTGAGAAATTACGAGTCTGTTCGTCCAGGCTAGACCTCCAGGGGATGTGAAGTTCGACAGAAGTTGGTGAAGTTCGTTGCGAGTTCGCCGTGATTTCTTCTCAACAATAGCAAGAAAGGTGAGCGTATTTTTGCTCTACCCTACATAGTTTGTTGACAGAATATTCTGTGACCCTATTGGTGAAGTTTCAGTAAAATATACCAAGGAATAAACCGGCGCCAGGCCTTTGAAGCCCACCGGTCACAAGATTCATTTACGTATACGCTTCAATTCGAGACTGCAAGGATGGAATTCTGAATAATCAATTCGGAAAAATTCTCGGCTCTCGGTAATTCTGTATATCGTTTGAACATTTTGTTAATCGGATTATGAAAGAAGACTGAAAATAAGCGCCCGCTTTTTGTTTGGATGTAAAAGCACGTATTTAAAGGAGAATACATTGTATATTGATTAAGCATTGAACTCTGCATAAGTCGAACTGTTTTAATATTTGTTGATGACCTTGCTTTGGCTTCCTGGAAGCAAGTACGCGCAAATCTGCTGTCTAGTGAGCATTTCAGGTTTGGTGTATTGAGTAATAACGCCGCGGAAACTTAAACTGGCCCGTCATTCTGCCGAATAGTCTTACTAAACTAGTTAATCCTCTGATTGCTAATCAAGCAAAGGGGAGGTTTCTGCCTCACACTGTGTTTTACTATGAATTATTCACAGTAGCTCATTGAAACTATTATGGGAGGAGGGTATATGGGCATAGTAAAAAAACTGCAAAGTTTTTTTTTTTTTTTAAATCACCACGGGTTATTGAAGGGGGAACGTTTGATTCATTTCGTAGCAGTGGGAGGGCAAACAACTGCCGGCATCAGCGACTTCACTGCATTTTATATTGTAATGGGCGAGTAGCGTTAATGTTTGCCCTCCCACCGATAATTTTGGCATTTTTGCAGGCCATTGATCCAAAAAAACTTCACAGGCAACCCATTCATACCATTTTTTAATATCAATGCAAAACCTAATGTTTGTTGAATATAATTGGGTGAAATTCAATGCATTTTCCATTAAAAAGGGCCTAGGGGGCGCTGCTGTACTTCAGAAAAGGGGTAGATGACTTTAGCATCAATTATTTCTGTTAGGGTACCCTAATGGATCATTTGGTCTGGTTTATTTCTGAATAGAATGTATTTTCGAAAATGCCCTCAGGCTTCACCCCCCAATTTTCACAATGGGTTTTGTTGAAAAATGCCGAAATCAGCCATTTTTGGGACCCTGTGGCTCTGAGACCCTTTCCTGTAAAGGCATTGGACTTGTGGCAAACTCTTCGTCTGTGCCTTCTGTACTTACCTGCAAAAAATCATTAAAATAATAAAAACTTCGTTCTCTGCAACTCAAGAAATGTTGTCATTTTATTCATTTGTATTGCCCATGCCTATCCTAAACGCTTGAGCTTTATGTTTACATGGCGTATGCAGACATGAATATCGATCTCACTGCGTGGGCACGCTGTCCCATTTTATGTCATGTATTTTTCCGTTGCTGGTTGTTTTAAAGCTGCATTATTTAACTTGTTACATTGGCAGCTGACGGTATGTTACGTTACATCTGATTGTGATATTGTGAGATTGAGACACGTGCTTGTGAGCAGGGCACGGTGATGTACTCATGATGGTTAATCTGCGCAATAATCGTGCTGTATTCACTTGTCATGATGAGAAATTCATCCCAGCCTTGCTGCTCCTAAAGACATTATTGTAAACACAGTTATTCGCCAATACATGCGTGTGGGTATAAACACCTGATTATGTTAAGCAGGCAGCCAACCAGGAGCCACAACGATGGATATAAATGGTAGGAAAAAAAAATCGCAGATGTTGTGCCGTAGAATGCACCCCTGCCGTAGATTGCGCCCCCCTCACGGGAGCGCGCGCACGTCATTCCAATACTAAAGTGATCCAGGTAGCTTTTATTTCGCATTCACAACCTATCAAAGAGAAAACACTGTTTCATATGTAAAATTCTTGCTCATGATTTACCGCTTTAATTTCGCTACCAATCAAAGTGCTACAAAAAACTGCGAACGACTCTCATTTTTAATTTTTGTAAAGGAGGTACAGAAAGTAAATAACAAGTGATATTGCTTTGCGACATAATATCCTAGAGCCACGTGATACGAGTGATAACGAACGCAAAATAATCAAAATAATTTAGATTACATGAATTAGGCCCTTATGCATATTGTTAAAAGGACTTGAGGCTGGGGCCAACAGAAAAAAAAATCAAGGGGGTGCATTCTACAGCAGCCCGTGTTTTTGGCTTGCCGTGAAATGCACCCCCTGTCTAACTCAGATTAGGAAAGTGCTTCATGCATGAAATTAATTCACATCACATGTATTAGGGCCCTATACAAACCGTTTAAAATAATTGATGCTGGGGCTAACACAAAAAAAATCCAAGGGGGTGCATTCTACTGCAGCCCTTGGTTTTGGCTTGCCGTGAATTGAGGGTATGGCCAATACGCTAAAAATGCCCGGATGTTGCATTCGTGCCCATTAGCTGTATAAAAAGATGGACGCAGTACCCTGGTCTGAAAAATGAAGCCTGTGCGAAAGTGCCGTAAAATGGCATTCTATTTAATGGCCAGCAGATGGCGACGTCGGTGGTTGCAGAAAGAAGTTCAATGCTATAGAAGTCTATGAGAAAATGACCCTACTTTCCCACCTGATTTTTCATTTAAATAATGATTTTACACGTTATTTTATGGTAGCTATAGCAAGTTTCATGTCTCCTTCGATATATCAGGATGTTCATTTTTGTAAATTATGGTCCCATATAGACTAGAATAAAGGATATAGGCAGAATATGCTTTAGGGGGGCGTGGCTACCCTCTGGTCCTCGTCCGACATGGTCAGATCCAGAGCCACGGTCCTCCCCGGATCTTCAATATACGCTCTCGTCCAATAGAAATCACATCTGGTTTCAAAATGACAACATGGCGCAATTCAAATTGCCAAAATCGAGGCTTCCTTTATGGTATGCTGAAACCAATGGGTGACGTCACGGTAGCTTCGTCCATCTTTTTATACAGTCTATGTTCGTGCCCCGTTTCAGATGCATTTTGGGATCGTTCGGTGGCCCAGTCGCTTCCGGTCTCTGCAGAGCCCAACAGTAACTGAGCTGTAGTCATTAAGGCCATGGGTCGTTACTGTGAAGCTGCCATGTGTTCGTTGAACGAAAATAAGAGGAAAAAACTTCAGAAATACCCCTGGATGAGAGACTTATACGCACAATGACCGAATATATGTATGCGTCTGTGCTTGAGTGAGCTGCAGCTAGCTGATGCTAAACGATAGCCATGATCTCAGCAATGTACCGGAAGTGATTGGGTTCCAGAATAAGCAGAAAATTCTGCCGAAAGCGCTACATCCGGGCATTTTTTTTCGTATTGCAATACCGGGAATTGCACCCCCTGTCTAGCTGGTGTTCTTTCGTTTTGGACCGTTCGAGGCATGTGTGGATACGTACGACGAGTGCCATCCAATCAAAAGCAACCGAAAACATTGGAACTAGTCAGTTGTGTACCCGTCCAATCAAACGTCAGCGCTTAATACATATTCAATTTACGTGAGACTCATATCCTTTGTTCGCGCATTATAATGTAGGCAAGCAGGAAAGCGTTCGAAAGCTTCGTACGAGCTGCTGTTATCAGGAATGTTGAGCACCTGTCCAAGATACTGAATGAGATCGTTGGTGGAAGCAGGGCCAAAACGATGACCAAAGTCTTTATGTGTTGCATCTTGATGTTGCAAACATGCAGCTACAGTTGATGAAATTTTGAGGGCTGCACCAAACATTGTACTTATGCTTATTGAATGCAGTACATTTATGTATTGTAGAGGTGCCGCGCAGATTGCACTTGCGTCAAACGTATTTAATTGAAGACCTACTGGCATTATGGCAGTAGCGTATTCAGGTTTTGGGTCCAGGGTATTTTTTCCCTGAAACTGTGTTCTAACTTTTTTGTCCCTTCCCTGCCGCAAAGTGTTACTGTTTGGAACTTGTAACACCTAATTCCTTAAACCACATTTTAATATATATAATCAAGCAATCAGCAAAGTGTCTTCGGGCAACTTTTCCAAACAATTCTTTAATATAATATAGCAATGCATATTACATTATATAAAGGAATTACTCCTCATTGGACCTGGGTAGCACAATGATTTAGTCTGTTATTGTGACATCTTAAAAATGAAGACTGCAAAACAAATATCAATGTAGTAACTTTCAGCTTCTTGGTTTCTTTTATTGAATACTACTATGTGAATCTAAATGCTGTAAATTCAACTAAATAAAAAATAAATAAACCATTCAACTTAAATATCCCGCTCCCTGGGCATCATTGTTTAGATGAACAATTGCTTCAATGACACTTTACTTGCATGCTTCATGCCCTGGTATTGAAGCTGCACCGGAAATATTCATCAGTCAACTTCGTGAATATTTACACTTGGTCAGTCATAAAGCACATACATGATTGGACACATTCTGAATAGGAGGTCTCTATTGTCTTTCCTGAATTCTGATTGGATACTGATCGTCAATGGTCTAACGCATTTGGCTTTGGGTTACAGTATAAAACGAAAGAACACTACTCAGACTAGGAGTTGGTGTATGTGTTTGGTTGTCGCTTTTATTTATCTGTGTGTGTGTGTGTGTCTGTTTGCACTCTACGGGCCACAATTCTGGATGCATTGTCTTCAAATTTGGTAGGGACAATTCTTTGGTGGAAGGGAAGAAATAATTAGTTTTTGGTGAAGATCCTGGATTCTGGATCAGCTTGAAGATTTCGTTAAAGGCAGTGGCGTAGCTAGTGGGGGGGCAAAGACACGTCCCTTTATGCCCAACATTTAGTCCTGGCAAGTTCTCAATCAGTATCCTTTATTGACGCGTTTTCCAATTATCGTAATTTGCAACTGAAGACACGGTTTCTCTCCATATGCGCTCTAACAGCGATTAAATCATGGGCTAAATTCAGTACAGTGGCGGAACAAGAACAGAGAATTGGGTTGCACAAAACATCCATTTAAAACAATTATTAGTCCTGACCTGTTCTCAGTCATTTTCATAATTAGCAGAAGGTTCACTCTGAGAGGACTCCACACTTATCAGGTGCTGCTTGTTCTCCCCGATTAGGTAAGACAACAATCATTCATCTGGACATGTATTTGCTGAATTTAAATCAACGTTATTCAAAATTGCAAACCTGTCGACTCTCACGCAAATAGCTGGAGCCGCGTGCTTTTTATAGCCTATTGAACTGCCGAGTGCCACTTTTTTTATCAACCCACACAATACCGAGAGTGAAAGACCAGTTCAATCAATGCGAAGCATTAGCCTATTAATAAGTAAATTATTTTTCTGTACTGAATTTAGCCCATGATTTCATTGCTGTTAGATTGCATATGTGTCTTCAGTTGCCAATTACGGTAATTGGAAAACGCGTCAATAAAGGAAAATGATTGAGAACTAGCCAGGACTAATTGTTGGGCATAAAGGGACGTGTCTTTGCCCCCCACTAGCTACGCCACTTTCCACTGCTTATAACTTGAAATTAGTTGGACATAGGCATGTAGTTACTATTAATCACTAATAGGAAGTTGGGTATGGAGATTCTTTTACCACCAAATGTTATGACCTTGAGCGACCTTGAAAGGTCAAACTCAAGGTCACCCATTTCTCAGGCTGCTCTAGGGGTCAAACGGTGGGAGATAGAGACATGGGTACTATTAACCACTAATAGGAAGTCATATATGGGAATCTAATGGCACCGTGACCTTGACCTTCAAGTGGCCTTGAAAGGTCAAACAGTCACCACTTTTCCGAGTGCTATAGCAGCCAAACGGTGCAAGATAGACCCATAGTAACTATTGAAGACTAATAGGAACTCATATATGGGGAATCTATTGGCACTGTGAACTTGACCTTCAAGTGACCTTGAAAGGTCAAAATGGCCGACATTCATATTTTGTGGCTCTGTAACTGGGAAACCGGCAGAGATAGGCCCTATGTTATGCTCAATCACAAATAGGAAACCATATATGGGGAGACCAATTGCACCATGACATTGGCCTTCACATGGTGTTGAGGGCGCGGGCGGGGTGATGTGGCCTTCCGGACACACCCTCTACACTGCAAAAAATGATTCTGTGGTCCTATTTAAATTAATGTATTTGGTCAAATATATCCAATATAAATGTGTCCTTGATTTTGTAGTAATTATTTAAATAAATTTCAAATAAAAATGTTTGGAATTAAATCCGATTATTCTGTTTAAATAAAACAAGAGCTTTTTATTCATGTAATTCTAAATAGAGAAAATATTGAATGAACCCAACTTAATAGAATCAGTTAGTTTTTAATTGACAAGCACTTCCTGTTCCCGGATTTGGATGCAACAGGCAAACGAATTATGCAGATTGCGAGTGCTTCTCTTCCTGTACTTTAATCTCCTGTTTAACCCGGTTGACAAAGGTAAGGAGTCTCTTACTAGCCAAGTAACAACACAATATTACATACACTGCCCGGCCAAAAAAAAAGTCGCACACTCAAATATTTAGTTGGAACCCCTGTAGCTTTGATTACAGTGCATATTTGTCTTGTCATTGCTTTGACAACTATATGCAATGCCAGAACATTTATTTTCGATCAGAAATGCCATAATTTTTGGCCGAGATCTTGTATTCTCGACATAATGGTTGAACCACTCGGTGGTCTTTCTTGAGCACATCCCAATAACTTTTAATATGTTTAAGGTCAGGACTTTGTGGTGGCTAATTTGTTTGTGAAAGTGATTCCTCATACTTGTTTTTGTCATTCATGGTTTTCTTTGCTAAATACAGGCCAATAACTTCTCCGTTCTGAAATACTGTAACATCTTTTCCACCATCAAGGGATGTGTCTTCCGACATGATTTTTTAAGAAATGAGTAGCGACGCGGTTCATCAGTCAGGGTAAAAATGATTATTGCTAGCTGAAACATATTAATAACCGCAATAATGATCCAATTATAGAATTTGTTCATTAATTTCCAAACGGTGACTTTTTTTTTGGCCGGGCAGTGTATATGCGCATATTACAATACAAAATATGCAGTAACATTATAGCATGATATTTTTCTTACCGTACCGTAGGTGAGTTATTTCTTGGTAATCTCACCTTAAAATATAGGTCATATCAATAACACAAATCTAATATGTAGATTTAATTAAATGCAGCGAGTAAATTCAAAGAAATAAACTGATAAATGTAAATCATTACTACCCAATGATGTATCAGTGATGCATAGAATTGAATTATGTTTTATTAGTACATTTTACTAATTTTGGCATTTTTAATATTACTCAATACTTTTGTTTAGGTTTTAATTAAATCTTTTGTGTATTGTACTTAAATTTACTCAGACTAAATGGATAAATCTAAAGGGCCTTATTTAATTAATATTTACTCCATTCCAAATGTAATTATATTTAATTGATATTATTACATGCAATCTGTTGCCTAAATTTTATTGAGTAGATATGGGGTATCTTTTCTTACAGTGTAGTTTATTTATTTGTTTATCTGTCTGTTAGCAGGATATCTCTAAAATGGTTGCATAGATTTTAACCAAACTTTGCAGGATGCTAAAGTAACACTTTGGGAATGAGTTATTAAATTTTGGCTTATCTTGGCCAAAGTACAGCTGAGATATAGGCCAAAGTTCAAATCCAGCTATTCTGGCGGAGGTATGGGCTCTCACGAGTCCAGCTCTAGTTTATATTCATTAGGTGCCTAAATTCAGCAACTCTATTATTCTGTTTCGATAGAGCTTTTATTGGTTGTTGAAATCGACAACCATGTCACTTCGTTCCGTTAGTCATCTCTGTCTGTATGTTTGCCTGTTAGCAGGATATCTCAAAATTGGATGCATAGATTTCAACCAAACTTTGCAGGATGTTACAGTAGCACAAGAGGAACAAGTGATTACATTTCGGCATATCTAGGCCAAAGTACAGCTGAGATATAGGCAAAATCCAGCTATGCTGGCGGAGATTTGAAGTCTCGAGTCAGACACTAGACGATTTCGACAACGGTCCCGCTAGGCGGGGGTCATTTGTTTGTTTGTCTGTGGGTTTGCACTCTCTAGGTCCCTATTTCAACTTTGTGATTTTCATCTTATTTAGGAAGGTCCTGGTGACAGACCTATAGCTTTTGGTGAAAGTAGGTCAGAGGTAAAGGTCACCAAAAACATCCACAACACATATTGGTTCATTACTCTGGTTTTAATTGAGATAGAGAAATTAAACCAGCACCGTTCTGTTTTTCAAGTCACTGCGGTCCTTGCAGTTACGGCTCAGGATGATGTCACACTCATGCAATATGTCAAAATGACATTACAAAGTGACATAAATTTTTGACTTTTGCAAAAAATCTTTTTGTCAACTCACTTATTTGGCCTACGGTCCAGCAGCTCACAAACAAAATTTCAGCCCCAACGGTCAAAGGGTTGTGACATAATTGACTTATTTCTGATGTAAATTGTGAAAATCATGAAAATGGCCTCATTTTCCAACATGCAGTATAGTATATCCTTGGTTTCAAGTGTGTTGGGTGCGGTTATATACTCTCATTAAAGTGACAAAAAAATATAGATGTTTGTCAAAATTTTCAGACCTGAAAGGTCAAGGTCACTCAAAAGGTCAAAAGCACATTTTGGCGAATAATTTCGATTGCATATTATCTGAAGCCATCAAACCAATGCCATTCTATTTGTGAAGGCAATACGGTCTTAGCAGTTTGTTCATAAGTTGCTGAAATTAAGACAATCTTTCATTTATTTGTTTGTTTATTCATTTGCAAGATTACAAGAAAAACACTGCCTCAATTTATACCAAATTTGGCCAAAACTTGGACAAGGACCCGGAAAAGAATCCATTAAATTTTGAAATGAGTTGGTTCTAGGTCAAGGTCAGGGTAATTAAAAGGTCAAAATCAGTATTTGGCCATAATTGTCAAAAATGGTTCGAGTTACATGAAAGTAACACCAAAAGTTTCCTTTTTCAGTGTGTAAAATATATTTTTATCCATTGCTACTGTGAAAACTGCATAGTTTCTAAAGATCAGTGGGAGTCAAAGTTCAGGGGAGTCAAGGTAATTGGTCTGAATCAGTCTGACTAGGTTTGAATGGCTTAATTTACACTATTTCTCAAAAACTACTGAAGATAGCCACTTGGTTACCATTAGACACATCTAGGAAATTATAAATGGAGATTGAAATGACACCATGACCCTTGACCTTGAATAACCTTGAAATGTTAAACCAAAGGTGACAAGATTTTAGAGGGCTATATCCAGTGGTGTAGGGAGAACTGAAACTTTGGTGGGGCACAGAACATCCTAAAAAGCTATTATTAGTCCTGACTTGTTCTCAGTCATTTTCATGATTAACAATAGACTCACTCTGAGAACACTCCACATTATCAGGTGTTGCCAGTTCTCCCTGTTTAGGTAAGATGAGGATCAGTCATTTTGACACGTAATTTGATGCATTTAAATCAGCGTTTTTCAAAATTGCATAACTGTCAACTCTCACTCCTATGGTTGCGAGTCTCACGCTTTTCCGTGGCATATCATGTTCTCACGCCGTAGTCAACAATCTTACACTTAAAGCAACTCTTATCTTTCTGGCATGTCGCACAGCACTTAGTAAAAACTTGAACATGAACAACTCCGCCTCCCTCCAAAGTCCCACCCTCTTCCCCCCGACTCCCAGGCTTCTCCTATGAAAAAAAATATAGCTAATATATGGTAGTTCGTCAGACTACAAAGGTAACTAAACGTTATGAGGGCATTTTATTTTATACCACATATAGAATTGAATATTATGTAATTACTGTTTGTTAGTTTTCATTTACTGGTGCCGCTGAATCTGACTCCATTGACCTGTTTCACTCGCGCTGCTCACTTCCTTGCGCCGCACTTCACGCTATGTTTTTTTCGTAGGAGAGTGAAACGGGTCAATGGAGTCAGATTTGGAGGCACTGGTAAGTGAAAACTAGCCAACAGTAATTACATAATATTCAATTTTATATGTGGTATAAAATAAAATGCCCTCGTAACGCTTAGTTACCTTTATAGTCTGAAGAACTACCATTAACGATATTATCGTAATTATAGCATTTCAGCGCCCGTTTGTTTACAGTCAAATGCTTCGTTTTTTTTTTTCTGCCAGAGAGGCGCGCGACTCGCAAGCGGTGGCAGCGGTAGGCAACTGGAAGGGGCACGGCGACGGATGACAGACAGGAAGCTCGGCAAATCATTTTATTCGGACCGAAGAAAATGATTGGTCAGACTTCCATCAGAAATATATGAGAATTGAATATTGAAGAGTTTCAACACCTGGTGGATTTCTTTTACATTTTAGTGTTCCATATGCTTTTTAGGAGCATTTTAAGATTACAAAAGAAAAGTGTAAAAATGCCAGAAAGGTAAGAATTGCTTTAATAACAAAAGGGAAGATTGAAAAATGTAATTCAGGAAAAAAGATATATTTAATTGCCAAGTCTCACTTTTTAATCAACCCACGATGTACCAAGAATGAAAAGTGATATTTCATTGGAATGTGGATCAGACATTATTCAGTCAACACATATTTAAGAGATTCTCAGGTGGATTGAAGTCCTTGTGCATGGAAGTTTTCAGTTTCATGTGTGTTATGGTAGATTTCACCGCTAGTGACATGGAAAGTGATTATGACTCCAGGCTTCTCAGGGTTTTCTTATCTCGGGTTGGAAGCAATGAAATCACATGAAAGACGTTTCAAATTGTGTTTTATTTAATTTAAACAATTTAAATGATCACAAAGCCCAAATTAAATTGCCCGATGTTTGGAAAAGGTAGCGCGGAAGTTTCAGAGCAGTTTGCCTGTCATAAAGAATAGGCTTATTTTTGAGTAAATTATTTTCCTGTTCTGAATTTAGCAAGCTATTTAGTCACCACTAGATTGCATTGAGAGAGAAGCTGTGACTTTGGTTTCCAACAGATTATTATTCTAATTGGAAGACGTGTTAATGAAGGAAAATGACTGAAAACAAGCCAGAACCAATAATTGTTGTAAAGGGATGTTCTGGGCCCCACCAATTTTCAGTTCTGGCTACGCCACTGCACTTGCAGGCATAAAGCTCCACGTCACAAAGGGGCTCAAATCTTCTTTTTTTTTTTTACCTGAATTTTCCATACCTTCCCTACTTCTTCGGAAATGGGGTTGTAAATCAACATTAAAAGTAATGGTTGATTGTAGATCTTATTCAGGACACTGATACACACTGTTGGTGGAATTCAATTATAAATTCCTTATTATTGAATATTGTGTTATTAATTGTTTATCCTTTGAGCAGCCTAGGTCAGGCATGATTGCTAAATTTATATAATCTAGCTTTTGTACAAGTAGAAACGCCATTAACTGTGTTTATTGTGTATTCATTCTGTCTGAAACCTTGAGGTCCAGCCGGACCAAGGAGTGTATTTTGAGTTTTGTGTGTTCCCAGGAGACAGTTCCTGCAAAGCCTGCAGAACCACAAGATAAGCAACAGGTGATTGGGGGAGAGAAAGACTCCTCTGTACTGCAGATATGGCTGTTAGAGTCAGTCATACGTGGGATGCCAACTCTTGGCCGAGGAAGGGCTGGAACCAACATGATGATGTTTTTCAGCCCCAAGGTGAGGAGATTCTGACTTTGTGCTTTTACATATACCCAAAGCAAAGGAGAGATTCCTTTGTCTTTGTTCTGTTGATGTAACTTGGACTGTACGTGCGCACGTAGTAAAGGATCCTATTTACTCTCATCTGTCTCAGTCTGGTTTCTTTCAGGAATACAATTTAAAATTCCCACAACATTGGTGGCATCGTCTGGGGTTCCAATATCTCACCTGCACTCCCGGGAGAATCGGCGCCGACTGAAAACCATGCACGGTTGTCCTGAGAGACGTAAAACGAAAAAGGGGAAAGTCCTCAACCCGGAGCGTTTTTGTTGGCTCTTTGGGTGTGTAGTGAGGATAGGAGGGAGGTTCTAACAGAGGAGGAGCGGGTGAGTGACAGAATTTTTCCGAATTCAGCTTTATTGCTGTGTGACAGAGAGAGTAAAACTAAAATGGGGAAGACTAACAGTAATGGGGGACTGTGTTGTTGTAACTGCTGTGGGACAGATGACTTTGACTGTGACTGAAGAATGTGTAGAACGTCAGCATAATGATTTATAATGGTTCATAATGCGAGGCATCTGTGGTGTACTCATACGTCGGGTGGTAGTGGGATGAGGATGAGGTTGAATCTATGAGACTGTTGGCCGCAAATAGAGGTGTCCGCGGGTGGCGGTGAAATACAGTGGGTATACCGCGCGTGGACGGAGGGAGATATGTGTGTAGCAATGTGGCAATGGAATGATGTCCTCCTTCATAATAGGGATACCAGGCGTTCCGAGCGTGGTTTGAACCATTTGTAACAAGTTACCGATTGAATGCTGTTGAAACAGAGCGTTGTCTGCGTATGTTATATAAGCAGGTCATAAGAAAATTAGAGCCTTGGATCTTTTCCAGTGTGAATGAATGTGAGAGAGGAAAGTGCACTGAGGTGTGTGTGTGTATGTGTGTGTATGTATTCTGAGCTCAGATTGTGTGTGTGGAAATCAATGTGAATGAACCAAACTCTGTGAGTGTCTGTAAACAACTGCATGGCTGGCATATTTGTTAGTTGTGACTTTGTTAGATTGAATACAGTTGTCATTCTATTCCACGAAGTGATCATATAGATGTCTACAATAAAATTAGCATTTATTCAAGATTAATTTAAGGTGCCCGTTGATTAGCCTATATTTACGGTATTTTATGGAATTCTTAGAGTAATTGCAGGATTGGTAAAAAGTGAAGTTGGTCGGAGTAAGTGAAATTAGTTGGTCCGAGTAAGTGAAGTGTTTCTAATGTTGTGGCTAATTGAATTGCTTCGAGTAAAAATTGAAAATTGGGGAGAATGTTTAATGTACGAGAAAGAAATACATTGCTGAGTCCTTGAAAACAAAGTGATTACATGTATTGAGAGCTTCACATAAAAATAACATAGAATGGGCATAAGTGAGATTAAAAATATAAGATTGAGAATAAAACAAAAATGCACCATTTGATGCAGAAGAAAGCCAAATATTTAAATACTCCAATATTTGGCGGTAGTAATGCATTGCTGAGAAAACCCCTAGTAATATCCTCTATGAGCGTGAAGTAATAACACCATTTGAATTTGTTCAATATTTGTAAAATTGTGAAGAGCTAAAAAATCTAAGCAGTTTTCTGTAAATAATTAGACTGTGTGAGATTGGTGTGTTAGAAGCACATCTCTGAAAAGAAAATGAAGGAAAAGTAGAATCAAGAATAACAAGGTGTGTTCAAAATTTGCCAAAGTACTGTTTAACACTGTTTACAGTGAGAGACTGTGTGCCAAATTTAATTGATACAGAGGTTTCTCAAGTATTGAAAATTTTCAATTGATATTTGAAAAAGATCAGAAAAGTACCAGGAAATATAAAATATAATATGAAATTTAATGGTACATATTCGATTTATAGAAATAAAATAAAAAAATCAAGTGAACTATTGTAGGATTAGAGACTGGATGGGTTTTTAAACGAGTCAAAAAAAAAATACAGCGAATGGAGCCTTATTGAACAAAGCAGATCAGGGAGCACAGATAGGTGAAAGGTCCACATACAGAAGTCAGAGAACAGAGCATGATGCATTCTGACTGAGCAAATGTGACTGGAAGCTTTCCTGACCGAAGAAATGCAAATTAAGATCTTTTCTCCGTTTCAAACAGGAACTGAGTGTCAACCAGTTGATTCTACATGAAAAAAAAAAACTAAGAGGGGCATAATAACCTTAATCTGTTCATTCAACTTTTACTGGAAAGGATCCAAACGAGTGGAAAAACAACAAAATTTTGTTGATGAAGTATTTGTTCATTATTGTTTGTCCCTAACTCCTCTTGGAACTTTTCCACAGAGAGCACTGCTGAAGAGAAGAGATGAAAATAACCTTGAGTGAAAGTGATAAGCTGGCCAGCTGGGGATTCAACTGTGGGTTTTCAGCTTAAAGTTTACCTTCTGAAATAGATTTGGGGGAATCCAATTTGGAGTATTATCACATGACTAAATTCTAAAGGTGGACCACCATAAAATTGAAAAAGTCGACTAATAACGTGATCACATTTTTTTCCATTTCTCATTTCTAAATTTATTTTTGATTAAGTGGACAATCAAATAAAAGGTACTGACTGAGTAGGGAGGGGATTGGGCCCCCTGAACCTAGCCGGGCGGCGGCGGGACTGCAAAGTTCCGAGGGCACGTTAAATATGAGATATAGTGCTGGGGAAAGGACTGAAGGCCTCCGTGTCTGGTGAAGTATGAATTGACATACTGCTATGGTACCGTCTAGTCGGCGTGCTTGTCGCATGTAAGTGTGGGAACACGTGGTACGTGGGTGACAGCCCACACCTAGCAGAGGGGTGTTGGAGACGACCTCTGTGAACAGGCAAGTCTGGTGAAAACGGTCAAAGTTTCTGTACCCATAGCAAAGTGGGGTAGGGCTCAGACTGTCTGCTCCCACCTGGGTGGCTGGTAACCACTACGGGATTCGGGGATCGCTATCGACTGGGTCACCGGCCGGTCGGGTCGCAGATGGCAGTAAGACCACGGGGTGGCCGCCGCGCTCGGCTCAATGTACAGTCAGGCCACCTCAAGCCAAAAGCGAATGCGTCAGTCGGCGAGTGGTGCTTCTGTGATCAGTGGGCTTTGAAAAGGAGACACCGGGAAGCAGAAGGTCTCTGTGGAAAGGGATCTAGCCTGGAACTGCGCCCTGAATGGGAGGTTCGGAGGATCTAAGTGTGACCTTTATGTGCTGGGAGCCCAACGGAAAACTATTAGTTGAATATTCAATAGGTACCAATTTTTGTGAATAAAAAGATTTGCATATTGTAACATAGTCTAAAGCAACTCCACCCGGTTCTGCTGATGACTTGGGGAATTGTCACCATGATTGGGGCTGATAAGCCCTGACTGTGCATCTCCTCCATGCTCTTAGCGGAACCCTAGACTGAGCTGGATTGCTTGATCATAATTCATTGAAAAAAAATAAATAAAAAATTTTGTCCCCACTGTTTACAAGAAGTCCTATCTAATAATGCTCCATGTCCTGGATGCAAGGACACCCCTCTATCAAACCCTGAGATTGAATCTGTGTTGATTGTGGCCCTCTGCACACCAAACATGTTGACCCAATCAGTTTGGCTGATGCATTTGCAGACAAAGAAGCAAGAACAACAGCCAAATTCACTCGTGGGGCTATTACACCAATCTGAAGTGTCAATATCATGTGACCTGCAGCGAGCAGAGCATGATGCTGCTCCCCCACAAGAAAAACGTCAATGGACATTATATGAAACACAACACACTGATGACGGGTGGGTAGGGCCCAACAGTAAGCCTATATTACCAAAATCCCTCTTCCATATTGCTGTAGATTTGGTGCATGGGCAGTGCCATGCATCAAGAGGAGGGATGGAGGGGTTAATAAATCAGAGTTACTATACCGTTGGACACACTACCTATCTTAAAAATTTTTCGAAGAAATGTCCAACATGACAGAGCTATCATACACGGGGAGGGGTGGTAACACAGAAAGGGGCAAATCCTACGCCCCCTGAGCCATTTCACAAATGGATTGATTTTATGCACTTAACACCGTGTGAAGGGAAAAGGTATGTCCTAGTATTGGTATGATCCTTCTCTAAATGGGTAGAAGCCTTTCCAGTAACATCTACAGATGCAATCACAGTAGCAAAAATTTTGAGTAGAGAAATTATTCCTAGGTGGGGAATTCCAAAGTTGTGTAGTTGTTGTATAGTGACAATGGGCCAGAATTTAAAATGAAGTACTGACTCGCTTGGGAGCAAAATTGGGAATAGGATTGAAAAAACATTGTGCATATCATCCACAATCAGCAGTATTAGTGGAGACAACTAATGGAACCCTAAAAGCGAAATTGCGCAAGGCCATGGCAGAAACTAAGTGGAACTGGATTGCATGTCTGCCATTGGCATTAACCAGTATGAGAATAGCACCACAGCGGTCATTGGGGTTGTCACCTTATGAAGAAGTACATGGGAAACCTTTTGAATTAGCACATTTATTGCAGAGAACACAAATAGAAGAAGCAACTCTGGCAGAATATATGAATAGGATGTTAACTAACAAGAGTGAGACTCGAAATGTGCTTCCTCCTAGATCAGTTGCAGAGCTGCCACCAGGGGAGATTAAGCCTGGGGATTGGATCCTGGTGCAGAGCGTCGGTAAAAAGTAGAAGTGGAGTGAACTGACGTGGAAGGGTCCATTTTAAGTGCTCCTGACCACACCGACTGCAGTGAGGATACAGGTGAGGGAAACGTGGATACATCAGTCACACTGCAAGGTAGTACCTCCTCCAACTGGTGTGTAGGTGCATTTGATTGATCGATTGAAATAAGTCAGGATGGACTTGGAGGGAGTCCAGCTACAAAGGGTGGGCGTGGCATTTAGAGCTCGCCCGTCTCAAACCTGGTGAAGAACTTTTATACGCTCCAAGTCAGTAGAGACTCCAGACTGGTTCACAATATGGCTCACTTCTCCCTGTGCTTGTTGATCCTAGGAATATGCATGGTAAGTGCAGGCCACATGCCAATCTCGCCCAGGGCAAGAACGTATGTGGGGGCGGATAACCACCTTCCTGAACCAGGAAACCTGACACACATATATGCTACTAATACATGGTGGAGATATGCAAACAGATCAGCACATTCTGTAAACCGCACTGAGTGTTTTGTGTGCACGCACCTACCAGCCTCCATATCTACACCTAGATTAGAGGTGATACAAGTTGCAGTGCCCACAATGAGTGTGGATAGTACGATTAAGTGCGCTACGGCAGTGTCTACTGCTCGTTGTGGATTGATCTCAATGGATCCCAGTTTACCCCCGCTCACCATAGTAATGAACTCAGAGTTAAAGTTCTGCACTGACAAAGATGGGTACCTGAAGTTGGGAAATATGAGTTCTAACGTTCCGCTCATGGTAGTCCATTATAGTCCGGGGCAGAAGTTTTGGCAATGTGTCAAAGTGAGTAACCCAGGGGTGTCAGGGGAACCGCTGATTTTCTATGGCTATCCACAAATAAGGGAAACATCCTTTTTCACTGGGAGAGAAGACAGTCCAAGTGACAGTAAGGAACCTAGTGTTGTCACGATACCAAAATTTTGACTTCGATATCAATACCAAATTTAGTATCACGATATTCGATACCAAAAAGATACTTGAAACCAAAACGATACTGAAACGATACAATTCAATACTCGATACCAAATGGATCAGAAACCAGAGGTGTAAAAAATACTGAAAAAAAAATAACTTAGTAAAAGTAGAAGTACCATAACTGAAAGTTACTTTGGTTAAAGTTGAATTCACTCATAAGAAAATTACTTGAGTAAAAGTCTTAAAGTAGCTCATATTAAATGTACTTAAGTACCAAAAGTATCTTTAAGTATCAAAACTGCAAGTATAAGTACAAAGTATTTTTATAGTATGCATAGAAAGAAGCAAAGCAACCACGCATTGTTCTCTCCTTGTGCTCTTTAATCAATTTTCAGGTGAATGAAAGATGCAGTATTCAAAAAACAAACAGGCAGTCTCTCCTTTATATATTTCTTCTTCCTCTTCCTCGAGTTTACTGGCAGTTTGAAAAACCACTATGATTGAGTATAATTGAGAGTAGAATTACATAGTATCAATACCATGTGGAAAATTTGCTTCAGAAGACTGATTTTTCTTAACTACTAATTGGGATATCATTGGCTCACTGTAGCCAAAGTGGTTGCTACAGAGGACAACAATTTTTTCCCGTAGCAAGAGAGAATTTTTTTGGACTGCTGGAGAGATACTGTGGGCAAGTATATTGAGCAGTTTGCACATCAGGCTTAGCTGGGGAGTTTAATTCATACTACTCCTTAAAAACAGGGATAGGAGTGAACTCGGCTTGCCTGTGAATATTCAATAACTGATCCGGGTGTGCCATCTAGTGGTAGAATATTGTAACTGCGTGCACAAATTTGCAGCTCCATGTCCGCTGGCAAACATCTGCACAAAGCGCTTTAGATACCCTGCCGAGCACCGTTGCTCTTCTCGAACACGCCACATCCAGATAATCCTTAAATGATGAATTACATTCATATTTTAATTTATAACGAGTAACGAAGTGACCAGTGTCAGAGTAACAAAGTAAAAGTATACTTTATCTTATAAATGTAGTAGAGTAAAAGTTAAAGTCCTGGTTAAAAAAAAAAAAAACTCAAAGTACAAATCCTCCAAAAAACTACTGAAGTACTGTAACAAAGTATATGTACATCGTTACTATACACCTCTGTCAGAAACAGACTGTCCCCAATGGTTGATCACATTTTCAAATCAACGCTTTATTAACAAACTTGTCATACAAAAAAAAACTACATAAAACTTCTAATTATCCCAAAATGGGGGGAGTAAGCCCACAAATGCCACGGCTCATGTAGCTCAGGTAACAAATTACAAGCAAGAACAGCCTGAGTAGTCTCCTTTTGAAATGTCCCTGGTGTTACTTGTCTCAGCTAGTGCTGCCACCCAGTGGCCATTCAGAAAAACTGCATTTGGCTCTAGTATCGAACGTGGAGAGACATTAGTATTGAACCGTTTTCAAAGTAAAAGTATCGAAAAAAGTATCGAATTTCGGTGTATCGTGCAACACTAAAGGAACCTGTGGGCACCGCACTGGAATGGGACGAGAGCTGTGGATGGTTGGTACTGGTTGTGTGGACATCGGATATATGTAGCGTTACCGCCAAATTGGGGAGGGGTATGTGCTTATGTACAATTAATTGATCACGCATACATTGTGAGGGCGGACACTACGACCACACGACGGAGACGAGATGCAGCAGCACCACATGATCCGATTTGGGGAACATTGTTCAAGCGGAGGCAAAGCTGTGGTCAGTAGGGGGCAAGATTGCTTTCTCCCTGTTCCCACAGCTGGGAGTTGGACAGGTAATGTTGCGAACGGAAACTGTGAACTATCGTCTAAGCGCACTCGTAAATGAAACCAGTAATATAACTAGAAGCATACAACGAGAGTTGATTAATGACATTGCAAGATCGAATGGTACTCGATTTATTGACGGCAGCACAGGGTGGAGTTTGTCAAATAATAAGGAACATCATGCTGCACCTACATACCAGCGAATGATGAGGAGGGGGGAGTAATAGGTCAAGCCTTAGAACGTTTAAAAGACCTATCAGATGCACAACAGGCTGATTTGGTACCTGCTGGTACCTGGTGGCAGTGACTCATGTCAGGGGGGTGGAAAGCAGCTATATCATCTGTGTTAAGCCTCATAGCAGCAGGATTTGCAGTACAACTCTTTTGCAGTTGCTGTGGGGTCCCAATAATAAGAGGATTGATATCAAAAGTGTTGAATGCTAACCCACAGTTTCAGATGTTTATGTTACAGGATATCGAGGAAGGACATGCTCTGCCTGAGGAGCTGGAGGAGCCATACGGTTATGTGATAGAAATAAGTGACCTGTTTAAAAAATAGAGCATTTCCCATGAAATAAAGCACATGCTGAAAATCGAGAGAAGTGGCATGTTGGCGGATAATCAATTATAAAGAGGAGAGAAATGTTAGTGGAATTCAATTATAAATTCCTTATTATTGAATATTGTGTTATTAATTGTTTATCTTTTGAGCAGCCTAGGTCAGGCATGATTGCAAAACTTATATAATTTTGCTTTTATGCAAGTAGAAACGCCATTAACTGTGTTTATTGTGTATTCATTCTATCTGAAACCTTGAGGTCCAGCCAGACCAAGGAGTGTATTTTGAGTTTTGTGTGTTCCCAGGAGACAGTTCCTGCGAAGCCTGCAGAACCACGAGATAAGCAACAGGTGATTGGGGGAGAGAAAGACTCCTCTGTACTGCAGATATGGCTGTCAGAGTCAGTCATACGTGGGATGCCAACTCTTGGCCGAGGAACGGCTGGAACCAACATGATGTTTTTCAGCCCGAAGGGGAGGAGTTTTGACTTTGTGCTTTTACATATATCCAAAGCAAAGGAGAGATTCCTTTGTTTTTGTTCTGCTGATGTAACTTGGACCGTACGTGCGCACGTAGTAAAGGATCCTACTTACTCTCATCTGTCTCAGTCTGATTTCTTTCAGGAATACAATTTAAAATTCCCACAACACACACTCGCCACTATAATACATCACTCTGGAGCTGAGCTTTTTCATTTTTGGTTTGATGGAGAGAAGAAGATATGGGCTGAGAGTGAAAACAAACTTACTCTTTGTAACATCAAGATCTAATGTTTGAAGACAAGCTTTTTGTTTTCTTCTGTATCCATTTTTTTTTTTAATTTTTCAATTTTTAACATTTTATTGCTCGTTTTCACTCCCAAATCAAAACTTTCAACTGAATTTCTTTGTATTTCCCTGGGAGTGTACTTTCAAAAGCAAATTTGCAATAAAACTCTTTCTTGTGATATTCCAGCTTGCTGCCTCCTGGCTACAGGCCACCCTTTCACTGGGAAAGGAAAAGGAGCTTGAAGATTGTGTTCACATAAAATTTTGTCCCTCATGGCAAAATATATTGCAGTGAAAACTATAAGATTAGCATCAATGGTGACACTCTTTTAGAAAAGCATTTAGCTGAGGCAACGATCTGGTGGTGGATTTCGCCCTTAAAGGTCCCCAATTATGCTGATCCTTCTTTTAATTCATACAAGTAATGTTATAAGGTTGGATGTCCATACTCAACCTCTGCAAAGTTTCTGAACACAAGACACAAGGGTTTTGCCGTAATCCGAGAACGTGATTTCCTGAACATGATTTCCTCTCTGAATCGCTCGTCCCGAGATCTTCATGAGATCTGGGCAAAACCTGACGTCAGGTTGTTGCGTCCAATCAGGACAGAACTGGCCAGAGCCAATCATGGTACTGGACGTACCCACCCCGGGATTTTTTTTATCAGACACAAAAGAGCCCAAATCATTTTACGTGTAGATTTATCAGTATGTCTCCCAAAGCTGTTCATACGAGCTTTTTTTTTGGATTCGAAAAAAACCATAACTATTTTCTCTTCCAAAAGACGATGCCACCAGAAATCAGTGTGTAGCTTTTTTGTTTGCTGGTGGCAAACAGCCACACTCAAAGAGAACGTTAGCTGTTTGTGCTCAGCATTTCACCGAAGACAGCTTTGTCAATAAAGGATAATTCGACGCTGGATATGCGTCTCAGCTGCTTCTCAAACCTGGAGCAGTTGCATCGATTAAGCACTCGGAGCCACAAGCTGTAAGTAACGATATAACAGCAAATAATGTTAGTGAAGCTAACGTGTTATGGGTGGCTAACAGGACAGCTGACTACAGTTAGCACTAACAAATGGCCTCAAACAAAGGCTTTGTAAAATATCTGACGATAAAGCCTGGATCGGTACCAACTGTCCTTGACTCACGCGTGTTATGACCTCTGCCCTAGTATTAGTCCTGCTTGGGCCTGAATTGAATGTTCCACTTCCGGGGGTGGGGCGGTGCTTTTATAAGGGCGCCACGTGCGCTCCTGGAGAGACTAGCTCTTCGACCTTTTTATAACTAGCGTTTCTGTACTGTGAGTATCTCGATTGCCTTCTGTGTTGGACCGGTTTGTTTTGACCTACGATTCTTGCCTTGCCCTTCTTTTGGTTTGTTTGGATTCCTGTGGTTGACCCTTGGCTTGTCGCACTGTGACTTTGATTTTTGCCTTTGCCCTTCTGTCTGGTTGTTCGCTAATAGATGCCCGGTTTTTGACTTTGATTCGCTTGTCTGACTACCTCGCTCGTCTCGCCCTTTCTGTACGCTGTTCGGTTTCTCTGGTTAGTTAGTAAAATCCAGCTGGGAATACCCTATCCTTTCATCGGGGTACCTCTTTCTTGTTTTGCTTTGTTATTTTCCCTTTGTTATTTTTGGAGGTGACTCTGGTTGGAAACTTGTTTCGAAGAATTACACGATTCGTTCGCTCAGTCCACGCTTTTGGACTGAGTGTTCTGGAGTTACGTGTTTAAAAAGCCGCCCGTGCCTGGTAAGCCTTCAAGACTAGCGGTAGGTCTTAGTTAGCTCTGGTTAGGCAGTATAGGGACCGGAGTTCTGTTCGGCGTTCAGGTTCTTTTGGGTTTGCCACAGTTTTCCCTTCCCGTACTTCCCTCATTTACCTACCAGTGGCCGCACTACCTAGATCGGGTCGTAACAACGCGTAAGCAGTAAGTTTTACCATTTTGTGTTGCTTTACTGCATACGCCTACCTAACGTGATAGCCTGTTGAATGTGGCTGTAGCACTGCGGCTAACATAGCTAAGTTACTGTTGCTACTGTTTGTGTCTTGGCTAAATATGCAAGAGGAAATAATATTAAGGATATATAATATCATATCAACAGAAGGTGTGTGAACATAGACCTCATTTGAAGCTAACTTTTTAAACTTGTTTGCCATTGTGATGCTTGGTACAACTATTCACGGTAACGGAACTTGCTTTCTGCAAAACCTGTATTGCAGGGTAACGTTTGTCTCTCGTTGTTATGACCGCTCGGTTACTACCGCATGTTAGTTCGCATTCCGTGCTACTTAAAAATGCTCCTGCTTAATTTATATGCAGTCATTTAGATTGGTATGCTTCTGTTCCTTTGGTTAGTATGAAGGTTGTAGTTTCATCATGACGTTACCTGACCGTTGCCGCTACAGTTGAAGCTAACCGGAGAGGTGTTGTGCGTGTCTGCAAAGTTGGGCTGATAAGGCTGCAGTTAGACCACACGTAGGCTTTGCGGAGCTTAGGGTACATGTTTGGGTTTGTTTACTGCTGCTGTGAAACAATAGTTTCACTTATCCATGACCGGGGTCAGCCGGATACTTTGCTGTGGTGTGGGCTAGCTCTCTGATCCTACCGTGGTGAAAGCAATGGTGAAACGCACGATAACGTGTCTGGTATAAGAAACGATTTCTGTGCATTGTTGTGGCGGAATTTCATCCACCTTTGAAAATTGTTCTGGCCAATGAAAAGCTGAAAAAAAGGGGAGATCTGATACAGATTTTTTTTTCGGTAGAAGTTATCGATTTGCTTGCTCGACATAAGCAATGCTTACGCCGTTTGTGTGTTTTTGCTACAAACTCATTTAGTAGCTTGGTGTCGGAATGCGTTTTGTTTTGGTGGAAATGGTTAACTGGAGCTTTTAGCAAAGTTTCCTTCGAATAGCTAAGTGGGTATATAACATGACTATATAACAGTACAGCTACAATCACATGCATGCAAGGCGAGACAGTATGAGCAGAACACTAAAATTTCAACTTGCCACTCATTGTCATTCTTCTCTAAACATTGCTGCAGTATTTTAATTGCTTCCTCCTCCCATTGGGGGTCGGATTCGGGATCAAACAAGCACGGTCTTACAGCAACTGATGCCGCGCAGAGCTGTCCTGAAATACCTGCCATTTTGGTTTCCTGGTTTTTCGGGTCTGCACCCTCCCCCGGAATTGAATCAGCCCGGTGGCCAATCAGAGCAGCGCTTCATTAGCATAGCTTCCCCGCCCACTCAAAACAGGTCGTGTTCCAGGCCGGCACAGACGCGGTGAGAGAATAGGTCTCGCTACGCCTGGGTGTGTGTGTTTTTTTTTATTTTTTGTAACTGAATTCTTAACATTATTTTAAAGACCCATTGGACATATTTTAAACGACTAAATACAGCATAATATGGGACCTTTAACGGGTGCTGCATAGAGGTCATTGAGGCAGGGAAGACATCAAATGCAGTTCTGTTTGACCCCTGACCATTCCACCCACCATCAGCAGCTAAACTGGTGGATAAAGAAAAGGCACATTTGCACAAACTCGGTGTGGTCAAACAGGAAGTTCATGACCTCACAGAACCGCTGTCCATGGTAACAGTGGTGATGGAACGTTTGTTCCGGAAACAGACCAGATAAGGACTGATAATGGAGATGCGGCAGAAGAACAAACTGGGATGAAAGGAGTGTAGTTTGGCTTTTTTGACTCCACATGACAGGTGAATGATCCCGTGGTGTCCAGCCAATGACCTTTGTTTCAGTGTATTCAATGTTCCAAAAGACTAAATTTACTGGCTATCCCACACTTCCGGCATATTTTTAGTTACAGAAGCTGCAAAGGCCTTGTTTCAAAAGTTTAATTATCATAATTCCACAAGAAAATTGTATTTAGATGTGTTACTGCCCATTTTAATTTGTAAAATGACAATTTCTTGATAAAACTAGATTTGAATGTCAGCTGAAAATATTCGTATTTCATGGTTGAATAGTTCACTGAACTATTTAAACAATATGTTTAAGGTCTAAATATGTACCATGCAAGAAGAACTGGACTGTTAGAATACCCAAATAAATATTGAACAAGGTTTGGCAAACTTTGAGAAATTAGCGGAAATTAAAGAAGATCAAATCAATACAATTTCAATTATCTACTGGGCCATTCAATGAGTTGATTTAATTCTTAATTTATTTTTGACATCTCATACTAAATTTTCCTCAAAGTCATGTTATTTATCCTTTCACATATCCAGTGTGGAGCCCATCCTCTCAAGAAAAAGGACCAGATAGGCCATAAAGGAAGTTGTGCCACCCATAGTGGTAACAACTATACTCAAATAATTGCAGTAACTGGGAATAAGTCTTTTATATCGCTGTGGAGGAATTCTGTTCCACTCTTTTTGCATTTTTTTTATGCAGCTTCACTGGAGCGTTTATCAGCATGAACTTCTTGTTTAAGGGCATGCCACAGCATCTCAGTTAGATTCCAGTCATGTTTTTGACTTAACCACTCCAAAACCTTCATTTTGTTTCTTATGAGCCATTAAGAAGTGGACTTGCTTGTTTGCTTCTTGCTTGTGTGCTTCCTGCTGTATAACCCAACTGCTGTTGAGCTGAAAGTCACAAACTGTTGGAAGGACATTCTCTTCAAGATTTTCTGGTAAAGAGCAGAATTGGTGGTTTCATCACTTGTTGCAAGTCGCCCAGGTCCTGAGGTAGCGCAGTGACTGCGGACTATCACACTACCACCACCATGTTTCACTGTTGCTAAGATATTCTTATTGCGGAATGCTGTGTTAGATTTACTGTATGCCTGATGTAACAGGACCTGTATCATTCAAACTTACACTTCTGACACATCAGTCCCCTGAATATTATTCCAAACATCATGGGTGTCATTGAGATTTTTTTTTTTTGAAAATGTGAGACAAGCCTTTGTGTTCTTATGGCCAGCAGTGGTTCTCGCCTTGCAGCTCTCCCAAATTTGCCATTTTTGCTCAGTCTTTTTATTATTGTAGAATTGCAAACACTAACTTTAACTGAGGCAAGCAAGGCCTGCAGCTCTTTTGATGTTCGTCTGGGTTCTTTTGCGACTTCCTGGATGAGTTGGCGCTGCACTCTTGGAGGCTGGCCACTTCCAGGAAGGTTCAATACTGTTCCAGGTTTTCTCCTTTCGTAGATAATGGCCCTCAGCATGGTTCACTGAGCCTTAGAAATGGCTTTGCAACCCTTTCCAGACGTATAGATATCAACAACTTTGCTTCTTTATCTGCTCTTGAATTTCTTTAAATTTCTGCATGATGGACAGCTTTTTCCCTGCTTCACATTGCCAAACAGGTTCTATTTCAGTGATGATTAGATTCAGCAGGGCTAGCTGTAATCATGCCTGGGTGTGTCAAGTGAAATTGAACCCAGTTATTAATTAAATTTGCTTAATTGTTTGATTTACTTACTACGGGGGCAATTACTTTCTCCCATCAGGCTAGGTAGAGTTGGATATCTTTTTTCCTTAAATTAATGAAATCATTTAAAAATGCATTTTATGTTTACTCAGGATATTGTTTTAGAATATTAAAATAAGTTAAATGATCTGAAACATTAAAGTGTGACAAATATGTAAAATTAGCGGAAATTGTGAAGGGGAAAATATTCTTCACAGCACTGTATATTGTTATTTTGTGGTGACAATATGAAGCCAGTGTGATAGCTCAACACTCAAAATACAAACAATACAACTGAATGCCATTCAAGGCTCATCTGCATATGGCTTTGCTTATATACTTACTCCTCAGACTCCCATTTTCTGGTGCACTGACCCAAACATCTGTCAGCTATGAGTTCACTGACAGACATACCGGATACACTTACTCAAGGGTTGGAATAGTTGTATCAGGTATGCTTTATGTGGTACACATCAAATACCTGGATCAGACTGGGGGTTCACATGGAAAAGTGTTAGAGGAATTTCTTTGTGAGCAGTGGTTCCAAAATGCTGCCTTCCATACTTGCAGAGGCAGGACCAAAAGGCACGAACGTGGGTGTAGGTTTTTGTTTTAGTCATTGATAACACTGACAGGATTGTTGCTTACAGCTTCACAATGGTCTTTACAGCACTCAATGTGCAAGTAACAAACGAAAAATAAAAAGATAATTAAAAAAACTAAGAAGTGGGACCATGACAGAAGTCACTGCTATTGAATCTTGGTGGTCAGTAGAAGATTGCTGTCAGTCCAAGAACATGGTTATCCAATAAAACCACCCATCCCATTATATCTCACTCACTATGATGAAAAAGGCATCGCACTTGAACATTTGCAATATTCTGTAGGTTAGGTAATAGATTGTTCTGATGATAGGCTGGATGTGCAGGTATGCAAAAGGGATATGTTTGGGTCTTTCAACAAGACTTGCACAGCAATTTTCATTCTTCCATTGATTTTAATGTCTGATGGGTGCTACCTTCAAATCACTTCACCAGATCTTTTCAAAACGGCCTCCTCACAATGATACAGTGTGTTCGATTAGACAACTCGAGTAACACGAGCACCGCACTTTGTTCATAGAATGCCAAGAGTCTCGCTCTAGAGTTGAACACGTGCAACGCGAGTATACTCCCGCTTTTTCCAGGAAGAGAAGGGTCCTAAGATGGTAGCGACTTGGCAAGAACGGTGAGGTTGCGCATCAGTGACACCGCTACAGAGGTCGTCTTCCTTAAACAACACTTGTCATTCGATTAGTTGATACGCATGGCAGCTACTGCGCCTGTGCAGCATTTACACTCGTTGCCGAGAGTTGTCCAATCGAACACACCCATACACTGTGGGTTGGTTTGGTGTCATCACAGGGCAATCTATGTTGGGGAATTCCCCTTACATTGCTTTTTCAAACACAACAGCCATTCATACATGACCTCAAACCAAAAGTTTGACATTAGATTCAATTACAATGGGTAAACAACAAAGCTGAAAATTTACAGACCTTGCAAAGAACCTTCAGATATGACTCAGATATACAACCCAATTCTGAAATAGTTGGGACAAAGTGTAAATTGTGAATAAAATCAAAATGCAATGACTTTCAAATCATACTTTATTCACGATAGAACAGAGATAACATAGCGAATGTTGAAACTGAAAAATTTTACAATTTTATCCACAAAATGAGCTCATTTGATGGCTGCTACCGGTCTCAAAAAAGTTGGGACAGGGGCCTGTTCACCATGGTGTTGCACCCCCTCTTCTTTTTAACACAGAGTGGAGGCGTGTGTGCATTGAGGAGACAGGTTTCTTGAGTTTAGCCATTGGAATTTGATCCCACTCTTGTTTAATACCGGCTTCCAGCTGCTGGAGAGTTTTGGCTCTCCTTTGACGGACTTTTCATTTAATTATGCGCCAAATGTTCTCAATCGGTGAAAGATCAGGACTGCAGGCAGGCCACTTCAGCACACGGACTCTTCTACTAGTAAGCCATGCTGTTGTAATAGCTGCAGTATGTGGTTTTGCATTGTCCTGCTGAAATACACAAGGCCTTCCTTGGAATAGATGTCATCTGGAGGGGAGCATATGTTGCACTAAAACCTTTATATACCTTTCAGCATTCGTGGTGCTTTTTAAAACATGCAAGTGTCCTATACCATATGCACTAATTTACGGATTATTATTATTATTATTTACTTTTATTTAAAAAGGAAGCCATTGTTGAGCATGATCCAGAAGAGCCACCGTGTTCTGTGGGCCAAGGCTCATTTAAAATGGACTGTAGCAACATGGCAAAGTGTCCTGTGGTCAGACAAGTCCAAATTTGACATTCTTGTTGGAAATCATGGCCGTTGTGTCCTCCCGGCTAAAGAGGAGAAAGACCACCCCTCCTGTTATCAGTGTTCAGCTCAAAAGCCAGCATCTCTGATGGTATGGGGATGCATTAGTGCATATGATGTGGGACACTTGAATGTTTTAAAAAGCACCATGAATGCTGAAAGGTATATAAAGGTTTTAGAGCAACATATGCTCCCCTCTAGACGACATCTATTCTAGGGAAGGCCTTGTGTATTTCAGCAGAACAATGTAAAACCACATACTGCAGCTATTACAACAGCATGGCTTAGTAGTAGAAGAGTCCGTGTGCTGAACTGGCCTGCCTGCAGTCCTGATCTTTCACCGATTGATGCAATGCACATTGATGCAATGCAATGCATTGATCCTCAATGCACACACGCCTCCACTCTGTGTTAAAAAGAAGAGGGGGTGCAACACCATGGTGAACAGGCCCCGTTCCAACTTTTTTGAGACCTGTAGCAGCCATCAAATTTGAAATGAGCTCATTTTGTGGATACAATTGTAAAATCTCTCTGTTTCAACATTTGCTATGTTATCTCTGTTCTATTGTGAATAAAATACTGGCTGGTATGATTTGAAAGTCATTGCGTTTTGATTTTATTCACAATTTACACTTTCGGAATTGGGTTGTATATCTGAGTCATATCTGAAGGTTCTTTGCAAGGTCTGTAAATTTTCAGCTATGTTGTTTACCCATTGTAATTTAATCTAATGTCAAACTTCTGTTTGAGGTCATGTATGAATGGCTGTTGTGTTTAAAAAAGCAATGGAAGGGGAATTCCCCAACATAGATTGCCCTGTGATGACACCAAACCAACCCACAGTGTATGGGTGTGTTCGATTAGACAACTCTCGGCAACAAGTGTAAATGCTGCACAGGCGCAGTAGCAACATACAGGTTTTAGAGCAACATATGCTCCCCTCCAGATGACATCTATTCCAAGGAAGGCCTTGAGTATTTCAGCAGGACAATGCAAAACCACATACTGCAGCTGTTACAACAGCATGGCTTCGTAGCAGAATAGAAGAGTTTTTGTGCTGAAGTGGCCTGCCTGCAGTCCTGATCTTTCGCCGATTGAGAACATTTGACGCATAATTAAACGAAAAGTTTCTCAAAGGAGACCCAGAACTCTCCAGCATCTGTTCAATTCGAGCCTACACTAGGAAAAATACTCAACTTCAAACAGCATACATCTTTTGTAATTGGTTTATTCTGTGGTACATCTAAACCTTCCTCCAGCAATGATTTCTTTAGTAATTTTGCAATGGATTTGAAAACACTTGCACATGGATTATGAACAAGTCAGGACTAATAGAAGTTGTAAAGGGATGTTCCTGGCCCACGTTCTGGCTACGCCACTGTAGCTGCTCATTGCATCAATACCGTTTAATGACATTTTCCAGATGTAAATACTGATCTCTTATCAGTGCAATGCGTGTAAAATAATCCAAAATGAGTAATACTTAGAGTGGATCCTGCTTGATCTCTGGCTGCTTCATCCATGTTCAGAGACATGAGACTGACAATTACCCGGCTGTGGCTGCACCACACTGCCCTCTGCTGGTTGTTTAGGGGAGGGTGTATTAATTTATTTGTGGATCGTGGTGTGCGGCAGGAATGTCTCAAAATTACGTCACCGAGAGAAAAACCAAAAAGCATCCACAAATGCAGAATCCACGCACAAAGTCAAGCACATTTATTTTCAAATCTCAAAAATATATTTACAAGTATACGTTTATTTATACAAATAAGTTTATTTATTTATGTCACGTTTTTATATTTGTATATTTATAAATGTATGAATATTTGTAAATTTCATTTTGATATAAATAAATCTTTTTGAGACAATTTTACCCCCATAAATTTTGTATTTACAGAGTGAGTATTACTCTAGTTTGTTTCTGATTGGAGGAATTCAAGGTGTTACAAGAGTCCCTGGTCTCCCCAATCTGTTCCCACTAAACATGTAAAAGCACTGCAATATATGGGTTTACACTGAGTGCAGTTGATTTTCGGACGATTTCGGTGTCTCCGTAAATGACAAATGGCGCCTTGCTGTAAATAGGTTACTAATGTAATTTCTCGCTTGAGTGGATTTCACTGGTGGGCTTAATTCTCAACCTCTCCACGCAGCCAACGCAAGGCTCGGCTCCAACTTATTCTCATCCCGACTTGTTATATAGTGATGCAATACCAAGCGTCGATATAAGACGAAAAAGGAGGCTTTTGGCGTCTTTATTTATTACTCTGAGTGAGGGTTCGGGTTAAGGTTTAGTGGTTTGCAGGGGCGGATCCAGGAATTTTGGAAAGGGGGGACGCAGCCCCCATATAAGCACTGAAGGCGCGAAGCCTCGAGGGGGCTCTAGGGACCCTCCCCCAGAAAAATTTGAAAATTAAAGTACCAAATATGCGTTTTCCTGGCATCTGGGAGCAAAATTCAAGGTCTTATAGTTAGCTGAAAAAAGCATTTTTTTTCATTAACAATTATCTCTATTTAAGGTATAAGTTTGCACTTGACTCTGCAAAGACAATCAAAACAAAGAGACTTGGGTCCTATTCCGATAGAAATGGACGAACTGTGAAAATGATCAAAGCATCCATCAGGATACATCATGGAATAAATATTTAAAAACGCAACACTAAAGTTGTTTTCAACAAACGTTATAGCTCGTCTTATAGTTAATCCATATAGGACTGCATACAACAGACAGTGTACAGTTGTCAGAGTTGAATAGTCACTTGCTATTTTACAAATTCAGCTATAGAAATCATTAGTATTGAAGAGGCCTAGTTGTCCCGTGTTAAAATATAGCATTTAAACTGTAGTGCAATAAATACTAAGAGGATTAACTTAACTAAAAGGGTCAATATCACGATGTAAATGCTTTAATAAAAGTAGAAATCCTGCATTTAAATTAGGAGTGAACTCATCCATAAAACCGTGTTTCAGCTTGGCTTGCTTGTGAATATTCAATAACTGATCCTGGTGTGCCATCTAGAGATAGAATATTGTAACTGCGTGCATAAATTGGCAGCTTCATGTCCGCTGGAATCAACATCTGTACAAAGATACTCTGCCGAGCACCGTTGTTCTCGAACGCGCCAAATCCAGATAATCCTTATGAATTACATTCATATTTTAATTTGTAACGAGTAACGAAGTGGTCAATGTCAACGTAACGAAGTGAAGGTATACTTTTTATCTTTTAAATGTAGTAGAGTAAAAGTCAAAACTCAAGTAAAGTACAAATCCTCAAAAAGAAAAAAAAAACTACTTAAGTAGGCTACTGTAACGAAGTACATGTACTTCGTTACTATATACTAGGGATGGCAATTTCGACACCGAAGTTCGAACGGCTTCAAAACGTTTCAACACTTCCGGTTCCGACGGGGTGTTCGTGAGATGTTGCGACACGTCACGTGATCGCTATCCGTCCACCGCGAAAGGTTTTAAAAAGCCAAGGGAAAATACAGGTGTTTGAGGTGTTTTGTTACGTTGAGTTGTGATGAGAGATTTTGTGAGGATTTTGCAACAGTAGTTCAAAATACAAGATAGATAAATAGATAGATAGATAGATTTTCTAAAGCTTACCAGGTATTTTCCAATATGTCAATAAGTTGAAGCATGTTTGTTTATTTATTTTAATTTTTTGTTTAAATAAACTTGTAATTTGATTTCAGATGGTCGAGAAACAGAGAAGCCAGCTGAATTTAAAAAAAAAAGTGCAGCAAATATTATCCCTGAATAAAAATCTTTGAGAAAAATGTTTCTGAATTTAAATCTTTGTACCACATTTTATTGATCTGTATAATCTCAATGAGGTGCAATACCAACTAGGCATTATCAAAAATGGTAATTGTCAAGACCATTTATATATAAAAGGCTGACCTGACACAATCATTCTCAATGAATGAATGAGAACATTTAATGGCAAAATAAACAAACAGTGCCATACAATAAGAAATAGCATTCATATCGTACAAAAAATAAATAATTGACTGATCGTGCCTGAGTCAAAACCATTAATATTTTTGGATTTGTGAAAAGGGGGGCTTCAGCACATCAACACCAACAATAATTAAAGGCTGCAATGACAACTTCTGCCAGTGGATGCCAATGTTGAGCGAGCAAGTTTTGAAATGTTTCAAAACATTTCGAAACAATGGTTTAAATGTTTTGAAACGTTTCGAAGCCTCTGGTTTGGGGGAAAGGTTCGTTTTAAACTGGTATCAGATAAGGACGTCAAAGCCTCCCTTTGCGTCCTATATCGACGCGGTCAGGTAGCGTCACTGTGTGACGACTCGGGATGAGACGGCTCACGCAGCAAACTGGGTGAAGAATTTGAAGTCTGAAGACGGGTGCGTAACGACATTGACAACTTGTTTGACTTGACAACAAAAAGCTCAGTTTTTGTAGCAAACACTTTAAATGTAGCGTTACGAAAATCTGTCATTCTGATGTAATTCTGTCGATAATACTGAAGATGCATTTGTTACATTACCTGTCACTAAAGTTCGTCTTAGAAGTGTGTTTAGGGTCAATATCATGTTGAAAATAAAATCCCTGACCAATCAGTCTCTTTCCAGATGCAATGCATGGCTCACAAGGATGCTGTGATACATCTTTTGCTCCTAGATTCTGTTGATTTTTAAGAGATTACCAGCTCCTTTCGAGCAGACTGAACCCCAAACCATAATATTACCACCTCCATGTTTTGCTGAAGGGGTTAAACGGTCATTTTTGAAACATTCTCCATCTTTACAGTGCACATAAGTTCTGCGTTTGGATGAGAAAATTTCGAATTAGATTAATCGATCCAAAGGACTTGTCCCCAGTCCGTTGGTGTTCAATCCTTGAATTTCTTGGCAAACTCAAGGCTTTTTTTGATGTTGCCTGCTCTTGGCAGCAACATGACCAATCAGACCATTTTCACGCAGGCATCTGGAAATAGTAGATCTTGATACTATCATCTCTTTACTTCTGGCACCATTAATATCATCACGGAGTTGTCGTGTTGTCAACTGCCGATTTTTACTTGTCATACACAGACAACGAACATCAGAAGCACTTAACTTCCATTTTTCACCTCTATTGCCACTAGTTTTCAGCAAACTGGTCTCTTTGAAACACTTGATGGTGTTTCTTTCAGTGCCATAGCAGCATTCAACGTCTTCAGAAATTTTTCTAAATGACCAACTGCATCATGTAAGGCCACAATGCGGCTACGAACAATCTCAGAAAGCTCCTTCCGTCGTGCCATCGTGTTTAACACTGTGACTGCTTAAAATTCATGTTACCTCATATACTGGAACAAGGGACCACTGGAGGCAATTTTGCAAAATTATGTGGTCTCAAACCAATTTAAACAATTTTTCAGCATCAATAATCATGGAATGAGCCTTCAAACATGCATTCATGCTCTGCAAGAGTTAAAAAATTACATTTGTAACGCCTCTCAATTGTTATAAAAATTGATGCTTTCAGTGTTTTTGTTTATTACCCATATTTTTACCTCAATGTACTTGTGGGAATGATTTTTTTTTCTCATTGACTACAATAGCATTTTTCACTACATTTTCACCAAAAATGGCAGAGCAGTGATATATTAGGACCCCTTTCAGACAATCGTGGTGGTGTATAATCATCACTGCACACGACTGTAATTTCATGTAGAGGTTTGTTTCTTTAGCCCTTATAGTGGGCACTGAGATCACAAATAAAAACAGATTATGTCAAGTTATCAATGCAAGCTAAATGGTGCTTTTGGATTTCTGGAGATTCTGACAACACATGCAACTTGCACAGAGTACACAAGCCATTACTAATGTCATCACGTTTCATTTATTTTCAGAATTATCGATGAGCTAAGAAAGGCATTATAAAAGAACATAGTATATACTGTATGTTTTCTGTATTTGTGTATATGTCGGCCAAAAAGAACATCCCCGCGCTGAATAAAAATTCTGTTTGCATGATAATCTCACAAAAAAAATCCAGTTATTCTTTGAATATCACCCACTCTCTACTCTTTTGTTCCCCCAAATTAAAGGGATAATTGGCAAAAATAAAGTATTTGTTGAATTTGCCTATATTTGAATTTGGAAAAAATATCATTCTCATTTGTGATTACTTGTTAAGGAGGGTGCCAGGGAAAGGAGTGGAAAGGAGGACCCAGTTGCAGGGACTTGGAGTTTATTAAATAAAGAGTGAAGGGGTAACTAAACAATACAATACTTTAAGGCTGGCACACATTACAGGATTCTTCAAACCTTCACAGATTTAGAGACCACACACTTGATGATAACAAAAGATAGATTGCACAAGATCTCTCTCTTCTGATCTTATAGTGTGTTGTGTGTACTACGGAACACACCACACACTACAGGATATCTAGTCGCAAATATTAAACATGTTCATTATTTACGATCTCTCCTTCCGAGCGGATCGGACCGGACAAAATCACTCTTAACACACCCCACACCACAGGAAAATCAGACACGATGTCGTTTGCAAACATTAGACAATTGGGCCTTTGCTGGCTTTGATCGGAAGGGGGAGATCAGGACAAAAATTCGCCCGATTATCCTGTAGTGTGTACCAGGCATTAGGAGACCATAAAGGGGAATGTTCTAAACACAATGGGGGAATCCAGACAAAGGCCACCTGCCCAAATGAGGGAAAACTGAAGTATAAATACTCTCAGGTACTTAATAACTAAAGGGAAAACAGGTGCGGATAATCAAGAATGAGCGAAGCAGATAATTGAATAATTAGGGCAGGGCAGGTTGTCAGAGGAAAGGAATGCAACAAGGGAGGGGCACTACATTCCTATGGCACGACGCCATTGCTTACACTGATGACCAGCACCAGCTTGTTTTTTTGGCATATCACTGCATGTATACAATCCAGAAAGTGTCTGCCAAATGCCTTATCAAAAATATAGACATACAAGACTGATCAAAAGTTTGGGATCATTATCACAAAGGCCTAGATTATATGGAAGAAAATGTGTTCCTGCTAGCCATGACCCAAAACATTATCCACGTTCTGCAAGGACGGTCTGGAAGTGGTCAGCTCAGTTGCATGATTTAAACCCCATGGAACTGTTGTTGGATCCCCTGGACCATTAATTTCATGAGGTACATCCATCTTCAAATACACATCTTTGGGAAATCTTACAGTCCATGTGGCAATCTATTGAAAGTGATACCTCAGTAAAATTCAAATCCTGAATGTCAATAATTGAAGAGCCCAGTGCTAAAAGTACTTAAGGCATATTTACATACACCATGAGGTAAAGATGGGGAAATGTATTTTATAGCTACCTAAGTCCACTGCCTCAATTTTCTCAAAATGGACATTTTTAGATTAATGTACTTTTAGCACTGGAGTCTTCAATTGAAAATGGTGATATCGTGAATACTTAAATATGAAATAACTGAAACAGAAAAGTATAACACTGTTATTTATCATTTGAAAACTATTTTTTGCTCCCAAATGCTTGAAATAATAGACCTAAAAACTCATTTTGGTGTTTCGTGGATGGTTTCTTTTTATGCAGTCTTCATTTATGCAGTGATAACTGATACTTAGGAGCAACATTTTAAGGAATCAAGAGATCATTTGTCATTTAAAGAGATCAAAGCTGAAAAGTTCACTGAGGAGCCTTTGGAAATCAGTTGAACAACACTCTGCTCTAGCCTGAGAGGTCTATTGGGTATAAGTCTCAAGAAAACAATGGCTAGGTTTGAATTTGCTGAAAAAAAAAGTCTTCCAGATAAGTTATGTTAGCATTCCTATCATGATGGGATGGTCTTTGTCAGGATGACAATGTGGCCTAAGCCCTCCAGGACACAAGGGGTCACTAAATGAGTTTATGAGTTTGAAAATGATCCTAACCATGCACCGTCACCTTCACAGTCCCAAGATCTCAAACTAGCAACTCAGGATTTTGAAGCATGTTCGACAGTGCAGTTTTTCACTGTCATCAAAACACCAAACGAGTGAATATCTTATAGAAGCAAGGTACTCCATCCCTTCAGTAAAATAATACACTAGTAAACTCTACGGAAAGGTGTGTTGCTGCTAATCTGGCGGCTTGTGGTGGGCCAGCACCTGACTAAGACTGTTGTTATTAATTTTTCCACGAGTACATGACATATGTAAATAATCATGAAGAGCAATCTATGTCTCATTACTAAAGTTGATTTCATTGTTTCAGAAAAGATGATCAAAATCAGCAGAGGCACAACGAGACAAACTGAAAGAAAAGCAGCCACTAGAGGGCTGTGTTTTCAAGAATTTGCCCACAGTTAAGTTACTCATTCTTATACTATTTTATTTGAATTATTTTCATTGCTTTGTATCACTAACTGGTTTTAAGCTATTCTTTCCACAGTTTGACATCACTATTTCCTAAATTTGACTTGCACACAAAATTGATTAGCCAGTATATTTTTATTCAAAGAATGACATGAAGAATAGACGCTTACAGAAACTTTGGGCTGTACAGGCTACTCTACTTTCTGTACCTCACTCTTTCATTAATATAGTCTATGCCCATTTTCGTCACTCTGGCAGCCTGCTCTCTCTCTCTCTGTGCCGCTTTCTTCATCGCCTCCCTCTCTTCCCTCTGCCAAGGCTGGATGGGTGTAGACTCTTCCAAGATGAAGGGGAACTTGATTTGGGAGCATCCATTTTGGGGTAGGCATGGGGAGGACTGCCAGTAGCTGGAACCTTGCTCACCTCTCTCAGAAACCTTAGCCTGTGAACATGGTGCAGCTGTGCTTATGTGGGGTCTCTCTCTTGCCAGCTGTGGCACAGACCCAGCTGAGGGGTTGCGAGAGCTGCGACACTGTACCAAACTTAAGGTGCTGTCTCCTGGAATGGTCCTCTTTTTAACAAGGTTCAGGAACCCAAGCTCAACATCCTCCTTGCTTAGGTCTCTCTTATTATTCTGTGGCAGCATGAGGCTGCCAGACCTTGCCTTGAGCCTTTGGGTGAAATCAGCCCCAAGGTTGTCTTTGGGAGGCTGGAAAGAGCTGGGCTTTCTAGTTTTGTCCCCAAGGCAGTGAAAGACACTGATGGGCTCTGCTATGCGCTCATGAAGGTGGCTCTTGAGCGTGCCTACTTTCGGCTGGACCTTCGAACGTTCTACATTGCTTTGTCTGTTAGCAGCGATGACAGAGTGGGCTTGTTTTGAGTCACTTGGGACCTTTTTCTGGTCCATGATGTTCCAGGTCACACTCTCCCTTCCATCAGCTTTGCCCTTCATCCTTTTCTTCTTTCTCATCTCTGGTACTCCCTCCCTTTTCCTTTTTTGGTCCTGTTTTGTTGGTTCTTTCTTTTCCATCTCTGCCTCAACCTCCTTCGCAGACTCAATGCTAGCCAGTCTGCGTGGTATGGAGACACGAGGCTCGCTACTTTGGACCTCAGGACCACCATGGACTTGAGTCGTTATCTGCTGCCTGGAGAGACAGGATTCATTAACTAGCCAAAAGAGTTGGCTGGGTACCTGGACTGGCTGCACAACCTGGAGAGCTGTGCCATACATCATTTCCATGGAAGGGACATAAGGGCTGATGGCTTGCAGTGTGGCGGGCTGCACCCAAACTGGCAGGGACCCTATCGGGTGTGGGAAAGCTTGTAACTGCCATGGAGTCCAGTAATTTAACATCACAAGATTAGGGAGCCTATCATACCCTAGAAAAAGAGCAATTTTCCATTAGTTTTATCCGCTGCAGTACTTGAACTGTGACCTTTTTTCAGAAAGTTTAGCTCAACAAATTAGAGTTAAATGAGGAACCGTTTTTTGAAATTGTCTATCACTCATCAGTAAGATCTCTCAAATGTTAATGTTAAGATAAGTAACATCTCTCAGATGTTGGTGTAATCTAGTAACAGTAAGAATCAGTGGTGTGTCAATGTAGGCTAAGTGGTTCCGATAGTACTAATAAGCAGTAATCATCATGGCTATGCGGGTATCATTATTATACAAATAAAATTTTAATTTTTGCTGGTCAGAGTACCATCCTAACACTTAAGAGGGTTAAACTTCAACCAACTTCGGCACGTGTATGAGATTTAGAGGCAACAAAGTAAAGGCCCATTCACACCAAGCGCGGATTTTTTTTTATAGAAGCTAATTCCATGGGCTCTAATGTAAGCTTACACACCAAGGCGGAATTTCCGTGCGGCAGAAAAAACATCCGCACGGACTTAAGCTTCTCTGAAAATCCGCCTCTTGAAATTGTACTTTTAGCCAATTAAATGATTTGTTTTATTGATGTCACAGCATTCGAATCTTTTGATTAGCTAGATAGCTTGTATTCAGTTAACGCTGAAATTTAACGTGACATCTTGTAGCTATGTGCGCAGTTAGTTTACTTTTTCATAGTAGTTAGACATAGATATATACGTGGTAGTTAGAGATCTAGCTAATAGTTGTTTTTTTTTTTTTTTGATTAACGTTTTCATATTTTGTATATTTGTGCACCAAATCACGAAGCTGGGCGTCGCTGAGGTGCAAATTATGACGACGCTTCGTCTGGGTTGTACAAGTTAAGTTTATTGAAACAACCCCAGGTCCGGACATCAATAAGGAAAACGCTCGTTGGCTACGTCAGTGCAAAGGTAGACTGCGAGGCTAACGTTATGGTTCAGATACATACAAAAATTGTCCTCGTTGGTGCTGCTGCTATCATGGTTCATTTAGGTTAAATTATAACTCGCTAATTTGTTTTTCCACTGTGCGGAATTGGAAGACAAGAACACGAAATTTTGCACCGAGTTCGGTGTGAATGGTTTAACGCGGAATTTTCGTGCTGCGAATATTCCGCAAATCCGTGCCACTTTTTCGCTCCGCCCCGGTGTGAATGGGCCTTAAATCAGAAGTAAATTATAATTTTTTATGGTTTACTCACCTCTTGCTGAATGTATGTATACGTTGTTATTCATATCTAAATTGTTATTGTCTCTTCAGTGCTGTAATCTTCTCTTGTCCGAGTTTAAGCACGCTTAAGTGAAGCTGATTTTAAAACAATTGATTTTTAAATTGCTTCACTGAGTTCTATTACGTGCGTGTGTGCTGTTCTGTGACGTCATAGTCAGTAATGTCGCTCTGGAAGTCGGCTTTTGCCCTAGCTTCACAAGCTAGCTAGCTGGCTAGCTCTTGTGCTTGTCGAGTTGCAAGTTCGCCACTCTTAAAACATACACAATGTATGCATCATGCAGAACGGTCCGATAAACGGCCAGCAGTCAGACTGCCGCTGTTCCTAGTTTAATCGCGATTCCCAAGCCACGTAGCAATGGGAGAAGTTTTGATGACTCTGACTGGCTGAAAACGATGTTCCTCACTGGCCAACTTAACCTGCTGTAGTATGAACTTCTTTGATATGTTTGGCAGCACTTTTGTACGTCCCAACAGTACTATCAGATTTCTGGGAGATTTAAATGGACAGCTCATTACCTGGCTAGCTCAAGAACAGTCGGCAAGCACAAGAGCAATCGCTGTCAGCAAGCTAGCTTGTGAAGCTAGGGCAAAAACCGAATCACAGCGATTAAGTATAAAAATGATGACAAACATTTCCCTAACTAGCGTCAGCAGGGTGGGAAGACGGATAGCGTTTCATCTGGAGTAATGTAATACGCTATAGCACGCACGGAAGCATAATGCTGCTTTAACTAGCTATGAAATAACATGTCTCAGGCTGAACTGTCAGTTTGTTTTTTAGGTAAAAGAAGCTGCTAATCAATGGTGAGAGGTCGTGTGAGTGAGATAGCGTTGAAAGTGACAAATCAGAGCTGTAAGAGCTTCTGCAGTAGGCATCATAGCTAGCTTTACCTAAGCGATTGCTTTAAGACTCACTAGCAAGCTCGCTAACTTCTCTGAAATCTGCAAGCACACTTGGGTTGCAGTTGCACAACACTGCCGCAAAGCCTCGGATAAGTTCATGCATATTACAGCTAGCTCAGTTAATAGAGTTGGGGCAAAAATCAAATCATATCGCTCTAATGTGATGATCATTTACAAAGATTTTCCTTAGTTAACTTTAGCTAGCATACTAGCTGCCAAGATGGCTACATCCAAATGGCAACGTAGCCTAATACGCGATGGCACACAATACATAGCAGCCTAGCCAACGAGCTATATGAGCCTAGCCATCATGACATTACTGGTAAGCCCAGAAGCTGATTGGCAGACAATTGTCCAAGTCCCTCCGATCCGAGTCCCAAGCGAGTCTCAAGTCATTTGGTCCAAGTCTCAAGCAAGTCCCAAGTCTTTTCTTTTGTGGGCAAGTCGAGTCACAAGGCTATGTCAAGTCTAGTCGGGTCGAGTCACAGGTTATGTCAAGTCAAGTCCCTCACCATTGTCCCCCAGCCCACACACAAAGAACTCAGGTTTATATCTTGAAGAGAAAAACCTAATGTCAATCTCAAAAAAGAGAGTGCAGACTAGTCTGCATAGCTAAACCAGCATAAAGCTGTTCACTTATCCATTACAACATTACATGTCTGATCATTAAGACCTAGGTAGATGGGAAAGGCTACATTCCATTAAAGAAATGGCATGTTTGATACAAAAAATTGTTTATTTTGAACATTTTGCAATAACATGAAAATTCATCAGAATTCATCAGCAGCAAAGTGCTTATGTATATGCCTAATGGAAACGGCGAAATTCTACTTGATTTCAAGAATATCGACACGAAGTTTATACGGTTGATCTCATCTGATTTTTTCTTGATCGGTAAAAGGCTTATGCGATAAATGCTGATGGAAACGTTATTTGCCGAATAAATCTGCGACTGCATTGTGACGGTGTTTTGATGTCGTCGTTGCCCTCTGATAGGCTAATGGTTTGCTATGTTGCTAATAGCTGGCACATTCGCACTATTACAACTTGTGCAATTATCATCATTTTTTGGTAGATCCATTTTGGCTAACTAGCTAATTTTGTTGGCTACCACACTACTTCTGTTCACTCGAAAGTTCTGCGATTCAGTGCGAAAATGAATGGAAACAGCTTAAAATGTCATATATCTATTCGATACACCGATTTGATCGCATTACAGCAAGTGACGTCATTACGCACTACCTTTTATTCGCTTTAATGCTGTTAGATGGAAATGCATCACCGCATTTATTCGCATGAATATTTTTGGCGAACTTCAGATAATTCGATTAACAAGTGGATGGAAACATAGCTAGTGAGCAGTGCACCACTATTCTCCCGACTCAATGTAGCTAGCCAACGATAACTAGCTAACGCTAGGTTAGCTGGCGTAAACAAAACACGACCAACTATTCAAACACACGCGCACGCGCACATACACACACACACACACACACACACACACAGCTGCTAGTTATCAGGTTTCACTTACTTGTCATAATGGGTATTCAGGTGACGGACAAAGTTTGAAGTGGTTCCCTCTTTGTCGCTAATGGTCGTTGAACATGTCTTACATTGAGCAGACCTTCGTTTTCCATCGGAATAGAAGTTTTTAAAAGCAAATTGAATTATTTTGGGCGTACTATGACTCGCAGATGCCATTATTATCCATGCAATCAAGCGCACTGATCATCAAAAGTGCGTGCTCCCGCTTCAGACACGAAAAAGAAAAACAAACCCCGAAACCTGTCTGAACCAACCTGCTAGAGCGCGCGCCGTGCACTGCACACAAACGGACCACTCTTGTCATACTAGACAGAATAATATCAACGTGAAAAAAAAACATACAATGAAAAGAACAAATCGTCCGAGTCATCTTGCCTCAAGTCGAGTCTGGAGTCAGTAGCCATGTTTCCATCCACACGTTCTTCTGCGAATGAAGTCATATCGAATTAAAAATGCCCGATGGAAACGGTGATATTCGACTTGATTTCAAGAATATCGACACAAAGTTTATACGGTTGATCTGATCGGATTTTCTCTTGATCGGTAAAAGGCTTATGCGATAAATGCTGAAGGAAACGTTATTTGCCGAATAAATCTGCAACTGCATCGTGACGGTGTTTTGAGGCCGTCGTTGCCTTCTGATAATGGTTTGCTATGTTGCTAATAGCTGGCACATAAGCACGTACAACTTGTGCAAATTATCATCATTTGTTGGTAGACGCGATCCATTTTGGCTAACTAGCTAAATTAGTCGGCTAACACACTACTTTTGTTCACTTGAAGGTTCCGCGAATCAGTGAGAAAATGAACGGAAACAGCTTAAAATGTCAGAAATCTATTCGATACACCAATTTGACCGCATCACAGCATGTGACGTCATTACGCACAACATTTTATTCGCTTTAATGCCGGAGGATGGAAACGCATTTTCACCGCTTACGTCGCATGAATATTTTTGGCGAACTTCAGATAGTTCGATTGACAAGTGGATGGAAACATAGCTATTGTCTCCCAAGTCCGAGTCGAGTCTCAAGTCTTTGCCTTCCAAGTCCGAGTCGAGTCGCAAGTCGTCAAATTTGCGACTCGATTTGACTCGAGTCCGAGTCCCTATGACTCGAGTCCAATTGCCTGCTGATTGGTTGATATGCGAATGAGGAACATGGTTTTCGTTCGCGCCCCTAATGAGTGACGTCCTAGCGGAAGACCCGCCTTGATGAGAAGCTAACAGATTGCATTTTAATTTTCATTGTGTCCCCAGAAGAGCGTGGTAACATGTATTTGAAAATGCAATGGACTGGGAGGCGCTGTTTCCCTGACTGCATTTGGATATTGTCCCACGTATTGCAGGATAAGTCTTTGAAAATGAAATGTCAAATGTCGTCATCATTATTATATCATTATTATTTTCAAGTGATTGGAAAACAGCATTTTCATTATCATGTTGACCCTAAAAGAGCGTGATGACATGTATATGTAAATGCAATAGACTGGGAGAGCTGTTTATCTTATTGCATTTGAATATTGTCCTCAGTAGAGCAAGTTCAGCCTTTGCAAATTAAATGTTGAATGCCGTTTTCAATATCTTTTTCAAATAGTCAGAAAATAGCATTTACATTTTCGTGTTGACCCTAAAAGAGCGTGTTGACATGTAAATGTAAATGCAATAGGCTGGGGGTGCTGTTTTGCTTATTGCATTTGAATATTGTCCACTGTATTGCGGAGCATGACTTTGAAAATGAAATGTCATATAGCTTTTCATTATCATTTGAAGATGGTCATAGACTTCCCATATGTGTATGTTTAAATGAAAGTGATAATTGGATTAATGCATTTTCAATTTAATATTGTCTCAAATAACTCATTCATAATGCAATAGTGGGATTACATTTTCATTTGAATATTGTCCACTATGGGCTTCCATAGGGGATAGTCTCTATCCTCCGGATAAGTCACTTATCCTGGCGTCATGCATACGGTCCCTGATGATGTCAAGCAAGCAGCCAACCAGGAGCCAAAACGATGGATATAAATGGTAGGAAAAAAAAATTGAAGGTATTGTGCCGTAGAATGCACCCCTGCCGTGGATTGCACCCCCTTCGCGGGAGTGCGCACACGTCATTCCAATACTAAAGTGATCCAGGTCGCTTTTATTTCTCATTCGCAAGCTATCAAAGAGAAAAACACTGTTTCATATGTGAAATTCTTCCTCATGATTTACCGCTTTAATTTTGCAACCAATCAAAGTGCTAAAAAAAACTGCGAATCACTATCATATTTTTAAATTTTGCAAAGGAAGTACAGAAAGTAAATAACAAATGATATTGCTTCACGGTAATACCGTAAAGCCACGTGATACAAGTGATAACGAATGCAAAATAATCAAAATAATTTAGATTATATGAATTAGGCCCTTATGCATACTGTTAAAAGGACATGCCGGGGCTGACAGCCCATGTTTTTGGCTTGCCGTGAAATGCACCCCCTTTCTAAATCAGATTAGGAAAGCGCTTCATCCATGAAATTAATTCACATCACATGTATTAGGGCCCTATGCAAACCATTTAAAAGAATTGATGCTGGGGCTAACCTGAAAAAAATCCAGTGGGGTGCATTCTACGGCAGCCCTTGGTTTTGGCTTGTCGTCAATTGCACCCCTGTCTAACTCAGACTAGGAAAGTTTGTTCATTTATTTATTTGTTTGTCTGTCAGCAGGATATCTCAAAAACGGTTGCATCGATCTTAACCAAACTTTGCAGGATGCTAAAGTAGCAGAAGGGGAAGAAGTGATTAAATTTTGGCATCTCTCTGCCGAAGTACAGCTGAGATATAGGCCAAAGTTCAAATCCAGCTATGCTGGCGGAGGTATGGGCTCTCGTAAGTCCAGCTCTAGTTTATTCATTAGTTGCCTAAATTTGGAAACTCGGTTACTCTGTTTTGTGAGAGCTTTTGTTTGTTTGTTTGTTTGTTTGTCTGTGGGTTTGCACTCTGTAGGTCCCTATTTCAACTTTGTGATTTTCTTTCATCGGTCATCTTGTTTGGGAAGATCCTGGCCACAGACCTATTGCTTTTGGTGAAATTAGGTCAAAGGTAAAGGTCACCAAAAACATCCAAAACACATATTGGTTCATTACTCTGGTTTTAATTGAGATAGAGAATTTAAACCAGCACCGTTCTGTTTGTCAAGTCACTGCAGTCCTTGTGGTTATGGGTCAGGATGATGTCACACTCATGCAATATGACAAAATGACATTATAAAGTGACGTAAATTTTTGACTTTTGCAAAAAATCATTTTTGTCAACTCACTTATTTAGCCTATCGGTCCAGTAGCTCACAAACAAAATTTCAGCCCCAACGGTCAAAGGGTTGTGACATAATTGACTTATTTCTGCCCTAAATTTTGAAAATCGTGAAAATGGCCTCATTTTCCAACATGCAGTATAGTATATCCTTGATTTCGAGTGTGTTGGGTGCGGTTATATACCCTCATTAAAGTGACAAAAAAAATAGACGTTTGTCAAAATTTTCAGACCTGAAAGGTCAAGGTCAGTCAAAAGGTCAAAAGCACATTTTGGCTAAATATTCAATCTGAAGCCATCAAACCAATGCCATTCTATTTGTGAGGGCAATACGGTCCTAGCAGTTTGTCTTAATTTCAGCAACTTATCATTCTATGAACAATCTTTTATTTATTTGTTTGTTTGTTAATTTGCAAGATTACAAGAAAAACACTGCCTCAATTTATACCAGATTTGGCCAAAACTTGGACAATGACCTAGAATAGAATCCATTAAATTTTGAAATGAGTTGGGTCTAGGTCAAGGTCAGGGTAATTAAAAGGTCAAAATCGGTTTTTGGCCATAATTGTCAAAAATGGTTTGAGTTACATGAAAGTAACGCCAAAAGTTTCCTTTTTCAGTGTGTAAAATATAATTTTATCCATTGCTACTGTGAAAACTGCATAGTTTCTAAGATCAGTGGGAGTCAAAGTTCAGGGGAGTCAAGGTAATTGGTCTGAATGACCTAATTCAGAATTGGTCTGAATCTGTCTAACTAGGTTTGAATGGCTTAATTTACACAATTTCTCAAAAACTACTGAAGATAGCCACTTGGTTACTATTGAACACATCTAGGAAATCATAAATGGAGAATAAAATGACACCATGACCCTTGACCTTGAATAACCTTGAAATGTTAAACCAAAGGTGACAAGATTTAAGAGGGCTATATCCAGTGGTGTAGTGAGAACTGAAACTTTTGTGGGGCACAGAACATCCTTTTAAAGCTATTATTAGTCCTGACTTGTTCTCAATCATTTTCATGATTAACAATAGACTCACTCCGAGAACGCTCCACATTATCAGGTGTTGCCAGTTCTCCCTGTTTAGGTAAGACGACGATCATTCATTTCGACAAGTAATTTGATGCATTTAAATCAGCGTTTTTCAAAATTGCATACCGATCAACTCTTACTCATATGGTGTGAATCTCAGGCTTTTCCGTGGCATATCATGTTCTCACGCCATAGTCAACAATCTTACACTTAAAGCAATTCTTATCTTTCTGGCATGTCGCACAGCACTTAGTAAAAACTTGAACATGACCAACTCCGCCTCCCTCCAAAGTCCCACCCTCTTCCCCCCGACTCCCAGGCTTCTCCTACGAAAAAAAATATAGCTAATATATGGTAGTTCATCAGACTACAAAGGTAACTAAACGTTATGAGGGCATTTTATTTTATACCACATATAGAATTGAATATTATGTGATTACTGTTGGTTAGTTTTCACTTACCGGTGCCTCTGAATCTGACTGCATTGACCCGTTTCACTCGCGCAGCTCACTTCCTCGCGCCGCACGTTATATTTTTTTTCATAGGAGAGTGAAACGGGTCAATGGAGTCAGATTCAGACGCACCGGTAAGTGAAAACTAACCAACAGTAATTACATAATATTCATTTCTATATGTGGTATAAAATAAAATGCCCTTGTAACGCTTAGTTACCTTTGTAGTCTGACGAACTACCATTAACGTTATTATCGTAATAATAGCATTTCAGCGCCTGTTTGTTTACAGTCAAATTCGTCGTTTTTTTTTTTACTGCCAGAGAGGCGCGTGACTCGCAAGCGGTGACAGCGGTAGGCAACTGGAAGGGGCGCGGCGATGGATGACAGACAGGAAGCTCGGCAAATCATTTTATTCGGACCGAAGAAAATGATTGGTCAGACTTTCATCAGAAATATATGAGAATTGAATATTGAAGAGTTTCAACACCTGGTGGATTTCTTTTACATTTTAGTGTGCCATACGCTTATTAGGAGCATTTTAAGATTACAAAAGTAAAGTGTAAAAATGCCAGAAAGGTAAGAATTGCTTTAATAACAAAAGGGAAGATTGAAAAATGTAATTCAGGAAAAAAGATATATTTAATTGCCAAGTCTCACTTTTTAATCAACCCACAATGTACCAAGAGTGAAAAGTGATATTTCATTGGAATGCGGTCCGGACATTATTCAATCAACACATATTTAAATGATTCTAAGGTGGAATTCTTGTGCATGGAAGTTTTTCAGTTTCATGTGTGTTATGGTAGATTTCACCGCTAGTGACATGGAAAGCGATTATGGCTCTAGACTTCTCAGGTTTTTCTTATCTCAGGGGTTGGAAGCTATGAAATCGCATTAAAGATGTTTCAAATGGTCTTTTATTTAAACAATTTAAACAATCACAAAGCCCAAATTAAATTGCCCCATGTTTGGAAAAGGTAGCGCGGAAGTTTCAGAGCAGTTTGTCTTTCGTAAAGAATAGGCTTATTTTTGAGCAAATTATTTTTCTGTTCTGAATTTAGCGAGGTATTTAGTCATCAATAGATTGCATAGAGAGAGAAGCTGTGACTTCGGTTTCCAATGGATTATTATTATAATTAGAAGATGTGTTAATGAAGGAAAATGATTCAGAACAAGCCAGAACCAATAATTCTTGTTAAGGGATGTTCTGGGCCCCACCAATTTTCAGTTCTGGCTACGCCACTGCACTTGCAGGCATAAAGCTCCATGTCACAAAAGGGCTCAAATCTCTCTTCTTTTTTTTACCTGAATTTTCCGTACCTTCCCTACTTCTTCGGAAATGGGGTTGTAAATCAACATTAAAAGTAATGGTTGATTGTAGATCTTATTCAGGACACTGATACACACTCGCCACTACATCACTCTGGAGCTGAGCTTTTTCATTTTTGGTTTGATGGAGAGAAGATATGGGCTGAGAGTGAAAACAAACATACACTTTGTAACGTCAAGATCTAATGTTTGAAGACAAGCTTTTTATTTCCTTCTGTAGCCTTTTTTTAAATTTTTTAATTTTTAACATTTCATTGTTCATTTTCACTCCCAAATCAAAACTTTCAACTGAATTTCTTTGTATTTCCCTGGGAATGTACTTTCAAAAGCAAATTTGCGAAAAAACTCTTTCTTGTGATATTCCAGCTTGCTGCCTCCTGGCTACAGGCCACCCCTTCACTGGGAAAGGAAAAGGAGCGTGAAGATTGTGTTCACATAAAATTTTGTCCCTCATGGCAAAATATATTGGAGTAAAAACTAAAAGATTAGCATCAATGGTGACATTCTTTTAGAAAAGCATTTAGCTGAGGAAACGATCTGGTGGTGGGTTTCGCCCTTAAAGGTCCCCTATTATGCTGATCTTTTAATACATACAAGTTATGTTATAAGGTTGGATGTCCATACTCAACCTCTGCAAAGTTTCTAAACATAAAATACAAGGGTTTTGCCGTAATCCAAGAACGTGACTTCCTGAACATGATTTCCTCTGTGAACAGCTCGTCCCGAGATCTTCATGAGATCTGGGAAAAAGCTGACGTCAGGTTGTTGCCTCCAATCAGGACAGACCTGGCCAGAGCCAATCACTGCGCTAGACCTGCCCACCCCGGAATTTATTCTATCAGACACAAAGGAGCCAAATCATTTAATGTGTAGATTTATCAGTATGTCTCCCAAAGCTGTTCGTACGTGTTTTTTTTTGATTCGAAAAAAAAAGCACAACTATTTTCTCTTCCAAAAGACGATGCCACCAGAAATCAGTGTGTAGCTTTTTTGTTTGCTGGTGGCAAACAGCCACACTTAAAGGGAACGTTAGCTGTTTGTGCTCGGCATTTCACCGAAGACAGCTTTGTCAATAAAGGATAATTTGGCGCTGGATATGCGTCTCAGCTGCTTCTCAAACCTGGAGCAGTTGCATCGATCAAGCACTCAGAGCCACAAGCTGTAAGTAACGATATAACAGCAAATAATGAAAGTGAAGTTAACATGTTACGGGTGGCTAGCAGGACCGCTAACTATAGTTAGCACTGACAACTGGCCTCAAATGAGGGCTTTGTAAAATATCTGAAGATAAAGCCTGGATCGGTACCAACTGTCCGTGACTCACGCGTAAGCAGTAAGTTTTACCATTTTGTGTTGCTTTACTGCACACGCCTACCTAACGTGATAGCCTGTTGAATGTGGCTGTAGCACTGCGGCTAACATAGCTGAGTTACTGTTGCTAATGTGTATGTCCTGGCTAAATATGCAAGAGTAAATAATATCAAGGATATGTAATATCATGTCAACAGAAGGTGTGTGAACATAAATCTCATTTGAAGCTAACTTTTTATACTTGTTTGTAATTTGGATGCTTGGCACAACTGTTCACGATAACGGAACTTGCTGTCTGTAAAACCTGTATTGCAGGGTAAAGTTTGTCTCTGTCGTTGTTATGGCCGCTCGGTTACTACTGCATGGTAGTTCGCGTTCCGTGCTACTTAAAAATGCTCCTGTTTATCTTATATGCAGTCATCCTGATTGGTATGCTTGTGTTTTTTTGGTTAGCATCAAGGTGGTAGTTTCATCATGATGTTACCTGACCGTTGCTGCTACAGTTGAAGCTAACCAGAGAGGTGTTGTGCGTGTCTGCAAAGTTGGGCTGATAAGGCTGCTGGTCAAGATCAAGCCGATGTTGGGGGGACAAGTTACTCCCTTTTTGCTATAACTTTTGAAAGAATAATGCTAGAGACTTATATAATAAATCTAAATGTCAGTATTGAAGAATACTAAATTTAATTTAATTTGACCAAATCTCTAAAATTATTTTTTTATAATAATTGTCCAAAAACTAGTTATGTCGGGGGGACAGAAAAAGCTCACCTATTTTCTTACATCAAATTCTCAATAGCTAAACCTGCTGTTCCTTACTTTGAAAAATTTTCAAATATGAACAACATGATTAAAAAAATAGCTCTCTTGTAAAAGGAAAAAGTTTGGGATCAAAAAAAAATTTTTAAGGATTTTATGGCAAGAAATGTAAGCAAAGAATTTATGTCTGGGGGACATATGTCGGGGGGACGTGATGTTTATATAGCATTTGACAGGTATAACAACAAAAGAAATGCATTTTTAACTGAACTTTTTTTATTTCATGATCGATAACCAATAGCAATTGTAAAATTATAACATAATGTACATCTTTACATATTTACAATTTTTGTTTCTCAAGTATAGAGTTCTTGACTCCAGTATGACATAGGTATAGAGTTGCTTCCTAGCCCGATAGGACTTACACCTAGAAGCATTATCAGTAACCATAGTTGACGGTAGTAGTGCAGTGTTTGAGAAACGACTGGTGAATGATCTGAGACCTGAGCAGGACCGGTATGTACACCCACCCCGAGGGAGGATCAAAGTGACACCTGCCTCAGAGCGTGAAAATCTGTTTTAAGGGGTGGCTTCCAGAAAAACGTCCTTATTTTCCCTAAGTTGAACTGTGAAGTTAATCTGCCAGATGCAAGAAATATTCCTTTAAGGGGTGATTCACACCAGCCTGTTTGATGTGCCTTTGAGGGGTGGCTTCATAAATCTGAGGCTCAAAATAATAATTTTTAGTCATGTTCCTTGCCACAATATTTAGTCACTGATATGTTCATTATACTCTAGTTTATAATTAATTAAAAACACTGGATTAATGTCAGGATATATAGTACACATCCATGTACACTGGAACTGACTGAATCCAAGATGGCTGAAATTATGTCGGGGGAACAAACTTTCAGCCAATATTACTTTAAAACTATTAACTTTTTTTCTTTCTATATTACATTGTCTTTTTACATATCCTTAAATGCTTACTTTAATGAAGTTTCATTTTAATAAATGAATTTTAACTATTATAAAAGAAAAAAAACATTTCTTTTATTATGTCGGGGGACACCAGCATCTTCAAGAATTATGCAATATTCATATTGCATTTAAGGTTATTAAATATTCATTTTTATAAAAAATGTTAAAAGGTATTGAAATTGGAGGTATTACCAAAGTGTAATCAGTCAAAAAAAATTATTATTATTCTAAAGGAACACGAAATAGCAGACAATTGAAAATCTGGGTCTGAAATGAGAAAAATTGTTCCAAAGTCGAGTTTTGGCAATACCCTGAAGTCAAATGCTCATAAAATCCTTAATTCTCAATATATTTTCAAAATTTCAACTGTTTTAGAAACTTGAAGTAATATCCTTTCCAATGATGTAACCATTTCATCAATTTGATGACATTTAAAAATTGACCCCCCTGTTCAATTTGGCTTGATCCTAACCTGCTGTTAGACCATATGTAGGCTTTGCGGAGCTTAGGGTACGTGTTTGGGTTTGTTTACTGCTGCTGTGAAACGATCGTTTTACTTATCCATGACCGGGGTCAGCCGGGTACCTTGCCGTGGTGTGGGCTAGCTCTCTGATCCTACCGCGGTCAAAGCAGTCGTGAAACGCACTATAACATGTCTGGTATAACAAATGATTTCTGTGCATTGCCGTGGCGGAAATTTCAAGCACCTTTGAAAATTGTTCTGGCAAATAAAAAGCCGAAAAAAAGTGGAGATTGGATAAGGATTTTTTTTTGGTAGAAGTTATCGATTCGCTTGCTCCACATAAGCAAGGCTTACACTGTTTGTGTGTTTTTGCTACAAACTCATTTAGTAGCTTGGTGTCGGAATTGCGTTTTGTTTTGGTGGAAATGGTTAACTGGAGCTTTTAGCAAAGTTTCCTCCAAATAGCTAAGTGGGTGTATAACATGACTATATAAGGGCTGTTTCAGAATCAGGGGCATTTTCTACAATATTGAATAAATTTAGCTTTTTTTCAAAAATTTTTAGGAGCAAGGTGACATATATCATTCATTTTAAGTTCTGCTATCATTGATGAATCTACACAAGTCATTTATTTGATTAAAAAAAAGTCAAATGTCGAAAATTTGACAGTAGGATATCTATTTTTTTGACATTTTGGTGTCTCATTTTCTTTTAGATACATTTGTATTCCTCACCAATAAAATACCACTGCACCCAGTAGCTTGTGCAATCAATATTTAAAAAATAGGAAGGTTTTTTAAGCTACAAATAATATTTGGGGGGTCAGAAACACATGAATTCATGAAAACTTGACTTTTTCTGCCAAGACATTCTGTCTGTCAAAAAATGTCTTCTCCAGAAATGTTTTGTACATTATTTATATTTCAATAGAGGAGGGGGTTAAGTTTGGATCTATTGTATGATTTTGACTCCACATATTCATATAATTGCACATGAGGAATACTGTGTCAGTATATGCACTGGTCATTACACTGTGTACCATGTTATGAGTATATGTTCTTTGTCCGTCTAAAACATGTCTTCTCCAGAATTGGTTAAAAAGGTGGAAATAGGCAAATTGTCATTTGTATTAATTTAGGAGAACCTGTGAACCCAACGCTTCAAAATTTTCAGCATGTTTCCTCAACAACATATGTAAACAAATAGGCATCAATTTGATTCTATATTCCACATTTGATTTTTGGGGGTCCGTGAAGCAAACTTTGGTCCCCGATTGTGAGAGAGCCCATAACAGTACAGCTACAATCACATGCATGCAAGGCAAGACAGTACGAGCAAAACACTAAAATTTCAACTTGCCACTCATTGACATCCTGCTTTAAACATTGCTGCAGTACTTCAATTGCTTCCTCCTCCCGTTCGGGGTCGGATTCAGGATCAAACAAGCACGGTGTTACAGCAATAGATGCCGCGGAGAGCTGTCCTGAAATACCTGCCATCTTGGTTTCCTGGTTTTTTAGGTCTGCACCCTCCCCCGGAATGGAATCGGCTCGGCAGCCAATCAGAGCAGCGCCCTCATTAGCATAGCCTTCCCGCCCACTCAAAACAGCTTGTGTTTCAGGCCGGCACAGATGGGCTGAGAGAAGAGGTCTCACAACGCCTGGATGTGTGTGGGTTTTTTTTTTTGGTAACTGAATTGTTATTATTATTATAATTAATATTATTTTAATGAACCATTGGACATATTTTAAACTACTAAATACAGCATTATATGGGACCTTTAATGAGTGCTGCGTAGAGGTCATTGAGGCAGGGAAGACATTAAATGCAGTTCTGTTTGACCCCTGACCATTCCACCCACCATCAGCAGCTAAACTGGTGGATAAAGAAAAGGCACATTTGCACAAACACATTGTGGTCAAACAGGAAGTTCATGACCTCACAGAACCGCCGTCCATGGTAACAGTGGTGATGGAACGTTTGTTCCGGAAACAGACCAGATAAGGACTGATAGTGGAGATGCGGCAGAGGAACAAACTGGGATGAAAGGACTGTAGTTCGGCTTTTTGACTCCACATGACAGGTGAATAATCCCGTGGTGTCCAGCCAGCCAAAGACTTTTGTTTCAGTGTATTGGGTTAAATGTTCCAAAAGACTAAATTTACTGGCTATCCCACACTTCCGGCATATTTTAAGTTACAGAGGCTACAAAGACCTTGTTTCAAAAGTTTAATTTTTATAATTCCACAAGAAAATTGTATTTAGATGTGATGCTGCCCATTTCAATTGGTAAAATGACAATTTCTTGGCAGAACTAGATTAGATTGTCAGCTGAAAATATTCGTATTTCATGGTTGAATATTTTACTGGACTATTTAAACAATATGTTTGTAATCTAAATATGTACCATTCAAGAAGAAGTGGACTGTTAGAATACCCAAATAAATATTGAACAAGGTTTGGCAAACTTTGAGAAATTAGTGGAAATTAAAGAAGATCAAATCAATACAATTTCAATTTTCTTCTGGGCCATTCAATGAGAGAATTTAATTCTTAACTTATTCTTGACATCTCATACTAAATTATCCTCAAAATCAAAAGTCATGTTATTCATCCTTTCATATATCCAGTGTGGAGCCCATCCTCTCAAGAAAAAGGACCAGATAGGCTGTAAAGGAAGTTGTGCCACCCATAGTGGTAACAACTATAATCAGATATTTGCGGTAACTGGGAATGCGTCTTTTATATCGCTGTGGAGGAATTCTGTCCCACTCTTTTTGCATTTTTTATAAAACAGCTTCACTGGAGCGTTTACCAGCATGAACTTCTTGTTTAAGGGCATGCCACAGCATCTCAGTTAGATTCCAGTCACGTTTTTGACTTAACCACTCCAAAACCTTCATTTTGTTTCTTATGAGCCATTAAGAAGTGGACTTGCTTGTTTGCTTCTTGCTTGTGTGCTTCCTGCTGTATAACCCAATTGCTGTTGAGCTGAAAGTCACAAACTGTTGGAAGGACATTCTCTTCAAGATTTTCTGGTAAAGAGCAGAATTGGTGGTTTCATCACTTATGGCAAGTCGCCCAGGTCCTGAGGTAGCGCAGTGACTACAGACTATCACACTACCACCACCATGTTTCACTGCTGGTAAGATATTCTTATTGTGGAATGCTGTGTTAGATTTACTGTATGCCTGATGTAACAGGACCTGTATCATTCAAACTTACACTTCTGACACATCAGTCCCCTGATTATTATTCCAAACATCATGGGTGTCATTGAGATTTTTTTTTGGAAAACGTGAGAAGAGCCTTTGTGTTCCTTATGGCCAGCAGTGGTTCTCGCCTTGCAGCTCTCCCAAATGTGCCATTTTTGCTGAGTCTTTTTATTATTGTGAAATTGTGTACACTGACTTAAACTGAGGCAAGCAAGGCCTGCAGCTCTTTTGATGTTCGTCTGGGTTCTTTTGTGACCTCCTGGATGAGTTGGCGCTGCACTCTTGGAGGAATACTGGTAAGCTGGCCACTTCCAGGTACGTTCAATACTGTTCCACGTCTTCTCCTTTCGTAGATAATGGCCCTCACCATGGTTCACTGAGCCTTAGAAATGGCTTTGCAACCCTTTCCAGACGTATAGATGTCAACGACTTTGCTTCTTATCTGCTCTTGAATTTCTTTCAGTTGCGGCATCATGGACAGTTTTTTCCCCACTTCACATTGCCAGACTGATTCTATTTCAGTGATGTTTAGATTCAGCTGTGCTGGCTGTAATCATGCCTGTGTGTGTCAAATGAAATTGAACCCAGTTATTAATTCAATTTGTTTAATTGGTTGATTAAGTTACTACGGGGGCAATTTCTTTCTCCTATAAGGCCAGGTAGAGTGGGATAGCTTTTGTCTTCAATAAAAGATATCATTTCAACATGCATTTTCTGTTTACTCGGGTTATTGTTGTAGAATATTAAAATAAGTGAGATGATCCGAAACATTTAAGTGTGACAAATATGCAAAATTAGCGGAAATCATGAAGGAGCAAATATTCTTCACAACACTGTATAATGTTTTTAACAATATGTAGCTGGTGTGAAATCACAACTCTCAAAATACAAACAATACAAACTGAATGCTATTCAGGGCTCATTCTACATGTGGCATGGCTTATAGACTTGCTCCATCAGCAGCGACCCAATGATCTGTCAGGTATGAGTTCACTAACAGACATACCGGATACAATTAATCAAGGGTTGGATTATTTGTATCAGGTATGCTTGATGTGGTACACATCAAATACCTGGATCAGACTGGTTCCCATGGAAAAGCACTGGAGGAATTTCTTCATGAGCAGTGGTTCTAAAACGCAGTTTGGGGCTTTCTGTATATTCCATACTTGCAGAGGCAGGATCAAAAGGCACGAACGTGGGTATAGGTTTTTGTTTTGGTCATTGATAACACTGACAGGATTGTTGCTTACAGCTTGACAATGGTATTTAAAGCACTCACCACACAAGCAACAAATGAAAAATAAAAAGATAATTAAAAAAACTAAGAAGTGGGGCCATGACAGAAGTCACTGCTATTGAATCTTGGTGGTCAGTAGAAGATTGCTGTCAGTCCAAGAACATGGTTGTCCAATAAAACCACCCATCCCATTATATTTCACTCAATACAATGAAAAAGGCATCACAATTGAACATTTGCAATATTCTGTAGGTTTGGTAATAGATTGTTCTGATGATAGGCTGGATGTGCAGACATGCAGTAGGAATATGTGTGGGTCTTTCAAAAAGACTTACGCAGCAATTTTCATTCTTCCATTGATTTTAATGTCTGATGGGTGCTACCTTCAAATCACTTTACCAAATCTTTACAAAATGGCCTCCTCGCAATGATACACTGTGGGATGGTTTGGTGTTATCACAGGGCAGTCTATGTTGGGGAATTCCCCTTCTATTGCTTTTTAAGCACAAAAGCCATTCATACTTGACCTCAAACCAAAAGTTTGATATTAGAATAAATTTCAATGAGTAAACAACAAAGCTGAAAATTTACAGACCTTGCAGAGAACCTTCAGATATGACTCAGATATAAAAAATGTCATTAGTAACTCAAAAAGCTTCCTGTCAGGGCCCCCACAAACACATTTTAGCACCATTTTCCAATAGTCCTATGTCACCCACCCTAACAGAGTTACTAGACCAATCAGTGGCACCCTCTTCCCACATTATTAGTGAGCATATTCTGTGTCAAACTAACCAACACCTACAATTAGTATTGCTCATGGACTGTGCAACTATATACTTATCCCACTACAACTGCATTCATTTCTCAGTCATGGTGCTGGCAAGTCAATGTCATCACGGTACATTATTCATCATTTTAATTGAACATAAGTCGTTATAACATTAAATAATTTAGATTTCTTTTTGGAAAGTGCTTAATAAAACAAACAATGATAATTTTATTCTGCTTTTGATATCATAGACTGCCTAAAAAGATGGACGCAGCACCCTGATCTGAAAAAAAGACGCCCATGCCGAAGTACCGTAGAATGGCATTCTAATTTAGTGGCCAGCAGATGGCGACGTCGGATGGTTGCAGAAAGAAGCTCAACGCTATAGAAGTCTATGGGAAAATGACCCTACTTTCCCACCTGATTTTTCATTTAAGGTATTTATATTTTGCGGCTCTTTTTTTTCCCCAAAGACGGAGGCGCCCGAGGGAAACTTAAAGGCTTCCTGATTTAAATGTCTTACAGGCACTTGCATTGCCGAGTGGACGAGAGGTCAGACTCTTCCGTGTTTTTCACGTCACAACGCGGGAGTGTGGTTAATTCTCTTTGGCAAAGTCCGCAACGATGCCCACTTACGGAAAGGGAACATTAAGGTCTCGAAAAGTCTGCAAGCATGCTCTCACGCACTTGATGACTTGACAATGGGCAGCCCTTAACTTGACGGGAGCGCGCCTCAAAGTCTGTGAGTCCGTGAGGGTGGGCATTGGGATTGGGCCAGCCACAAGTAAACTGTTGGTAATGATAAAATCATATAAAATTTTATACTGGCGAGAAAACCCCTTACCTCTATACCAGTTCTCACTTAAAATAATGTGGCTTCTGGGAAGCTGTGCATTAAAGTCACCACAGATTTTTATGGGAACTGAGTCACCATATTTATCAATACATAATTGAGGGACATCAAGACATTCAAGAAAACCACAGAGTGACCTATCATGAGAGCTATCAGAAAAGGGCATATAGACATCTACAACAAGATGTCAAACTTCACCCAGTGAATCATACGCCAAGACCGCCACCATGCGATCGCTGTTAATAATGGCCGAGAGCATAGCTGAAAGTGTGGAGCGCACGGAGGAGGGAGTGGTCGGGAAAAACACCGGTACAACGTCTATCATGTGTACTTGGTTTGGATTTAGGGAGTCCGATCGTGAGCAGAAAAACAAAATCTGCAAAATGAGGATGGAAGAGGTGGACTCGGGCACGGTTCATCCGTACGCGTACTAAATGTGAAAGCAACCGTACTTGAGCACGGAAGATTACTGTTAGGCTCTCTTGTTCTAACAAACGTAGCGGCAAAAGGATCTCTCCATTCAAACGAAGAAATTCAATGCTTGCTCGAAGTTTAGGCGGACGAAAACATAAAATCACAACTGCATACTACAAACAAAAACTCGGAGATTTATGGAATAATTTGTGAGTAACTACATTCGCGTGGCTATCACAGAATAATAGATCCGTGCCGTGACAAACTAAAGAAAATGCAGCTGCGATATGTCAACGTGCGGGACGCAGTGCGAAAGGCAGCGCGAAAGGCAGCTGGCAGCTCAAGTTAAGAGAAAGATAAATGTTCGTGGTATAAGACAGTGGACTGCATAATTGGCCAAAAACACAAGGGCGAAAGAACTCCGTATTCAACCTCCGCCAAAGTCGAAAGTAATCAGTTATTTTCTTTTTCGGCTCACCTTGATGTTTGGGTACCCAGAAAAAGATTCGGGTGAGTAAAAACATCAAGCATCCAGTCAAGAAAATTTAGAGTTTAATTTCTCCTGCTGCTATACGTGGCAATCCATGTTACTAATGACACACTGGGTTGCTAGTGCACGCGCAGCACATGCATTTGCGATATTATTATTCAATATTAATATTCTAAACCCCCTTCACAATAATAACCCACCCCCAAACATGTTTGCGCCTCCTTTTAAAATCGTACCCCATTTAAAATCACCTAGGTGCATTCTGCAACGCGCTGTATCGGAATTTTGACATCTGCAAGTGTATTTGGGTATGGTTAGATATTACTAGTGTGAAAGCTGACCAGCGGGGGGAGGGGGGACAATCGTACCTAGTGTGAAAGTGCCCTTAAAGAAGAGTCACAAGTATGCATAACCACCGACAATGGCGCAAATATTGTGATGGCAGTGGAACTGAACGACTGGACAGGACTGCAATGCTTCGGTCACAGGCTCCACCTCACCATTGGTAAGTTAAAACATTTTTTTTTTTAGTCTCAGTTCAACATGATATTTTAGTGTCTTACGTTTGCTATACAAACATGTTGGATTTCAAATTTAATGCTAAGCAGTGGTATAGCCAGAACTTAAAAATCCCTTTAGAACTATTATTAGTCCTGACTTGTTCTCAATCGTTTTTCTTAATTAACGACACATCCAGCTAACGAGCTACATAAACTAGCGGTGCAATGTTATGATTTCAATATTTAAGTCTGGTCACTGCCTCAGGACGGGCGTCCTTGACAGCAAGGTGTATGTCACTATCCACGATTTTTTTCTGGAAATGCCTGACCACTGTGTCGCTGTCAATTGCAGTCACGGGAGAGGGAATGTGGACATCATAACTTTTCACAAGTAAGTAATATTTAGCTTGAACAACGGAGATTTGTGGCTTTAAATCATCAAACTGATACGATGTGAAGCCAGTCTTGACCTAGCTGTTACTTGGGTAGTAAGCTGGTTAGTCCACGGGCACTCGTATTTTGATAAGGCATGCACATAGGCCTGTAAACTGTGTGTGTGTGTGTGTGTGTGTGTGTGTGTGTGTGTGTGTGTGAAGTGGAAAGGGGTGCTCCCAATTTTTTTGCTTTACTTCTTTGCGTAAAAGAAATCTTTTTCTTTAATTTTACTAATTAAAAAAAAAGTAAAATTAAAGAAAAAGATTTCTTTTACTAAGAAATCTAATTTAAGGAGACGCGGTAGCGCAGTGGTAAAATAGGCTTGACTTGAGATCGTAAGGTCCCGAGTTTAAGCCCTGGCCACGACCTTCGCGGTGTGTTCTTGGGCAAAACACTTCACTCCCACACTCCACCCAGGTGTATAAATGGGTACCAGCAAATAGGCAGGGAAACTTGTCTAAGAGCTGGGGGAGTACCTGCGATGGACTGGCATCCCATCCAGGGGGAGTAGTAATACTCCTAGTTGTTTCATGCCATGGAAACTGGGGTTAAGCACTGGCCAGATGGGCCACTAGGCTCGAACAGGCTTACTTACTTTACTAATTTAAAATATTTGCATCTTTATTTTTGTTATTTGAGAAAGCTTGGGAAAAAGTGGTGTCTGGTATGTTTTGCAAGACAGAGTGATGTTTCATTTTGAAATTTGTGTTACATTGTTATGGAGAAAGATCTCCTGTTACACTTTAAAGTTTCTTGCAAGGTTTTGTATTTTTTTTAAATAAATTTTATGCGCAATAAGTTATCTTAAAATGGCATTCTATACTATTTTGAAGTGAGTTTATAGTTACATTGCAGCAGAAAGCTGCATTCTTATCTGCTGTGGGAGTAGTTTCAGAAACAGTTATATTGAAATATATATTCCAAAGAATACATGGCAAAATATATTGTTACCATGTATGCTTCAAAATATACCGCAATATAAATTTTAGGCCATGCCGCCCAGCCCTAGTGGAACCTTTTCAAAAAGGAAATAATTTTTTTTTTTTTTTGCAGATATTCCTTACAATACTGTCCCGTAAGGCTTAAAAAGAGATTTATGGTTCTGTTGTTAGGTCAGGGATGTAAATGATCATGGCCAGTTCAGGAACAGTTTGCACTGTCTGTTTATTGCAGGCAGGTGCAGCAAAGTACAACTAGTCGCAAAATACTGTGTAAGTAGACCATTTAATAATAATTGGTCTTCCTGCACTTTAAAAAAGACTGAATTTTGAATCAGAAGTAAGGCTTTTGCATTGACATGGATGTGGATACAGATAACCGGAAATTCGCCATTGGGTTGGAGACCTTTGTCAATTCACAGCAAGATGCATTTCAGACATGTTCCATTTTAACCTATTTTGAGGAGTGTGGTTTGTTGCTTTCGGTATTGTCATTTATTTTGTTTTTATTATTTATATTTCAATTTTAGATTTTTTTTTTTCAAATTAATTCATCAAATAAACGCTGACATTGTGAACATTCAGAACAATAATGAATTTGATTGTTTACTGAGGATTTATTGTTGTTGAGATTGGAGTGGGGAGATAGGATGGACTATAGACTGTATGGACCTACAGAAGGTAAATTGTCATCCTCAGATAAAATAGCTTAAAGGGGTTTAACAAGAGAGCTACTCTTTGTAACATCAATTGTATTTTTACAGGGGAATAGCCTATTTAGACTTTCAGATAAAGGTCATTGGGCATCGCACTTATGGGAATGGAAAAGGCCACTGATTCCTGGACTGTGTTGGGCCTAAAGGTTTTATCCCCCTGCTGGTCAAACACAGGACCACAGTGTACTCGGTGAGTTGAGAGAGCATTGAGCATCTGATCAGGAGACAGTGGGTGGGGGAACCCTAATGGAATCTATCAGTCCGAAAGTGACTTGTGACCCAGTCAATTAAAAAAATAAAAGAGACTCTCTACCGCAGACAGATGGAGGTCAGTTCCAAATTTTTAAAATAAAATAAATACTCATCTCACTGAAAAAAGGACGGTAAGCATGAAGATATTAAAATTGCACTGCATTCAGTCTTCTCTGTCCTTTGGATGAGAAGTTAAATCAAGAGCTTGAATGACTGGTCAGTAAAGATCACATGGCCCACTGTAGAAAGAGCATTGCACTGTTATAAACTGGCACCTTTTTGCCAGTTATTTTAACTGAAATTTTACAATCAGGTTATAACAGAGGTTCTTTGTATGTTAACTGCGCGCAGAACTCTACTTACAGTTAAAATAACAAGGAGACAATGCGTTAATTCAACTGTTAAATTCAGTCAATTTCTAACAGTGTGGTGTGAATCCCCAGTGTCATTGCCAAAGTCCCTCAAATACTGGCTCTCAGCACGTGACCATGTAATTTGTCTCTACCTCTGATTCCCCTGGTTATCGCTGTAGGAAAAAACTAAATGCTCAGTTCTCCCACCTGCATGAGGTACTATTCACGGGCCTCTTTTGTTTAAAATGGAAAACCATGGTCGATATATAAGTATCCAAAATATTTTCCAAGTTGAGCCGTGGCTTGATTTCTAAAAAAAATTATCGAGACTTATAAGGGATTATGAGGTTTTTGCATGAAACCATGATCAATTCCAATTTTAACTTGTGCGAATGTGTGTGAATGTGCATTGTTTTTTCCCCAACTTGTGAAAATGGAAACCACTTTCCTCCAAATTATGTTACAAATATTTGTTGTAGTCTTTGTGCCATACTTGGTCTTGGACTTAAGGGTTGTCTCAGACGCTTGTTTTGAGTGATTTTCTGTATTCTCCAAGTAAGTGTTCACACTGTTGGTGACTGCTTGCCCTGACAACAGTCCACTACACAAATGCACTACACCGAATGAACCCCTGGCATTTATAGAGGACAAACACAGCCAACACGACCAGCAGGTAATTAAGCTCCTCTGGTATATAACTTCCGCGGCAACACAATCATATCCATGTCAAAGTAACATTTTAAAATGCCTTTGAAGGTTACAGCAGTGATGACCTTAAGACAAAAGGTAGAGTATAAAATTTAGTGAATTATCTACATCTTTTTTTGCAACCAGCAAAGCTTTCCTTCTGTACTAAATGTCAATGATAGATAAAGGGGGACGTGACAATCTAGTTGACTGTGCTCATGAATAATTTAAAAAAATATCTGCCAACTTTTTACCAGGCTGTCATTATTACAACCCTTAATCTAGACTTGCAACAGTAGATAAGTCTAATGTCTGTAACATCCCGTGTCATTTTGGGATGGTGCTCACAACTGTCAAAATCCATGCAATTAGCCATTGCAGAAGGCTACAGAGCACCTCTTTATGCAAAGAAAGCACACAATTAGGTCATATTAGGAAATCGCCGTATTCTATTCCTCCACACCTCAACCTTCATTCAAAAAAAAAAAAAAAAATCTTGGAGCTCTTTTCAAAACGGGAATGTGCATTCAGCGGCGCGGTGAATCGGAATGTGCCGAACCATCTTATAAGGCCTCAATCCAGCAATTTTGTTTATGAAAATAAAGATAAAATTGACGGTACAAATGGCCAATTTGTTTGCAGTTGAATGCAGATTTGATAAACTGAGAATGGAAGAACAGCGGTTTTATTTTTGCAACCAAAAATTATTTTAAACGCGCGTATTTCAAAAGAGTCAACATTCCCATCTCTGAAATAGCATGCCCATGAAACAATAATGTACATCGTTGATGTGAATATTGCGTGCAAAGGTAAGATTATCTGAGTGTTAGAGGGGTTTTGATTGCAGGTTTCAGCAAACTGGAATGTTTTGCATTGAGACCATGGGTAAGCCAATTCTATGCTGCCCTAGATCGCCCCCTAGAGGTGTTTTATGGAATAGAGAGTTGTCGATATATTTAATTAAGATGAGAATAAGGGCCGGTTCATACCCTACGCAAGGTACGCGAGCGAACGCGAGCACAGGTCCGTTCCATTCAGTTCACAGAGAAGCCTGAACACGCGTCCCTTGCTGCGCTGTGCCTCGTTAAAAAGCAGTACACTGCTCATGCAATAGGGGGTAGCAACGTCTTCTTCTCCTCCTCCTTCTTTTTTCTTTTTGGTGTGTTGAACACAGCGTGTGGTGCATTATTTGCTTTATCTCCCCTATTGGAATCTCACGGAAATACACGCGTCGATGCGTCGCGTTACAAAAATTTGGACGACACACTTTGCTACGCAAGGACGCAAGATGGCTACCTTGCGTTGCTCGATGCGTTGCCTTGCGTTCGCGCTCGCGTACCTTGCGTAGAGTATGAACCGGCCCTTACGATGAATTCCAAGAATGACGGTAATACCAATCATTACATCGATTTTATTGATCACTTAAACACCATTATACACTCATAAGTTCCTTTAGAGGTCAATATTTACAATTTTACCGCAACAAAATTTCCAAAGCTCTAAGACAGCCAAACATCAAATTTTGATATATCACATAATTTTGTTATATCTTTTAAGTCAATTAAAATAGTACAACCACTGAACAGAAATGGAATTTACTATACTATGGCCCAAGAAATACCAATAAACAGGGGCCTAACGTGGATTACCTTTCCTGATAGTGTACGCCTCCTTTTAATACAATAATTGTAGTATGAAGCAAACATTTTAGGACAGCATTGGAAAATTCTAAAAATGATTTTATCATAGAGCTCAAAGCAGAAAGAATTACTGGGCAATGAAAATAAATTCTGAAAAATTGAAATATGCACTCTATAATGCTATGAATACAAAGGACAAAATAAAATATGCTCTGCTGATTTTAGGAAAGTGTGTCCATTAAATTAATGAAGGGTCAGATTTGATAAATAGGTGCATTGCCTCGCTCAGCACTTTCAGTACATGCTATCTATTCAATTGCGCTGCATGCTCTCATTGCACCACAAGGGATATTTTCCCCTGCTCTGCAATGAAACATAAATCTGCAGTGGTAAATTCGCCCTCGACAATCCTCAGCTCTGGCTGTCAGGCAGCCAGAATTGATTTTATTATGGAGGGACATCTGGTAATGCGGACAGTGGTCATATGTCTTCCATGTCTATGTAAGAAAGACAAATTCCTCAACAGGATTGAGAAATAGAATGTACGGCGAAAAAAAAAAATTCTCATTGCATGAGGTTGGATTGCTTGCCATTCACTGATTAATGGATGCATGGTCTGCCCGGCAATCAGGCTGTGTTACACCACTTCGGTATGCAGTCATTATAGTAAAAACCACTCACTGAAGCAGTGTAATACCGTCCAATGCAAAGCTTAATTACTAGTTTCACCAGATGATAGTTCCTGTTGGACAGTCATTGGAGCATTGTGCTTTCTCCCAGATTTCATAGGCATTATACTTACCAAAGATTTTTGTAGTTTTGTCAGTAAATTCAAAGATGTTTGTCTGTTTTTAGCCCTTACGTTTGATGTTCATTGCATGAAGTTGTTTGTGACAAAATCCCTTTGCTTGAACCACCACACCCACCCTCAAACTCAGACTTCATTTTGATCTCAACTACATACCTGTAAAGTTTGGTGACTGAAATTTATCATGTAGACAAAATCTGTCCACAGACATTGGTTTAATTTGCACTGGATCCTGCTGGAACTGGATCTAAGACCTCTTGGTTTTGTTCCGGTACTTATTTGCGCAGATCCGGTGCCTCCCGTAACATAAAAACAGAAATAATAACATAAAATAAAGTACGGTAAACATCTGAAATGGTAAATGGACTGCATTTATATTGCGCTTTCTAGTCATATGACATGATCCCAAAGCGCTTTACAATTAGCCTCTCTCTAAAGGTGTTAGATACAAGACTCCTTGAGATTTTGAATGTTTTACCCCCATCTAATGTGTCTGGGGAGAATTGCAGTCACGAACAGTTTATTGGGATGTAGTTCTACGTGCAATTCAGTTATGCCATGGTTGTAAAGTGAAATAAATATGACAAATGGACTATTTCAAGTTACGATTCTTTTGTGGTGACTGATGAATTAATAAATAAATACATTTTGCAACATGTAGCCATAGCTAATCTATTAAGTTTGATTTCAATGTGCAGAGGTGTTTGAAAATTCATGCATTACTTTACCCACAACAAAATGGCTGGCTAGCACAAGCTGGCTGTACATCCAGCCATGTGCATATACCTCTTCATCTTAGTAAACGTAGCTAGCTAGGTTATTGTAAATATTTATTCAGAATCAAAGTATTACTTTGGATGTTGCTGTATAGGGTTAGGTAACTTGCAAGATAGTTCCTAGCCAGCAAACTGGCAATTGCAGGAATTCTGCCACAGAGATGTACTGGCTTAGTTGCTAACCAAAGGATATATTTAATCAACTAATTCAATCAAGTGATCTTAGCCTGTGTGGTTGATTAGTTTTATCAAGTGTGCCTCTGCTCAGTTGGAATGACAATCTGCAGCCCCCTAGCCCTTTCCCAGACCAGTTTTAGAGCGCTGCTTTAACCAATCATAATTGAACATTCAACAGAGCCTGATTTGATTATGCCAGGTGGCACAATGCCCTAGTACAAGAAAAAAAGGAACTGCATCAGAGACTGTAAGTACTGTAGTCCAGTTTAGCTGTGGAATCATGGGAAATTGCAAATACTGAAGATAGTGGTAAGAGTATTATACCCAGTTCCCATTAGCTGGCTACATTTGCAGAGGCTCGCTGATTAGCACAGTTCCTTTCAATTTATGTGCCATGCTTGCACAATGTGATTTAGCCAAGTAAAACATGTTCCTGGGTCAACAACTCACATTTCAAGCCAGGACCACCATTGCAATCAACCAATCATAGCCCTCTGACATCATAAGTGTGCTGCTCCTGATCTTCTTTTAAAATTCCTTAGTGATTCAAAATTATAACAAAATTTCCAAATCAAAGTAGGTGCAATTGAACAATATATTCTGTACTACTGAACAAAATCCATAACTGCATGTCTGTAAGTAACATTTAACCTTTATAGTCTAGTACCTACCTAGACTGAAAAGCATAGTGGTGATGTCAGAGGGCTGTAATTGTCTGATTGCACAAGTAGCCCAAGATCATGATCTGGGATACTGACACTGGATCATATTCTACTTGGTTAAGGGGACTTATAGTTAAGCAAACATTTTTCCAAAATATTCACTTTTTAAACTAAGAATTATTTTCAAAATAATTGTTAGAAATGCAACTTAAAACGCTGAGGGCCCTATCTTATGCCAGAGTCCCTAAACCCGTTATTTGGGGATTTAGCATTGCGTAAGAGGCGTTCCTCCGCAAAAGTTGCTGTCTTGCACACCTGCCTATATCCCTATAACACCTGCGCTGCCCGTTATATTATGCATAGGCGTGGTTTGGGCGTTACCCCAGTTAAACCAATCAGTGTGCCAGGTGCCATTACCTTTAGGAGCAGGCTGCGCTATCCCAAATCCTCAAACTGAAACCCGTGATGGAGAGAGGAAGGTCGCCACGTTTCTCTGAAGACGAAGTTAAATTGCTCGTGCATGAGGTCAAATCCAGACAGGGGAGGATCTGTTTTAGTTAAGTTAATCATGAATTGTATTATTATTATTTGGTATGTAATAAAAAAAAACATCAAGCCTACCCCTTTTGTGATGGAAACTTCAAAAAAAAGAAATAGAAAAAAATGTGCCTCCAATTGAGCTGAGTGGGTGTTGGAATGAAATATTGACATATTGCTGAATATTGCTGAGGGCAAAAAGGTTTCTTATAAAGCTATTCGTTGAGTCGTTGCATTTATTATTTTCCTATTATGCATGAAACATTCTCATCAATTTGCTGCAGTCATGTACTGACAGTGTTACTGTATAACTATTCCAGATAAACGATTCAATAATAATATGAGAAGGAGAACGTTAATGTTGTAATCCCTGATAGAATGACATGAATTTTCAACCATCATACTTCTCTCTCACTGCCATTTCTTCTTACTGGGCTCCATGTTGGGTCCAATATTGTCCATATTGTCGCGAGACAGATGAGTCCAATGCTGTGGTGTAGAGATGGATGTGTCCATCATCAGTTGGCCAGTCTGGATTTCCTTTTTCCACTGGAGGAAGCATGACTCCCAGCCTTTTGTCCTACACGAAAGACAAATAGTCTGAAAGGACTTATGGTGTTTCTTTTCTCAGAGTCAGTGTCTGTACTTTATTACAAAAAAAAATGCTTTGACCTATAAACCTATAATAAACTGAAAAATGCTTAATATTGACTATTTGTGGTTTTTGGTTGATGGCGGTGCCATCCCAAAGCATTCCTATCCTGGCAAACTCCAGCTGTACTCTGTCTAGGTGCATAAAATATTTATGATCTGATTTTTTTGCATGGCAAAGCATGCGCAATGTATTTTAATGAGAAACATACATTTGCTCTTGATGAAATCCAGAGAGTAATTGCTATTGATGAAGTTCAGAGAGTTCCTCTACAACAGGGATCCTCAAATCTGGACCTCGAATCCAAATCCAGCCCAGGTTTTCTGTTATCCCAGGCAAGTAAATGAACAGTTACTGCCTCTGATTGGCCAGATTGTGTTAACACCTGACTCCCAGGTAAAGGGAGGGTGGAAAACCAGCAGTTCTCAGACCTCGTAGGGTGTGATTTGAGGACCAGGGCTCTAAAAACTTGCTACACACACTCCAAAGACTGTGTCAACTTCATACACACTATTTACTCAGCAAACATAATGCATCATAAGAGGCAACTCACCCCAGATGCGTTCATTCAGAGTCTGTCCTAGCATGTACAGGAGCGCAACGATGGCCATGTTGCAGAGGAAAAGCCCTATAAGTCCTGGGGTGGTGAAGAGGCCAAGCAGAGGGTACACCCACTTTCCAACAGCTAGGTAAATCCAAATGACCCTGCAGGAGTCCGCAAAAAGACCCTAACTTACTGACGGTAAGTGTCTTTGAGAAGCTTGTAATAACACATGACATGAATGAGGAAATTTATGGAGAAATCAGACCTGGATGTAATTTTGTACATCAGCAATCACTCAAAAATTATTTCAGTGTAACAGTTTCTCTGCTGCTAACAGTCAGGTTTTAGATAGTCAGCATTTTGCGTAAAATATCCCATAAATGGCTGAAAGTTTTACAGAAAATAAATCCTGGTCTTCATACTCAGATGATGATTTAGTAAAGCAGTGTTCATCTCACAATGTATACTGTAGAATGGGCAATACTAAAAACTATTATTTATTAATTATTTACTTTACATTTACTTCAAAATCAAGCCCATTCTATTTCCTTTCATTAAGTCTGGTCCACATCTAAGGATAATTTAGCTGATTTGGGGCCCAAATCTAAGCACTTAAACAAGCAACTAAACCTTAACCAGCTGATCAAGGCACCGCCACCGGAGGAGAATACAAAAATAACGTAATTTGCAATGTGTTTAATCAGAAGAGCCCTTCGGTAAAAATGAGGAAGACTGATTGCCGATTGGGTGCCGAGCTGACTGAAATGGAAGAAGTTCAGAACAAACCAACTGTCTTAGGCCATCATGTTTATTTACTCTCCAGGCATGCTTTTTCTCATGAGATTACGTGAGATTTCCAGTTTTGAGAGTTAGAATTCAGGTTGATCGTGAATGGAATCTGTTTGTGTTTGGTGTGCTGTTTTGTCCAGATAGTTAAATGAGTATGCTTCACACACTAGAGGGCCATTAAACAATTAAATGTATGATTTTATGTCATCATGTATGGGGTCTCTCACATTTAAACATTTAAGATTTCAAAAATGTATTGATGTGGGCTAGGCTTTCAACAACACTTGTAGTGAACAATAAAATATCAGGAGTTACATAAAAAATTACCTAGTGTATATTGCCTCACTCTGGTTCAGAATAGGACCATATACCAAATTAACATTGGACCCATTTCTGCAATGTATTTGCTTTTTCAACCCAAAGTCAGTATATACCCTTTCCCATCCCCTGTATATGGGTATGTGGTCATGGTACCCACCCCTGTTTTTGGTATTAGATTAACCCCTGTTAGACTAAGACACTTCCAGCTCTCACCAGCTCAAATAAGCCAGTCCCACAATGCCCAGAGCTGTCAGGCCATTTTTGGTTTTGGGATACGTGTGTGGCTGCGTCAAAATCTCACCCAGCAACAAAGGCAGCACCACAGTATGCTAGAACAGACACAAACACATGATGGACACATTTTTAAAGATAAAAATCAGGATAAATGAGTTCTAGCAAAAAGCACACGTTGGTAAAGCAGATGCACATGGCGATAATTAAAACACGTTTGAGAATAAGCAATTACCTAGTCACCTTAATGTTGCAAGCAAAGAAAACTAACAAGTACAGCAGCAGACTTTCACAAGTACATTATCATCCCGTCTATCAATGTCCAGTAAAAGCATCACCAAAGCAACAATGTAAGTTTAGGTAGCTGTCGAAGCTCAATTCTTGGTAACATATGGCACTTTTGATCATGGTTTCAGCTCACATTCTACCTCAGAACAACGTCAGCAAATGTTGCTGTCATCACCTTATTCATTCTGTCTATGCTGAATGTATGTTTTCAGACAGTTCACGCAGGTCTTCCTTTAGCAAAGGTAGTAGAACAGTTTTATGGTATCACTTTTTAGCTCTGACCATTGCATGGTTCATCCATGGGGGGAAGAAATCATCCATTGATTCAGGGTAGACCAGCTGCCGGTCATGTGCAAAGATACCCCAGAAGAGTAGCACCACAAACTGCAAATGACAAAATGAAATTCAGCATATTGCATTGAGCACAAGAAACTTCCAATGACAGTGGCCACAAGCATTTTGAATGTTAAAAGCAGCATAGGTTTCTGATTTAAGGAAAAAATAGTCCTAAGAATATTAATAAGAGCCTTATTTAGGGTTTCTTGTATGATATGTATGTCATACTGACTACAATGAATTATGAGAATCATTTGTCTTGGATTCAAAGAAATTTGAAATTAGCTTCTGCAGAACATACTATAGCGGGGAAGAGGAAGGAAGCTCATACATAATATTGCGAAGATAGAAATCAGAGAGCTTCTGGTTTAAAATACAGGCTTGAGAGATCACATTTTACAGGTAGAAAACAATATAATGTCTCTCCTGGAAAAAAAAATCCCTGTCTGAAATGCCACATTTCAATTATCAATGCATGAAATAAAAATTTGAGTCAACTTAAAAAAGTAAGACAACCAGCTGCAAAGTTTTTTTCAGTTGTCTCAACTTCAAGCTCCAAATTTTTTCAAAAATGAGTTTTTGCGACCACTGGGACTTGAAGTTGAACAAACTCAAGAATGCTTCACAGCTGGTTGCATTACTTTTTACGTTTGGGCAACTTTTTATTTTTTACTGCGTGCAAACTCCACACTGAAGTATAATTGTACAATAGCATTAAGTGGCATTTCCGAGAGACAGGGGAGAATCCTGCCAGATGATGTTATTTTATGTTCAGTACTTCCATTCAATTGGCTTTCATCATTGTCATTCAGGACCATGCTTATTTTGGCTACTGGGAGGAGCAGGTCCTTACCATTCCCACTGGAAAAGCAAAGACTGAGAAGAGCAGGTTCTTGTAAAGGCTGAGCTGCTTGTCTAAGCCCTTTTCCGATGAGGACTGGAAATCACAGGCTGCTGCTAGTCCAAAAAATACCATCTGTAGTACCTGAAATATTATTGGTAAGAAAGACATTGTATAAGACATTGCTATAGCTGTTCTGGTCACATGGGCTAAACCGGCTATGATGCCTACATGAATTTTGGAGCGGTCTCCATCATTATCTAAACTCACACGTGTCTTTAAGTGCATGCATTTGCTGTTAAGATAATAAAAAATAACCAACATAAGAAAGTACAAACTTTATAGGTTCATATTCAATTTAAAAATAGTGCCATGGGCACTGTAGCTCACCCAGACATTCGATTGTTTTTACTAAAGTAGATCATTTTTTGCAGGCTGTGGTAAGAACTGTGCAACATTCTGGAAATGACTTATAATGTATTCATATACACTGCCTGGCCCCCCAAAAAAGTGACCACCTGGGTTTATCTAAACAAATGGGTAAGAGCCTTCCAGTGGATAATTTCTGCAGTGATTAATACGTATGTTTCAGGTGGCAACAAGTTATGTAACCCCAACTGATGTAGTGACCAGCTTCTCATTTTTTAAATAACCATGCCGAAGGAAATATCCTGTGGTCACGGAAAAGATTTTCTCTGTTTCAAAAGGGTCAAATTATTGGCCTGCATCAAGGAAAAAAAGCAACTAAGGAGATTGCTGAAGCTACTAAAATTGGATAAGAACCGTCCAACGCACTATTAAAACCTGGAAGGATAGTCGTGAACCATCATCTTTGAGGAAATGTGGTTGGTTAAAAAATCAACAGTAGAACTCACAGCTATGTTTAATAGTGAAAGAGCATTTTTATGTTATGATTCTGTCATGCCTGCTATGTTTCTGCCATGTCTCTTCTGTTTTTTGCTATGCCCCGTTATGTTTCTCCCATGCCTGTTCTGTTTTTGCCATGTTCTAGTACTTTGCCATGTTTTTGTTTTTGCCATGCCAGATCCATTATTCTGTTAGATTCCGGTCCATGTCTTTGTTCCTGCCCTTCATTGCACTTTGTCTCCCCTGTCTGGTCTTTTGTTAAGCTACAGCTTCTCCCCAGTCCTGCGTGTCACATGTTTAGGTGATTTCATGGTTTCTGGGTTTCAAACATTCCTTCTAATCTCGTTTGCTTCCTTCGCCTTGCTTTTCTATTTTACTAACCTTACTAACAGTTTGTTATTTTTGTTTAAATACTAACCAAGACTAACATTGTATATAATACTAACTTACTAACGAGCACTAGGGATTGTATAGCTGCACTTACTAATTGATTAACAAGCTCTCAGCACTCGCCCTGTTCTAGTCTCCGCCTCTTGCCTTCTCAGTCTTTGCTGCAATTTAGCGGATCCTCCGCACCTGCTCTGCTCTGTCCTGCCTCTCATTATCTGTGCACATTAGAACTCCCTAACCGGAGCTGTATGTTTTGTCTATAGGTTGTCTCGTGATCCCTATCCGCGTTTTGGCTTTTGCCAATTTCATGTGGTTAGGTTCTCCCTTCTGTTTGCTCCCACGTAATTAGTCTGATCCTCTTCACCTGATCCTAATCACAGCATGTGACTTCCCTTGTGTGTATTTAAGCAGTCTTTTCACAGCAGATCCCTGTCAGAACGTTTCCCTAGTCTACCTGTGCTGCTCTCGTTTTCGCCTTGTATTCATAGTGTTGCTTTTCTGACTGGACCGTCCGACTTTCGATTTTTGGCTCTGATTTGGTGTTGTTGTCTGCTTCTGTGTATCGAACCCTTTTTGTCTGACTACGAGTACTGTGATTGTTGCCCTGGTTTTTGACTCGGATTACGCCCTTCTGGATTGTGATTTTTGGATTGAGGACTTTGTACTGTTGCCTTCTGCCCTGCGGGGGTTTACCCCCTCGCTCAATAAAATCTCATCCATTGCATTTCCTGGTTCTCGCGACTGGTTCCTGAACGATACCTCACATTTTACATGCACAATGCAAAGAGAACTCAAGGGATTTGGACTAAACAGCTGTGTAGCCTTAAGAAAATCACTTATCAGTGAGGCTTATTGAAAAAATGTTTCAATTTGCTGGGGAGCAAAAATATTGGATTCTGGAGTGAAGGAAAAAGGTCATGTGGTTTGAGGAGTCCAGATTTACCCTGTTCCAGAGTAATTCACACATCAGATAAGAAGAGAGGCAGTTGAAGTGATGTACCTATTATACCTACTGCCTGCCGTACAAGCCTGTGGGGGTAGTGCTATGATTTGAGGTTGCATCAGTTGGTCAGGTCTAGGTTCAGCAATGAAATGTGCTCAAAAAATTAGGTAAACTGATAACCAGAACATACCGACTGACCGTGTTTCTCCAATGCATTTTTCTTTTCTGATGGCACAGGCACGTTCCTAGATGACAATGTCGAGATTCATCTGGATCAAATTGTGAAAGAGTGGTTCAGGGAGCATGAGACATCATTTTCACGCATCTTGCGTTAAATGAAATTTATCATTTCCTGAAAATGTTTCAGAAATTTTGAGAATAATTTGGGAAAACATATCCAACCCCGTCAATAAGACCATGCCTTTCGCCAGTCCTTCATTTAGCATTTTTTGGAAACCTGTGCATTATTTTCTAGACAGTTCCTCTGTGAAATTATGTGAAAGTAGTAAGTCCAAAGTAACATCAAAATCGTTTTCCTCAGAAATGTGACTTTCTAGCATTTTCCATCAAAAACTCGACATGGTGTTCAGACCTTAACCTGACTGAGACTCTTTGGGATGTGCTGGAGAAGACTTTACGCAGCAGTCTGACTTTCCCATCATAAATACAAGATCTTGGCAAAAAATGAATGCAACTCTGGACAGAAGTAAATGCTATGACATTACATATGCCTATCAAAACAATGCCACAGCAAAAGCATGCTATAATCAGTCAAAGGCAGTTCAATGAAATATCAGAATGTGTGTAAAATTTCAAAAAAAATTTTTTGGCCGGGCAGTGCGTTTTGTGTTGTATTAGTATAATATCATTTGTTACAAACTATTTGTAAACATGGAGCTTAAGAATATTGTCTTTTTTGTCACAAACTTATCGGAATGATGATAGGTTGTCTGTTGACAATTGTGACAGCTTTCTTAATGGTGCCCTCATTGGTTAGAAGATGTCTGCAAAGTCTCAGCTTCATTGGTCAAGTAGTTCCAGAAAAGAACATTTTTTAAGCTATTTATGAAATTTAGGGGCATGGTCTGATCCCTTCCTCGTGTCTAGCGATCTTCTATTCCACGTCTTTCCAGTGGTTGGCACAGACAAGCGCTGCTGAATGTGGTTCAGCTTGGTCATCTCCAGTACATTGAGGAGCTTGGCTGCATCTCATGATGTACTCCATGGTTTGAGATTTGCCACAAACTCATGCATTGGAAGTTGTTATTTGCCATTTCCTCGTGAATGCCTTGCAGTGTCCATCTCTGACCTGCTGGTGGTTCAGTGTTTTCCAGACAGCCAGCCCAAGGTTGCATGGTCTGATGTCAGAGGTCAAATCAAGTTCAAATTGCACTGTACAAAAAAAATCCTTGAACATATGTGATGCGTCATGCTGCTTAGTACCTATACATACCAAATTTCAGCTGAATCACTGCAGAAATGATTGATAAATTGGTTAAAATGGCATTTTCAAGATGACTGACCTGCCAGCGGTATTTGAAAACTGATGGCAATAATTTACAGGAATGTTAGTGTTCTCATTTGTTTAAAGATGTTTGCAAACTATTAGCTTCATTTGTCGTGGAGTTTCAAGGAAGAAGATTTTTAGAGCTATTTATGAAATTTAGGGGCATGGTCTACTGTCAGAGGTCAAAACAAGATCAAATTGCGCTGTAAAACCCAGAATACAGATGCTGAGTCATGCTGCTTAGTACCTACAAGCCAAATTTCAGAACAATCACTGCCAAAATTATTGACAAATTGGTCAAAATGGCATTGTCATGACTGCTGTATTTGAGACCGGATGCAACAATTTCTAAAAACTTTGTTGTCCACATTGGTTGGAAGATGTCTGCAAAGTTACAACTTCATTAGTTAAGTAGTTTTGGAGAATAATATTTTTAAAGCTATTTCTTAAATATAGGGGCACGGCCTGACACCAGGGGTCAAATCAAGATCAAAATGCACTGTACAGAAAGGCCTGGTATACATGTGTTGATCATGATGCTTAATACACACATACCAAAGTCTAGTGGAATCACTGCAGAAATTATAGAGAAAAGGGTCAAAATAGCATTTTCAGGATGGCTCCTATGGTGGACATATTTGAAAACAGATTGCAGTTAATGTCTATAGATGTCTGAAGTTTCAGCTTCATTGGCCCAACAGTTTCAGAAAAGGAACTGTTGGTCCACGTGAGCTAAAAATGCACACTACCAAAACACTAGGCACATTGTATGTCATAGTTTAATGGAGAGACATATTTCTTCACCATAATTCATCATTGCATTGTCCTGGATAAATATTGCATTCTAGGAATGATACATCAGTTTGACGATGTCATTTTTATTCTGAAGAATAATTTGCACACAAATTAATGTTACCCTAACTGATAGACACTACAACACACATTGCAATGTTTCCGTCATTTTTGGAACAAAGCAAACAAAATTCATTTTAAAATTACTAGGTAAAAATGCTATGTCTTTCGTTTCAACTTAATTTTGATTTTTAGGAGCAGAAAAAAATTACAGGACATGACTGGGAGAAAATGAAAGATGTGGCAACACATTTTGATACTGAGGCAAACCAGTGCACTCAATGCCCTCCTGTTCTGTCCATTTTTATAACGTCAGAGGTAAGAGACAAGCCCGCCTTTAAAAAAATTCTGCGCAACAGAGGAATATAGGGCTCTGTCTTTCACACTGCCGTACCCGTTGCCACTACCCGCTACCCGTGAATTACGCATTTAGCAGCTTCCACTATCCCTAAACGGTATCTTGCAGCCACACTACCCGCTATGCATTATGCCAACTCCCTTATTTGCGCCTGGAGGTGTGCCTGTGGGCGTGTTTATGCACTTTCCCTACAATTGCTATCTTGACCACACACGTTAGGGAAAGCGTATAGCGGGTCCTCAAACCACCCGCTACCCATTTGGGCTTTTACAAGAGCGCGCCCAGGCGGCTTCAATGCACGTCCACTTGGACACATGTGGACGTGCACATGCGGCTCCACTTCCTGAATTAACTCACCTATAAAAAGCCACCTTGCTTTTGCCTCAGTTGAACCCCTGAGAAAATGGCAGAGATAGTACTAAATCGCCTTGATCGCCATTTGAATAATAGAAGACGCCCAGAACGCGTGTACCACCATCGCACCAGCTACCTGGGCCTTTCAGGTAAGTCTATATTGTTTGTATTTTGTATCAATCATTTTTTCCGTTCATATAATAATATATAATTATTATATATAATATATATTAATGATATATATTATATATAATATTCTAAAATTATAATAATACAATACAAGTATTATTTCCCACAGAACGAGAATGCGTGACAAAACTGCGCCTCTCCCGTCAGGCAGTGACGGAATTATGTCACCTAGTTGCAGATGATGTAGACACTGCTGCCAGCTGTCTGTATGCCTTGCCCGATGCTGTTAGGGTTACTGTGGCATTATTTTTCTATGCTAGTGGGTCATTCCAACACCCATTCAGCTCAATTGGAGGCATGACCCAATCTGCCGTAAACTCGGCTATAACTGCAGTCACTGCCTGCATAGTGCGACATGCCTGTAGGTACATCACTGGCATCCCTGTGACACCCGAGAGACAATGCAGAGTAAAGCGGGATTTTTTGGCAAGATATGGGTTCCCTAGGGTTCTGGGTGCCATCGACTGCACACACGTTCTGACTCGGGCTCCGGCTCTGAACAGTGGTGCCTATGTGTTAGGAAGCCAGATTGATAGGGAGAGCACACACTGATTTTGGAGGCAGTGGGATTACCAGCTGATGGGGGGGGCGTGTCTCACGCACTATTGTTTTAAGTGAATTCAGGTGATTTACCTGGGAGAGAGTGTGGTTCTTGGTTTTGTTTGCCTTGGATCTGACCGTAAGCACGCGACTGGTAAAAAGATTCCCTTTTTGGACTGTGTTGATTTCTGTCTTTTTGCGGACAATTTAGTTTTATTCTAACATTAAAAAAAAACTTGAATGACTGGAAGACGGTGCGGGAGCTGGTCGCTCATGAAGAGCCATAGACGGAGCTGGCCGAGAGACGCGTGGAGTTAATTGGGAAATCCCTGGTAAGCTGGTTCTCTTGCTGCCTCCGTTTAGTTATATACAACATTTCCAACACCCCATATAGATCCAGTTCCACCATATGCACGGTATAGTTACATTCAGGCCCCAGCTGGTTTACGCATTAGGATCCCCTAGACTTGTAATTATTCGTAGTAAAATCTGATAGGCTGGCATTGGCGTCCTTTTTTTTTTTTTTTCCGCTTTGACGTTAGAGGACCGCCTGAGTTTGTAACAAGTGGGTAGCTCGTCCGGGAGGCGCGTTATGGTTGCCTTTCGCGTGTTGTGGTAAGTTAGTTTAATTGCATTTGATTTGAGTCTGTAAATTAGCAGTGCAAGGTATTTTGCCCTGTTAATTTTGTGAGCGCGATAGTATTTGTTTAAAAAAAAAAAAAAAAAAATTTTTTTTTTTTTTTTTTTGCCATAGTTTGGCTGATTGTTCGCGTTTCACTTTGTATATGTAATACCAGTTGTTTTGTCGCTTTTGGGAGTAGCTAATTTGTTGGTCTGGAAATCTGCTATTGTGAAATTTGTTGTGACTGCTGTTGGATAAAGAGAACGGGTTTTCATGAGCGTGCAATGAACTTTAGTTGTATTTGCAAGTCTTGCCGTCTATGTTGAGTATATTTAGTATATACGGTGTTGGAGCGCGCATCTAGTGCCTGATTGGGTCATTGATATTTTGAGTAATTAGCGTACTGCTTGATGCCATATCTGGGATGATTTAGTTTTGTTTATTCAGCCACGTTCGTTGTGAGAAATTTTTGCATTGTGTACTGCACAAGTTTCCAGTTGTATGTCAGTATAGTGTTGATTTAAATTGTGCTGGTGTTTAGGTAGATTAGAATATGGCTGAATTTGATGTGGAAACATTTATGGATCAAGAGGTGACCCGGTCTAAGCTCATGAAACTTATTAAGCCACAGTTGGTGCAGATTTTTGATTTCATGGAAATGGACCATACTGAAGATATGAAGAAAATGATTTTGGTAGATACTTTAGCTTTGCAGCTTGGCTTGACAGATGAACGCACTAAAGAGATTAGACAGGAGAGAGAGAGAGGAATTTTCTGGAAGTGCAGCGTGAGAAGAGGGAACGTGACTTGTCACTAGAATTACAGGTGGCCAATACTAAATTAGAGCAGGTAAGAAGAGAGGGTCAGGACCGTCAACGTCATATGAGACTTCGTTTTGATGTCTCAAAGTGTTTGAAGATCATGCCTCGCTTTTGCCATGAGTCTCCTGATACTTTTTTGAAACATTTGAGCGCATTGCCATTGAAAGATCGTAAAGGGAGAATGGGTGACTTTAGTTCGAGAGAGTTTACGGGTAAGGCCCAGGAAGCCTATATTGCTCTTGGATTTGCAGATAGTGGTGAATATGAAGTGGTGAAAAAAGCAGTGCTCAGAGCTTATGAGCGGTGCCTGAAGCCTATAGGCAGCAGTTCCGTAGTTTTAAAATAAAATCAGACCAGTCATTTGTTGATCTTAAGCAGCAGGAGCTGGCATTTGATAAGTGGCTGCGTGCTTGTAATGTTCATACATTCCAAGAATTAAGGGAGTTGTTGCTTGTAGAGCAGTTTAAGATCAGTGTGCCACGTCATATTGAGGTCCATCTAAATGAGCGTCAGGTTACAGAGCAGCGGAAGGCAGCTGAAATGGCTGATAATTATGTTTTGGTTCACTCAGAGCCGTGGAAAAGTAAATTTTCAGTAACGGGAAGAAACAGGGCTCAGAGGTTAAGAAAGACAGTGAGCTTGGTGGTCAGCCCAAGGAGAGCTTGTCCAGAAGCCCTCGCAAGGTGCAAAATTGTTTCACTCTTCTAGTCAGGGAGGTGAGATAATTTGTCATTATTGTAAAAACCTGGTCATATGAAGTCTCGCTGTAATTGCTGGCAAGGAAAGGGCGAGTGATGATTCCCAGCAACCTGTAGCATGTGTAATGGCTGAGGGTTTGCAGATTCCAACACCTGAGAAGTTGTCCTCTGGAGAATCCATTGAGTAAACTCTGAAGTGTACAAGGGTTTTGTTTCTCAAGGTACAACCTTTAGAGGGAGAACAGGAAGTCCCCCTGACAATCTTAAGGGATACAGGTGCAGCTCAGTCTCTTTTGTTGGCCGGGCTATTTTTGACAGATAAAACTTCCCTGAAAGCCTCTGTACTGTTGAAAGGTAGGGGGTTATGGTGCTGTCCCATTGCATAGAGTTTTCTTGAAATCTAACCTTGTTACTATGTTACGGTTGGGGTGGTGCCACCCATAGATGGTGTTGAGTTGCTTTTGGGAATGACTTGGCTGGTAGCCAAGTATGTGTGACACCGATAGTGAGTTTAGAGCCTTGTGAGTCACCAGAAACATTGGCGCTGGAGAAGGACTGTCCTGGGATTTTCCCAGCTTGTGTGGTTACACGCTCTCAGTCTGGGGGAAAAGGTGCCTGTAAGGATGGAGGTCTGACCGGTGAGCTGGCTGATACATTTTTCGCCAGGCTTGGGGTTGCGGATGCTCAGCAGTATGACCGTGAGTCATTGATTGCTGGTCAGAAGGAGGATCCAGAATTGGCTTCCCTGAGAGAAGGTGCATTTAATCTGGAGGAGAGCCATAAAATAGCTGAGGATTTTATACATGATGAAATGCTTATGAGGAAGTGGCGGCCTTCTGATCGAACAGAGGTTTGGAGCACTGTAGAACAGGTAGTGTTGCCAAAGAGTTTTCGAGCTGAAGTGCTGCGCTTAGCCATGAAACCCCAATGGCAGGCCATTTGGGCATTCGCAAAACTCAAGCAAAGATTCTCCGTCATTTTTACTGGCCTCACATAATAAGGATGTAGTGGCATTCTGTAAGTTGTCATGCATGTCAGATTGTGGGGAAAACCAATCAGAAAATCCCATTGGCACCATTAAGCCCTCTTCCTGTGGTGGAGGAGCCTTTTCTCGGTCATGGTTGATTGTGTAGGACCATTGCCTAAGACCAAGAAGGGTAATCAGTATTTATTAACAATCATGGATGTTGCCACCGGTTTCCTGAAGCTGTACCTTTGAGGAGTATAAAAGCTAAGGTTGTTCTTGATGCGCTTTGTTAGTTTTTTTTTTTTCTCGTTTGGCCTTCCAAGGCAGATTCAGTCGGACCGTGGCACCAATTTTGTTTCCGGTGTATTTCAGGAGGTGATGAATGAATTGGGCATTGAACAGGTAACTTCATCAGCGTTCTCAGGGTGCGATTGAACGTTATCATCAAACCCTGAAGACTGTGATCAAGATTTATTCTGTTCAGCACCCAGGAGACTGGGATGTCCCTTCCTCTTTTATTGTTTGCTCTTAGGGACTCTGTTAGTGAATCCACAGGGTTTACACCCTTTGAATTAGTCTTTGGCCATGAAGTCCGTGGGCCCATTGAAACTTGTGAAGGAGAGGCTTAGGGGACAACTATTTTGCAACATGTTGCCACTTTCCGGGACCGTCTGTCTGCTGCATGTCAGGTAGCCCAAGAAAATTGAAGGAGGCTCAAGGCCGCATGAAAGCCCAGTATGACAAAAGGGCCGTTGAGAGAACTTTTAGGCCCGGGATAAAAATTGGTACTCATGCCTCAGGGGAGACTGTCTAGCACGCAACGTTTTTTGTGGTCCATACACTATTGAAAAGAGAGTAGGGATCGCAATTATGTGATTAGTACCCCTGACCGGAGAACAAAAATCTAGATTGTGCCATGTCAATTTATTAAAATCCTATGTGGACGGTCAGACTTGGTTATCCCCATGGCGGTGGTTGCAGTTGAGGGTGTGCCTGATGAGGAGGAGGATGGTACAGAGGTAGTGGAGTCTATCACTGCTCATTTGGCGCAATTCAGATGCCATAAGGGAATTTGATCAGTATATTGGACATTTGAGTGCAAGTCAGCAAGCTGATGTAAAGGCCTTGGTTGAGATTATTCCACCCTGTTCCAAGATGTCCCTGGACGTACAAATGTAGCTGTGCATGATGTAGATACAGGGGTGGCTTCTATAAAGCAGCATCCATATCGATTGAGTCCTACAAAGTGGACGAGGGTACAGGAGGAACTTGAGTATATGATTCAAATAATAGAGCCTAGTTATAGTGACTGGAGTTCGCCAGTTGTACTGGTGCCTAAACCTGATGGTAGTTTGCGGTTTTGTATTGATTACCGAAAGGTGAATCAGGTCACTAAGACAGACGCTTTTCCCATCCCGCGTCTAGAAGACTGCAACTGCATAGGTAGGGCCCAGTAATGTGTCCAAATTCGATCTGTTGAAGGGATACTGGCAGGTGCCCCTTACACCACGAGCTCAGGAGGTCTCAGCTTTTGTTACTCCTTTTGGTTTATTTGAATGCAAAGTTCTATCTTTTGGAATGAAAAATGTCAGAGGGCAATGAATACAGTTACAGTAGGCTTAGCAAATGTAGTCACTTATATTGATGATGTTGTGGTTTATAGCAACTCCTGGGATGAACATCTAGCCCATACGAGAAACTATTTGCCAGGTTGCAGCAAGCCGGGTTGGTTGTGAACCTGCCAAAGTGTGAGATCGGCAGGGGGTCAAGTTATTTAGGGCATCAGGTGGGCCAGGGTTTGCGTTTCCTCGGCAAAGGTACAGGCCATTTTAGATCTTCCAGCTCCTAGAACTCGTGGGGAACTCATGAGGGTACTGGGGATGTGTGGCTTTTACCGTGAGGTTTGTACCAAATTTTGGCAGACTAACTTATTCGGAAAGGGGTCAAGTTTAAGTGGTCCGCAACTTCGGCATTTGATCGAGAGAGCTATTCTTGCATGTGAGCCTGTGTTACAAGCACCAGATTTTTCCTCCCGTTTAAACTTGCTGTGGACGCCAGAAGTTGGCATTGGTGCTGTTCTGCTTCAGCCTGATTCTCAGGGTTTTGACAGACCAGTAGCATATTACTCCAAGAAGCTTAATAAACATCAGCGAGCTTACTCCACTATAGAGAAGGAAGCTTTGGCCCTGGTGCTGGCAGTTAGGCACTTTGAGATTTATGTGTCCAGTTCTTGTGGAGAAGTAGTGGTGCTTACAGACCATAATCCTTTAACATTTGTGTCAAAATTCAAGACCTCTAATGCCCGAGTGTTCAGGGTGGGGTTTAGTACTTCAGCCCTATAATCTGGTGGTTCAGCATGTGGCTGGAAAGGATAACATCATTGCTGATACCCTATCACGTGCTTAGAGGGCAGAGGACAACTATTGGTTACTTGGGTTGACTCTGTGTGTTTCCTGCTTACGGAATAGCAAATGTCAAAGCAGAGTATTGATTTTAATTTTGTAAAATATAGGAAAATGTATATTTAGTCATTATAATAATGTTTAAGAAAATTTAAAAAATGAAGTGGTAAAAAAAAAAATTTGTCTGGGGGGAGGAATGTTAGGAAGCCAGATTGATAGGGAACACACACACTGATTTTGGAGGCAGTGGGATTACCAGCTGATGGGGGGCGTGTCTCACGCACTATTGTTTTAAGTAATTCAGGTGATTTACCTGGGAGAGAGTGTGGTTCTTGGTTTTTGTTTGCCTTGGATCTGACCGTAAATTGGTAAAAATTTCCCCCCCTTTTTTGGACTGTGTTGATTTCTGTCTTTTTTAAGGACAATTTAGTTTTATTCTAACATTAAAAAAAAACTTGAATGACTGGAAGATAGCTGAATCGTCATGAAGAGCCATAGACGGAGCTGGCGGAGAGACGGAGTTAATAAATCCCTGGTAAGCTGGTTCTCTTGCTGCCTCCGTTGCAGTTATATACAACATTTCCAACACCCCCATATAGATCCAGTTCAAGTTATTATTATGCACGGTATAGTTACATTCAGGCCCCCAGCTGGTTTACCTTAGGATCCCCTAGACTTGTAATTATTCGTAGTAAAATCTGATAGGCTGGCATTGGCGTCCTTTTTTTGTTTCTTTTTCGCTTTGGCGTGCAAACGGTTTTTGAGAGGACCGGCCTGAGTTTGTAACACTATGTGAATCGTAAGGGAACCCAATTCCATCAATGTCCAGGTGATTTGCAATACATGGGGTTACATTAAATGGTTGCAGTCAGTTTAGGGATTTATTTGGCTGTGGGTATTTTCTAAAATGGGATTTTGTTCTATGCTTCATTTCAGACGGGAGAGGGAGTTGGAAGTGCATGGCGAAACGCATTTTTTTCTTTTTCTTTTTTTTGAAGTTTCCATCACAAAAGGGTTGGCTTGATGTTTTTTTTTATTACATACTAAACATTAAACAATATGTCAATGTCAAATAATAATAATAATAATAAAATCATACAATTCATGATTAATTTAACAAAAACAGATCCTCCCCTGTCTGGATTTGACCTCATGCACGAGCAATTTTACTTCCTCTCCGGAGAAACGTGGCAACCTTCCTCTCTCCATCACGGGTTTCGGTTTGAGGATTTGGGATAGCGCAGCCTGCTCCTAAAGGCAATGGCACCTGGCACACTGATTGGTTTAACTGGCATAACGCCCAAACCACGCCTATGCATAATATAACGTAGCGCGCAGGTGTTTTAATAGGCAGGTGTGCAAGACAGCAACTTTTGCGGGGGAACGCCTCTTACGCAATGCTAAATCCCCAAATAACGGGTTTAGGGACTCTGGCGTAAGATAGGGCCCATAGGGTCATAAGAAATGGCTTGTTTATATATAGCACAGATTATAATATGTAATTTATACACACCTTATTGAAGCTCACTGTGTCCGTACTTGCAGCTTTAAAATATGTCCTCACATTTTTTGATCAGAATTTAAATTGTGAACTTGGACATTTATTCCTATATGATCATAAAACCAAAATCCAGGCCCCTAGGCTTCAAACAAATCTCCTGCTCTTAACATCAAAGTACATAAACTCGGTAATTTTTGCACACGAATAAGCACACAGCATTCCACTACTTTAGGAATGCTGCTGCTTAGTTTAGGAATTCTTACCGTCTTGATCAGGTAAGGACTTTTGCTTCCTGTGGAACCTTTGTGCTTAGTGCTGTCCTGAGATCATGCTTATGTATTCAAACCACATGTATATTTCCAAAACTCAGAAGTATTACTGAGGTTTGAAATATGATATAAGCATTTTCATACATGATTTATAGAAATTTGGCATCCACTCTTATTATGTTCGTCCCAAATTAACCCTTTCAGGCCTAATGCAGAAATCCCAGCAGAGAATCATGCTGCCATGTTTACCATAGTGACCTGTATTTGGGCTGAAGCACAGCTTCTCAGCTTTCAGGAACAGTTGGAATTTTTTTTCTATTGCGCAAAACTTATAGTAATTACGGTACTCTCAAAATTACGCGCGTATCTGTGTCGGCAACGACACGTTCTTAAAATGCGCACATGCTGTCTCGGTTTAAATGGGTTAAACCAGCAACTATTCAAAGATTTGAATGTCTTCTTATTTCAAAGCTGAGAAGGAAATATAAACTCAATTACAGTTGCAATCATAATTATTCAAATCAAATTGAAACCTTCAGAAGTAAAATCACAAAGTGACTGATGATCCAGGTATAGAATAATAAAATCTATTTGGGAAACTCATGGATAGCATAAGAACTGACAAATTTACAGTGCCAAAATGATGATCTCCTACGCTTCCAGTCAAAACCAGTGTTAAATCACAAGTAAAAAAAAATTGCATAAAGCTAGATTTACATAATTTGAAATCAGAGCTGTTGAGTTTATTGTAGAACATTTAAAGAATGAAAAGAATTAACCATACCAGATTCAGGAAAGTGAGGTATTTCCAGGGCCCACCATACAGAAAGATCCCAGATGGGAGGGGCTCACCATCTTTCGCAGCCATTGACAAGAGGACGAAGGAATACCAAAAAAAAGCCAAAATGTGAAAGGTTTTCCTCAGAGTCTCAGCCATCCTTCGGGGTTTGTGGCGGACGAGAGCCCCTGGACAGGGATATGTGTGTTTGTGACTAAGCATGAAGTGTGTATGAATACTCTAGAATTGGTATACATGCTATGGGTAGATCTAAAAATAAAGGGCTTGAGGGATTAAGCATTTCACTGGCAAGTCTGATGACAAGTTATGAAAGCTCACTCATACAAGGGGCAATTGTTCATGATGTCAGTGGAATTTTGAGTCATAATCTGTTTTATTGAAATAAAACATGGAAAAGGCTGGTAAAATATATTTTGTATTTGGTATGTTGTGATATATAACTTTTCCAAAAACTAGATATTATATACATCAACAGCCATGTCACAGCTCGTAAATGGAAGGTTTAAGTGACGCGAGACTGCAGAATAGTTTATGTTCTTAAGTTATTACTCCAAGGCAGGGCAGAAGCATTAAATATATCTCCCTTGTAATCATTTATAAGAGCATTGCACAGCTGAGAACTGCCTCTAAAGAGACTGCAAATGTTACAAAACCTACTGCTGCTCTTATTTTCATAATGTCTGCTTTACAGATTGGCATTTATGACTTCAATCCGTTTGAAAAACAAGGACTCCTTATACCCCTGCGTATAGTAGGATTTCTGCTTGCAAGTGTCATGTAGTAGTAATTCCAATGGATTTTTTTTTATTGGAGGTGCTGAGGGGAAGATTCACCATTATTTGGTGGTGCTCCGGATCTGTGGATATTCGAGTGTAGGCATACACGACCAAGCACAATCATGCAAGTCATGGGTGGCTTATACACCCTGAGTAATTCAAAAGTACTACAGAATCAGACTCAAGCTGAAAACAGCGTGCATACACACTGTAGAGCAAGTCAGCTGCAGAAATGTACAGCTCACGTACTGCTATTGGTATAAAAACAGCAAAGCAGACCTTGATTGAGATCACCAGTGTATCAGATGAATGATCCACTTCAAAACCAAAGCTGTACAAATGCAAGATAAAACAACGTGACTGCCATTTCTCGCCGACATCCCAGAAACAATACACCGTTAGATGCCTCGCATATCGCACATCTCCAGGTACATAACAACAAGACTGCATCGCCCCAGAAGGTTTTAAGGGCTGCAAGCCTAGGCCCTGTCCACCAGGGGGCCCCTCTATGCAAGTTTGATTGTGAATTAGGCAATTTTCACTGCCTGCCCCATGGTGATGTTGCTATGACAACCCTGGGCCTTGTGTAAACCCATGGCTTGCCGCACGACTGCAGCAACTATAATATTTGCAAAAAAAACAAACTCTGGTGAAAAAAATATTTTTGTTGTTTGTGATATCGTAATTTTTTAAGACATCTTCTTAAAATAATGACAATTTGCATCACAATGCATGTGCAGTTTCCGATTTAACTGTTCTTCAGCCCAGGTCTGCGTCATTGCATAGACTAACATAAAAAAGGTAGGCCAAATCTAAAACTGGTCGGGGCAGTCCACTGTTAGCCACAACAAGCCTAATCAGCTAATTAGCAATAAACGTTAAAATAAAAAGTCTGAGGTTATTTATTCAACATTCATCTTAAGAATAGCCCAAGTTTATTCAAATCCAATGATTTCTGACCCTGTATGTTCCTTCCAACATTTCATGGTGGTCTTTTTTGCATGTGAGAAAAAACTAAAACTGTCATTATTTCCATGTGATCACACACACAGTGCCACAAACATTACAGATAGCTTGAATGAAGGAAGGGTACTATTTTGTCACAGGCTACTATGTAGATCAACCTTACAATTGGTTGTAATGAGGTCCTTAATTCTGCCTCAGCGAGAGCTGTTACGTGCTTTATTTATTAAATCACTTTGGCAAAAAAAGCCTTTGGATTTATTTGCTTACTGCTTTATTCATTGTAACAACTACAAAGCTTTAGAAGAGAAGAAACATAAATTTGAAAAGACAACAAGCCCCCAACACGTTTTACCAACGGGTGTTTTTTTTTTTTTTGCGTGTCTTCATATTTATCCAGTTTTTCTGGGAAACCTGCCATCTGTATCACTTCACTAGAGCCATACCAGTTAATTCACTAGCAAGGACCACGCCACAACGATGTGAAATTAAAGGTTTAATGAATTTGTGCGATTGAGTGGGTGGGTATGGAAGTGAAAGAGGGATGTTTTCTTGAGGTTGTCTGGAGGACATGTTGAAGACTGAGTGGAGAGAGACTCTGTGTGGGGGTTCCGTCTCGGCGTTATCCACCCGAGCTGACGTCAAGCCCCCCAGACGGTACCTGAAAGAGACATGAGAGAGGTATGCATTGGCTTGAACTCGAGGAGATCAGTGGGAAGAGGATGAAGGGATGTGGGTAGGAATGTGGGATGGGATGTGGGTAGGAAGGGATGAGGATGATTGGAAGCAGATGAAGGGATGAGGGAGGAAAGAGATGGAGGAAGGTAAGGGGAAGAGGGGTGGGTGGGTCGAGAGATCTGAGCCAAACAGAGAGGAATAGGCTGAACAGGTATAAGTAGGCTTGCCAGGTGATTGAAGGTGGGGTTGAGGCGTGGCTCTGCTCCCAAACCTAAATTAACTTATTAACTTCATGTAATTTAACCTGGTCCTTAAAAAAGTGAGAAACATTGTCACTTAGCAGTTTGCAATAAAGCTGCGGAGAGATGTGATGAGCATAATACATTAGCTAATGTGATAAGTTAGGATGGATATACTGTATGCTGTGTCAATAAATTTAGCCAGTCCGCATTGTCAAATCTGATCAGGAAAGGGCGATTATTTCATTGATCCTAAGCAAATAGTGGCAAGCCCTTAAGCCCCACAACATTGTTGTGTTTTAGTGACACAACAATGACAAACGCGATCATTTCTCCTTCCAGACCCAACCCTAACATAAACTATGTAAAATCTCTCATCAAAGATCCGTTTTAGAAGAAAACCTTGGTGGAGAAGCCAACTACGAAATGAAAGAGCTGGGTCCAGATTGACCTGACCATGCAATCAGACAGTACGCTAGCAAAAAAGGGAAGCAGTACCAAAGATTTTCCTTACTAACAAGATTGAGCAAAACTGAAAAATGAATGGGATTTTTTGGTCATTGTTCCAGTTTCCTAAAATGGGCGTTGCCCTTAGCGCATGCTCTCTGTGCTCAGTTTTTTTTTTTTTTTTACAGATTTTTTTCTTGGGGAATTTTTCCTTTATTTGACAGTTATACAGTGTAGAGAGACAGTAAAGTTGGGGAGAAGAATGGGGGAAGACATGCAGCAAATGACCTGAGCTGGAATCGAACCCGGGTCGCTGCGGGAAGGACAACAGCCTTTATGGTACGCGCGCTTAGACCGATGAGCCACCGGGGCGCCCTGTGCTCAGTTTTTTAGCAGCCAGTTTGGCAGGTGGTTGAGCATTAGATGGTTAGACGGTGAGACCGATAGATGGATGCTACGTTTTCCAGCTTTGCTGTCAAGTCTGAAAATACAGATGACTGAAGAAGCAGCTAGTTAGTTATTAAACTACTCAATAAATATGGAAAAGTTTCGTCTGCTGGCTAAACAAAGACGGCAGTTACATTCTTAAAGAAATTCGACAGGCATTCACTAATTTGGAATTCAGTCTCTAACTTTAAAATTAATAGCTACATGGCTTGCATCTGCATGGCTGCAACTGCTAGCTAGCAAACATTCAGCTTATTGGAATGGCAGCACTATTATCCCGAGCTGAATTCACCCAATCAATTTGTTCCTGTCAACACATCTCCTTCATTTCTGGCTAAATGACACTGGCCAGCTTTGTCAAAACCAAGCTGGTACATGGGTTGACTGATAATATTATCGTGATTGCAATGCTAAATTCCATTAATGGCTTCATGGCAGTTCCCACTATGTGTTAGCATTGCTAATTTCGGTTAGTGCCTTAATTGCAATTCCCATTATGTGCTAGCATTGAAATCACTCAATCACTTTGCTACTCAGTCTTTAAGGCAACGATATATATATATATATAAGGCACGGTCATTTTGTTTATAAGAGCGACAATTTCTTAATTTACAGTCAACCGAGTCGCTAGCTTACTAAAAACACTAAGTTCCTGCTCTTTTTATAAAATTAGCGATAGTCGCAAATTGGTTATCAGGACACAGAAAGGAACAAGAACCATTCTGCAAACAAAATCTGAACACAAACACAGAACTGTTAAATTAGTAAACACTCATTTGATTTTTAATTTGTAGTATCCTCAGTTTTTTCGCTGAGCTAGCCAGCACGCTAATGATAGCTCACTTGGGACAGGAAGAGAGCAGTAGTGATTGTCTACCTGTTGTTACCTAGCAACGCCAGAAGGACAACCTGCTGAGACCTCAGTAAAGGTTACTTTCATTAAAGATTTTAATCACAGTCACTTCAAGTGTGGTATAAAAATAATTGGAAGACCTTTGGCTGACTGAAAATCATATTGATGGGGTGCCATGTGATGCGGGGGAAAAATATAAATGAGATATTTTGCTCTGTCTCCTCAGTCTGCCATTAACCTCAATGCATTGAAACATCTGCTTGTACTCCATAGTGCTGGCGTTAGGAGACCATGGCATTTTCATAATAGTGGATTTTGTTTCCTCACTTAACAGTGCTTGGAGGAGCACCTTGGAACAGACACAGCTTTAAAAGCTAATCACAGTGCATAAAAAGTGACACTACATAGCCAAAAGTATATGGACACCTAACTGACACCTTATTGACATACTTTGACAATCAACATTTTTAAATCATAAATGTTTGGCGATTCAATTTAATTTAAAATGAATTTGTCGGTATGGCCTGATAGGACATACTTTCTGCTGACATGTAAGGGTATTTTAATACAACCACAATTTTGAAATAGTTGGGACAAAGTGTAAATTGTGAATAAAATCAAAACGCAATAACATTCAAATCACACCAGCCAGTATTTTATTCACAATAGAACAGATAGAACATAACAAAACATAACATGAATGGCGAGAACAGTCTGTTCAGCCCGGCTAGGCTCGCCAGTTTCTTTATACTATTGTGAATATATCACTTCAGATACTCAATGACTCAGTGGTATCTAGCTTTAAGTCAAGCCTGCTCTTGAAAACTCCCAAGGTCTCTGCCTCAACAATATGGTCAGGCAAGCTATTCCACATCGAAATTACTCTTTGGGTGAAGAAATATTTCCGAATATCAGTGCTAAATTTACCTTTGGTCATCTTCCATTTCTGACCCCAAGTTCTACTAACAACACTTGGTCGAAGGAATCCTACATAATTCACTTTGTTAATCCCTTTGACATATTTAAAGACCTCAATCAGATCACCCCTAAGTCTCCTTTTCCTAAGACTAAAGAGATTAAGGATCTTCAGCCTCTTCTCATAGCTTTCGTCTTTTATACCTGGAATTAGCTTAGTTGCTCTTGTCTGAACTTTTTCTAGAGCCTCTATATCTTTCTTAAAGTATGGTCCCCAGAAGTGTACACAGTACTCTAGATGTGGTCTGACGAATGTGTTGTACAAAAGAAGCATCACCTCCTTGGATTTGTACTCAATACTTTTGGCAATGTATCCCAGCATCCGATTGGCTTTTTTAACTGCTACGGCACAATGGCTAGAGCCTGTGAGGGTTTGGTCAACAATCACTCCCATATCTTTTTTGTGTGCAGCACATTCCAGTTTTAAACCTCCCATGAAATAATCCCATCTAATGTTTTTATGATCTACATGTACAACTTTACATTTCGCTGCATTAAATTTCATTTGCCTCATTTCTGCCCAATTGAAGACCTGGGTGCAAGAAGTACTTTAGTCACAAAATAACACTTTTGAGATATTAAGGGTCAAAGTTTTGAAAACATGCTGCACATACTTTTTTTAAAAGATAACATTCAGTGGCGCCTGCTGCTAGTCCCAGGGGTTATACAAAGCAGACAGACACGTTTTTGTGGAAAAATAATGCTTTATTACGAAAAAAACAAGAAAATCAGTTTCAGACTTTGGTACTTCTTACCATAAAGTGCCTGGACTTCGGCACTTATTGCCATAAAATGCATGGACTTCGGTACTTTTACCACATAAATGCCGTTTCAATCATTTTCTGATTGCCAAACAGTCATTTTTGCTACACTTGTCACATGACACATACAGCTGATTGGACAGTCATGGACTTAGGCACTTGTTCCTGATGACGTCAAGGACTTGAGTATTTCTTGCACAAAAATTCAGTAGATTCAGGGAAGGCCGTATATCAGTATTGAGGACTTGAGTACTTATATTTGGAATTTTTTGGCTTTAAATGATGCACATGACACTCTACTTTATGGTAGTAGTGTCAGCTCATTTTTTGGAAAATGTGACTTAAGTACTTGCACCCAGGTCTTCAATTCTGGATTCTATCCAAATCATCCTAAATCACTTTAGTGGACTCTAAACTATTTGCAAAACCTCCCAATTTAGTATCATCTGCAAATTTAACTAATTTGCTCTCAATAATAACATAACAAATGTTGAAACTGAGAAATTTTTACAATTTAATCCACAAAATGAGCTCATTTCAAAGTTGATGGCTGCTACAGGTCTCAAAAACGTTGAGACCACAGAGTGGAGGCATCTGGGCATTGAGGAGACAAGGTTCTTGAGTTTAGCCATTGGAATTTGATCCCACTCTCATTTACTGTAATACAGGCTTCCAGCTGCTGGAGAGTTCTGGGTCTCCTTTGACGGACTTTTCGTTTAATTATGCGCCAAATGTTCTCAAGCGGTGAAAGATCAGGACTGCAGGTAGGCCAGTTCAGCACACAAACTTTTCTACTACGAAGCCATGCTATTGTAATAGCTACAGTTTGTGGTTTTGCATTGTCCTGCTGAAATACACAAGGCCTTCCCTGGAATAGATGTCGTCCGGAGGGGAGCATACGTTGCTCTAAAACCTTTACCTTTCAGCATTCATGGTGCTTTTTAAAACATGCGAGTGTCCCACATCATATGCGCTAATGCATCCCCATACCATCAGAGATGCTGGCTTTTGAACTGAATGCTGATAACAGGAGGGGTGGTTTTTCTCTTTAGCCCGGAGGACACGACGCCCATGATTTCCAACAAAAATGTCAAATTTGAACTCGTCTGACCACAGGACACTTTGCCACTTTGCTACAGTCCATTTTAAATGAGCCTTGGCACAGAAACAGCGGTGGCGCTTCTGGATCATGCTCCACAATGGCTTCCTTTTTGCATGATATTCTATTAAATTCAATTTATTTGTATAGCGCTTTTCACAGAGACTGTCACAAAGACGCTTTACAGTGAGAGATTAAATAAATGAAAGGGCAGTGCCCAGCCTATTCCCCACTAGAGCAAATGAGGGAAAAAAACTCCCAGGAGAGAGAAAAATCCTCAAACAGTGGTGAGAAAAAAACTCCCCAGTGGGAAGAAATCTCAGGAGGAACCTGGCTATAGTGGGGAAGCCCATCCTCCGCGGGCAAGCTAATTAATAACAAGATAAAGCAAAATAGGATAAAATGGCAATAGAGTTCCATTAAAGTCTGTCCAAACAGTGGCATCGGTAGCTCCAGGGAGTGGCATGCCGAGGATGGTGCAGAACTGGATCAGGACCGGATCAGGACAGCAGGACAGCAGCAGCCAGCACTCATGGTGAGGGACAGGGCTTGGACGGTCCAGGACTCAGGGTTGTGGAGGGAAAAGATCCTCGGAAAGAGACAGAAAAAAGTGGGGTGAGGCACTGGATAAAACTACTGCATATTAATAAAAATGCAGTCCTGTGTCATGTGCCAAGTAAGAATTTAGGAGCTGACTGGTCAGGAAACAGTCAACACCCCTCCATCCACTTCCTGCAGCGCAGAGGCCCAACACTTACACCAGGCTGCAAGATCACCTATGATTTTCTAAACACTAGTACCATATGGACCTCCTCAGTGACTAAGGCTGTAGCAAGCCCCACTGGCACCATTGAAGCATGCTCAGTGCCACCGGTTCCACATGGATTTGCTTTACACTACACCAGTACCATATGGACCTCCCAGTGACTAAGGCTGTAGCAAGCCCCACTGGCACCTTTAATGCATGCTCAGTGCCACCGATTCCACATGGATTTGTTTAACGCTACCACCAGTACCATATGGACCTCCCCAGTGACTAATGCTGTAGCAAGCCGCACTGGCACCATTAATACATGCTCAGTGCCACTGGTTCCACATGGATTTACTTAACACTGGCTTCCAATATCTTGTGAACCTATCATAAAACAAGGTTGTATTCAGTCCCACCAGAGCCAAATAAATGTTTATACATAACTAATCATGAACTAATCATAGGCTTGAGTAAAAAGATAAGTTTTCAGCCTACTCTTGAAGACAGAGAGTGTGTCTGAAGCCCGAATTTGTCTTGGGAGATTGTTCTATAAAATTGGCGCTTTGTAAGAGAATGCTCTGCCTCCAATTGTAATTCTAGATATATTTGGAATTTTCAAGTACTCAGCACCTTGTGAACGAAGTAATCTTGGCGGGGAGTAAGGAATGAGAAGACTGCAAAGATATTCCGGGGCCAAGTCATTTTAAGCTTTGTAAGTTGTAGTAGTATTTTGTACTCAATTCTGAATTTTACAGGCAGCCAATGAAGATTTTTGAGCACAGGGCTAATGTGATCAAATTTCTTAGTCCTAGTCAGAACCCTAGCTGCAGCATTCTGCACTAATTGAAGACGTTTCAGGGCCGAGCTAGTGCAACCAGACAGTAAGACATTACAATAGTCCAGCCGAGAGGACACAAATGCGTGAACCATTTTTTCAGCATCCTGCTGGGACAACATTTTTCTGAGTTTAGATATGTTTCAAAGATGGAAAAAAGCCACTTTGAATGATATTGTCGATGTGAGCCTGGAAAGAGAGTTCTGAATCAAGGGTCACTCCAAGGTTTTTAACGACAGCTTTGGCAGAAACACAGAGGCCATCTAAGTTAAGAGAAAATTTAATGAATGAGTCTCTAAGATATTTGGGACCCAGTACCAATATTTCAGTCTTATCTGGGTTTCGTGAAAGAAAATTTTGCGTCATCCAAGCTTTAACAGCTTTAAGACACATCTCTAATCTAGTAACCGGATCATTTCCACCCGGCTGAAAGGATATATAGAGCTTTGTGTCGTCTGCATAACGATGGTATTTTACATCAAGTCTACTCATGATATTTCCAAGGGGAAGCACGTATACAGAAAAAAGCAAATGGCCCAGAACAGAACCTTGAGGTATTCCAAAGTTAACCTTGGAATACTCTGAACCTTTGTTATTTACCTGGACGAACTGAGATCTATCACACAGATAAGACTGAAACCACGAAAGGGCAAGTCCAGAAATACCAACTAATTTTTCTAACCTGTGAAGAAGAATATGGTGGTCTACAGTATCCAAGGCGGCACTTAAATCGAGAAGGACGAGAACAGAGATGCGGCCACTATCCATGGAGAGAGGTAGATCATTTACTACAACAGTGAGAGCTGCTTCAGTGCTATGATGCTTTCTATAGGCAGACTGGAAACTGTCAAATACCTCATTAGTTTGCAGGAAAGAAGAGGGCTGTTGGGCGACACATTTTTCAAGGATCTTAGATAAAAATGGGAGGTTTGAGATTGGCCTATAATTGGCTAGGACTGTGGGATGCAAATTTGGTTTTTTAAGCAGCAGCTTGATTTCTGCCATCCTAAATGAAGTGGGAACAATATCGAAATCAGAGAAGAATTAATCATGTGAAGAATTGGGCCGCCAAGAATGGGAAGGAGCTCTTTCATTAGCTTTGTGGGGATGGGATCCAAGATACAAGTAGATGATTTGGAAGTAACAACTAATTTGGCTAGTTCACTCAGAGAATTAGGAGAAAGGGATTCAAACTGGTTTTTGTGTATTGTGGAAGACTCCGTATCATGAGAAACGCCATCGCAAACTGGTAGGGAAGCAGTAATCTTCTCTCTAATTCCAATAATTTTGTCACTAAAGAAATTTAAAAAATCATCACTGCTGCAAGAGACTGGAATTTGATGGTTACTTGCAGCATGATTGTTAGTTAACTTGGCCACGGTTAAAATCGAGAATTATTTTTGTTTTCCTGTATGAGATTTGAAAAATAACAGGACCTTGCACAAGAGAGAGCATGCTTATATGCTACAAGGCTCTCTTTCCAAGCGCCACGGAATACCTGGAGTTTAGTGGATCGCCATTTGCGTTCTAGTTGACGAGATTTTTGCTTTGGAGTCCGTGTCTGGTCAGTGTACCATGGGGCTGGCCTCTTCTTCTGAGCAACCTTTTTATATTTCAGTGGCGCGACTACATTAAGGGTACTACAGAGAGCATCAGCAAACTTTTCTGCCGTATCGTCAATACAGAGGGGGCTCACTGGATGCTCAAAATAAGATGGGAAAACCTCAATGAATTTTGTAGAAGTTGTTGCAGTAAAAGTACAACTAGTGTACATCCTAGTTTCTAACAATACAGGCTGGGTCAATTGTAAGCAGAATGTGATAAGAAAATGGTCAGACAAACTGGGATTATGTGAATGAATCTTGACCTGCCCAATGTTAATGCCAAAGCTTAAGATCAGGTCTAAAGAATGACCATGAAAATGAGTTGGGCCAACAACACTCTGAGCGAAGCCAACTGACTCCAAAATGCTAGTGATATGAGTTTTAGGTGGCATCTGTGGATGGCACGGTGGACTGTGTTTACAGACAGTGGTTTCTTGAAGTATTCCTGGGCCCATTTAGTAATGTCAATGACAGAATCATGCCGGTGAGTGATGCAGTGGTGTCTGAGGGCCCGAAGATCACGGGCATCCAGTAAAGGTCTTCGGCCTTGTCCCTTACGCACAGAGATTTTTCCAGTTTCTCTGAATCTTTTGATGATGTTATGCACTGTCGATGATGAGACCTCCAAAGCCTTTGCAATTTGACCTTAAGGAACATTGTTTTTAAAGTATTCCACAATTTTTTAAAGCGAACCTTCACAGGTTGGAGAGCCTCTGGCCATCTTTACTTCTGAGAGACTCAGCCTCTCTAAGACATCCCTTTTATAGCCAATCATGTTGCACACCTGATGCCAGTTAACTTAATTACTTGCTAAATGTTCTTTCAGCTGATTCTCTTATATATTAATTGCTTTTTCCCTTTTTTTTGCTGTGCCCCAACTTTTTGAGACCTATTGCAGCCAGAAAATTTGAAATAAGCTCATTTTGTGGATAAAAATATAAAATGTCTCAGTTTCAACATTTGAAATGTTATCTATGTTCTATTGTAAATAACATATTGGCTCATGTGATCTGAAAGTCATTGCTTTTTGATTTTATTCACAATTTACACTTTGTCCCAACTATTTCGGAATTGGGGTTGTACAATTCTGCTCCAGATTTGTAAATTGTTAATTTGTTGCCCATTCTTTACATGCTCCCCCCACTTCTCTCTTGACTCCACACAGTTTCAGTGGAGCCTCCTTTATGGCAGGGAGCGAGTGATATTCTAAGCACCACAAAATCCTTATTCTTATTATAAAACGGATTTGAGTTGAATTACCCTCACATGGAAGCTGTAAGTTTGTCCTATCAGGCCACACTGACCAATTAATTCCAAACTCAATTAAAATGTAATATTTAGAATTTTAAAGATGCCCTTTTTTGTATGTATGTCAATGAGGTTTCAGTACCATGCTCACATACATTTGGCTATATAGGCGATATAGTGTAGTGCTTTTATGAATACCCTGGTATTAAGCAGAAGTACTAAAACTTTGACTGCAGTGTGCACTTGTTTATGTTCAGCCCTTCTCCGATGGTTTAGAGCTATGCATTGTTGACATAAAAAAAATCAAATGATTCTATGCTTAAATCCATTAAAATCTATAACTACTAAAATTTGCACACCATTGTTCTTTATTGCAGTTTACAGCTTGTTTACTTGTGATCTTTACCTCCCGATTGGTTTCCCTAACAAAACAAGGTCTTCAGGGGCAGTTCAAGAACTAAAAAAATTTCTATTTTAAATTTTATATTCTGAATTTGCCTGGATGGATGACAAAAAGATGTCCTGATTTGTTTATCAAAGCTTCATTGAATGCTTCTGTGTGCTGATTTTGATTACCTCCACCAAGGACATTATTTTTTCACCAGTTTGTTTTTTTGTTTGTCTGTCTGCTAACAGGATAACTCAAAAGGTTATGAGCAGTTTGGCATGATATTTGGAAGCATGATAGGTGGTAGTCCAAGGATGAGTTGATTCAATTTTGGAAGTGATCCGGAACATATTCTGTGGTGGAGGTACAGTATGCGCTCTACCGAGTGCTCTCCAGTTTTATTTATTGAAACTGCCTCTCACTCAGTGCTCAGAATATGGGATCAAAGGACATGTGATTAACATTAAGTACGTTTGCTGAAAAAATATACAATGGCGGGCACAAAACTATCTTAAGTAGTTGAAGATCAAGTCTATTTGTGGTTCCAGCATGATACCCTGTGGAGAGCTGGTGGAATTTGCATTTTATCAATCATCTTTTAAAAAAAATATTTTAAAAAGTTACCTTCATCGAGCTGAAACACACTTTTGTGAACAACTCATGAGCACTTCAGACAAGCTTTCCTCTCATTCATGAGGCGTGTGCATAGTGATAGCAAGCATATCATTGTCAAAATAGCTATTGAAATTCCTCATCTTTAAACATATCCCATATTGTTTTGTGCCCTGGTCTACTTTTTCGTTACTATTCTTTTAACCAGTCATAGCAGGGGGAGGTTTTAATGAGGTCTAGTTGCATAATCACAACAGAACAGCGGAGGTCTCTTGTGATTATGTAATTTTAGTGATTAAGGTTTTGCAAACAATAGAAGGCTTGTGAAATCCTCAACAAATATTTAAACTTTCTTTGAAATGTGAAAACTTGTCTTGTTAGTACTCAGTTTAATCAGTTAACAAGTCAAGAGTCTTGATATCGAGGGCTGACTGCAATAAACAGTCATGTCCAATATATAACATCTGGACATAACTGTATATTGCAGTCAGCCCCCGATATATTGCTGCTCTAAAATTTCACACCACTGGCCCAGTGCAGTAAATGACACATAAAAAACATGTATGAATACAAATCTTTTTACTGAATTTTCTTGAACTATCCTTTGATGGCCCCACCTGCCACATAAGAGCCTCAGTGGGAATTGGGTGCACCACCTACTGGAGTTGTTGCAATTAGCAAATTATGGAAAAGCTAACAAAATTGAACCGTAAGCGCGTGTGCATATTTATCACTGTTTATCACTGCACCACTACAAAAAAAGAAAGCACATGGTGGCAGATGGGTCTATGCTCAGTTAAAAAAAAAAAAAAAAAAAACATCCGGCTTCAACTAAAAAAAGACAGTATCTGGATTCTGAGGATAATTTTGTTCATGGTAATACTAGTCATGCCGCTTGATTAATGCAAACAATTTATATTCTGAAATTCATCACATTCAGATTGAGGCAGGCCACTGGTTAACATTTTAATTAGAAACGGTGCTCCTTTAACATAATAATTTTTTTTTTTTTTGTTGTGAATTTCAAAATTAGTGCATTACTAGCAACATTCAAAATCGTTTATATAATCCCTGGAGCCATTCTCAGATAGGTTTGCCATGATCACATGACATAAGCATATCCTATAACCAGTCCCACTGACATACAGTTATGAAACATTTTTTACAATGCATGTTCGCTGCATTATTTGGTATTAAAATATAACATATTCTATGTGATGACATTAATGGTGGCAATTGAGTGGAGGCACACCACAAATGCTGTACTGTGACCTCTATTTTGTGTAAGGTCACATTACTTTTTAAGCATATGACGAAACAAGTACACTTAACATCTGAAGTCATTGGCAGCACACAGCCGCACTGAGCCAACCTGATAATTTCCCTTGGTCATATTTAAACAGCCATTGTTATCTGATGGATGTGTTGACATAGCACCTTCTCTGAGGCCACATTCGTTCAAATTACAAGGACTTCCCTGTGCCTCAGTCCTGAATATGTCCTGAATATTACTCTGAATATGTCTAAATTAACCTACTTTCTTATCATTTAATCATTAATTATCTTCCCTATATCAACTCACAAAATGGCATTCAGGAGTCAGATGAGCTTGGAATTGTAGGAACTATTTCAGATATACGTTTGCCAAGAAATGCAAATTTGAACTGCATTTCTGAAAGCATCTGTGTATGCAACCATTTTAATCCTGCATAAAGATGAATTGTCAGAGAACACCAGTTCAATCTTAATAGCTGGAGAAAGGAAAATTTTCAACAGGTGATTTATTTTTGAGATCTGGAAACATAAATTTAACAATTCTGTAAAAATATGTACAGTACAAATGTGCATGCAGATGCAGGTGCAGAGAGTCAATGTGACTCAGTAAAGCAAATGTGCCATTAATCATATTGAGTCCTCTAAAGAACATGCTAAAAACAAAACATCTCACTATATAAACCAAGGATTGTCAGAGGGGTTTGTGGGTGGAGAGTGCAGTTGTGAGCCCTTTCAAACTTCCTGCTGAAAACACTGGTAAAATGCTAATGACCAAACAGAGAACTCTGTATGCTAATGAATATGAAGAGAGAACACTGTATGGAAATGTCCAAACAAGGAACTCTGTGTTAATGGACACATTGTGAACCCTACGTCGTAAAAACTACAAAGAGAGCCTAAAACTTGGTTAGCATGTCTCCATTAAGATTCCCTTTTCAACAGCATGTAATTATATAAATACATTGACAACCTCAGGTTAACAGTGCATGAGAAAAAAACGAAATAAGGTCCTTTGGAAAACTATACGAGTATACATCGCACAAACACTATAAAAAAAATTATGGTCCTCAATAAAGGCGAAACAGTGCACAAGCATAACAAACATGCATGCAGCTCAAGCCAGTGTAGTTCAGTATAACTATGAATTCTGGCAACATAGCACTCGCTCTTAATCATCAATATTTTTTCCTAACCTATTTTCCTGTCTGTTGAGGTCACAGTATTGTGTTGATCTCGGCTAATATGAGCGAGGCAGTTAATGCAAGCGGCCATCATTGGTCATAGAACGAATCTTGATCTTGGTTGATTTGAGGGAGTATCCGTTTCCTCCACTGGGTCTCCAGTAAATTCCCCTCCTCCGCTCTGAGCGCCCCCTCGGCCGGGCATGGGCGTACCTCCCATTTAAATTTGAGGCTTCACAGGCATTGAACCACCAACCACCTGCAGGTAAGTGCAGTTATATATTCACCTAAGTTCAGGTATAATTCCACTTCATCTTGAGAAATTATACCTCATTTGAGACTGACACAAATGGGAAAACTAAAAATTACTATTCAAATGACATTTTGTAAAAACACTACACAGTGTCTGGTTAGCTATTTTGACTGTTAAATCTACCATTAACTCATTTGACAAAGGTATAACTCTAAGTAACCATCCAAGTGCTTTGTGCCTGGTAAACATACTCATTGTCCTCTCTAAAATAAAAATATCATGCAAACAAAGAGCCCCAACTGTTTTTAGGGAGAACAGCAGGCTCTACCGCAAATGTCATGATTTAGACTTTTTAGAAGGAGCCAAGTCTGCCAAAGGTGGAGGAATTGTGTCTGACGTGTCTGTAATTCTTAGCTAACCTTTATTTTCAGTAAAGGATAAATTCAGCTTTGAATTGAATAGTGTTCACCCAAATTCAAGCAGCGCATTTCTGCTCAGCAACCAGTTTCCACAGGAATGTAAGGTTTTTGGCAGTCAACCGTACCTGTGTAATTGAGGGCACAGCTGGGGTCCTCCATGTTATTATGGTCCTTGGTGGAGAAGCTGGCCGTGTAATTGGTCATGACGTCAGGCAGATCTCCTGACACCTGAGTCAGGTGGAGGGTGTACTGAGAAGCAGGTCCCTCCAAGGTGAAGTTGAACTCAAAGAAATGCCTTCCCTGCCGGTAGTCCTCTAGTTCAAACTGCATGATGGAGTTGCCCTGCCTGGCAATAGCGTACATCTTCTTCAAGCCAAGCCAGAACTCATCTATGAGCACATACACATTCATGGTCACTGCTTAGCCAGATTTCACAGAGTTGCTCAGACTGTTGTTCTGGAAAAAAAATATTTGGCTGGTCTGTATTTTTGATCAAAGTGATTGGGGAAACTTCCAAAAATGGCTGCATTGAAGAACTTCTCTTTGGTACACAATTATTTACATTGGAGCTGATTGCAACACATTGTGCTCATTTTTTAATTGCTATAATTCAGTTGAATGGAAATGCATTCATTGAGATCTTCTTGCTACACTTGCAGTAGGAATGATCATCACAATGGCTTTATCATGAACCACTGGCTGATTGAAATAAATAAGCTCTTATTATAAGCTATGTTGTATTTGGATATAGATCTGCATTTGGACTTGGAGTGTACTTCAATAGAGTACCAAGGATTTAACTTTTAATAAGGAGAACAACCAAATACATTCACTTAGATTCCTCCTTGGGGCTTAGCAGAATGCCTATGATTTATCACTTGGTTGACATGGAAGAAACCTGTCTTCACGCTTACTGTTCAACATATTCAGCAAATTAATTCAACCATTAAACATTCATTAAATTCCCTCCCTGACGCTGAGAACTTACTTTCCAGGTTGCCAAATCCATTTTCATACTTTTCCCAAGCCTGGTCAAAATCCACAGAGCCATCCTGTCGGTTCTGTATTACTGCGTATCCTCCATCTACAGTGGGGAAAAGCAACCTTTCAATCAGTTATGACTGCAAGCCCATCTCCACAAAAGTTGTATTGCTTTAGATGTAAAATTAAGGACAGGCTCCTATAGGCAATATCACCCAGACTGCTTATTGTTTGCTGTCAATGCGCCTCCAATAAATAAATAAAAATATGACACAGGCTATTTGATTAATCAGCAGATACATTCTGTAGTTGCAACTGCAAGTTTTCTGTTGCCATTTGTGCCGTTGATTTCATTGATTTATTATGAAACATGCATGAAACTCTGTTAATCAGTTTCAATTTTAAGGAGCTATGTCCTGATTACTGCTCTGCTCACACGTTACATCCCAAGAAAGCAATTCTGTTGACTGCAAGTCATAATCTGATTCCACGCTTGCTAATCCATCTTCGTTTTTGCATTGTATCTATATATTTTAGTCACTCAGGCATTATGCTTCATATATTAAAGAGTATTCTACGGAAATTCGAGAATTCAAAACACTAATTTAGCCAAGTAGTCGAAGGCTATGAGGAATGTGAGCTTGTTTGCCAACCCGCAATAAACATCATAGAGGAAGGATATCTCTTCTTCATGGGTACTTGCATAGTTAACAACGGTTTCTTCAAATGAAATTTAATGAATTAAGAAAGTATTTAGCTAGCTGGCTGGCTAACTTCGCTAATAATGCTCCGTGTGAAATAGAAGGTTTTTTGTGGATATCTGTGTAGCTAGCTATGTAGTGTAGCAGTGATGGCCACGTAGGGAACGTTTGCTAGCAATTCGGCTAATTGTCAGAAGATGCTATCTAAATTAAGCAAGTTAAGTCGCTAGCTACATAGCTGGCAAAATTGGGTGTGAAATGAAAGGATATTGTGGAGATCTGCGTTTGTCCACTAAAATCATTCACCACGTAAGCTGCATGCTTCCAGCTCAGTAGACCTCCCATACATTTTGACGTGAAAAGAAAACGCTGGTGAGCAGCCAGCGGCTGTGAGCGTCCCTTCAAAGTTCTGATCACGCACAGTAATCGTGACATAGCTCCTTTAAGCCGTTGTATAACATTCCATACAATTGGCATACAAAAGTTGTTTCTAAATAGTGCACTAGTACAATTACTTAAGACGGGGTGATAGTATGTTTTTAATGCACTGCACTAATAATTGTATAATGTGTAATGGTTGGCAATAATTGAAGACCCCAGTGCTGAAAGTCACAAAGTTTCCATTTTGAGGAAATTGAGAAAATTGACCTTTCCCCATCCATATGTCATGGTGTGTGAAAATGTGACATAAAGTGCTTTCAGCACTAGACTCTTCAATTTGAACACAATTACTTCAAACAATTTAGAACCAACAAGTATTTAGTAGATTTAAACTTGCCAGTAAGTGATCTGGTACCGCTCACCTGCAGTCATGAAGCAGTACACATAGAATGGCTCCGACTGATTGGGCTTGATTGGGTACACTCCACTGTTCCTCTCTCCCCTGTCGAAAGCATGGCTGCAGTCCACAGGAAGGTCTGTAAGCAGTCGGTCATGGTCACATCATGGTAATGTTGTTCTAATGACAGCTTGGCTCCCATAATTAGTATCATGAGCAAGGGACATTTTCCTGACATTTGCCCTGATGCAAAATGTGAGGGGTCGCACTGTAAAACAATTATTACGAAAGCAAATACTGTCTTGCCATGCATTCGTGGGATGAGTATTGAAACCGCAAAAGCTGGAGTCACTGAGCGCTGTTTCCTTTCATCACAGCTTGCGGCCCATTTTATCTGATTTAATGATAACAATTTCATTCAAGTCACTCAGGTCCCCTAGAGAGATCAGAGACATCGGCAAAGTTCCTTCTGTGTAGGTCATCCTTCCGTTTGAGGTGGGGGCATTGTTTATCAGCAGCAATACAATAGTTGCACCTGTCAAAAGGTGCAATGACTTCTTTGTATTCCTGAAGACACTCACCGTTCATGTCTATGCTGCTGTTTGCTGAGTTATCTGTCAGATATTCAAGGCTGGGCACCTCAGGACAGGAGTGGGATGTTTTATCCACCGTTTCTTGGAAAGCATCTGAATTGAGCTGAAAAAGAGAAGAAAATTATGTTCTAAAAGACTACACAATTCTACAGTATGTAAAATGTACTTCCAAACACATTAATGGAGAAATTCAATTCATTCATTATTTTGTTCAAAAATGCCTCGTTTTTGGTCATTATGAGCCCACACCATGATGCTTTGAAGGTCGATAAAAAGGCTTGTATGCCACCCTACCCCGACGATCAACAGTATTGAGAAACAAAGGCCATACCCTCTCTTCCAAAACTTTGATCTTGTTCCTGTGGAAGTTGAGCTGCTCGTGTTGCTCCCTCACTTCCTTTAGCAAAGTTATTATGCTCTTTTCCTGGGTTGAAATCACTTCCTAAAACACACAAGTACCTATTATTCAAATTTTAGCATTACTGAAAATTTGTCGGATTGAAACTAAAATCCAGACAACCAACATATGAACGATCGATGATCAATGAGTGTCAGGAATAATATATTTAAAATGACTCAAATAAATTTGATTGCCTGCGCTTTTCAGTGAAATATGGATTTTTCTTGTCATTAATTTAACAAAACCGAGCCCCATCTTCATTCAAAACTCGCAACTATGTGCAGTAGCAGCCACATATTGGGTGTCAAAATTACACGTTTGCAGCATCAGGTATGCTATTAAGTGTTCTTGGAGATGTGCTATTCAGAAGGTGTGCTTTAGAAGTGTGTTCTGTGGGTGCACAAAAGCCCTTACCTTCAGCTGGGCGATCTCTCCCAATTGCTGAGCATTTGAGAGACTCTGGGAAAGGCCACTTAGTCTCTCCTCAAGACTGCCCACCTTACTCTGCAGCTGGCCGCACTCCTGCAGGATGCTGTTTATCTTGGAGCTGATCTCCAGTGACAAGCTCTTGATTTCCTGGTTATTCGCCTGCAGAACAGTTGTGGTCCTCTTCAGTTCCTCCTCCTTCTCCCGGATCTCGCTGGTGACTTCGGTCAGCTGGTTGAACGATCTGTCAAAGATGCTGAGCTTCTGGAAGATGTCCTTGATCTGGCCCTTGGTCTTGTGCACAAAGTCCCGCAGGCTGTGACCCAGCTGCAGCAGCCCATTCGCCAGAAGCCGCACATCATCCAGCATGGCAAAGCGAGACCCGTTTTGGGGGGGCGGTTCCATTGCCATCGGGTTGTCAGTGTCCTCCCGCTTACCTTTCTTGGTGGTGTACGCGGAAACCAGGGCGACAAGGACGAAGACGAGTGCAAGCTTCATCTTTCTCTGCTGGGCAGGGAGGACTGACCCTCAGCAGGTTCCTTCGCTTGTGTCTGTCGAAAGGACAGTGGAAAAGCAGCAAAGTGTCCTATATATACCATCCCCCAATCCCTCCCACTTCATCTCACCCCCTCCGCAGCTGCCCCCGCCCCCCAACTGCACCCCAGAGGGGTTTATCATTAAGCCAACTCTGCCCGAACCGACGTAACCCTCTGACATCCCCCTGGAGTCACTGGCAGAACAAACAAATCACAGCAGTGTACACATACCACTCCCCCGCAAGTCCCCTGTTGCGCTCTTAAATGGCTCAAGGGAGCAGCTAAGTAATGCTATAAAATGTGTGAGTGAGGTCACCAGCCTCCCGAGTCTTTATAGTTATTAATAATACAGCAAGCAATTTAGCCCATCTGACTTTGATTTACCTTGACGCCTTCATCTCAATTTTGAGTTCCACCTACTCCTTTGGGCAGGCATGTGCAATGAAAGGACTCTTTCTTAGCAAGTTTGTATAGGGGAATACAACTGCTCACAACAGAGATCCACTCCATACTAAAAATGACTGTTTTATCATTTCATTTATCAAAGCTCTGCGGAAAGAAATTTGATAGAAGCATGCGGTGCCCTTTCACAATTATTTCACAATTGATTTGACACTGCTATATTACATGATTTTTTTTCCACAGTTTTCCAAATGTAATTTCGCCATAAAAAATACATTTTCAAAATAATAATAAAAAAACTTCCAACAATCAAATTATATGGACTAAGCATTACCTTGTTTTATCTTAAATTTAAAAAAGAATTGCAGAAATTATGATAGTAATGGCCATTCAGATGATGAAAAATGAATGGCACCCTACAAGTCTCAGCCTCTGTTCTAATAGCTTATACAGTACCCTCCATAAGTATTAAACAGTGAGACCAATTCCTTTATCTATGCTGCACACTGAAAACATTTGAGTTTGACATCATAAGGTGAATATGAGACAAGAGATCAGTATTCCAGATTCTATTTCCAGGCATTTACATCTAGATCTGTTATACTGCTTAAAAGATGGCACCTTTAGTTTGAACCCACTCAGTTTTGAAGTGAGCAAATTTATTGGAACATGTGACTGACAGGTGTTTTTTGTTGCCTAGGTGTGTCCTATTACATTGATTATTCAAACAATAAATAGTACTGAATGTCTACTCTCAGTTTCAGCTTTGGGTTTTGTGCAGACTTCATTTATAGTCAAAAAGTTGGATCCAGCATGAAGACCAGAGAACTGTCTATGGAAGAAAAGCAATTTTGAAGCTGAGAGAAGATGGAAAATCAATCAGAGCTATCACACAAACATTGGCCATGGCCAGTAAAACCATTTGGAATGTCCTAAAAAAGAAAGAAACCACTGGTGCACTGAGCAACAGATGTTGAATCGGTAGACCGAGGAAAACATCAGCAGTTGATGACAGAAACATTGTGCGAACTGTAAAGAAAAATCATCAAACAACTGTTGATGACATCACCAACAACCTCCAGAGGGCAGGAGTGAAGCTATCACAATCCACCGTTCACAGAAGACTCGGGAACAAAAGTACTGAGGCTACACCAGAAGATGCAAACCACTCATTAGCAAACTGGAAAGGAAGGCCAGGTTGGATATTTCGCCAAAAAAATTACAGAGACGTGGCTCAAAAGTTCTGGGACAAAGTTTTTCAGACTGATGAGACAAAGATTAACCTTTACCAATGGGATGGAAAGACTAACAAGTAGAGAAAGAAATGATGTCCACATGGTCCCAAACACACAAGCTCATCTGTGAAACACGACGAGGTAATGTTATGGCTTGAGCTTGCATGGCTTCTTCTGGGATGAACTCATTGATATTCATTGATGATGTAACACATGATGGCAGCAGCAAAATGAGCTCAGAAGTCTACTGAAACATTCTGTCTGCTGATTTAAAGAGAGATGCAACCAAACTGATCTGTAGAACCTTCATCATACAGCAAGATGATGACCCAAAACACACTGCCAAAACAATCAAGGAGTTCATCAGGGGAAAGCAGTGGAAAGTCTTTGACTGGCTAAGTCAATCTTAAACCCCATTGACCATGCATTTTACCTGCTAAAGAGGAGACTGAAGGGAGAAACCCCCCGAAACAAACTACATCTGAAAGAGGCTGCTGTGAAAGTTTAAAAAAGCATCTCTCAAGAAGGATGCAAAGTTTGGTGATGTCAGTGGGTCGCAGGCTTGATACAGGTATTGCAAGAAAAGGATTTGCAACTAAATATCACAAACAAGAATTATTCACTATAATCTACATTAAGTCTATCTGTTCCTATACTTTTGCTCACCTAAAAATCTGGTGATCTGTGACAAACAATGCCATCTTCTAGGTTTTTTCAACAGATCTAGATGTGAATACCTGGAAATAAAAGCTGAAATACTGATCTCTTGTCTCATATTCATCTTTTGATGTTAAACTCAAATGTTTTCAGTGTGTACATAAAAAATAAAGGAATTGGCCCCGCAGTTCCAATACTTTTGGAGGGGACTGTATATCACTCTTCATTAGACTGCTTTGCCGGTACACTCATCACGGTTGCCCTGTTATTGTATCAGATGACTCAGCTGTGGTAGGCTTTAGCCACATGTTAAAGTAAAAGGTCTGGAGTAATCCCCTTTGTTGTATGAGGCTATAAGTGGTCATATGAATGCACTGTAGTGCAGCCTGCCCCCAGTGCTCAGGGATCACTTTGACCCTACCTCCTTTGCTGCAACTTACCCTCTGTCGATGTAAACATAACTTTGCCGGTGAAAGTATGTCATAAACTGAAAGGTTATACCAGCCTAGTGAGTCAAACATGCCAGGCTAAAAGCACTGGATCAACTGCAATGTGTTTACCAGAAGTTCTTATACTCTGGGCAATCAGTGAGGCTGCATATGGCATCCTGCAGTGATCAGCTAAGAAAAAAAAAAAAAAATATGCATAAATATAATATATTTTTGATTTACAATTTTGTGTGCCTGGTTTCTAAGCCTCGTTGCGCAATTCTGATATTTTTTTTCAGACAAGATTTTCCTGTCCTTGATGGTTCACATTCATAGTTGCAAGTGACTTGTATCTATCTGCAATGCCAATGCATCTGCCTTCCGAAACAGCAAGCATGCACAGATTGATACATTTTCACACAAAAAATTTGGATCACCAACAAAAAACATATTTCTGACAGCACTAATGATATTAAAACCCGATTCAAACCGAGAACATGGATGCACTTGCAGGAAATGTTCGGATGGGATTTTGCCTTGGAGGATAGCTAACAATTTGTCAGCTATATGATATGACGTCTAGATGGCGAAAAAAACCCGCCTGTTAGTTTGTTGGATTAACAGTGCTCAACGCATGTGTGCAGGAAAAGAGCACTTCCAGTCTGACCATTCTAATTCATGTTGCATGGCCACATATCAGATTTCTAACTGATCTAGGACCACATATGAAATGGAAACATTTGATTCGAATATCAGACGTTTGATTGCATTACTGTGTCCCCACAGCCCAGAAAACATCAGATCTGTGTCACATCAAGGCAAAAAAAAGAAATCAGATTTGAGTCACTTCAGCCTGGTAATGTGAACATAGCACATGACAACCTTGCACCATGGCAATGCCTATTAGCAAATAGTGTCCATCTGGGATAGCACCAGCTGTGATGGCAAACTGGGCACTGCTTATAATATAGCTCAGAACACCCATCTTCGAACTCAGCCTTCTTATTTATTACAGCTATTCACCTGAGAAGTTTTAAGGTCAGTCCCACATCTTAAAAGGTTGCGATGCCACCGTGTTCACGAGCATTGCCCACAAACAGACTGACTGGCAGAAATATTAACACTTGCAAAAATGCTCAAAACAGCTTTCCAGGTAATTTTATGGTAGTTTCAGAGTAATTTTGCGGTGGCTTGGCCTGATGACACACAGACTGAATACAATACTAGCTTCGCTATCGCAGCTTTCGCTCATTCATTTTATAGCATTGAACTGATGGGGACTTTCTGTAATTAACACCCAAATGCTTAAAAAGCTGTTGCACCTTTAATTATAAGAACACATGCAGCAGAGGGCATTGGCTTTGCTTTATGTGCAATTATTATGTAACTGCAACAGCTCATTCAAAGTTAAGGACTGGAGCACTTCTGTGGGCCTAATTCAGTGACGCAGACTAGTTGCTATGACCATCCAGTGACTGGCTTGATTATCAGCAACCATGGCAAAGTCGTGCTTCTTATTTCTAGACGACAAAGAGAAACCAGACCTGGATTTTAAAATAAAGCGTATAAGTGTTTGGGTGGGCCTCAGTGTCCCCGGAGTTGTATTTAACCAGGCAGCCATCAATTCAGCTGTTTATATTCAGCTGTGAGTCCAAATGACTGGCTACAACTGAAAGGAATGCATCAGTACTGTGTATAATCAAATCTGGCCACAGCTATTATTTACAAGCTATATATAGAATAACTGTTATGTCCAATTCCAGACAAGGGTGCCAATTCAGACATTTACATCTGACAAGTAACCCCTACTCAGTCAAGCCACTTAAAGCAATCAGCAAGAATAAACTCTGATATGCCAAGATAAGACTTGTCTTCACCTTCCCTCATAATCTCCCCTTCCCTCTGGCTAGGAAATACAAGATGAAGGATGGGAGGAGAGACAGGAAGGAGAAAAGAAAAAGGGCACAAGGGACATGCGAATCCAGCAGTTATGCTTCCTTCACCATCATCCATATTCAACGTCCCATAATGATGAAGTGGCCCTAATATAAATTCCATGGCTTCTGGAACACAGGCAGCCAGCCAAATCCCTAGCATCATGTCATGACAAATTACTAAATGCAGATTGAAATTAGCCTACACCCACTCAAAAACAGTGTTGACCGCTGCTGTATTACATTACATTGACAAGTAGGCGAGCTAACTAGCAACAATGGTAATGATATGATAGCCATATATGACATGCACAACATTTTTGTGGACATGTAGGGGCCGTGTGCTTATTGGGCTATATTACAATTTATACCTACATAGGAGGCAAATTATCTCTAACTGATCAAATTGATACTGAGCGGAATCAGTGAGCTGCTGATTGGTGAAAGTCCAGACACCCGGCTACCAGTTATAACCATCTGATACGGTACTCTCCGCTAATATTGGCACCCTTGGTAAAAAATGAATAAGTGTGGTTATGAATTTAGTTTCTTCGTTCATAATGTTAACAAAAATTTGAACTTCAAATGAAATACAATTATTGAAAGAAAAAGCAAATTTCTCTGCAAGAGATATGCCACAATTATTGGATCTCCTTCAGTAATACTTTATGCAACCTCACTTTGCCAAGATAAAAGATCCAAGTCATCTCCAGTAGTATATAATTAGGTTGGAGAAGACATGGCAAGGGATCCAAGACCATGAATCCATGCGGAATTTCTCTAGATCATTCCTGGTCCATATTTATGGACTCTCCCCTTCAGCTCATCCCACAGGTTTTCTAGTAGGATTAAGTCAGAGGACTAGGAGTGCCATGGCAAAAACCTGGATTAAATATGGCTGGTGAACCATTTTTGAATTGAATTTGATATATGCTTTTGGATCATTGTCCTGCTGGACGATCCAACCATGGCCCGGCATAAGCTTTCCAGCCGGAGTGGTCAAGTTTTAAAGCTGTTTGCTTGCATGTTATGGAATCCATGATACCATAATGAATCCTGATAAGCTGTCCAGGGCCTCTGGAAGACAAACAGTCCCACAATGATATGACACAATATTTCATTTAGGTTGGGGTTTTTTAAAGAAAGACCATCCATTTTTTACCAAAGCCCCTCGGGTGTTTATTGCTTAAGAGCTCTATTTTGGTCTTATCTGACCATAGAACCCAGTTGTTAGAGGTTCTGGTCCCATTTGGCAAACCGTATGCACACAAGTTTGTGTTATGATTACAATAACTTTTTTTCCCATGGCTATCCACCCAAGCATTTTGTGCTCCCGTTGCTAGCATGGATCATAGTTTGCAACTCTGATCTCACTTGCAATTCCACAACTGATCGTTGGATTTCTTTTTACCAATTGATCAGTCATCCTGTGCATGCCCTCAGTAGACACATGCCCTCTCCCGTTTGAAAGTTTCACATTGCTATATGTCTTTACCTAATCTCCCAGACTGACAAAATAGTCAGTTTTCAACTTCAGCTATTATCTTACGACCATCGCTACATTTGCATGCTACAGCTTTATTCCTTCGTCTTAAGCATGATGATGGATGAAGAAAACTGGCCATTTACCACCTCATATTCATGCCCCAGGGAAACAGTAATGTGAACTCACCCACCCACCAAAAAAAAAACAAAAACAAAAAAAAACATGAATGAGAATACTATCGAGATTTGATGGGTTTGAACAGTTACGAGCTTTGAGATTAAACACAGTCGCAATGAAGATTTGTTTGATGGTAACGATAGAGTACTAGTGGGATGGACAATGAAAATAACCAATAAACAACCAATAAAGATTTATCACTTTGTGGTAAATAAGAGAGAAATTGCAGCTATTCTTACAGGACACAGAAAAAGCTGAATTTTTGGAAAATTCAGTTTAGACCAAAATTGTGAGTTGTGTGGATGAATATAATTGAAATGCTACTGGGTGAACATTGTGGACATATAAGAACACTTTAATGCAGTTGTAACTTTATAATGATCTTTATTGAAAATATGTGCTACATAAACTTTCTTGGGTACAATGTGTCACATTGGACATACAAAAGTCTCATATGGGACATCTCTTAAACTAGCTGAAAGATAAAGATACATGAATAAAATCACTATATAGGGTGTTTCAAAAAGATGGACCCAGTTTCACTGCAGTATGTTTCTTAAATCAGGTCCATCTTTTTGAAACACCCTGTACTTTTTATTTGGACATTATCCATGACAATGAAATACAGGTAATAAGAAAGAAAATTATGCGCACATCATGTATAGGAGCAAGGCTATTGAGTAAAATATGTCAATGGAAAAAGAAGTGATGCCTGCACACTTACTCCATGCCACCAAGAATTGTTTATTTATTATATAGGGACAACATTTTGATCCAACTTGGATCTTCATCTGGTCGTCCAGTTGTAATGATGGCAATTGTGCACCATACACAGATGGTTTTTTTGGGATGTTACCAAGTGGGGGCTTGTCCAGGAATCAACCGCAGAAGCTGATTTATTCTACTTCCATTTCATGTGGCTACATTGGGGCTATGTCGTACCAGGGGCTATGTGGTTTGTATCTTTGTGGTGTTGTTACCCACAAAGTACTGCCTTGTTTCAAGATTAATGTTTCAGCTTTCAGTTTTGTAACAGTTTAGTTTGTCATTGCCGAGTACTAAATTGAGTCCCACTGTAGCATTCGCTCGATGTGTCACTTCGAGTTGCGCAATTTTGTAGCGTTTTTGCCATGGTATGCTCTTGAGTGTTGTCATTTTCTGTATTGTGATGCTATGGGGGTTTAGGGACAGCACTTTAGTTTTGAAGTCTGAAAGCTGTGTTTCATATTTTTATTGAGTGGAGTTTGATTTGGAACTTTTCATGAATGACTCAATTATAGAACTGCTGGACAATTGCAGCAAAGATGACCTGTTAATCTCGGACTACTTTAAAGTGCTCCTATTATGGTTTTCATTATTTTAATGCCGTAGCGTGAATCATATCGTTTTTATGCCCATTTAAAAGGTCTGTGTCGGAAAACAACTCGAAGTCACCTCCAGTGGAAGCGCTATCTACCGCAAAACTCACTGCTCCAGAGTTGACTGAAACACCCCAATCGTTTCTGGCCGTTTTTTTCATCAATTGGTGATGTCACCATTTGAATTTTCACGCCAAGCAGGTAGTTTGGCACGCCCTTGAATCAAGCTACACCAGTATTTGTTTCTAAAGCAGAAATACATTTATGGTTAGGGCCGTGACATTTCCCGACACGCTCGAATGGTTTACCAATCACAAGTGAGTGATCAAGTTGACCAATCACAGCACACTGGGGTTTTCAGGAGAGCAGGGGCAGGACTTTCAATGGACCATTTCACAGACAGGTACTGCAGAATTGGGCAGCATGACAAAATTTGTGTTTTGTTTTTTTTTTTTTAAAATGACGCATTTAAACCATTTTTAGTGGACTTCAAGAATACAAGAATGATCAGTGAAAAGTCACATAATAGGTGCACTTTAAAATTAACGTGGTCCAGTCTGAAAGGGATCAGGCTATAAAAGATAAAGTAATGGGGGGCATAGTCTTGTTTGCCATGAAGTGCCCTAGGTAAAATGGTTGGCCAATATTCCACCTCCAGAAGCAGGCTGTACTGGATGTAAAGGCAGTTGCACAGAGAAAATTCTTTCAAACATGTGGTGCTTAAAGGCCCAATATGTAAAATTTCCAAACTCAAAGATCTATAAAATATATAGATATGTTATACATGTTTTGGTGTTGTGTACTTACATTATCCGTGATGTATTCAATGATTATCAAAGACAGAGATATCTGTATTATCAATGTAGGGACACGTGGCGTTACTTTTCGTCACATATTTGACGTCACTCCCAACACAAAGGGTGTATTCGAGCGCGTCTGCAAGTAAGCCGGCTGTGCAAGATTCCCAAAAAATTACGCGAGAATCTTGCCGAACTTGCGTGATATGCCCTCCAAACCCTGGGATAGCTGCAGGATCTTGCAGAAAATCGTTTGAGCACCCCGGCTGCATCACCTTTGACAGGAAATATGTAACAAAGGCACGACCAAAAATCTGCGCATCTCCGCAGACCCTGGAGAGGTGCTGCGCTCGGCTGCAGAGGTTACAAACGAACAAAGAGAACGGCACAGGGCAAGAGAGGATTCGCGTTTGTAATAGCTGATAAGTGCTGCTGATAGCGCTACCTGATGGAAGAACAAATGTAGTGCAGTACTTAGTTCACAGATTTTTGTTTGTCCTTATACCTGTTTGCCCGCACTATAGTGTATTTTCCATTGTGTAGGAAAATACGTTGAGAATGAAGGAAGAGATTTATGTTGTTAAATCAATATTGCAATTGTTACAATGTAATTGATTGAAATCTTGAATAAGAACTTCAGATGTTGTTAGATCTGACTTGTATTTGTTGCCAATATCACATGGCGACACTTGCGCTTGGAAATGTAACAACCCCACTTTGACGTGTTACTTCAATGAGATTGATGCTCAATATTAGTAAATTAAACCTATTAATGAATTGACTGAAGTATTATGCATGAGTGAACATCCAGGTCCTTGTTTTTATGATTTATTTTCTTCAGTTGTGTGCATTATTATTCAATTCATATCTACCCCTGGCAAATATTCCCATGTGTTACGTACAGCTTTGCCCTACATCACTTTGTACATCTTCCAAGTTTATTCTAGAATAACCTCAATGGTGATTGTATAATAACAACTCTCATAATGAGACGGGATGCTTCTCCTGTCAATGCTTGTTTATGTAGACAATTTCATTGTTTATGAAAGTCAGTGTCATTATGGTGACGTGTACACTGGAATAAAACTCAAGAGGCTGGACAGCATGTCATTTTCAGCGTTGTCTCACAAAGTTGTCGGCATGCGATTTCCTACTCGCATCCTGTCTTCAAATATTCAGTTGTCAAATAATAATTCTCTGCCTTCCTTAACTACCCAGTGTAACTGTAAAGTCTTTTAAAGATGTAAAACACTTTTTGTGGTTGATTCATCCATGCTGACATTATGTTGCTTGGATGAAACAATGATGCATCAGTCTGCATCTTATTCAAATTCCATTTTTGTTTTTCTTTTGCCTACTCACTGCAATTGCTATGTTTGGCCCTTCATTCTTTAAACCTTGATTTTAGGGAGAGGCAGATCCTGATGTTAAGTCATTGACTTTTGTGATATTCATCTACTCTCATAAATGTCTCCATTTAACTGGGCCCATTTAGGGGCCATAGCGCAGAGTAGACGGGACACAAATGTTTATTGGAGGGATATTGAGTCAGCGGATAACCAAAAGTCTTGGCAGTATCATCGAGATGAACAAATAATTGGCACGGGCAAGCAAATGTCACATCATGCTTGAATTATTCATACAATCCCACAATATTCTGCATCCTACAAAAACACAGATGTAAGAGGATTAAAAGGTGGTCATTGATTATTTCTGCTAGTTGAAATACACAAGGCGTGCAGTCATGTTCCCCTCCCATCTGCAATATGCATTAGTTCTACATCATTGTCTCCATAGGAAGGCCATTTAAGTTCTGTAATTTGGATGCAAAATGCACAATATCTTTCTTGAGTAAATGATCATCTTCAGATTACCCCATGCCAAACAGTTACAGATCTTGGAGGTTTTCGTTGCACACATCAACTTCATGGTTAAAGTAGTAACTTAGGAGGTCACAGGAGGCCCTGGTAATGAAAAACTCCCTTGTAGACCATGGAAAAAGATTTGAGTGGACACAAAACTGGAGTTCAGTTTAGTTTATTAGGGTCCCCATAAGCCATTACCCAGGGCAACAACTACTCTGCCTGGGGTCCACACTTAACAGAAGATACATACAGCCCAAGAAATCAAAATAAAATAAAAACAATTTTCCACAACATGAAACCAAAAAAAACCTAGAAAAAAACCCAAACAACAACAACAAAACAACAAAGCTTTGTAAAAATCATTAGATCATAAAGGGGCTACCTTCTATATCATACCACAGCCACCTTCCTTCTGGTGATTGACAACATTTTGCATATAATATCCAACACCATACCATTACAACACTAACATTTATTCACATTTAATTCCTTTAACAATTGAGTACTATGCAGATGTACTCTCCTCTGGTTTTTAAAAGTGGGGATCCCAGTGCATTTTATTGTAAAGGTACAGAGTATACTCAATTTATCATGTGGGGCAAAAGAATATCAATTGAGTGTAGAAAAAGAAAATACAGAGCAGCAAAGAGCCTATGGAAACTGAAGGACACTGAAGTGTTGGTTTATCATCATACCCTGGCACATTTTCAAGCTTAAGTGTCTGCAGTGGTGGAAAGCAGGCAAACGGGCACATTCTATTGGGAAAGAGGTACATGTAATGAAAAATTAGGCAAAATGTATTAGTTTCAGGTCTCTGTATGTAACTCACTTAATACAACAGCTCCATTTAAAACGGGAAGCAAGGGTAAAGCTTAATTGGCAAGATGGTCTCCCATCATTGCAGTTAACTTTGAAGGCCATGTTCTAATAAACATTTCAATCAGTCCTCCAGTATGTCGTTGGGAATCAGCAGATGGAACCTGAAAAACAGAGCGCAGGGTAATACATCACTTAATGGTACTGACTGGGGCTTTGGTAACACCTGGAGGGAAGGACAAAGGTATATTAACATCAAAAAAGTAATTATATTGTCAAAATGGCAGCACAAAGAAAAATCTAGTTGAGCGATGGCATCAATTCTGTTGAAATGCTTGTGTATTTCAAAGACTCCAATCAAGTAAGCACAATCTACAAAACACTTGAGTTTTTATACCATCTACAGCATAGTGGTACCCACAAACTGTTGTCATATTTCTACATTTGAGACCAATACTGAGGAATTGTTGTTTATGCGCTATTATTAACTGCAATGAGAAACTGCATTTTGCAGACCCATCATTCACAGGGGGACCTTTTCACAAATGCGTGGCAAATGTTCACAGAGGCCCTAAAAGAGTGTAAGTACTTAAGGATGCCAACATAAAGTAGGAACAGCATGTACATGTGTTGGCGCATGAGTTTCCACATGGATGTTTGTAATCGAGCAACTTGTGTGGATTGTCGCCAATAGGTGCTGAGACTGTACCAGCAGGTTCAACTCAAAACATCACACTGCCCCGACAAACACCTTATATTCACATTACTATTACTCTTGCTGTCATGTATTCTTTGCTTGCAAGTCTGAAACCAAGAACCCAAGCTAACTTGGAAATATCCCAGGGTAAAGAAAGCATTTTATTATGAACTTGGACTGTATGTCTTATTAATAATAATAATAATAATAATAAGTGTAATTTACGTGTATACTACCCATTACACGACACAACCGTACGTTCAAGATGCAACCTGTAGGTGGCGCCAATGCATAAGCATCAAACAGACACAGTGCACGGAATTTACCTAAAATATACAAAAATACTGAGACTCCCAAGCCACCAGCAGCTTCCGATCTAACCATTTATTGCCTTCATTTGACAAATGCGATACAAGTACATTTCATTTTTTTTTTTTTTTTGCGAACACGTAACTTCTGACATTCAGAAAATAAGAAAGAAATAGAAATAGCCGGTCTTTGCGACAAATATGCACACAGTGTCAAGTCATGTTTTACATACCTTCGTCTCCGGTCAAAATTTTCATACTGTAGATAAGTCCATAAATAAGGAGAGGAATGTCCAGAGCATCCATCTCCTCGATTACCTCCAGCGTTGCCAAGTTAGTCGCCATTCTTTTCTGGCAGTGAAGTCTCGTGATGTTTCACGTGATGAGCTGTGCAGCAATTTCAGCGAGCTGTTCGAGCAGATGCGAACCGCCCCAGGAAACGTGTAATGTCACAGTGCGACGCAGCCGCAGACCTTGCAGACGCGCTCGAACGCACCCAAAGAGTGCACAAGAGCGAGACAATCACCCTTCAAGCACGCATGCTTCGCCGTTGCCAAAGAGTTTCAAGCCAAGATGGTAACCATCTTGTGTCGGGAACTGAATTTTCCACCAGAAATGGTTGTAGATCAAATTTTATTCAGGTTGTTAGCTACCTTACTAAACAAACTTTTGTCATCTTGGTTTTTTTGTAACTAAATTTCTAATAAGAGAAAAAAAATTAGAAGAAACTAAAGCTAAACCGGCGTAACCAGAAAGATACAATGGCTGCTGCTATGTGTCTGTTGGAGGACATAGTGAGCTGTGAGATATCTCTCTCTCTCCCTGTCAAAGTGCACGTTAGGCTATTATACAAAACCCAAAACCAGTGAAGTTGGCACGTTGTGTAAATCGTAAATAAAAACAGAATACAATGATTTGCAAATCCTTTTCAACCTATATTCAATTGAATACACTGCAAAGACAAGTTACTTAATGTTCGAACAGGTAAACTTTGTAATTTTTTGCAAGTATTAGCTCATTTGGAATTTGATGCCTGCAACATGTTTCAAAAAAGCTGGCACAAGTGGCAAAAAAAGACTGAGAGAGTTGAGGAATGCTCATCAAACACTTATTTGGAACATCCCACAGGTTAACGGGCTAATTGGGAACAGGTGGGTGCCATGATTGGGTATAAAAGCAGCTTCCCTGAAATGCTCAGTCATTCACAAACAAGGATGGGGCGAGGGTCACCACTTAGTGAACAAATCGTGAGCTGATTGTCGAACAGTTTAAAAACAACATTCCTCAACGAGCTATTGCAAGAAATTTAGGGATTTCATCATCTACGGTCCGTAATATCGTCAAAAAGGTTCAGAGAATCTGGAGAAATCACTGCACGTAAGCGACAAGGCGAAAACCAACATTGAATGCCCGTGACCTTCGATCCCTCAGGCGGTACTGCATCAAAACCGACATCAGTGTGTAAAGGACATCACCACATGGGCTCAGGAACACTTCAGAAAACCACTGTCAGTAACTACAGTTCGTCGCTACATCTGCAAGTGCAAGTTAAAACTCTACAATGCAAAGCGAAAGCCATTTATCAACAGCACCCAGAACGCCGCCCGGCCGCTGGGCCCAAGCTCATCTAAGATGGACTGATGCAAAGTGGAAAAGTGTTCTGTGGTCTGACGAGTCCACATTTCAAATTGTTTTTGGAAACTGTGGACGTCGTGTCCTCCGGACCAAAGAGGAAAAGAACCATCCGGACTGTTATTGGCGCAAAGTTCAAAAGCCAGCATCTGTGATGGTATGGGGGTGTATTAGTGCCCAAGGCATGGGCAACTTACACATATGTGAAGGCGCCATTAATGCTGAAAGGTACATACAGGTTTTGGAGCAACATATTTGCCATCCAAGCAACGTCTTTTTCATGGACGCCCCTGCTTATTTCAGCAAGACAATGCCAAGCCACATTCTGCACGTGTTACAACAGCATGGCTCCGTAGTAAAAGAGTGCGGGTACTAGACTGGCCTGCCTGTAGTCCAGACCTGTCTCCCATTGAAAATGTGTGGCGATTATTAAGCGGCGTAAAATACGACAACGGAGACCCCGGACTGTTGAACAACTAAGCTGTACATCAAGCAAGAATGGGAAAGAGTTCCACCTGAAAAGCTTCAAAATTGGTCTCCTCAGTTCCCAAACGTTTACTGAGTGTCGTTAAAAGGAAAGGTGATGTAACACAGTGGTAAAAAGGCCCCCCTGCCAACTTTTTTTTTGTGTTGCTGCCTTTAAATTCTAAGTTAATGATTATTTGCAAAAAAAAAAAAATAAAGTTTCTCAGTTTGAACATTAAACATCTTGTCTTTGCAGTGTATTCAATTGAATATAAGTTGAAAAGGATTTGCAAATCATTGTATTCTGTTTTTATCTACGATTTACATAACGTGCCAACTTCACTGGTTTTGGGTTTTGTATATTTATCCTCACATAGTTAGCAAATCAGCCTATTACACCAGCAGTATAAGTTCAAATTTAGCCAAGTTGTAACATAAACGTAACGTTACTCCACTTCAAAACATTTTTCTTGTGATGCCTCATGACAAACAGAAAGCTGATGTGTACGGCACATCATTTGTGCATTATGAGAAGTCAGTGCTACGTTAGCTACATTACTTGCAGTTAGAACACGGCTCCCTTGAATGCTCGATTCAGTTTGGTCTATCAGCGTGTCTCGACAGATAACCGCTGGCCAGCTGGTCTGTTGAGCACATCTTTGCTAAGGAAGCTATAGCAATAGCGGCAGGAGCAACTGAAAGCGTACATTGCCAGCTGACAGTGGCATTTCCTCGATATGTTACCTTTAGCATTTGCATTCAGCAACAGAGTGTTCACATCTGTTATTATGCTGCGTTCCATTTGTACTCGGAAGTCGGAATTTCCGAGTTCCGAGTCGGAAATTTCAACTGGAATGCCCCCTGAGGTCGGATTTCCGACTCGGAAAGTCAGAGAATCTTCACTACCCCCGAGTTAACATTTAAAGATGGCTGCCCCAGGTGTAAACAGTAATTAGAAGCTCCTGTAATATTCCGTTTATTCCTTCTGACTTGTGTTTGTCGCACTAAATCAGCTGTGTACATTGTTCAACGTATATATATGGAAATCCACCGTGTTTGAAGGTTACAGAAGGACCCCATATTTGTCCAGAGGTTGCTTATATTCGGACAAGGCAAACGCGAGAATAGCTTTCATAGACGTGACCATCTTGTTTTACTACTCTTCTTCCCGGTTTATGGCGGTTGGCAACTTTTTTCCGACTTTGTAACTGGAACGCTGATAACTCGGCTGTGACGTCATTCCCAGCTCCGACCTCCGACTTGCGAGGTAAATGGAACGCAGCATTAGTCTCTACAAAGATGGGCAACATGAGCCGGCCCCACCCCCTTATCTCAGCCTCTGACCTGCAGCACATCATAAGCGCTGTAAACGGCCGACTTATCATTATCCCCCACATTTTTTTTTTATTTGAATGAAATAAGATGAAGTTATATAAAAGTAAAGAAATATAACCTTACCTCGTCCATGTACATGGTTTCGCCGCTCCTGTTAGAGTCACGTTGGAGAATTTAGCTGTCAGCGGTGCGTGTAAATTGATGAAGACAACAACTCCCATGATTCTACGCGATCCCATTGTGAAATCAAACTCGGCCTCTTGTTATTGTTTGGTGAAGCGCCCTCTAGCTGCAGAGAATTACATATTGGGCCTTTAATAATGCTAAAACAGGAAAGGCGATATTGTCTGGTCCCTACACTTGTTGATCTCTAGGTGGAGACTTCCGCTCGTGAATGGCTCATGTGGCAAGAATAATGTATTGAAGACAGGGTTACAGCCAAATCCCATTTTTGGTGCAGAATAACAGCAGAAAAAACTGCTTTGCTCCATAGTAGTTCAAAGATGTCTCCGGAAGGCGGAAATCATGCGTTCAAAAGTCAAGCGGGACTTACTATTCGGCCCAATAGAGTGGCTGTTTGAAAAGCACGTTCTGTTTGTAAGTGTGGATCCAATGAATTCACCCAATATCAAAACAGATGAAACAGTCAGGTATCATTTTGTGGTGTACAAACACTGAAAATTCAAATTGTTCAAATCTTGCTTCAACCAAAAAGAGTTTAGTAACATACTATCTGGATAAATTCTAAAAATATTTTTTACTAATCTCAATCAGTGAAAAAATAAATCTATAAATTTTCCAGGGCTCTTTTTCCATTTTTCCAGGGCCATTTCATTGAATTTCAGGGCCTATAGTAGTTTCATGGCCAGGGGTTAAAATGGGCCGGAAGGTCCGGAACTGCGTTCTGCCACCTTAGTTTGAATTGAAATATTTATTTGACTAAAGCTGCTTTCACACCGGACGCAAAACAAATTTTTTGCACGACAGATTACATTCAAAGTCAACGCAAAGACGCGAATACACGCGAAACCCGTGTATTCGCGTCTTTGCGTTGACTTTGAATGTAATCTGTCGTGCGAAAAATTTGTTTTGCGTCCGGTGTGAAAGCGCCTTAACAGTAGCGCCGCGGACTACAGATCATTTTCGCATGCTGCTTTCAATTACAGCCTGCCTGCCACTCTCTCAAAAGCACCAAGATGCTCAACAAATCAGAGCACAACATCAGTCTCTGCTAGCCCCGCCTTCACTAAAATGCAGCTGTATCGTATGCTGTATTTGATTTGAATGACTGCATCGGTCACGTACCAGCCTGCGAGGAATTGTCAATGTTTGAAACGGCATTTATAGCCAAAGTAAGTGGATTAACTTAAGTTGAAGTCGATGGTGAAATTTTGTAATATTCAACAATTCAAACCGGCTAACTAAAAGAATTTAAATTGAAAAAGGGTTAACGTTAGCTGCTTTAGGCTATGTGCAAAACGCTAACCAGGCTGCTTACCAGCTAGCTAGTGCATTAATAAAATTATTAGCGATTCAGTCAAAGTCTGACAAAGGCTCAATTGCACCGATAGTTATGCGAGCAATGTTGGTTTGTGTTTCTGGCTCAGCAGTAACGTTACTTGTGCATATCCTTCTTTGACATCTACAGCCGCCAGCTAGTTAGCGGCAGAGCTACTTGAAAATCATCGCACTAAGCAGCACGTTTTTTATGTAGCTGGCAAGGAAGCTATATTATGCTGGCAGCATTGCAGTGTCCTGTACTATCCAGGGATGCATTTCCCAAAAGCATAGTCGCGAACTGCATTAGAGCATAAAATTATTAGAGATCCACCTTGATACATCTAGCCATAATTTTGCACTGGAAATCAGAACATTTTGGAAGTAGAATATGGTTTATGTGTGCAGTGTAAGGACAGTGTCTTGAAATCACAAAAAGATTCATAGATTTCTGTTACTTGTTCATTTTGGTAATTATGTAATAATTCTGATTTACTGTTTTAGGAAATGAAAAATACTGTAACAGTAGAATATCTTCACTGTCATACTTTCCATTATTCTGCAAGTTTTCAGCCAAATCCAGCACTGCTTTTCTCTTGTTATGCCCACTTCCTGATTATGTGAATACGAAAATTCAATGTCATAGTCCCAATGGGCCAAAAATAAAGTGGATACAGTTATTTCATTTGTATCATTTTCCCCCACTGCACTGCAACACCGAATTTTAGGGTTCCCCCACTTTATTCCACTTTAACCAATGTTCATGGCATAAGATTCGGTCTCCAACAGCTGCCAAGACTCCTTTTTTGTGTGCATGTTTTATTCATCTTACCCTGTTGTAAAGCTGGTAATTTCATGTCATGATTGTATATAATTCTGTTAAAAAAAGAAAAGTTGACAATATTCAGGATAAGCCTTGAAAGTCACACACATTTCACTGATACAGGCTGGTATAGTACTATATCATACTATAATATATTCAGAATTTTATTGGTGCCTACCAGTGCATTGTATACTTCTAAACTTATCGTAAATTCTAAACTTTACAAAGAATTATAAATCTGACAAAAATATTAACTTATGTCTTTGTGATGTCCCTCTCCACTGTGATGCGTGGCAATGTATTCAACAATATTTAAAAACAAATGGATAATGGATTCCATTTTTTTTTGGTTAATCGATGCTGTAATGATTTTATGTCGCACGAGCCATTCTTGACCAATCCCTGCATGGGATTTTTTGATGAGGATACAATACAATATATAATTTACTAGTACAAGTACTACTAATACTAACAGACAAGTTTCTAGCATTAGTAAAAGTAGAGAAGAATACTTACAAATCAGGGCTGGACTGGGACAAAAAAAAAAAAAGCGCCCTGGCATTTTCGGCCATGGCGGCCCCTTGATCGTGACGTGACGGCCCGCCATACGCGCACACTTTGCTGTTACCAAAAGTTAAAATTAAGCTCAGTTGTAGCCTACATGCCCTGGAACTCCATACAGAAAGGCCCCAGGCCAGAATCGAACCCACAACCTTCTTGCTGTGTGGTGGCAGTGCTAATCACTGCACCACCATGACAAAGAAGAAGTTATTATTATTATTAATATTATTAATATTTTTACATGAATGAATGTGAAAAAGAAATGTGACTTTGGGGCCATTTATAATTTTTCAATAAGACCATTACACTATTTGGATTGATTCATACATAACCTTTTTAAAGGACCAGTGTGTAATATTTGGCATGATTTATTGACAAAATCTGAATATACTACCCATTAATATGTTTATATAAGTGTATAATCACTATAAAATAAAATTCATTTGGTTTTCGTAGCCTTATAATTATGCGTTTATATATACATATAGCAAGGGCCTTGCTTTAGAGACGTCGCCATCTTGCACCGCCATGTTGGTACGGCAGCCCGACCAGACAATCCAGCCAGCTAGAGAACGCGTTTCGCGTGTATAAATCCCAGTTGTGGAAGACGCCATTTCCGCAAAAATGTTTTGGGCCTCAGAGGCCACCGTCTTTTTGCCGACGGTAGGGGTGAACTGAGTGAGTGAGTGAGCGCTGCAGTCTAGAATCTGAACGCTGGATGTCACTGTTTCCCCCCCATTTTACACACTGGTCCTTTGAACTTTCCTTTAACGTTACATATCTTACAGACTCAGCAGGGCATAGTATAGCTCACTAGCTTCAGAACCACAGTACTCGCTGGTTGCAAGTTTACAGGCAGGTGATTCTGAACGTCAAGACAGGGTTTTAAATATGAAAATGTGAAAGTCTTCATTGCTGTATTCCAGGACAAATTTTATTTGTCCGTAAAACATTAATAACGGAACATTGTTTATTCCGTAAAACAATGAATCAGTATGCATCAAATAGTAGGTTATTGACAGCTGGTCCATCAGTGGGGGACTTTTGTAAGCTCAAGCAAATTTTCACCGAATACATACTTGCGATAGCCTGTTAATTTAACGTCAGTCTTACCGCTCTCAGTGTCCCCTTCCAAATGAAAACTGCTTGCTACATGAGGCCTGAGGCTCCAATGTCTGTTTACTTTATTCTCGAAGCTTTTCCGCCTCTCCACTACTTTCTGACATTTTTTTTCTGATCTCATAGTCGTTGAAACGCATTTTTAGACTGTTAACGCAACTGGGGACAAACAAGGCCATTGGTCAAACTAATTTCCCAGCAAGCCTGCCGCCTTAAACTTTTAGGACGAAAACAACAACATTAAATAAACTGTACATGGCTTAAGCCTATGCATCATTTTTTTTTAATTTGCAATAATACAGTTTTTCGGTAATTCCTACATCATAAAACAAATGATAGATATAAATATATAAATGATAGATATAAATAGATACTGAAAAATGGCCAAGATGCAAGACAACCGGAATAGTCAAGTAGAAGAATAAAAAGCGGTATATAAAGCATGTGTCACCTGAAACTTGGAATGCAGAAGATCGCAGGGAGAGCTCTATGTAGCAGAATGTAAAGAGAGGTATACATTGATTACCGATTGATTTTCTCTGTATGAAATTTCACTTTGAATGAGCTAAAATCAACCTGCTGTTTGCTCGCCTTAAAGGTGCACTATGCAAGTTTGTTTACGTCACTTCTGTTGACATTCGAATTCAAACAAAACAGAGGTAGCTCGCCCCTCCCTCCCATAGTTCCCTCCCTCCCATGCTTCCGTAACTGTCAACTCATGTCAGTGATTGGCCGGTACGGCCCTTGTGTTTATTTGCAGTTTGTGATGCCTGTGCGGTCTCCAGAGCCCAGGGTTTTTTTTTTTTTTTTTTTTACAGTGAATTCAGGGGCAGGCAGGTAGCAGATCATGGGGAGATGTCGGCGAATTGAGACAAAAACATAATCGCGCAGAAAATAAACAAACTTGCATAGTGCACCTTTAATGTGGGCCACCGGCTACCAACGGGCCGTACGCAATTGCGTTTTTTTTCCCCTAAGGAGGGAGGGCTCAGAGATTTCATTGGGCCAGCCCTGTGTCAGTGTAGAAAACAAACCAATGGGCCGCTTTCCGTGTTTTCAAGGCCGGCGCGGTCGTTCAAAATTATCAATGTTATTACAATTTTATAAACTATGATTGCATCGGCCCAAAATGTGCGGCGGCCCACCGGGCATTCCCCGGTACGCCAGATTACCAGTCGAGCCTTGTTATAAATTTATCTACATCCATTATATCTTAGAATTGATTTAAAAAGTTCTCACAATTCCACTAAACTCAAGAAACTAATTGTCGATTTTGTAGACTTACAGCAAGTAAAGCCATGTTGATCATCTTTTTTTATGCCTGGAAATTGTAGCCTACGTTATACTGATGACTCTGGTCACTTTCCACACACACGATTTCTAGCTTGTTAACTGAAGAGCAAGTAGACAGTTTAGCCAGTTATTTTACAGCTGGTTTAGTGGCATTATACCGTTATATGATTGAGTATTACGTTACTCTTCACCGTACATAGCAGTCTTCCTTGGTAGTTGTGTTTCATTAAATCAGTCCAACACAGTGCTGAATAGAGGATTGGACTTGTTGCTACAGTGTTTGCACGGGAAAGAATAATGCGTTCCATCAACTAGTTTTGCTAGCAATTGCTAATAAAGGCCATCCTGGCCAGAGGACACCCCACTGACCCCCAAGTCAGTTTTCCGACTTAATGGAACAGTCAGCTTGGGTATGACTATTCCCAGCCCCGACTTCCAACATCTGAGCCAAATCAAATGCAGCATAACTCTAGTAAAGTGGCAAAATTGCAATTCACCGTCTTTGATTTATGTCTTTGGCAAACTTTATATTTGGTGCATATAAATACCAGCCAGCAAGCTAAATGCCCAAATAGCGGAGTTAGTGCAGGTTTACATGATCCATTATCTAGCAAGCCTTTTTGCTGACCTAGCTAGTTTTCTTCAGTCCAATGCCTTCAACAAGCAGAATACCAAAAAAACTTTATAATTCAGGTGGCAAATAAATTCCACATGTCATCCGGAAAGGTAAACTAGAACACCTTGCACTTTCTGGAAAAAGCCTGGAAAAAGATCACCAGGAAAACAACTTATTTTCCAATTGATTTACCCAAAAAATGCACAAAACTGTTTCATTATTTTAGCAAGGCTTTTTTGCTGACCTAGCTAGTTTTTATGCACCCAAGAAGAAGAAGAGCTAGTACATAATTGCCGATGTGCGCACTTTTGTTCCTATAGAGCTACAACACTGCATCAAGAGTAAAAATGCCACTTACAATGATGTGCAACTACATTAGTTCAGTCAGGAAAACTCACATTTCAATAAAATAGAACAATTTATTCATGGGTATAAGCATTACATTGTATATTGGCGGCAGTTCTGCTCTGGAGGAACGTCCTACCTAGGTACAGCAAACATAGTCATGAACAGAAAATAAAATCGCCCCGATGTGAGCAGAGCCAAACAGGTGGAGGCTGGGGTGGAGGAGGCAAGCAAAAAAAAAAAAAAAGAGCATGTTGCATAGCATGAAAAGTCATTGCAAACAGCAGAAGTGATTGAGCTTGACATTTTTCAAATAGACCGCTGTATGACCTCGTGATGTGTATCCTCCAATTGTTGTGCCTGCTGATGCTGACGTGCTGGTAGCTTACCAGGCTGCAGTCAGCTGATGTAGCTCTACTCGAGTTTCCTGCCTGAACTAGTTACACTCATTTGATTGCAACATTTGTCCAAGCTTGCCAGTTTTGGGGATTAAAACAGTAAAAAGTTTTAAATTTCTGGACTGCTACCAAGCGGAGATTGCCTTCTATGAAATTGACAAATCTGAACAATGCTTGACAACTGAACCTATAGGACTGCAGTCTGGCTGAGGGCTGTCAAGATGATTTTAACCCATTAATGACCACAGTCCCATTTTTGGTATGCGGCCCATTTTAACCCCTGCAACCCAATTGAATGCATTACTTCTCAAACCTCTCCTGGAGGACCACTTGTCCTGCATGTTTTAGATGACTCTGCTCAAGCACAGGTGAGCTAAATGATCTGCTCATTAATCAAAGCTTCATGGTTTAACGACCTGATCATTTGAATCACCTGAGCAGGAGCAGGATGATATCTAAAACATGCAGGAAAAGTAGTCCGAGGAGGGGTTTGAGAAGCACTGATTACTGTGACTAGGGCTGGGCTTATGACTAAAGTTGCAGACAAAAGTTTGAGTATATTAAAAAGAAATTAAATATAGCAGTGCACTCCCAGTTGTTAGATGTGAGGTGGTCAAACCTCAATCAAGCCGTTTTAAGGCTGTCTCGCCGCCCCCTCGCTGTAGTCTTGCAAATAATGACCCTGCAAAATCCACTCCAATTTGCAGACGTAGGCTGCAGTCAGAGTCAAAAAAAAAAAAAAGGACCTATCCACTAATCCCTAACCACTTTTCTTTAACCTTTGTGGAAAAAGTCAAAAGGGAAAGGAAAGGTGTTTAAGGGAATTCCTAACAGCTTAGGAAGACAACCGCGCCAATTAGAGAATCCAAATGCACTTACACTAGGCAATGTGATCATGAGTCCGCTGCCCATCATATGTTGCTTTACGTGATTGGTGGGATGAGTGGTCGCCGTTTTACGTATTGCATCTGCGCAGGATTGTGGGATAGCTTTCTCCTTTACGAAAAGGATGGTTCTGTGTGCCCTATGCTGAAGGTGGTAAATTAGGAAGCACTGAGACACCTTTCTTTAACATTTGAAGAATTCAAATCCACTTATGGCAGCCATGTAAATACTTCCGGATCGTTTTCTAGGAGTTAGGAACCTTCCTAAGCAAAGACTATTCGGACGCAGCCATTGTCTAGACCAGGGGTGTCCAATCTAATCCACAAAGGGCCAGTGTGGGTGCTGGTTCTTGTTACACCCGGACACCAACACACCTGATTCTACTCATCTAGGTCGTAACTGACCCCCTGATCAGTTAATTAGTGGCATTAGGTGTTGTGGCACTGGGATAAAGCAAAAACCTGCACCCACACTGGCCCTTTATGGATAAGATTGGACACCCCTGGTCTAGACTCTAGAGTGTGCGTCAGATGTTAGTCTTCAAGTCTTCTGAAAGACTCAAGTTCTATTGTATAGTAGGACAAGCTGCTGTTGGTTAATCAAGGGAAGTAACTGGCATCCAGGAAGAGTGCAGGTGCTTATGGTTGGATGAAAACCTGTAGTCCCTCAGCCCTTCTACAAACCAGTTTTAACCCCCGTTTTAAAGTTTCGTGCTTGTAGCATACAAGTTCTCAGTTCAAGTGCATTGCCAATAAACCCCACAAGACTCAAATTGCAAAAAAAAGCTTTAAGTTTTATTTTCCCCCCCATTTACAGCCTGGTCATCATTTGGCAATGCCTGGATTGCCACTTTACAGCTAGTACCAAAGCAAACACTGCAAGCACCATTAAAGCAGCAACTCCAAGCAGACGATAGGCAAGACACTGGAGCACTGAGGCTAGGAGAGAATGAACTTATGTTAGCCCTTTGTGTGATTACAGTAAACCAGGCCTGCATAGTCTTCCACATCTCACCTTTGTGAGCCATCCATAGGCTTCATTGACAAGCTTGCCATCATTTGCTCAAAGATGATTGCGTCACTGGAAACAATAGCAGACTCATCCATGGATTGGGCCATTTCAGCAGCATCTCTCCCTATGACAAAGGATTTAGAACAGCGGTCTCCAACTGGTCAGGAAGACTGCCAGGGAGCTGTACATTCTAGCAGATCAGAGCACATCTGATACAACTAGTGAACTGTTGAAACTGAGCACAGTTGATCAAGTCAGGAGTGTTCTGCTTTGTTGGATTGAAGACCTGCAGCCCCCTGGCCCATGCAGTTTGAGACCCCTGGCTCAGGAGTGAGGAGCAACTCCCACTAGCCACACAAGCAAATAAAACTGGATTTCAGACCAAAGATCAATTCCATTTAGGAACTCAGTCTGATCCAGTCATGTTGGGGTGGGCGGGCACACACCTCAGATGCACTGCACATGTAAAGTCAGTCAGATATTGACATGCAGTATAGTTTAGCCCAGAACTGTTTGCACAGATAGAGGCCACAACTTGATTTGAAGTCTTAGCAAGAGTCAGATCCAGGAAGCATTCTGTCATTGTCAACATCACCAACTCACTCTCCCTGCCACATCCATGTTCACAGGTTTCACCAGCAGAGGGGTAGCACACTGCAGTACTACAATGGATGAACACCTGCAATTTAAAAAAAAAAAAAAAGTAAGCCCCATCACTTCCCAGTAATTTTGTCTTTGTACTAAGGCACAAGTTAAGTCACACCAAATGTGTGTCTACTAAATCTGCAAGTGCTTGTGTAGACAAGATTGTCTACAGTAAAAATGGAAGGTCTAAATGCCATACCATCTCCTTCAATGGTTCCAGAGACTCATCAATAAAAGTGAACATCTTCACAATGAACCGTTTGTAGTGAGTGGGGTTGGGAAGCCCAGAAGAGCCATCCACAGGCACCAAGGTGGTAAGGTACCGGTCATCACGGTAGGGACACCTAAGACCCAAAGCGAAGCAATGATTTGGGGGGGGGGTGTAGTGGAGGAAATGACTTAACCTCACCCTAGCACACATTACTATGGCCACCAGGACTTACCCATCAAGCAGTAGACTCCACTGAGGCATGCTGAGGGGGCTGGAGGTGGAAGTAGCCCAGCAATGGACCAAGGTCAGGACAATGTTGGGGTCTGTCCTGTCCAGGATTCGAACTTCCACGTACACAGGATCCCGCAGGACTTTAGTGACAGGGTAGTCCATGTCATCATAGTAGGAGCTGTACACATTTGCTGCAGACCACAGGACCCCATGTTAGTGAAGGACCTCAGAGTCAGCCCATAAGAAATTCAGATCCCCACCACAGAATGACTTATGGGCTGGAAACAAGGGACAGCCGAAGTATAGAGTGGCACTCCTACACAAGATATGGCCATTTTTAAATTGAGAAATTAAATTTAAGAGTTTAGCAAGGGTGTAGGTTTGTATATGGAAGGTCAAGACATGTCCCTACCAATATTTTGGGAAGCCAGATTGTCCCTACAAATATTTCAGCGAACTCATTCATCTCTTTCGACAAGCCATATAAGATCCAATTGTGGAGGCTACATCTCCAAGATAAATGCTAGAATGCATAAATAGGTTGATTGGTTGAAAGGGCAGGGCTATCTGAAGGCTAAAAGTCAAGAGTAAACTGGCCACACTATTTAGGTCATGAATACTCATTTTTGTCCAAAGCAGGGCTTGAGACACGCAACTGGATCACCAGCTTTTGATTACATGTTTGCAATGGCTTACCCATAGAAGAGAACCATAATTTGGCATTTGTTTCAGATTTCTTCATCGCGTAACTATAGCACTTTTCCCATGGCCCAACTCATGACAAAGGCTACACTGACATTACCTTAGGTATGCATCACTTGTGAAAATGTCAAAAAAAAAAAAAAAAAAAGGGGGCGGGTCGCTCCATGTTAAGTCATGCTGCTAATATTATGCCAAACTGAATGCCAAGTGTAATTTTGGTTGAAGTGATTAACTAGTCAGAAACAGATAGTTACTTAGAGAAAACTTGCTAGCTACCTTAAGTTAGTTTTTACTGGAAATTAATGTTAGTGAATGTTAAACATGTTCACTGGTTTCAACTAGCAAACTAAACCTGGTTTCTGTCACATGTTGGTTAGTAATTGGGTTGCTAGCAGTCGTAAATATAAGCCAGGTTGATATGTCAAATTATGAGGTGAATTTCAGTGGAGAAATCCCAAAGGTGCCATTATTAATTTTTATATGCAGGAACCACAGCAGCAAGCTAGAGAACCAGAGCAAGCTGTTGAGTATACAGGTGTATCAGGGCTTCAGGTGAGGTCATGACTTGTTCTGTGGAATTATAGGGAAAGCATTAAAGTTAGTCTCATGATGTTCAGCAAATATAACCTTTGAAAGTCAAAATGTCCCAACGAACTTTGGCACAGTGGGGGAAATGAAAACACGTAATCATAAATCTAACATGATCCAGTCCGATTAACGCTCGGGTTTGCGGCTTGTCCAATTCATAGTCGAAGGGCCATTTTGAGGTGTTGATCACAGCTGCAATTGCGTTACCGCATATTAAGATGCTTAAGAGAGGATTGCAAGCTGGCTTGCTAACGTAGTTATATCCACTCACTTGGTATCAATGTCCAGGTTACTAGATCTGAGCGGGCTTCATGAGTGTGCGGAGATGGTTTGCAGCTGTCAGTTAAGGTTGTGGTAAGTTTATGTTTGTGGCATCTTTGTATGAAAATTGGGGGCACCTTGCGTTTAATTAAAAAAAAAAAAAAAACTCATTCGGATAATCTCTAGACAGTAAAGGCAGTATCTGCACTCACATTTACAAAAATTTTCCAGCTCGTGCACTATGCGCACTTGCAGCACATAAGCGTCCCTAACAATTCTCACATTGAACCTACGCCCTTGGAATTTAGGCCTAGAAAAACAGGATGGACATTCCTATATCTTCATCCACTTTGTGGTGGGGGATAAGAGGTCATTTTGAAAGCTCACTGAAGTCAGTTACACAGGTACACTAGTATGAAAAGTTACCATTTGTGCATCCCTTTCCTTCACACTGGTCATTGGCGATTCTGAGCTCTACACGTAGGGGGCCTGGGGCAGCCACTGGAAGGGGAGGCGGAACAGTGTTCACCTCTGCCACCAGGGAGACCACCTCACTGCCAACATCCCTACACAGGAAGGTCAGCCTGCACCACAGGGAAGAGATGCAGTACAACAGGAGACTCAATACAGCAGGAAAGAAACAGGGCACAGATAAAGGCAATGCAGTCACTTACTCATGGACACTGTCCCTTGTAATGGAGCCAAGGGGCCCAACCCCTACTTCATATGAAGAGGACAGCTTGTTTTCATAGATTACATAGCCCCCTTCCTCCTGCAAAGGAACACCACATTTAGAGGCCACCTCACGAGGGACAAGTCCTTCAGCACTAATTACCCACCTTCATTGTAGTGCCACAGGCATTAACAGGGAACTGGAATACTACAAAGGCAGCAGAGGCAGACACTGGGCTACAGGGTGCTACATTGTTGCCCTCCATCAGGCTCACAGACTCCATGCTTAGTCGTGGAACTGTGGTGTCCAGAGATACCACAACCATGAACTGGCCATCTTGAAGACACTGGACAGTCACTGTAGTAGGAATATGACAAGAGTTGGTCATCTTTAGCACCGGACACCATTTGGAGAACCATGGCTGGACATGAGTTGTTTAACCAGGTCAAGTGGCAGTTATGCATCAAGTTTTGGGAAAAGCCCTCTAAACTACATTGTGGCAGGTAAAAATAAAGCCCAATTAGTTGGCAATTACTGGATCGAATTTCCATCCCAAAACAATAAACCAGTTTGGGTTTACCTTCACTGCTCTTGGTCAAAGCAGCAGTTGAGATCCTCACAACCAGCAGCATCAATGTCTGGATCTCCACATGGTACCCTCTGAAAAATCACTGACAATACATCTATTGAAAGTTGTATCTTTGGTTTGTCCCTTAAAAATGTAATCTTGGTTCTGTGCTAAAGCACCAACCACAAAACTAAGCCAAACCAAAACCTGCACACAATAATGAAGGTGCCCCATGATGCAACGAAGCAACATAAAAAAAAAAAACTAAACTTCCTCAAAAGAATTTATATGGCAACTTCTGATAATCTCAGCTGTGTAAATGGATAACAAGGAGTTCACATGAGGATCATCTCCAGCAGTTGTGTTCAAAGTGTCTTCTCTGTTCAACTAAAGCTTTTAAAATATTAAAGTGGATTTGGTTAATGTTGAGGAAATATTTTGACCTTTTATGCTCGTTCCATATGTTTTCTCCTTTGGTTCTCAATTCAGCTTTTTTCACTTCCTTTGGCTTTAACTGTCAGTTACAATTGAATATTCTAGAAATCATTCAATTATGTTGACGAGGGGTGCATTTCCCAAAAGCATGGGCGTTAACTAAGTTAGCAACTTACATAGTTCGTCCATTCACAGTCAATGGTTCCAACTATGGAAGTTAGCACCTGTGATTTCGGGAACCGCACCCAAACTGCCCAACTATTTAATAGTTTAGGGCCCATTAATTTTAGTAAACAACCTATAACTGACTGAACCTGTAAAATTGACCATTTTACTCTTATATTTTATAGCATGTAGTACATTTCAGAGAATGAAGTCATGCATGTGGGCCAAAGTGAGCATTTTTATCCAAGGAGGGCAATGGCTATTGCAGCTTTTGTTTTGTTTTCAGCCAGTGTTAGCACTCCTGATTCAACCAATTTTCTAGTGACTGAGTTTAATCAAGATATTTGCAACGTTCTCATTATAAGCCTCATTCTTCAATTCTGCTTTTTGCTGGAATTAGAGGCTATGTTCACATTACCTGGCTGCAGTGACTCAAATCAGATTTTTTGCCTCAATGTAACACAGATTTGATGTTTTCACAGCTGTATGAGCACAGAAATCTGATCTTATATCCGATCTTCAAATCAGAATTGAGCCACTTTCCTGTGCGGACCCAGAGTGGATACAAATCTGATTTGTGGCCATGCTACGTGAGTAAGAACGGTAACACTGAAATCCATGTGGCTTTTGCCTGCACATACAGTATATGCTGAGTGCAGTTAAAAATCTAAAAAGCGAGTCGTCTGGTCTTTTCATCTTTTCAACCTGAACAGGCACAGCTGACAAACTGTTTGTCATCCTCCAGAGCGAAATCCCATCCATTCGTTTGTTTCATTCATGTCCATTTTCTCAGTTTGAATCAGGTTTTCATACCATAAGTGCTCACAAATATGACCTTTTTGTTGTTGATGACGCAGATGACTCATGCAAAAACGTATCAATGTCTGCATGTCTGCCATTTCGGAGGGCAGATCCGTACACATCACGGATAGAAACGGGTCACCTGAAATTATGAATACGAACCATCAAGAAAGGCAAATCTGATCCAAGCAAAAAATCGGGATTGAAGAACAAGGCTTGTATTATAAGTGCAGCGCCATTTACCTATCTCAGCCATTTGGGGGGCAAATTACGCCTTGTGCTTATGTTGAGTCTATTTGCATGTCTGCAGTATGTACCCCAAACAGAGAGATCAGCTGTGAGTTTAGTAAGAATTAACTCATCAAATTTATCCAGCAGCACATATTCAAGAAGGGAGGTTGGTGCTGTTCTGAGTAAGTTTGTTCGATATTGCGTAAGTCTGGCTGTTACAGCTGTATAGGGTCCTGGTGCTGTTTGTCCCATTTCCTCTCTTGTCCTCTACAGCTCCGCTCAGGTCTCCTACATCTCATTGCTTAACGAGGCGTGCCTTACCTGAGAACGCAGTGCTTAAATGCTCCTGTGCCTGCATTAGAAGAGAGAGGCCTCTGGTGTGGGGACTGCTGCTCTTGCTGACTCTCAGTCTGGGATTTTTGTGCTGCTGTTTTGCTAGGTTTGATTTGGTTTCTTGGATGTTTGTATAGCTCCTTATGGAGTTGTGTAGAGTTAAAGAAGCAGTGTCCAGAGTTATATTATAAAAGGATGTGGTCGCTAATGTAGTGTGAAAATAACTCTATCTGGAGTAGTATTTCAACTTCTCAAAGGGTGTAGTCATTTAATGTATTCTTAAAGTAACAGTTTGGAATGCTATTTTAACTCATCAAAGGATTTAGTCCCTCTATTGTATTGTTAAAGTAACACTGTTTGAGGTCAGATTTAACTCTTTAAAAGATGTAGTCACTCTAATATAGTGTTGAAGTAACTCTGTCCAAATGTATGTCTGAAACATCTGTGGAGTAAATCTACTAACACTGGTAGAGTAAAAATGGTTACACTGATGTGAGTGTTAAATTAACACTGGTCAGTGAGAATTTATAAGCACTACAATAGTGTTGAAATTGAAACTTACAGAATCAATTTATGACTGCTGTGTATGATAACTGTGGAGCGGTCTTTTGTTGTAGCAGTTCAAACTGCGATTTGCAAGCATCACAAATTCATGAACCATATTTTAAAAAGATTTTGACATCTGAAAATTAAAATCCTGGCTAATCGCTGCCATGAAACTAAGCTCCTATGCTTTAATGGTTACACTAATGGTATCATCATTATTTATAGATAATATTTATACTTATTCATGGTTTATTGTTCCCTGCTGGTTTTCTTGGTTTGATGGATGTGATAATATACCATTAGTCGACATCAGGCTTACATTAGGGATATTGATTTCCATTTTCCAAAAAAATTAAAATTTAATGTTTTGCATGTATTTAATCTAACACATGAAGCTTTTTTTAATAGAAGATTTAAATAATTATATCAAAACTGTAAAAAAAATAGTTCTTTTTATTTTCGGTTGAACAGACATAAAATTAAGAGGAATTTGAAATTGAAGATTGAAATCATTGTATCAAAACTATAATAATGTGTTTAGTTGTACAGAAATAATCTTGATAGTTAAACTTCATGGAACATAGTTGAACATGACTTGATATTGATAATATATATTGATATTGAATATATTGATATTCTGCCAATCAAGGCGTCCCAAATTTTATTTCAGATTGAATTTTTTAAGGGAGTGCAAGACTGTTAATGTATTAAAATGGATCATTTATTTTTCCATTTCTGTGGATATTTAATTATTTTCAAATTGACACATTTATTTGATGAATGAGTCTTTTATTCCCCCTTTTAATTATTACTTTATTTATTCTTTATTTTGGCAGTTTTGGTTCACCATACCCAAAGTCGTATCAAAACTGCTGCCTATGGAACATGGAGAAACAAAGGGAATATATTTGAAGTGAAAAATCTATGAAAACAGGGACAGATTGTGGGGTGAACAGGGGAAAGATGCCGTCGATCAGTACTCTGGTGATGTTGAGCACAAAAAAGAAGACATAGTGCAGCTCTAGTTGTCCAGAATGGAGCCTGTCCCCAGTTGCATGGAGTGGTATAGTCTGGATAGCACAGGTGGAAGTCTCAGATCAGGGTGGGATACAAAATGTCAACCCGCTGGGAGCCAACAGTACTCTCCAAGGCCTTCAATGACAAGGCAAGGTATCCCTTAGTGTCAGGGGCCAGTGGAGAGGTGTCAAGGGGCCAGCATTAAGACATACTTTATTGAACCCCATGGGGTAATTAAGGAGGAGTGGGCAGCCATAATGCAGCACCTGGGGGCCAATTCCAGTTCTATAGCCATTTCCTTTGTCAGGGATACCGGTAGGAGTGTTCCCATAATGCATGTTGATCTGGGTGGGGAAACCAGAGTAAACGGCAGCAACCCAAATGAACAAGGGGGGAACATGTAAACTCCACACAGGGTGGCCCTGACCTGCTGGGGCTCAAACCCGAAAAGGCCTTATTGCGAAGCAGCAGCGCTTAACATGAAAGGTAGGCGTGATATGATACAGAATGGGAAATTTGGATTTACTCTGCCTAGGAAAGGAACTCGGACCACAGACCATGACGTACCTGCGATTGGCTTTAGAGAAACCTCCAGAGCTTCTCTTTGGTCCTTTCAACCGGACCGATGGACTTAGGTTGACTCCTGAATATATGCCTGACAATGAGCCTCAGCTTCAGCATCAAGTACCTTCTCACCTTGAGTGGAGCATTAGTGGCCAAAGTTAGATAAAATGTCCCCAGGGAGGCTATAATACCAGAAGACCAGAAGAAACAGCATCTGAGCTACCTGTAATGCGACTGGGAATCCAGCCAGTGGGAGGAGACAGCAGCACTTGGATAATCTGTGGATAACAACCAAAATGGTGGTGTAACCTTTGGATGGGGGTAGTCACAATCTCTGTGGACAGATGAAAACTATGTTGCTGAAGCACAGGGAGTAGATGTAACTTGCCCGTAGGAATTTAAGTAGTTTCACTAACGAAGTTAAACGGGTAATGTCATTAAGAGAAGCATAACGCCCAAACCCATTACCCTATCATTCTATATTTTAAGTAACCTCTGATTAATCCTTGTGTTTTGTTTTGTTTTCTCTTCCTTTTATTGAATTTGATCATCTAAAACCATGTTTACCTGTATATATGTACAAATTTTTCTTTTCTCTCTTTGTAAGTATGCTGACATTTTTTTTTTTTAAACTATGTAATGTGGACCCCTTTGAAAATCAGCTGTGCTGAAAGTGCCATCCACCCCATGAGCAGAAATGAATAAATAATTAAAAAAAAACATTCTTATTATGGTCGGACTGCTTCATCATAGGATGTAAAGGTGATCGCACAGAATGTGCCAGTGTGCCATTTGTCTTCAAGGGGATAAGTGGACCCAAACCATGCCACAAAAATGAACGGAAGCACTTGCATTCATTGTGTTTGACTACACATTTATTTAGGCTTTTACTTTAAATGTGTTACCAATCAGTTTATTTATTTTTTTGGATTAATTTTTTAGTTGCCAGACTTATGTAAGTCTATTTAAAAGTCTATTGAAAGTCTGTTGAATCATGAAAGTCTGTTGAATCATGAAAGTCTTTTTAACTACCTGTTCTTTTGTTTTCATTAAGGGAAGAGGAATTTTGCGTGTGTTGCCTCATTTTTATACTAATTAATTTGGTAGACGTTATTTTCAGTAACCTTTAGGAATGTGATTTAGAGGAAACTGATTGGTTCCCTTGAAGTACAAGGTTTTCATTTTGAGTTTCTTTATAATGTTATTATTTATTTTTTCCAAAGTATTTTTAGTGCATTTCCAGTCAGGGGTGGACTGTGAAGTGCCTTTCCAGTCTTCTATTGAGGTAGCCGCTGAAACAGAGGCATTGCCTCCGCCTCTGTTCTTTGCACTCGTACCCTTTCAAATACTAAATCTAATCTGTCCATGAGCATGCAAACAAAGTTCCTGCACTTTCTGATGTGACAAATGCAGACAAGTGTTAATATCACCTTTTAAATAATTAATTTAGCTTTCAGGCAACAGGATGTTTTAAACATTAATGGATGCTACTGACATCAAGTTCAACAATGACAATCTTTGGCATACGCCTTTTGCCCTTTTTTTCCTCCTGGGGCCCTATTAATGTAGGGATGATATCGTTGCTGACGGGCCGCAAAAGTCTATAGTCCGTTAACTCCCAGAAAGTGCTATTCATGGGGGGGCTCATCTGCTCTCCTTACTGTTCGATAAGTTAGAGACAGGAAAGTGGTCTTTTAACGCTCATAAGGGGACATGTCGAAATTCAAAAAGCCAGTGATGCTGATTCATCTGATGCAAGGCCGACAAAACTAGAGAAGAAACCACATTTTCCTCAACATATGAGTGCGTGTCTGTTTGCCACTCCAAAAAAAAAAAAAAAAAAAACGAACAGAACTTCTGTGAGATTTTCTCCCATATATTTATTTTTGTTGGTAATCCTACAGCAAAAGGCCAAATTTGAGGCGATTCCTCTAATAGCATTACTACTTCACCATGTTTCCAGTTCGGTACCCTTTCTTTACTTATCTCTTCTCAGGAAGAACAACTTCATTTATTTTTTCATACAGCACATTTTTCACATCTTCCTCAGAAGTTTTGTATTCCTCCTGGCGGCTGACAACATCCCATTGAGCATGTGCAGTGGCACACTTGATCATGTTCTTTGAACTAGCAGGACATTTTCCTATTGGTTCTGCTGACTGCCACTTGTGAATGTGCCTCACATTCTGAAACTTACCGTCCTTTAGCTATCAGGACTTTTATTGACCAGAGAAGTAACAGTCCCTTTTTGAACGGGCGCCCTGGATGAGTCCCCAAAACTGGTTTTGGGCTTTTCGCCGCTCGAAAAGAGGAGTTCACAGCTATCGCTCCTGAGCACCCTCCACAGATCTCAGGAAAACGGACGGAGGGCAGGATGGAGCAAGGTCATAGACTAGTAGGAACACTTTGGGCCAATATACAGAGGGACTCCAATACTATTGTGTATCAGCATGAGTTTACTTGTGCTTTTGCACAGCAGTTCAGTACTAAAATGATCTAAATGGCTGGCTACATCAACTGTAAAAAAAAAAAAAAAAAAAAAAAAAAATCAATAGTTCCCATTTCCATGGGAAATTATTTTCAGTTGTAGGTATAATGGCAGCCATACCACGATGCAATCTGCTCCAGCCGTGTGGCTAAAGCTAAGCAGGTGTGGGCTTGGTTGGTAGTTGGATGGGAAACCACCTAAGAAAACTAAGTTGCTGCTGGAAGAGGTGTTGGTGGGCCAGTAGGTGGCAATCTTCCCTTTGGTGAAATAATCCCAAATGCCCCAGTACAGTGATGGGTACACTGTACTGAAGGAGACGCCATCTTCTGGATGAGATGTTATACTGAGGTCCTGACACTGTGGTCATTAAAGATCCCATGGCACTCTTTGACAAGAGTAGGGGGTTCCCCGGTGTCCTGGCTATATTCCCTACCTGGCTCTTTCAACCTGCCACCCCTGATCTAGTTTGTTCTCTCTCTCTCCACCTCAAACTGATGTGTGGTGAGCGCTCTGGCGCACAATGGCTGCCGTCGCATCATCCAGGTGGGTGCTGCATATTGGTGTTGGAGAGATGAGATTACCCACATAGGACTGCATAGCGCTTTGAGTGTCTATGAGAAGGTGCGATATACACTACCGGTCGGAAGTTTTAGGACACCCCAATTTTTCCAGTTTTTTAATAGAAAACTATGCAGTTTAATGTCTCATTGTACTCTGGAATGAAAGCATAGACATAATAGAACAAATTAACAATCGACGTTAAAAAAGAAATCATGGAATCAATTTATAAACCAAAATGTATTTTAAACTTTTGACTCAAAGTAGCCACCTTTGGCATATATAACAGCTGAACACACTTGTGGCATTCTTTTACAATGGAAATCAAATATTCTTCATAAAGTTCTTCTCAACTCCATTGCAAAAAATCCCATAAATTGGTTGTTTTGCTTTCACTCTTCTGTCCAGTTCATACCAAACCATCTCGATGGGGTTTAAGTCTGGAGACTGTGCTGGCTACTCCATGTTTTCAAGCTTACCATCTTGTTCTTTTTTCCTAAGGTAGTTCTGTCAGAGCTTGGACTTATGTTTTGGGTCATTATCTTGCTGTAGGATGAACCCCTGGCCGATTAGGCTCATACCAGAGGGTACTGCATGGCGCTGCAGAATGCTGTGGTAGCCGTTTTGGTTCAGGGTGCCTTTCACTCCATGAGTCACTGACCCTGGATCCAGCAAAACAGCCCCAGGCCATCACGCTTCCTCCTCCATGTTTGACAGATGATGTCACACACTGAGGAACCATCCTTTCACCTACTCGATGGCGTACAAAAAACCTGGGTAACCTTACCTTTTCTTTAAAACTTTTAACAGTTCACCACTTACCTTTGTACCATTTAAAGCTATTCGTTGGACTGGAACTGCATGATTTTCAATAAAAAACTGGAAAAATTGGGGTGTCCTAAAACCTTTGACCGTTAGTGTATATATATATACAATGCTCATTCATTCATTCATTCATTCATAACCAAGCAGCTTCTTAATGGCTCCTCGATTAATTTTGCTCAAGCTGATTCCTAGTTCGTCTCTCTTGAATGTTTCAACAACTATACCTAAAGCTGTGTCCAAAATGTTCCTGTGTCCTGTTCTCTCTGCTTGCACTGGATACTCAAGGGATTAACGGACCCAAATTGCAGCTGCATACCTCTGTTAGACTTTGTTACTGAAGACACCAATGGTACAGGACACTGGCTTTTGTAGAATCAAGAAACATTGCCCAATAATGCAGGTGACCCACAGCATTTATGCTTTTCATTGGATTTGTTTGAGGAGTTACTCTAAAGCTGTGGAGAACCATCTATCAGAGTACGCCAGCGTCAGGTGTTCATGCAGTCTGTGTGTTACTTTATATGGTAGCAGGGCTGGTTGATGTTGCCTCACACATATCTTGTGTGTGATATCTACTGAAGGAGTGGACAGATTTTAACCAAATCGCATGTGGTAACTTCCCACAACGGGTAGCTGAACTGATTAGGTTTTGGAGGTCATCAGCTCAAAGACCAGGATCACGTAAGGTCAGCTGTATGAAGAGATCGAAGATAAAATTTTAAGATGTATGAAACGATGGCGGGTGGGACATAGCAATTCACACTTCTTGTTGACACTACATTGTTTTCATTACTTTTACCAGAGTGATGAAATTAATATTCTGTGTTAACCATTGTGAAAACCTATTTTAGGAAGTCATGTTCATTATGTAATCACTATCCCACACCCCCTGTCTGTCCATTTACCTGTTTGTTCTGTTTCATTGATCTGTGTAATCTTTTACTACAACTGGTTCAAACATGACCCACTTTAGTGATAAAATCTTTTTGTCTTATCTACCCAGCGGGGGTTTAATTATCATCCCTAATGAATAATAAAGATATTTTTTCAGTCACTTGAAGATCTAAAATCCAGCAAAGCTAGATTGCAATTTATGCCAAAATGTATTCAAATAAATGCTTCATGGATATCAGACAGTATTTATTGCTGTATGCATGCTACGTAAATTGCTGGCCGCATGGGAACATTTCTTTGAGATTTCATGAGCAAATTCATTGGACTGTCCAATTTGCCTCTCTATGTGAATGATGAGTATAAAAAAATAGTAAAAAAAAACAAAAAAAAAAACACGGAAGTCTCAAACCAAAAAAAAAATCTTCAGGATGTTCTGCACTTGAGTTGAGACATATCTTGATGGCATACTAATGAACATAGAAAGATAGGTGGTTGGCACGTGATGTGTCAGCATTCAATCCATTCAGCAACATCTGCATGATTACAGTATTGATTGACAATGTTTTTGGCCCATTGACTTTTCAGCAGTAAATGCAAGCCAGTATTTCCTAGCATGCTAAAATGCAATTTACACTTTACACTTTTCTTCAGAGTAAGAAATGAATTAAGAAATGATTACAAAAAACTGACTATATTTCAGTTTCTGGGGAGATCTATTTGTGGTACGTACATCGAGAAATTGAGCCACCATATTACATTTCACCACTAGATGGAAATGTTGACCACTGAGTTGAGGCTCAGAGGATGGAAAAAATAATTTTAACAGGTATAATCCTGAATTATCCTCAAGGGCCTATAGTGATTTCTGATGCAAACTCTTGCGAAAGGTGGATCAGGCCAAAACCACTGAGGAAATGCATAAGTGAGTCAGCAATGGTTTGTTCATTTTTATAACTTGGTTATACTTGCACTCGGAATGGGAACAATGAAGGCCGGAGTGTCATGAATGGACACTGCAATGAGGCTAATATGGTGATAATTGGTATGAGATTGCACATTTAGGAAAATGATACATAAAATCTGGATTTGATGTTTGATTCGTGTATGAAGGCAAAAACTCTGTAGATATGGTCTTTCATATTGTACCAGTACAGCAGCATTCATTTTGACATCCATGCACATGATTAACAAGCTTTGTGAAAGGGCACTGAGCGATTTTAGCTGTTCATGCAAACCCCCATTCGACTAGCCACAGAGCCTCGCGCACAATTAACTAGAGCCTTATATTGAGAGAGTATAGTCAACTCAGCTCAAGACTACCAGAACAGTGACTGGAAAATAACTAACCACCTCACACAAGGCGCCATGTTGTTACTCTGCACACGTGGGCCCTTTGCCAAACCGTTCCCTCTCCACTAGCATTACCAAGTGTCATGCAGAGTGAAGTCTCCCTTGCAGCCATAGAGGGCACTTTTATTTAACCTCTTCATCCCGGACACCCCCAGATTTTCCGACAGATTTTCTGAGGCATGCTGTCTCATGTATAGTAGCCTTTGACCTTTTATTACTAATTCCTCTCAACCTGATCCTGTTAAAGATAGCCTAATTATCAAGAGCACTCAGAGTGCGCATACCTCCGCCAAGGCCTAATAGCCGCACATGTCTAGGATACATACAAGTAAGCATTATTATATACCACCAACAAAGTAAAAACAAAATTCCTGGATCCAGAATTCGCTCCATATCACTCCAAAAATGAAATCACTTCTAAGTAGGGCCATGACACACCTCTGGTAGAAATTTCATTAAAATCTGCCCTTAAATTTTTCTGTAATGTTGCTAGCAAACAAATAAACATACTTACCCACAAACCAAAGGTAAAACATCGCCTCCTTGGTAGAGGTAATAATAAAACAACTTATTTATTGAATAAAATAGTCCTACAATGATAAGAAATTATTCATTAAGAAATGACAAAGAGATCATCGGTAGGCTACACTGACAATGTAAATGAAAGAGATGTGACATTGTCAAGATGGCAATCATACAAATAATCGATTAATCCCAAACTTTCACTGAATTCCATCTTCTGTTTCAGTATTTCTTTGAAAGTGCAATTTATTTTGAGTTGGTGCTCAACAAATTACAAACATTTGCGCAAAATGGTGGCACTTAAGACTGCTAACAAATATGTGCCGTTTCTTGAGCAAGAGAAATTCAAAATCTTCAAACGAAATATTGTCATTTTATGCCATCACTAATATGGATAGGAAAATGCCTGATAACTTTTTGATGCAATAAACAGTAATGCCAGCTGAAAACAATTGGCCGGTTGTTCAATTAATTAGTCTTAGAAATTAGCTGATTAATGTTTGGTTTCCGGTTTGACATTATGTTTTCTTCAGAGCATTGATGATTATCCTCTTAAACCTGAATGCCCCCGGGACCAGGGGCTATCAATAAATATCATAAATATACCATGCACACAAACGATACATTAAATGAAAGAAGAAAGCCCACAGAATCCAGCGATATAAGACATGTCATTTTAAACTGACACCACACTCAAAGAACAGCAGGCATACACATTGTACAGCGATGCGCAAACATTTCTTCTTAACTTTGATATTTTGTAATAAAAATCTGCGTTTGAGGGTAAATCTGCACTGGCTATCGTCAACCCAATGTATCCACGTTATATTGAAACTAGAAACTAGATCTTCCAGTCTCCATGCATGTTTTTTTTCAGGGCACTGCTTCCAGTGAGATCAGGCCCTGAGCATTCCGCTTGCGCGCAATGTATTTTCTTCTCTGTGATCAGCTTGTGATGCTGTCAGTTTGACTTTGCAGGTGGCCATTTGATTCTATGGGCTCTGACATTTCCAACGAGCTCTCAACCATTGTAATCGCACAAACCTAGCCTGAGATAGAGCCTTGCATTCCCGATGCGTCTAACTGGGAGACCATATGCCATTATGCACATGTACTCAAAGACCGCAACAATATAGATGCTTAACTGGTTTGTTTTTATTATTCTCTCTACAATAATCCACTAAATATTCAACAGTCATTTTCAAAGTTGTTTGACTGAGAATCCTTGCGCCATCACGCGCGAGTACTGAGAGCACAGCATTACAAACGTCAAATCAGGGGGCGTGATGTGTTTTGTTATTTCACTCCTCGTATTTGCAATGAGACACCTATGAGTCAGTCCACTCAGATAGCATAGTGGCTAGGGCAATAGGTCCTAATGTGGGAGACCCGGGTCCAAACCTCAGTTAAGAGTAATTGTTTTTTTGAGCAGTGGAAGCATAGTTCTTGAATAAATAAAATTGAAGGGCTGTTTGTTCTTTTTTTTCTTTTACCTTATCTTTGCACTTACAATTTTGTTTATTTGCTTGTTTTACTGAAAATAAATCTGCTCCAGTGGAGTCAAACTTCATTTCATTTGAAGGCATTTTCTTTGAATGGGAAAATATATACAGAACTGGCTGAAATATATATATTTTTTAATTTAAAAATTTTAAAAATAAAAAAGGGCTGTACTTAGATGGAATGTGTGCCTGTAGTGACATATAAGTCAAATTAAATTAGTTTTATAGTTTGGTATCTGAGAAGTCTCAAATGGCACACAGTGCCCAAATTGTCCATTTGGGGATGCCACGGAGACATTCCTGAACTAAAACCTCTATAATTTGCTCTGATTTGCTTGATTAGAATAAACTTTGACGCAGATAATGGTGAGATTCTGTGCTGCAATTTTTAGAGGTTTCGGACTGCAACCTAAATAATTTTAAAAGGGATAAAAGTAAAATTCTGTTAGGCTGAAATGCGATCTTTCATTTATGCTGTGTTCCATCTTAATCAATGCTGACTCAGTGACATACATACTGATTTTTACACCATGACAAAAATCCCCAAGGTGTTACCTTTTTTATGATACTATGATTATTCAAATGGATCAAGTATTTGCAGAGATGTACTCATTTCATTTTGGGCATGTCCTTTTCAATATAGAGGCTCAGGGCTTAAATAACCTGAGAACGACTTGCGTCTAAACAGTTGGTGATTTATTAAATTATTATTGCATTGTGGCTTTAAGTGCGCGACTGCCCTTTTTAACATTTGTAACTTCACCTTGGACAGCACTTCTCTAACACTGGTGCGTGATCCTTCTCTCTCCGAATTTGAAAAAGTAAATCTTTCTGTGCTGACCTTGAGTGCATTTTTTATGAATGTGCACACCTCTGGAATATATTAACTCCAAACTGGTTCCCAGTTTGGAGTTAATATATTCCAAAGGTGTGCACATTCATACAAAATGTACTCAAGGTCAGCACAGAAAGATTTTGCAAAAATCAAAGCACAAGAAGAAGTCTGCACATTGTGAAAGTTTTTTGGGGCCTAACAGTGTGCAGACCTCCTCCTGAACTTGTTTGGAGTTAACATGCATTTTAAAGTGAGGATACAGAAGTTACTGAAGGGCTTTTATGCCTGTGATGGCAGGGCACTGAAAATCCGTGGGGGTAGAGGTTGAGGGACCAGTTATCAAAAGGCATATGAACTCTGGGACATCCTTGCCCTAAATCCAGTGGGAAATGGAAGGTCGTCACCAAAGCTAATGACAGATGCTTTTGATAGATATTGTTCCACTTCAGGTCGGAGAGAGTGAGATGGGAAAGTCTGTATTAATGCAGACTCTCTGTCGCAAGGTTTACAGTCCACTCCCGCTCGCCACAAACACGGACTGGAATAGACTTTACCATTGCAGTCCCTTAATGAGAGCACGCAGATGAAATGGGGGCTATGTAGGGCGAGAATGTCGTGGGTGATTTGGGGTTGACCCAGAGAACTTCAAATTCATTCTAATAGCACACGTAGACCTAATCTTATAGTTTGGACTGATTGCCATTATGCTGTGTTGTGCATCATGGGGATCTGCTCTTGGCACAGGATAGAATCACTGAAAAAGATCTTTTTTCTGGCAAACACACCAGTGCTCTGAAGGCTGACTGCAATAATCAACATAACGTTAAATGTCTTCATTTTCTGCCAGTGTCGAAGGATGCGAAAAAAAGTGGTGGCGTAAATTTATTTTCTTGGAGAATCTTTGCTAGCTGGGTAAGTACTGTATATCTAATTTATGTTAATATTTAAACTGAATTTCAAGTGTAATGTTAACTGAACTTGTATGGCTTGGTTGTCAATGTAGCTAATTGCCGTGCTCAAAATTGCTTAACATGGGAGCGCCCCGGTGGCTCATCGGTCTAAGCGCGTGTACCATAAAGGCTGTCCTTCCCGCAGCGATCTGGGTTCGATTCCAGCTCAGGTCATTTGCTGCATGTCTTCCCCCATTCTTCTCCCCAACTTTCCTGTCTCTCTACACTGTATAACTGTCAAATAAAGGTAAAATTCCCAAAAAAATACCCCCGAATTCATAAAGGGTGTTTTTCCCTTAATCACGGTTAACTTTGCTAAACAGTTTATAAACAGGTGATGATTGAGCAGACAAATTTAGGCCTGAATTCATTAAGAGAGATCAGATCAGCTGCTGTTTATCCAATGTACATGGTTAGTCACACCTGTCTAAGTAACAATAGAAATTCTAATCGTCCCAAGGGGCTTGTTTATCTCGTGTACGAGTTACCAATTCTCTGTTGGCTTGCTTGTGTGGCTGGACGTATGACCATGGATCTCTTGCACATAATTGAAATAGCACAGGAAAAGATGGCTGACCAAAGGCAAGGTGCCGAATTGAGGGTTTTCAAAGACAGGACGAATCCTTTAGAAGAGTATAGTGACACGAAATTTGTCAAGCGATACAGAATTTCCAAAGAATCATACCGTTATATTCTAGACCTAATCGAAGCAGACATTGACCATCCCACAAGACGAAACCATGGCCTTCTTCCAGTACACCAACTATGTATTGCCCTGCGCTTTTATGCATGTGGTGCATTCCAACTGGTTGTTGGTGACACGTGTGGTGTATCACAGGCTACCTGCTGTCAAGTAGTTTGTCGTGTTACCGAGGCAATATGTGCCAGGAAAAACTACTTCATAAGATTTCCCCAGGAAGAGAATGAAAGACGAGCAGTTATTCAAGGATTTCATGTCGTAGATAATTTTCTAGGAGTGAGCGGTGCTATTGACGAAACCCACGTCGCAATCGTTAACCCAGGAGGCATTAATGCTGCACGTTTTTATAACAGAAAACGCTATTTCAGTCTCAACTGTCAATTTGTCTGCAACCACCTGATGCAGTTCAGTTTTCTCTCGATTGGCATCGGTGTCACTCTTTTTATCCTCTCTAACTGTTCTCCTATCTTTTACACGCTCAATTCGACCCATTTTCTGGTCATGGGTGAAACTGTCAGCACGTTTTTTCGACATTTTGGTCCTGACTTTCTCAATTGACCGGAAATCAGCAGAGCACATGTGCCGCGATCTCCGGGTTTCTTCAGATAGGCATGCCCTTTTGGTACACATATTACGTAATACCATGCACATGACACCACTACACATCAGCTAAGCGGGGACTTGCACACGGATGGGTAAACACCCGATTATGTTCTACCTGAATTGCGCTAGTCACAGGAGTTAATCCACACGCGTACTTCTCTGTTTTAGCCACCGTACAGTAGTTGTGCGTGACTAAAATAATCGGGTGATCATCACCCTTTATGAATTCGGGGGATAATCTTTAAAAAAAAAAAAAAATTGCTTAGCATTCACGTATTACCTTTCCATAATCATTGGGCCTCATGCAGCAACATTCTCTTAAATTTCTCTTATATTTTCTCCTATTTTTTTGCTAAGAGAAAAAATAAGAGAAATATACTCCGTATGCACCAAACGCTCTTACCGTCCAAATCTGCTCTTACCCAGATGTGCAGAATGTTGAATCCCACTTGATCGTGAATTGGAAGCGCGTGCCCGGTTGTTTCAAATTAGCATAATATGACACCCACTAAACACCATATAAGGGTAGGTGACGTGCCGTGTGCAAAGAGCAGACTGCTCGTGGCTGCTCGAGTGTACTTTCACACTTGGTACGATTGTTCCGTACAGTGCCACAGTACGATTGTCCCCACCTCTCCCCCCCGCTGGTCAGCTTTCAGACTGGTAATATCGTAAAATACCTGCTCGCATAGATCTCAAAATTCCGATTCAGCGCGTTGCATTATGCACCTAGGTGGTTTTAAATAGGGAACGATTTTGAAAAGGAGGTGCCAATATCTTTTGGGGGGTTTTATTATTGAGAAGGGGGTTTAGAATATTAATATTGCGAATGCATATGCTGCGTCTCATAATTTGAGCTGCCAGACTTTCGCACAGCGTCCTGCACTTTGAATTGGTGCCGCATTTCCTTTAGTTTGTCATGGCACTGATGTATACTACTCAAAATTTGATAGGGATCATAGGAATTTTTTTGTGAAAAGACATGCAAATTTGGTATCTGCCACTGATGAACAATATATTGGATAAATGACATGCAGTCAGACACAAAACACATTTGCAAGTGCATTTAATGACATTAAATGAGCGTGCAGCCTCACACTTTTTTCTTTCACGAACACTTCATGGTTTCACCTCTGACATGTAAAGTGAAAACAGACAGTGTTCGTTTGATGTTTCATTACCACAGTTAATGTCAATAACGGGTATGGCCTCCCCTAGCTTGAATGACGGCTTGACAACGTCGGGTCATACTGTCAATCAGAACCGGATGCTTGCAATTGGAATGTTGTTCCATTCTTCAACAAGGGCATTTCCGAGCTCTTCTAGAGTTGTGGGTTGTGCCCTATGACCGAAAATGGCGACCTGCAGCATGTTCCACACATGCTCGATAGGGTTTAGGTCCGGCGACGCGCGGCCAGTCCATGCGGACAATTGTCTCCTGCTCTAGGAATTGATTCACCACCCTAGCACGATGGGGGACGGGCGTTATCATCCATCAAGATGAAATCAGGGCCAACAGCACCAGCGTATGGTCTTACGTACACATTGAGGATCTCATCCCTGTACCGCACCCTGTCATCGTCCCTCTCCCCATGACATGCAGGTCCGTTCTGCCGTTCCTGCTTATTCCTCCCCAGACCATAATTGATCCGCCACCATAACGGTGCGTGTTCGTTGATGTAGGCATCATTAAATCACTCACGTTGTCTTTGCCACACCCGTTGCCTCCTGTCAGTAAAGTCCAAAGCAAAATTGGGACTCATCAGTAAAAAGAACTGGAGCCCAATCGTTGTGTGTCCATGTGACATGATCGTGAGCCCAATCCAAACGGTCACGCCTATGACGCACGGTCAGTGGGATTCAACGCATGGCCTTCTTGAGTTGAGGCCGGCAGTATGAAGACGATTTCGTATCGTCTGAGTGGATACCCTGACCCCCGAGGCGTTATGAAGGTCATTTCGTAGGGTGGTGGCTGTCCAGAAAGGATGACGTCGTGCCTGAAGTGTGAGAAAGTGGTCTTGTCGTTATGTAGTCGATCTCTGACGACCACCCCCATGACGGTGTGCTGCTGTACCAAACGTTTGATGCCGGTTCCACGCTCTGTTCACAACGCTTTGGCTGACGTTAAGTGCATTAGCAACGTGACGTTGTGAGAAGCCAGAGTCAAGCATTCCGATGCATCTTCCCAATTGCTCTGAAGTCAATCAATGTCTAAGACGTTGAGCAGACATTGTTATTGCTAAATGTAATGCAAAAAATTTGGGAACTTCCAAATTTTCACCAACAAGCAACACACACGTCTGAGTTGAAATGGTGAAGTGTTAGTCAAAGCCAAAATGTGAGGCTGCACGCTCATTTAATGTCATGAAATGCACGTGCAAATGTGTTTTGTGTCTGACTGCATGTCATTTATCCAATATATTGTTCATCAGTGGCAGTTACCAAATTTGCATGTCATTTCACAAAAAAATTCCTATGATCCCTATCAAATTTTGAGTAGTATATTATTCTGTGATAACCAAGCGAATGTAACTACTCACAAATTATTTCATAAATCTCCAAATTTTTGCATGTAGTATCCCGTTGTGATTGTATGTTTTCGTCTGCCTTCATTTCGAGCAAGCATTGAATTTCTTCCTATGAATGGATTTCGCCAGTGCATTTGTTTGAACAGGAGAGCCGTAACACACGACAGTAATCCTCCGTGCTCAAGTACGGTTGCTTTCACATTTGGTTCGAGCAGCCATTCATCTGTCTCAGCAAACAGATCTGCGCAATCTCTAAAGACCCGCTGTCTGCGCAAGGCCTGGATGGCCAAAGCGTCCAACAGCAATAGGTAAGCCATTCAGAAGCAGAACGCACGCAAGTATCCAAGGGTTTTTATAGCTTCGTCCTAATTAGGATCAACTGGCCAAACTCTTCAGCCAAAGAATTAAATAATAGAATCATTATAATTTCTCAGAAACATAAAACAATCAAAATGTGATTACATGATGCATTTTTTATGTTTAGGTTTTAAAACTTGTGTTGCCGTGTACTGGACAAGCAATTTGTGGACAGAGATAACAGTTTTCGGTTTTCTCTTATCTCGGTAAGAGTGCTCTCAACCACTCGTAAAATTTTCTCTTACCTAAGAGAAGCACAAAAATAAGAAAACATTGGTGCATCCCAGAAATCAATGGGTAAGAACAAAATAAGAAAAAATCGGGCATACGAACAAAAATAAGAGAAAATGTGTTCTTATATCACTTCTTGCATGAGGCCCATTGTGTAGTTTCCATGTTTCCATACATGATCGCAATCCAAATGGGATCAGTGACTTTGTTCATCATAGAAGGGATGCACACTCAGAAAAGCCTGTTTTTCAGAGGGTGGGGAAAGAAAGGAATCTAATGGCCTAAAGTCGTAGATTTTTTTTTTTTTTTTTTTGCACGAAAAATTTTACAATTCTCCCTTTTGGACATCGAAGAATATTGTAACTGGAAGGAAAACAGCGTAATAAGTGTCACAACCCTCCTGTGATTCCTAGTGTGTCTCTTCCTAATTCAGCAGCTCGAGTGTGTCTACCCTCTCGGCTGAATCTCATTACTTGCTCGTTTCCTAAGCAGCAAGTGACTGGTATTTAAGTCTTCTGGTGCATGTGCTTGTTGCTGGATTATTAAGTTGCATTGTACTGAAATCGCAGTTACAGTGCCGTGAAAAAGTATTTGCCCCCTTCCTGATTTCTTATTTTTTTGCATATCTGTCACAATTAAATCTTTCAGATCATCAAACAAATTTTAATATTAGACAAAGACAACCCGATTTAAATACAAAACAAAATGCAATTTTTAAATGATGATTTCATTTATGAAGGGGAAAAAGCTATCCAAACCTACATGGCCCTATGTGAAAAAGTAATTGCGCCCTAAATCCTAATCACTAGTTGTGCCACCCTCGGCGACAACAACTGCAATCAAACGTTTGCGATAACTGGCAATGAGTCTTTCACATCGCCATTGGAAAAATTTTAGCCCACTCTTCTTTGCAGAATTGTTTTAATTCAGCCACATTGGAGGGTTTTTGAGCATGAACAGCCTATTTAAGGTCATGCCACTGTATCTCAAGTGGATTTAAGTCTGGACTTTGACTAGGCCCCTCCAAAATCTTCATTTTGTTTTTTTTAAAGCCATTTGGAGGTGGACTTGCCAGTGTGTTTCGGATCATTGTCCTGCTGCATAACCCAAGTGCGCTTGTGCTTGAGGTCACGAACTGATGGTTGGACATGCTCCTTCAGGACTTTCCAGTAGAGAGCAGAAATCCTAGTTCCATCAATTACAACAAGTCGTCCAGGTCCAGAAGCAGCAAAGCAGCCCCAAACCATCACACTACCACCATCATGTTTCACTTTTATACGATGTTCTTCTTATGAAATGCTGTGTTAGTTTTATGCCTGATGTAATGGGACGCACACCTTCCAAAAAGTTCAACTTTTGTCTTTTCAATCCACAGAATATTTTCCCAAAAGTCTTGGGGATCATCAAGATGCATTTTGGCAAATGTGAGACGAGCCCTTGTGTTCTTTTTGGCAAGCAGTGGTTTTCACCTTGGAACTCTCCCATGGATGCCATTTTTGCCCAGTCTCTTTCTTATTGTTGAATTATAAACACTGACTTTAACTGAGGCAAGCGAGGCTTGCAGTTCTTCAGATGTTGTTCTGGGTTTTTTTGTGACCTCCTGGATGAGTCGTCGATGCACTTTTGGAGTAATTTTGGTAGGCCGGCCACTCCTGGGAAGGTTCACAACTGTTCCAAGTTTTCTCCATTTGTGGATAATGGCTCTCGCCGTGATTCGCCGGAGTCCCAAAGCCTTAGAAATGGCTTTGCAACCCCTTCCAGACTGATAGATGTCAATTTCTTTGTTTGTCATCTGTTCTTGAATTTCTTTAGTTCGCAAAATGACGTGTTGCTTTTTGAGATCTTTTAGCTTACTTCACTTTGTCAAACAGGTTCAATTGAAGTGATTTCTTGTTTCAACAGGTCTGGCAGTAATCAAGCCTGGGTGTGGCTAGTAAAATTGAACTTAAAAAATGTGGTTAATCACAGTTAATTCATGATTTAAGAAGGAGGGGCAATTACTTTTTCACATAGGGCCAGGTAGGTTTGGATAGCTTTTTTCCCTTAATAAATTAAATCATCATTTAAAAACTACATTTTGTATTTACTCGGGTTATCTTTTTCTTATATTAAAATTTGTTTGATGATCTGAAACATGAAACCTGAAAAATATACAAAAAAGTAAGAAATCAGGAAGGGGGCAAATACCTCTTCACAGCACTGTATATGTATGTTTGTTAAACTTCTACATCTTTGTCTCATGCAGCTAGTACTTTTGTGACAGCCGAAGTCTCTCAGAAATCTTTATTACCATTGGTCAATTTGAGCAAGCTTCCAATCCTAATCTGGGTCTAGAATTGTAAATAAATTGAAGTTAGCTGAACCTAATCCTGTTCTTCAACTCAAGTTTTCATGAACAAGCTTCCAATCCTAATCAGGGTCCAGGAATGTGACCCCATTCTTGTTAGCCCCTGCAAGTATGCTCTCTTTAACAAGTTTGTCAGGATCAAGCTTCCAACCCTGATCCTGGTCCAGGACTGGGACCCAGTTCCTCTCAAGCAACAACCCTCCTCTTCGTGGGCAGTCCAGTGCTGGCAAGAGCTTCAACATCTGGCTGCACAGCGGAAGCCACTGGCCGGTGACAGCAGCTAAGAATTTCCTATTATACCTGTCCTGAACTGTTCCTCATTCTCTCTGGGGCTCCGTCTCCGCCTATCCTCTCTAGGGTTCCATCCCCCTCATTACTGTGCTGCTGCCAATAAATTGCCATTTTTATTGCAAGTCTGTCTTCCCTCTTGATTCTTAGTCTGGACCATATCAAAAGAGTCCTCTTTCAATACAACTTTTGGTATGTATCTAAGAGTATACTGTGGTCACAAACTGCATTAAAGGTGATTTTAGTAGTGAGGTGCTTTTGATAATCTGTATGATATTGATCATTGTAGGCCCAGATTTGCTCATCTTAGCTCTAGGCTAACACTGACTGATAACATTACGTAGCTAATATAATGCTAGTTGCCAGCCTCTGGGCAATGTTTGTCAACTATTGGGAGAACCAGATGAAATTTGTTAGCTAAAGTTTATGTTTTCTTGGACACTCACTTGACTGTGACATTGGTGAGCATGGTACAGTTTTATAAATGAACATGCTGTAACCATATCTGTAACATTCACTGGCTTACTTGGCTAGTTAGCAGACCAACAACCCACTTTGCTACCCTAATGTTACATGTAAAGTAACAGTACCTAATGTGCTAACAAATGTTGGATAGAGCATGTGCCAACATTAAAAATCTAAAGCCCGGCCGAAGTTAGAAATTATTATAAATTTATAAAGTCTAAAGTCTAAAGACTTTAGTTATAAATCTAAAGTCTGGCAGTAATAAAGTTAGCTATCTGGGTGAACACTATCCCCATTTTCTTTTTTCTTTTATTTTCAAAACAGTGCTGGGATCTTGATTATACAAGTATACAGTGAATGCACTAAGTGATTGACGGCTACGAAGGCTGGCTTACTGGCTGAGGCCTTTACTGATTAGCTTACATCTTCCAACCAAATAGTTAGGACAAAAAAATTTAACCTCTGAGCGTACAGGGCCCAAAGTGGACATGGATACCAGTGTTACACCTCAGACAATCCATTAATATAATAACAGAGTGTGGAGTCAGAAGCACTGAATGCACTTTCAATAAAAATTGTTGGAGAAACTTCAGTAAATGCCATGGTGGGGGGGGCGCAGAAGTAAACCATTTGGCGTGTTGAACCACATCACTCCGGACAGGCTTTACCTCTTCCTTATCTTCTATGAAGAAATGAACAACCTGCTGAAGACTACCTGAAAGTTGACAGAGTTTAATTGTTCAGGAGTCCATCTGTGCTTTATTGTGCTTTATGGGAAATAATTGATGAGGGAAATGACCAGAAACAGATTTTGGCTGGTAGCACACTTGACAAATTTTAATCATTGATCTTTTTTCATTACTGCTGGTTGAATTAACATTCTTTTTCTCACTTTTAGTACAGTATGGATTGTGCTCTGCTACATTTTGATAAGCAAAATCTAAAGGACATGCATGCTGCTATTCATTATCACAAGAACAGCCAATATAGGCCTCCCATTTACATGTGGTTTACAGGGATTCAGGTCTCAGGTCTGGACTTGAGCGATCTCTACTTCTATATATGATTTGACAAGCTGTTACTTGCATTGACAGCACTCTATGTACATAACAGTGATTCATTATATCAGTATGGAATGTGCCGTTTCCTTATTTAATTTCCACCTTTGGCCATTGGTTCTGTTCCTGAGGTAGGATGTACTGTATGTGAATAAAGTCCATTTTTTACATTTTCTCAGGCAGGTCACATTCTGTAAAATATCTGTGGTTGGGTGAGCGAGTCAAACAGGGGTCATGTGTAAAAAGCCAAATGACAAGAAATTTACAAAAAAAAAAAAAAGGACAAATGACAAGCCCAGTAATCAATACATTATAAGCAGTCAAAGAATTTCATGCTGTTAAGCATAATATAGAATATGCTCTGTCATGAATTTTTTTTAAGCGTAAAACTATTCCCAATGTCGCGCTGGAAGAAACAAGCTATGTCTGTGAAGGACCTCACATGCAGATAAAAGATTTCTCCGGAAATATTCCGGAGAAATGTGTGGCGCTTCTCCAAAAATTATTTACCTCTGCTGTTTTCGAGTCTCTGCTTTGCATTACGGAGGAGTGCCACACAAACCTGGGTCCTGTTACAGTGCATCCTTGTACAGGAAACCCTGTTCACTGTTGAAACCTCTCCCCCCCACCGGACTCACATGGGAAGGTTTATTTTGAAAAAGTTCCGCTTGTTGGGACACTTCTGAAGACTCCACCCCCTGGCTGTGATTTGCGGAATGCTGAGTGGGAGGTGGGGGGGCGTGTCTGTCTGCACTCAACACTGCCCTGCCAGGGAGCGTGTCCCGCGGGCAGACACTGCCTCGGAGTGCAGGAGGAGAGGAGGAGGGATCCCAGGACAGGCTCACCAGGGACAGGGGCGAAGGTAAGAGACTGCAGGGCCTTGGTGATTTACGTGTGGACCATGTTTGAGGAGGACCTCCGTACTTCTGGTGTGACTGACACTGGAGATCTCTCCTCTGTCTGCATGCCGATGGTGACAAACTGCATCTCAGCTCTTGCCTAATGCCTTAGATCTGGGTCCTGGTTCACTATAAGATCACTGAGTTGGATAGCCTGAACCTTCTGAAATTTGCAGTTTGGACTGAAGTAAAAAACAGCTGTTGTGATTTTTTTGCGCTGCTAACCTGTTAACTTTATAACCCTTCTTGGTGAAATAAATCCTGGGTCATGTGACGTTTACTGGCTCCAGTTTTACTGCAAAACATATGTATTTATAGAGAGTGAAGGTTCAAACTTTATGCCTTTGGAGATTTTTCTATTCTGTGTTCATACACAGACACTACTGACACCAGTGCACAGGGATACTGTGGCTGTAATACCGAACTTCTTGTGTCATTCAGTTGGGTGTGCCGTGTTAGCCCTGCTGAGAATTGTGACTGAGTGGGTTGCAAATATAGTTGGAGTTTGTTTTCTGTATTCACCAAATCAACAATTTCTCGCATTGCCCTGCACAATTATTGTGGACAATCAAAATAAAAGCAGCACTTTGTTATTTTCTGTTCTTGTTTTGTGCTACAGCTAATGATATTAAACATCGGTGGTTTGCAGTATACTACGTTTCCACTTATTTATTGAACAGAATGTCCTGTAGGGCAGAGAGGCTAATTAATTGTTCAGCATCTCAATCTCTAATAGGTTTGTGCTCTGAGCTCCCCATGGTAGAGTGGAGATTGGTTTGTGTTGTTAGGGCCCCATGGATGAGCTTTGAAGGGTTTAAGTTGTTAGGGCCCATTGTAGAGCTCGGTTGGTGTGAAGGGTTTGTGTTGTGAGGGCCCCATGGTAGAGCTGGGTTTATATTGTGAGGAGCCATTGTAGAGATGGGTTGGTGCGAAGGGCTTGTGTTGCGAGGGCCCCATGGTTGAGCTTTGAAGGGTCTGTGTTGTGAGGGCCCATTGTAGAACTTTGTGTGTTTGTGTTGTGCAGGTCCCATGTTAGAGCTTTGTAGTGGTTGTGTTTTTGAGAGCCCATTGTAGAGCTTCGTAGAGTTTGTGTTGTTAGGGCCTATGGTAGAGTTGGGTTGGTGTGAAGGGTTTGTGTTGTGAGGGCTTAATGGTAGAGCTGGGTTTGTGTTGTCAGGGCTCCATGGTTAAGCTGTGATTAGATTGTGTTGTTGGCGCCATTTTTGCAAAGATAGTATCAATTCCCTGGAATCCTCATGTAGTACAAATAGTGGTACACGGAAGGTGATCTGTCGGAGTCAAACCCTCATAAGCTGATGGTAAACAATACTGACTCATTGACCAGCACAGTGATGGCTTTGGCAACAAAGTTCCACGTGATAAGGTGCAAGATACCTCTGCACTACTGTTCATGGTGGGAACAATCAGACGGGTGACAATAGGCCATGATAGAAGCATTTTCACTGGGGACTGTGATCAACCAAAAGTGCAGTTCCATAGGGAACCACTGTATGCCATACTTCTCTCCCCACGCTGATTCAATGCTTCAGGATTAGACTCTGCTCAGAATATGAGACATAGCAAGATGATGTATAGGACCAGAGGGGCTGCATTGAGGTTCACAGGAATCAATTCTCACCTGCATCTTTCTATTTTAAAGATAAATGGGTCTGAGAGGGGTTCAGTTTTACATGAAAAGGGATACATGAACATATCAGTTGTTGGATATATAGTATTGAGGGAATAACTCAGACACGTCAATGCATTTTTGTCTGACAGATATCTGCACTGCTTTGTAATGCCTCCCAGATGTGTTTGGTTGGAGGCCTTAAGATGTAGGCTTGAGTCCAGCACTGACAGCGGCGGAAAACACTGTCTCCCTACATCACATGGTGTTCTCAGTTATGAGAACAACATTGGCTCCCGTCCAGCAAAACGCACATGTGCTTTTCTCCTTTACTGTATATCCTGGAGGAAAATACCAGCATGTAGGTAAACCAGTAGGAGTGTGGAGGCGGGAGTGATCATATCTCAGCGTTTGCGTGCGCGCGCGCGCGTGTGTGTGTGTCTGCGCATGATCCTGTTTTTATGTGCATGTGTGCTTTGTGTGGCTGTATGCACATTTGTTTGTATGTCATAGTTTACTGCAGTATTCCATCAGGTATTCCATAGGTTTACAAAAGAGCTCTTGCCTGATTCCAATTTCAGCAAAGCTCTTTCAAGGACTTTAAAGGTCATTTATCATCTAACTTAATGTTTTACTTCAATTCTTTTGTGGTCATTGCTTGTAAACAAACACATTAAAATATTTAGTTTGACTCACACTGTTGTAGAATTACTTTAGTACTGTGCTGAACATATAACGACATAGAGACTGGTACTTTTTTCAGAGACACAATATGCAGTAGTTTTAGTCTCACTCATAAGTACATAAGTACACACGTGCACATACTCACACACATGCATTTGGACACAAACATACCCACATGGACATGCACAAGATCAGTATTGTAATATTTCAATGACACAGTTTTACAGAAAGAGATAAGGTGCAATAGACAGTGTCTGGGCACATTCCTGGCACCTTTGCCCTCGCCTTCCATCAACTATCCTCTTTAAATCGCACGCTTTCATCGAAGCCGAGAGCCTGGGGAAGCCGGCCTCAGCAGCTGGGGCATCTCGTTCCCACTGCTGGCTGATGCAGAGACAGATACGGCCATCGCTCTCACTGTGACCCAGAGTTTTACAATGACTGTAGCTCTGTTTTATATGCTCACTGATGAAAGCTAGAAGGGGGAATTTTGGCTCTGTTCTTTGACCTATTGCAGTTTCATTTGGTTCTCATATCTAGCTTCCCGACTGGTCCATTCAGTCTGCACTGTCGTATAACATGCATAGATTTTGTTTTGCTATACATCTCTTACATACTACCCTAGCAATCAACTGAAACGGTTATATAGTAGATCTAAAAAGCAATCTCTGGCTATTTCAGAAGCTTGGTATCGCATATACAACAGAAAATTGAACACTCCAGGACTACAGTCATCAGCTAATGTCGTAATTTGTTGTTGTGGTTCACTTATAGTTTGGATATATGATATTTCTTGCTGTTCATAGAGGATGTGCCCTGTTTAACCATGTCAGCTGAGCAAACATTTCACAACTCAGTCAATTTTTTTTCTGAACATAGAATCCTTCTTTGGCTTTGTCGGTCACTCAACAGTGTGGTGTTTATGCTTGTGGGCCTTTTTGGTGGGAAACTCATATAGACTGCATATCCAGAGCACCACTTCAAAAGCAGGCTTTATACTATAAGTGACAGCTTGAATGCTGAAGGTCCACATGCGACAAGTAGTTAATATGAACACGAGTGTGTCAAAATTAGAATATGTTCATTGTGGGAAAGGGTTGGGTAAAACAATTAAGTGTTCAGAAAGAAAAGTGTACAGAATGCATACTCATAAATCATTGCAGTATGTATTGGCTGCCTGGATGGTAACTTGATCCCCTTCATGTGTTTTTATAGGCTACTATATGTGCTACTCCGAGCATTGTCAATGACTCAGAACGTCCAACTCTTCAAGAAAATTGAGTTGGTGCCATTAGCGTCTCAAAATGATGTGCTTCAAAAGAATGTGCGTTTCATGAGCTGCACACCACTAATTCTGTGGCTCTGCCCCTCTTCCATGATGGCCTCTGTAATTTTCCCCCACCACAGCTGCTTAACCAGGTCAGAGCCCGGAGTTCTGAGTCACACCGATTCTTATTACTTTATATATCACAAGACTGCTCAAGTCATCTTTATAGACACTGCCTCTATACTTCTCTTCTCCACTAAATACAGGCTGCAGTTGCGAGTCAAAAATGTTTGTTTTACTGTTGAGTCAATCTTCGTCTGTCCGTATCTCAGATGAAGAGTGCCCTCCCTATCTGTTTTTTTCAGTCTTCTCTTTCTTTAAGTCTGTGGCTACATTACTTGGCCTCCATAGATTTCACACTAGTTTTTGGTGGTAGGTTTTTCATTGTGAAAATCAGCCATTTTACCTCCTCATGGGATTATGGAGAAGTTCTGCTAAATAGATCTGACCTTGGTTCCAAAGCCAACATTCATGTCCATAGGTAGAATTGTATTGTCTGTATGGTCTGTGGGTGAGTGTGTATATATGGATGTGACTGGGGGGTGAAGGGAGGCTATGGTAGCGAGGCTTTCATTAGCAAACTTAATTCCTTCTTATCAAAGCACTTTGTGTTCTTGTGGCATGTTTGCAGGAAATAGAGTGCACTGGATAACTTTACAAAAGTTTTGTTGGTTAGAATCAAGGGCAGTTCACTGAAAAGTCCCTACCTGCTGTACCCCTGGATTGGCGGCATGACAAAAAAGCTCTTTATTGCACTCCACCTTTCCATTATAATCTCGGAGAGCATTACTTAACATCACATTTTCAGAAAATTTTGGCAGAGTTTATGCAGAATGTGCTGATTTGTGGCTCATCTGATCAATGAGTACATCTTTGGCGCTGGGCATCTGCCTTGCAGTCAGAGAAGGGGCTAAGCCTTCCTCTGGGCTATTTGAAATTGTGTGGAGGAGAGACACAGTCCTCCTATTATAACTTCTATAGGGTACAGCTCCTGTCAAAATGTCAGCAAGAAGATAATTTGGGCCACAGTTCATATTAGCACCTGCCTTCACACAAAATAAACCCACTGAAAGTGCACAGCAGTTTCAAAAGGGCAAGTTGCCTTTCTTTGGTCCTCATCTTGTGTAGGTGCAGAAAATCAAGCTTAGTCCAGAATTTATGATCATTGGAGGTCTGATCACGCATTTTCCATCAAAATCTCTCAAACCAAACTTTTCCCCACCAATGACAGCATAGATGCATGAGCACCTGCTCACACACAGGACTAGGAAAAGACACGCACAAGACTGAGAATAGAATGCTGCAGCCATGTTGGCCCACACATTCCTAAACCTGTAACAAGGTTATTCAAAACTTTCGTCTTGGAACCACTTCGGAATGTCCGGCGTTCTTCGTGTTTGACAGGCAAGGGATATCTAGCGTCCAAAGGAAATAACTAATAAGTCACATTTTGATAGTTTGGAGAGAAATGGGGAACAATTTCCAGCCCCTGCATTAAGATTGGGAGTGATACCTCTCAGAAGTTTGGTGATGGAAAACACTTTTAATAAACTGCTCTAAAATACTTCTGAGAGCCTTTCACCAGCAATGATGTTGTCCATCTTGTTTTTGGAGGAAATGAATGAAAAATAAATTAATAAAGAACAATTCATAAAAATTTATTAATGCTCAAATTGAAACATTGATGAAATAGAACTATCATTATTTTATCAGTTGGAAATATCCAGTCAGTGCCAAGACTGATCGCGTTGTTCCAAGCAGTATCAACCAGTAAAATACTAAACATCTTACTGGGTTTTACCTTGGGATACTTGACTAACTTGTGTACTAGCTATGTTTTACCTCTGTGGTTTTGATGCACTGGCAGACATTTTGCCAATGAAAACCCTTTATTATGATGCAAATAGACCCAGTAAGTTCAATTTTGACCTTAACTCGTTTTCCGCCAAAGTGTGACTTACAAGGTATTTCCTTTGGACAGCAGATATATCCACCTGTCTGCGTAGGTCATCCGTGTAGCATGTTAAAATAAACACCACTCCCTCTTCCAGGGTTCGCTGTTTGAGCAGGTTAAAATTCCAGGAATGCAGTGACAGTTTTCTTTTCATTTTCTGGAATTTTTGAGCCTTTTCAAATCCATTGAGGCTTACAAGTTAAGCAAACACGTTTTGAGGGAGGAAAAAGGCCTTTAATGTCTTCTGCAGAAAAGAGCATTTCCCGGTGAAATGGCAGCAGTGGGGTAAGGGGAAGAGAAGGAAACGCAGCTGGGGACGAGCAGGGGTGGAGCACCCTCCCTTTGGCCCTGCAGAGGGGAAAAGGCCTCACCGCCATGTAGACTTTCTGGCCCCCGCACTTCCTGTTGTTTGGCCATTGGCTGTAGCACAGAGAGCCCCTGGAGTTTGACATTACTCGCTTCTGGCATGAGACAACACTCTATATTGTAGCTACATTGTAGACCTGCATCCCAGCTTCCTGGGGTGGACAATGGCTGTCAATGTTGTTTACCTGTGTTGTTATGAAGACTTCTGGACTTCCTGTCCGGAATTTCTTTTGGCACTTCATCAGGCTGAGGTCGGTTTCTTCACCACCCAGCCTCCCTGAAATATGTTTGTGTTACTAATTATACACTATTGCTCCGTGTTTTAGGTGTGGTGCGGTCAATCAGAAGCCAAAATATTGTTGCCATAGTGCATTTTTAAGATTGCATTACACAAGATTGCATCACTGCACAGGATAGGCATTCCCTGCAGAGAAAGAAAAGAAGAACTTAATTTTTTCTGTCTTTACCCAAGGAGAGGACAATCAAAAGAAGCTTCTGGAATTATTAAGAAAACCTAAGCAAAGAAAGAGTATGTACTGTATTTATGTACTCAGGACTGAGGAAGGGCACATGAGAAAAGTGAAAAGTATTGGGAGGGGCACAGGGAGCAGGGATGTTATGCAGTATATTGAGGTCCGCATTTTCATCCTTGACCGGAAAGGAATGACTGACACAGGCAATGAGAGAAAATGGATAATTGCAACCATTACAAAAGCCACAGTCTTATGTGGAAAGGAGCTTGGAAAACTGCTATGGTCTCAGGGACTGCAGTGATGGTATCTCCATTTTATGCATTTTTTGGTCCATTTGTTGACCTCTGTACTTCACAATGGATTTCTTTGTCTTTATGTTTCTGTGTATCAGTGTGAAAATGCGTGCTAATCTCAGACTGATTTGTGTTAGTGCATTTGTGTGCACTACAAGTGTACAAGCATGTGCTTTTCTGTATGCCTGCATGCATGTATATGAAGATATGTGAGAAAAAAAAAATGAGAGGTTGAGTTGAAAAGGGAATTGAAAATTCATAAACGTCCATCAATAGTGTCTGAACTGATACAGTTAAGCACCATAAAGTTGTACTTTTTAATGGTCTGTGTGTGTGTGTGTGTGTGGGTGTGAGATTCCTCTAAACCACATACCAGGGTGTGTGTGTTATTCCTTTAAACCACAAGCTACACCAGGGTGTGTGTGTGTTTGTGTGTGTGTGTGCGCGCGATTACTCTAGACTGCAAGCTACACCAGGGTGTGTTTGGATATCTGCTTCCTAGAACGGATTGTGCTCCGATCTTGGTTTGTATTAGTCTTCCTTCCTGAGTCCTCATGGAAATCGTTCCAAACTAATGACATGCTCCCCTGCAGTGCCCCCACTTCAGACACTACAAGGACAGGTAAAAAAGACCCAGGGACATTCATAACAGAAAAATGTACAAATACTTTGGGAGCTTATAGGCAGCAGAGGACAAAAACTTTTGGAGCGCAAAACAAATGTTATTAAAGAGGCCAGATTGGACGGGTTGAGAAAGGTTTTAAAAAGATTACTTTGTGGTTTGCTTCGAGTTGGCAGTGTCGCCTGGCAATTATGTCTAAATATAACATTTACTCGGACATAATAATAATGAAGGCTCTATTGTAAGGAACTATTCGGCTGTTAATATTTTTAACATTGTGGAATGCTATGGTACAATTATATTTTGCCCTGTGGGACTTGGTTACTTAGACTTAGCCATAATTCAAATTCGATTCTGGTTCACGTACCATGTTTCCAGAACAAATACCAGTGCATTAACTGGACACCGATATTTGAGAGGGTCTATTAATGTGTTATATAAACTTTATTACTGCATCATAATCTACTGTTACTGATATCTAGTGGATGCCGCAGATACGTTTTAACTGTGGTGTGCTGCAAACCACAAAAGAGAAGCAAAATACTAAATGGTTCCTTATTAGCAACCTTCCCTTCCCAAGCAAGAATTATGCCTGAATGTTCCAACAATGACCCAATGTGTAAACTCAAATAGTTTTGTGGAATCAGAGATTAGAAAATGACATGAAATTCTTGATTATTCTTGATTTGTATCCACATAAGCTGAGTTGTACATCTTGCTTACACTTCACTTAAAGCAGTATTTTAAAAATATTTTTAAATGATCACTGTTACTAGTTCCAAATATATAGTATATATTTTCCTCTGGTTCATGAATTTAGCACATACTTATCCTGAGTGACATTTTTGAATAGGACTCAAAAAATGAATTAGGGAAGCAAACATCTAAGTAAAGCGATGCGGATGAAGTATTCGGCTAAGTATTACCACAGCAAATGTCATTACTCAGATTCAGTCCAGTAACCTGGGGATAACAAAGTTCACCTCCCACTGTACTAAACATGCACTGGAGCCAATTAAGCTCAGCTAGCATATGTTTGACGTTATTTAGGTAAAAGAATAAAACTTAAGGGGTCTTCAGGGTAAAAATTTCAATTTTTGAAAATGTCAATATTTTTGATTTTCACATAAAATAAATGAAGGAATGCAGTGAGATGCCAGTAAACACCAAGAATCCATGTTTTTCCTCTGCCTCAATTGTTTCTTGTGACTTCAAATGGAAATTACTGAAAATCACAATTTTGAGTGATTTTCAACCTTGTGGCATTCATAAAATCATTAATATTCATCTGATTGACTTGAAATTTGGACTGAAGTTGTATCTGTTGGAGATCTATGAAATGACATAGGATTTTCTGGATAGGTGCATCCCTAGGGGGTTAATTTTGAAAATGAAGCAAGTTGATGATAGCGATTTTCGTTATGGTTACATAACAGAGCTAATTAAATATTCATAAATGTTCCAAACAAATAGTCCTATGTCATTTCATAGAACTATCTGACTAATTTGAGTAAAATCTGACCATGGGTTATTGAAATATCAGTGCCACAAAATATTGTCAGATTTTATCATTAAAGTGCCATTCCCATGGCAACCATGTAAATTTTTCTCAAAAGACTACATATTATGAGGTTAAAATCATGTTGAGTATGTTTATTTCTTAGTTTTTACATTATTATGGTTATTTCTACACTTCACCCTGAAGACCCCTTAAGCATAGACGCATACGTAAATATTGGATACAGGTGGAATTAGTTCAGTCCTCGAATGCACGTAGCTTTCAAATTTCATGGTTTTATGATGAACGCCGACATGTAACATGCAGCATATACAGTTTTAATAGTAGACCGTTAGATTTCCCCAATACATTTCCATGGATATTCTTTCACATGAAAATTTTGATCTCTTAAAAGATGTGTTCTGCTCAAATTGGGTTGCCAAATTGTGCTAGATTTTACAGAATGAGTTGTTTTGAACCAACATCCATGCTTTCTGCATGTATGTGCCTGAGTGAACGCTTTCTTTTTTTTTTTTTTCCATGGCAGGTCAGAGTCTGCCTGTTTACAGCATAGCTGACATTGTTTAGGTCTGTGGCAGGCACTGTGGTGCCTCCTGATCTTGGATTGCTGCCCCTTTTCTTTGCAGTCACTGGGAAGCTTGCAACAAAGGTTGCATTTATATTTATCTATAACAGACTCAGCTGGCCAGGCATCGCCATGCACAGTGACAAGCCAAACCACACTGGCCCCAGGCATATCTGGGTAGTAGAATGCAAGCTGCTGAAATTATATTGGTTTAGACCAAAACCATTTTTGATTTTGTCTCGTTGGTTTATTTTAATGAAATGAAACACGATGCTTTTTGGATCACGTTACTGCCTTATAACTTCGCTGACTTCAGATCAGTAATGCAGAGATTTTAAAAAAAACCTCCTGACACAGGGCCTCAGAGGAAAGTATTGATGTAGGAAATTGCAAGGGGATTGAGAATTTGGAAAAGAAAGTTCAAAACTCTGTGAACATTGTTCAGGCAGTAGTGATGGGTGGACTGATTCTTTTCACAGAATCTGTTCCTCGAGTTGGTACATGTAAATGTACTAAACCTCATGAAAATTGTGAGTTTTGTGATAATTGTGGCAAAATATAGTGTCAGTTTCTCTGTGACACTCTGTTATTTTGATGGGAAAGTAGTTTTTTTTCAGTCACAATTAGTTTAACATGCTGCCTGTCTTAAAGGGCATCTAAAGTTGATTCCCATTGTTTTTGTTTATCGGCCAATCAGTGAGCCGCACCTGCGCAAACGAACCGAAATAGGATTATCTACACGTGTACACAAAACATTGGTTTTACGAATGAAATTGGTTATGTGACAATGCAAGATGTCAACACAAGCGAGTGATTTGTTTGTAAACATTGGACGTTCAACGTCCTGTCTGAGAATCGACTTTAGATGCCCTTTAACTGAAGTCCAATTTAATTGCTTCCCTATCACTCACATGGCCCGGTTTGATAGAATGGTTAATTCGATCTTGTTAAGTGAGTTGCTGTTTGGCTGTCTCAGCTCAAGTCACACATTGAGGTCCTTGTACAAGACAGATTTTTGCCCATTCATTAGTTGCTCTGCCTCCTATGTTTTGAGCTACTGCACCACCGTAGCAAGCAGTGTGAGCAGTATCCTATGATAACATCCAGTGGGCTTGAGTAGTGTGAGTGAGAAAACTCGGGAATTCATCAGCACTCACTATATTCAACAGGCTAAGAGAGAGAAGTGAGCGAGCGAACAAAACCAAAAGTACAACCAAAAATTACCTTTGCCCTTCACCGTCATGGGATATAGGCTATAAACAAAAAAAAAAAAAAAAAAGTTTTTCAGCTGTATTCGCTGCTTTTTCTGTGTATCTTCCATGTTCTAGCAAAGACACGCCCTTCCGGAACATTCAAGCGGTAGGATTGGCCAGCTTTTCAAGTGCTAGGAATCCAATCCTAGAGCTGAATGGCTTGCTAATCCTGGCACTTGGATGACTGGCCAATCCGAACGCTTGAAAACTCCCAAGGGGCGAATCTTGCAAGAATGTTGCTGGGTTCCATAATATCGCTTGTCTCACAGGTCATACCCTTTGGATCCGGAAATAATGAAATCTTGAAATAAAGATTGATGTGATATTGTGGGTCACAGGCTCTGTCTCATTTGCAAGGAAGCATCCTTGCATCCTAGCATTTGTATGAAATATGGCTGCTTAGGACTGTCTCATCTCAGTAGGAAGCACAGGAAACATCCCAATTAGGTACTGTACCTCATTTTGGCAAAATTTTAAGAAAACATCCACTGGCTCCTTCATAGCGGGGGAATCCCAAAATGCCTTGCTACAAGCTGGGGATTCACCGTATAGATCACAGACGTGGCATGGCAACGGTCGGTATTTGATCAGGTTCACGTATCGTTTCATCATAAAATTAGCTTCTGATCATTTTTTAAGCGAGAAATTGTCTGTGTCGAGGCCAAATATTGGCTCCTCTGTGGGAAAGGACGTTGAATTAAAAGCTTGCACCAGTGTTTTCAAAGTGCTGAAGCTCCATGAACTAGACTGACAGAAAGCTAACATTAACGTTTCCCATGGAAACAGCTGACAGTGCACTGCAATGTAAACCGCCATAGTCATGATGCTTCCTAATTGAACCGTTTCTTTTCATTTAACCTTTTTAAGGAATGGTTCCCATTCAGGAGGGTTCCTAACTAGGTACCGAGGTGATAGGAAGTCTCCTTGCAAATGAGACAGAGCCACAGTGTGACGAACTATTTGTATGTAGCTTCGATAGCATTTTTTATGACTGGTTCCATCAGTCCGGTGTAAGCAAAAAATAGTCATCGAGGTTTTGATAATCGTCGAAATAAAGGTCCATGATTAATTAATGCATGGAATATGTGATCATTTTGTTTGTTGAGATAATGTGGTTGACTAATCCAAACCTTTACAACAAAAATGAAAGGCTTTTAGGCCCTAACAGGTGACTATTGCTATCGACATGCTAACTACATCCCCATCTGGTCTTAACTCTTCTAAACATTGTGTGACGGTCAAGATGGGCTTCTGCTTGTAGTTCAGTGCTAATTCATGGTAGCCCACTGTCAGCAACAGTCACATTTTACGGTTGCAAGAAAAAATGTACATTATCTCACTAAATAAAAATGATGGAACCATAAGTGGAAAAATGCTAACAAAACTGCACACAAAATGATGACTCTCGACAGTTACCATGCACGTCCAGCTCTTGCTCTGGGAAACTATACAGAGCCCAAGTCTAATTTAAACAATAGGAGAACGCTTTCCCATCTCAGTTGCTGAATAACACCATTGTTTATTACAGTAATGTCCAAAATAACACATTGAGTTGGCCAATAGTTATCAATGTCGGTCCTGGAGGCACGTTCTGTATGCTTGTTTATGTTCAAACCACAATTGCAATCCAAGATTTTCAAAGGGTGTGAATTTTTCTTAATTGCACCATTTATGTTTGTAAGAATAATTTACCTTTAAAAGCCGCATCTGTCACATTACTCGCATGTATGCTTAATTGATTCTTCCAGTAATCCAGCAGTGTTGCGGGTTGTTCCAGGTAGTTGGTTGATTGGCTCGTTATTCCGTGAGTGCAATCAGCTGTAAAGACAGATTCTGTTGTGTATAAAGGTTGTAGGTTTTGCCTCAGTTGGGGCTGGATCATTGTAGGCTACTGGGAGAGGTTACGCCAACCTCTTACTCTAAATTCCAGGTCTCTCTGGTGTCCTCTCTAGAGAGCTGCATTATTAGTGAGATTGTGAGTAAATTATAAAGCATAGTTGGTTCTCTATGCCTTCTTACATTCTTCCTCATCCTATACACGCGCCATAGTGGCTCATTGTCAGTCTTGCGATTGGCTCCCCTTCTGCCCAGTTCATAACAAATCAACATGAATGCCGTGAGGAGTTCCTTTTTGATATTTGTTCCACATTGCAGATGTTCTTGTTGCATAAAAGAGGGGAAAATTACAACTGATGACATTAAAAAATCAATTGGCCTGTAATTGGTGAAAGCATAGACTCACGGTCTCTAAAAATACTGTAGCTATTTGGTGGTTAATGGCAAATTAAAAGGCATATGATAACAATCAAAACCAGGACTGCATAAAAATGGAAAAGGTCACATGTTCTCCAGTGTAATTTGGACCGAATTGATACACCATCTTTGCCAAGTGGGTAACATTTCTGCAGCAATAAAGCTGTTTTTATCTTATAAGGTATACACCAGGGGCAATTTTGGGCAAGGCGACACAAGAGGAGAAATAATCTCTTAATACATGAAAAGGAGCTTATTAAGAAAAATTAACAGCTGTTTATAATAGTGATTGCTGTTACAGGTGAAATGAAAACTAGCATGCACAGAGGGTCACCAGGACCAACATTGAGAATTGTTGCTGTTGGCAACATGAAACAAATTACTTTTAATGAATTAATTAAAACAAAAAAAAACCTGATTTGTGTGTAAATGAAAGCAAACTGTTGCAACCAACATTAAAGTCTTAGAGAAATTACAACCAGAGGAGAAGAAGAGCAGAAAATATGGATGGGCACAGCAAAGTTTTGCAGTTTGGAGGAATTCAACCGGAGAACATAACATTGAAGATGGACCCTAAGGATGACACTAAATATAGTAGTTTAATTGAAAATTGAAGGGGTTAAACTATGTGTCAGTGTTACTATGTACTTCCTATGTGTCACATAGGGACATATATCAATATTTCTATGAGATATGAGCTGATTACACAAGTTGAGCGCAGAGTGAATATTCCTGACCATACATGGAAGAGACATGAGAAATCGCTCAGGGTCTTTATATGAACGAAGCCCAAAGCAACCGCTATGTTTAAGATCATGTTTCACTGGCATCTACAGATCTCCTGGAAGATGAGCAGTAGGGGGGGTGGGGAGGCATTTGCATTTATGCTCAGAGGAAATGCTTGCCCTAATGTTGTATGAATTACACAGGTTCTTTATGAACATACAAATCTTTAGTTGTGTGTCTGTAACATACTGTCTTTAAGAGAAGCCTGTTTCATAAACTTTACTTAGCTAAATGTCCACATCTGGCTGCAAACAGGCCAGGGGCCTGCATACTTCATCCTGATAGATGTGCACGTGGTGGATGCAGGTGAATTGCCACTGGCATGCAATAGTGTGTGGGAGCGTGTGCGTCACCGTGTCGGCCTGTGTTTGTGTGTGTGTGTGTGTGTGTGTGTGTGTGTGTGTGTGTGTATAGCATGTCGTTAACTACGGTATAATGCCTTCTAAGTCCGTATACCAATGTTGGGAAGGAGAGTAATGATGGAAACAATGCAGGACTCTCTCCTTCCAGAATGATTGCAGCCTGTGTGAGGTATTTACTTTGGATCCATATACAGGCCTCTCTGAGGAAGAACTTAAACAGGCTGTCAGGCCAAATTCCTGCCTTTTTTCTGCTAGATTAATGCGTGTATTTAACAGCTCAGCACACGGCATGGCATGGAATCAGGCTAGTCTTTTAAGTAACTGTATGCTCCTGGATCTGTCGCACATGCCAAGGTTACAAGAATGTGCCACACATTTGCTGTTGCAAATTTACCTCTGTTGTTCATTTTGTCGACAGATGTAAACATTTATAGATGAGCATAGATGAGAAATCTACCATTTTGCTCATTTCTTTCATTTAATAGTTTGCATGTGCTTGTTAAATACTTTGACTTGACAGTCAACTATATCTAAAGCAGGGCTGCCCAACCCAGTTCCTGGAGGGCTACCATCCTGTAGGTTTCTGCTCCAACCCTAATTCAACACACCTGATTCAGCTCATTAGCAGCTCGTCAAGATCTGTAACTGGGAAGGCAGGTGTGGTTTGCTTTCGTTGGAGTGATAACCTTCAGCATGGTAGCCCTCCAGGAACAGGGTTGGGCAGCCCTGGTCTTGAGAGAATGTTTTACCATGTAGATATTGGCTTAAATTCAATCAAAATTTGTCAATAGCTTTATGTTTCAATTATATTCCTACATTAATGTACTTCTTTACGAGCATAGTTTGATGCACGAAGCAATCCTTGAATAGACTCCATAGTGTGCCAGTACTGTTTTCAGTTTTATGATCAGTTTAATACATCTCCACTTTATTGTAAGCACACCGGAACATACCTTCTTATTTTTTCAAAGGGAAGAGAAAAACTAATAAGACAAATTTACTGGTCCAGAAACTTTAGGGGAGGAGTAAAAAATTTCATCATGCATTTAGGGAGCCTTTGCATTTTTTCACAGTCTGATATCAGATGGGAATTGACCTAACACCAAGCTTGAATATGAAAGAACTTTTTTATTTATATTATAAATATGTGGACAATGCTACAAGTTGCACTGTTTTAGTTGTGTACGCCACCACGATGTCTGAAGTTTGGAACCCACAGACACCACCAGACACTGGGTTACCTCCCTAATGATACTCTTCCTAGCTTTGACTGCGGCTGTCTTCAGCTCCTGTATGTTGTTTGGGTGTTTGGCTTCAGCAAGCGAAAGCACGCTCAATTGAATTCAGCACAAATGATTGACTTGGATGTGGTAGAGCTTTCAACTTCTTTGCCTTAGAAAATCTTGTTTTTTTTTTTTTTTTGCATTATGTTCCCAAGTCACCATCTGTCTGCACAGTAAAGCATTTTCCAATTAGTTCCGATGCATTTGGCCGAATATAAGCATATAACATAGCCCTATATATTTCAGAATTTATCAATCAACTTTTGTCAGCAGTCTCATCACCAGTAGATACAAGGGACCCAGCAAAAGTAGTAGCCATACATACCCATGCATAACCAGTCTTCACAGATGGGGTGGTATGCCTCAAATCATTAGCAGTTCCCGCCCTTCTCGATATTCTTCTATACCCATCATTGTGGTACAAATTGATCTTTGTCTCGTTTGTCCATAGGCTGTTGCACCAAAACTATACCGGCATTGTTAGATTTTTGTTTTTCTTTTCTGGTAAGTTCCCTGTCTTTGAGTCTTACCAATAGTTTACATGTTAAAATTAACCCTCTGCATGTACTCTAGTGATGTCTTCTCTTGATTACTGACTTTGGCACTGATATTCCTACTTCCTGGGGTATGTTCTTGATCTACCCAACTGTTGTGAAGGGGTTTTTCTGAGCCAGTTAAAAAATTCTGCTGTCAGCCTCCGCAGTTGTTATCTGTTGTCTTCCAAGCCTGCTTGTATTCCTGAGCTCACCAGTGCTTTCTATATAAATATGTACAAAACTTTCAATTGGCCACATCTAATGGCTTCTTTTTCATTGGTGGGTTTATTTAGATTTTTCAGCCAAATAATGACTTGCTTTGCTGGCCCTGACAGCTCTTTGGATTTAGTATTGAGAGTTAACAGCAACAGATTCCAAATGAAAATGTAACTCTTGAAATCAACTGTAGACCTTTTATGTGCTTACTCTTAAATGAAATTATTTGGGAATAAAGCACACCACTTCTGCCCAGTCTCTTTTTTAATGTGGAATTATGAACACTTACCTCAACCGAGGCAAGTAAGGAAAGCAGTTCTTAAGATATTAGTCTGGATTCTTTTGTTACCTTCTGGGTGACGCAATTTTTATCCAGTTCCACGACAGTATAAACTTTCCGCAGTAATTGAAAGACTTTGATTGGACCCTCAGAAAAGTATTTAAATCCTTGTGTAGCAGCAAGTTAGGTCGTATTCTCTTACCTGCGCGCAGCTGAATGACGTGAGTACATAGAAAGAAAGACTTCCAAAACCAACCAGAAGTGCTTAGATAACATTTTGGAGATGGAAATGTGATATTGACATGGACAATGGGAGTTGCTACGAATGGAACAGAACTGGAGGGTTCCTTACACCGGATAGATCTGCTGCTCTGTTTCTCTGGAGGAGGAATTCAGTGATGGTTTTTCTTCATTATGCGTGAGTACAATGGAGCAGTAAGGAGTACTGATGGCCAGCTTGCTAGCAGGCTACCTGTTTTTTAAAATTTATTTTTGGTTTACCATAGCCATGATGATCACAGAGCTTGTTTGCCACATTGGTTCATAAGAGTGGGCATTAGCCTTTGCCAATAATACTGCATGTGGTGGCATTTAGCTCAATGTGGCGATTTGTTTTAGAATTTATATTGCATTCAGCAAAATAGAATGCCTTGGTTATTTCTTGTTTAAAATGCGAACAGCTCAAAGACTTCGGTAAATCCCCTGCTACTTTCGTTGCACCAATTCATTTCAACCTAAGGTAGCATGTCGCCTGCCTTTTCCTGATAGTGGAATGTCTGTTTTGTTAAAATAAGGAGTATTTCAGATATTACTGTGTTAGTGAGTTATACTTGCCCCTTATAGGGTGTGAAAAACGTTCATACAAGCTTGCGTTTCGCTTGGGCTCTGGGAGATGGGAACAGGGCGCAGGGTGAATGTTCTGACCGTAAAATAAGCAGTTCCTTTAATGAGTACATGTGCTGGCTGATGCGGCTTTGAAGAGAAATGGACAAAACTCTAAACTTTATCATGGAGAAAAGGCATGTTTTTGGTTTGTAGAGGTTACTGGTGACCATTGATGTCCATTCGCACCTATTTTGATAAACTCATTTTAAATTCCACTAGAGAATCATTAATTCATATTGAACTTTATGAGTCAAAAGTTGATTTGTGTTAAACATATGGTTATTTTCTAATTTGACAGTGTGCAATTTTAAGGGCTCTGACATCCTGTGGCGCCATTTGGAGAGCTATCTTATTTGGCTCATAAACAGTGGATAATTTTGAATATCACTGTCAGTACACTTGTAGACATAGAGTGTTTGATCCCAGAAATGTATTCTTTTAACTCCCTGACATTTTTCAATTTTAAGTTTAAAAAAAAAATAATAATTTCATTGCTGAATTTTCATGAAGATTTTTTGTGTTTGCAGCCCTTATTCTGTACTAAAATAATGGGGAAAAACTGAAATATGATGGAATTCAAAACGCTTCAAGTGTCTTGTTTCATTTAAGCCATTTCCCCCCTCTCCGTTAAGCTCAAATCTTGAATTATAAAGCCTTAAATAGGGTAATACATAAATAGCCAGATTTTGCTTCTGCGCAAAGGGGTTAATTGAGAAGTTAACGTTCGAGAGGTTAAGCCATGGGGAGGACATTTAAAGTGCAGCTTGTGTTGGCAGACTGTGGGTGATTGGCCAGGAATGATTTTTTGGCACCACAAGGCAGTAAAGCCATCCCATGTAGTACACTGCAGCCAATAACTTTTTACACTCTGGGCTATTGCTCACACTAAGAACAGTCTGGTACTTCACAAAGAAGAGTCTATCCAGCCTCGTACAGCATCAAAAAACAAGAATATCAACAGACTGAGTCAACTCAATATTCAATGCATATTTCACTTACCTCATACATTCATAATTTGCTCTACATGAGCTGTGAGTCAGTGGTAAAGTAATGGAGGATGGCAGGGAATGTGTCAATTGAGGATCGTAAGCCAAACGTGTCACAGTGTTTTGACAACATAGTCACAAGCACCCTCAAATATATCCTTCAGAATTTTTTTTTTTTTCTTCTGTGCATTCAGTCAAATGGAGTGCAAAATGCAAGTTCAAATTCCTCCACATTGTACGGAGAATAACCTAGGGCGAAGAATTAAAAAAAAAAATTATTTCTGTTAACTCCCATTTGTAATTTTCGTTGGGAATCAATTTTGACATTGTTTGGACTGTCTTATGAACTTGTAAAGTAATATTTTTTTAAATACATGAAAATTCCTTTATGACATTTTTCCTTTATCAATTTGAATAAACATTTCTGAAGAGGTTGTTACATCCCTGAGCTCACCTCTTATATTTTCTGTTGTGCTTCATTTTGTTCAGCATTTATAACTCACCAGACATAAAATAATTTAGATACAGTGCTGTGAAAAGGTAATTGACCCCTCTTGATTTCTTCAATTTCGACATATTTGTCACGCTCTGAGAGCCGCGATAAGATCTTTTCAGTTTTTCATACCATCGTGTTTTTGCCTCATAAAAATGTCATTTTTTTGGAATCATCAAGTGCTACACACCCCCAAAATCAGCACAACCTCAACTAATTGTGTATGCCACTCAATAAAGACTTTTATGCACTGTAATAAGGGATATTAGCCTATTTAAAAAAAAAAAAAAATCTAAAAGTACAGAACTTAAATTTTCACTTACTTTATTCAAAACAGCACAACAAACCATAAAATCAAAACAAAAGCTCTATATACACTGCCTTCCATAATTATTGGCACCCCTGGTTAAGATGTGTTCTTTAGCTTCTAATAAATTCAGTTTTTTTCTAAATAATATAGGACCACAATGAAAAAAAGAGGAAAATCCAACCTTTAATTCAAGTGCATTTATTCAGTGGGAAAAAATCCCACATTAAGAAATAATTCTTTTACATCAAATCATGTGTTCCACAATTATTAGCACCCCTGATGTTACTACTTTGTACAACCCCCTTTTGCCAACAAAACAGCACCTAATCTTCTCCTATAATGTTTCACAGGATGGGAGAATACAGAAAGAGGGATCTTCGACCATTCCTCTTTGCACAATCTCTCTAAATCATCCAGCGACCTGGGTCCTCTCCTCTGCACTCTCCTCTTCAGCTCACTCCACAGGTTTTCAATGGGGTTGAGGTCTGGGGACTGAGATGGCCAGGGGAGGAGCTTGATTCTGTGTCTGGTGAACCATTTCTGTGTAGATTTGGCCAAATGTAAAGGGTCATTATCTTGCTGAAAGACCCAGTGACGACCCATCGTCAGCTTTCGGGCAGAGGCCACCAGATTTTGATTTTAAATGTTCTGGTATTTCAAAGCGTTCATGATGCCATGCATCCTAACAAGGTTCCCAGGGCCTCTGGAAGACAAACAGGCCCACAGCCTCACCGATCCTCCCCCATACTTCACAATGGGCATGAGGTGCTTTTCTGCATACTCATCTTTTGTGTTCCGCCAGACCCACTTAGAGTGTTTGTTGCCAAAAAGCTCTATCTTGGTCTCATCTGACCAAAGCACACGGTCCCAGTTAAAGTCCCAGTACCGCTTAGCAAACTCCAGACGTTTGCGTTTATGACTGTGAGTGAGAAAAAGTTTTTTCCGTGCATGCCTCCCAAACAGCTTGTTGGCATGTAGATAGCGCCTGATGGTTGTTTTGGAGACTTTGTGACCCCAAGATGCTACCATTTGTTGCAATTCTTTAACAGTGAGCTTTGGAGAACTTTTTATTTCTCTTACCATCCTCCTCACTGTGCCTGGTGGCAAAATAACCTTAAGGCCCTCGTCCAGGCTTGTTTACCACTGTTCCAGTTGTTTTAAACTTCTTAATGATTCCTCTGACAGTAGATATGGGCAGGTGCAGGCGAGTGGCTACTTTCTTATAGCCATTGTCTGACTTGTGAAGGTCGACACACATCTGCCTTACTTGAATGGTGTGTTCCTTTGTCTTTCCCATGTTGAAGAGTGGATAAGAGAAATGGCCTCTGTGTCACTTCATATTTATACCCCAGGGAAACAGGAAGTGATGAATTACTAATTAAATGTTCCTAGATACTCTGATCAACTTTGTAAACTACTGTAGAAATGACAGAAATACTTCAATTACATTTATTTCCTGGGAATTGTTAGGGGTGCCAATAATTGTGGAACAGGTGATTTTTTGAAAAATAATTATTTCTTAGTCAGGGATTTTTTTTTTCCCTTAAAATTCACTTGCGTTGAAGGTTACATTTTTCTACAATTTTCAGTGTGAGAGTATGCTTCTGCAATAAAAATTGAATTTATTTTAAGGCTTTTAACACATCTTAACCAGGGGTGCCAATAATTATGGAGGGCACTGTACGTAGAAACTTGCACTCATCGCTTTGAACTTTGGATAGTTCTAGAGGTGATTTGAAGCTCCTAGCTTCTTCTGTTTATGAGTTATGCCCATTCTTTTGGGCAGTGTCCATGGGTGTGTTTATGCCAGAAATGGTCTTTTGTTTATCTTGCCAATGCATATCCCTAAACATGATATGCAATTTGCCAGTTGCTGTCCATACAGATGGTGCACTTTCTGTATCCTGCAGTCCCCTTTCTGGACTGGTCCTGTTTTGGAAAGACTGTATTGCCAATTCTGCAAACAAATGTCCAGTGGTACTCTCATGAGCTGAGCTGATAGTGGCTCATTCCACTCTGTTGGTGGCCCACCTAATCAGCATCTACACTATACCATATGGAAATAAATACATGAAACTAAATTGCAACAAACAACAACCTTCATGACCTCACTTTGTTCACCCACACAAAGGCAAACCTCTAGGAAGACCGAAATGACAAAATAGTTTATGGTAGTATTTAGTTTATTTCAAATGCAATTTACTTCTGCCCTATACTATTCCACAGTAATAGTCTGCTTATTTTAGCTACATCATACATATTTACTTTACCATGCTATGATAATCAGTTTGCTTACAGGGGAAACACTGTGTTATCATTTTAGCTAGATACTTTATGTCTGTCTTGATAACTTGTAGCGCAAACGGTGTCCTTGTGTGTAAAAACAATAGTTCTGTCTTTCAAAATCGCATTTTCCCACTCTGTAGTCCACATAATCCATCACAAATTTGGATAATTTTATGGTGGTATAACTCACTTGTCCTCTTAAAGATCTACCACATCTCCAAAATTCCCCTCGTCTTCACAATTCAGGCTCAGGAGCCATCGCCATTTACGTCAGTAAATTTTCGCCTTGAAAAATCAGTCCTAAGGCTTCAACGGCACAAAATTTCTTCCTCGCCATTTCAGTGTATATTTTTTTCTTTCATGACAATAAAATTGGACTGATTTCTCTGCATTGACCAGGGAATAGTTCTCTGTGGCTCTGTGCAGCCATGCAGTAGAATCACACCCACTGGAGACAATCCTGAGGTATGTTCAAGATTGCAGGGTTTCGCGAGAGCCCGCAAATTCTAGCCTCTTGAATGATTAAACTCCGTTTGGTTGAGCATAAATGAGCAAGAACATCCATGGGCAATCTCGCCTTGCTTTTCAAGATGGTATGCAGCATTGTCAACAATGGTATCCACACTGTGGCACAGTTCGTTCAATAGAATTTGACTCAAACCATTGTTGGCAGCCATTTGGGAAAACCTGCAAAATTAGCAAGTTGTTCAAAACTCGGGCGTCTTTCTCTCACAAGACCTAGGGCTTGTTTTCGCCACCAGAACCAGAAACGTTTGTGACGTCAAATGGATGAGCAGAGGCATGTTTACACGTGCACACGAAAATGTCGGACGAAAGATTGTGTACGTGGTTACGTTGCAAAAAAATGGCGGAGAACGATTTTAAGCATTGAAATATGGGTGCATTTCCTTTGCACCATCTTAAATTGGTGCTGAACGCACCTCAAACTTTGATTCTCATTTGGTTGAAACAATTACATCATTCATGCAGAACTGAAGTTGCCAGAACGCGAAACCAACTAGAAAGGTGTTTGCAGGACACTGCAAAAACAGAGCAGCTCCTCCACTCCACCTGCCCTTGGCACACATTTATAAGTAAATTTTATGCAGAATAATTAAACATATAAAAATATTGTGTCAAGAAGTTTTATGCAAGTACATCCATGACCATGACCTCACTGTGACCTTGAACATGAACGGAATATGCCTAAAAGTTGACAGAGTCCTATTCTATAGTTGCTATATACTAAGTTACAGCTAGGTCTTGTAAAATCTTTTGAAGTTATTGTGTTAAGAAGTATTTTTAGGGGCGTGGCCAGATTTCATGACCTTGACCTTTGAAATGACCAGTGATTATGCCAAAACAATTTCGCAGCGGTATAATAACTGTGACTAAAGTATTAAATGGGTTCAAGATGGCAAGAAAGTTATTGATGCCTCAACAGTAATCAAGTTTTGCTGTGACCTTGACCTTGAGTGGAATGACACCCAAAGTTGACAGAAGATCGACCCTGCTATACATTTGCTATAGATCAAGTTACCGGCTTCTAACATAAACACTTTTGAAATTACAGTGTTAACAAGCCTTTTGAGGGGCGTGATCAGATGACCTTGTTGTGACCTTGACCTCGCATGGAATTTGCCTAAAAGTTAATAGCAGCTGAGCCCTGTTTTATAGTTGCTAGATACCAAGTTACAACTTTCTATCATAAATACTTTTGAAGCTATTGTTTTAACAAGCATTTTGAGGGGGGTGGCCAGTTGTCATGACCTTGACCTTTGAAGTGGCCAGTGATTATGCCAAATGAATTTCCCAGGGCTATAATAATGAGACAAAAGTATTAGAGATAAGTTGAAGATTGCAAGAACGTAATGGGCGAAACAAAGTGTGGTGGCAGCGGCGGATATGGCGGCGGACGCAGCGTACAAACTCGCGCAAGTACTGAAAGCAGCCCCGACAAGGTAATTACCAAACCACAAAAATGTTTCTGGTTCTGGTTGCAAAAACGCCCCAAGAAATTTGACCTTTACACTCTACGTCTCCGACAAAGATGGTGAATGAGAATTGATCAATATGTATATAGATAGAATCAGCGATGCTCCAAACAAATGGGGAGACTATTCAAATCCTTCACAACTTTATGTACTCTTTTATTTCCCAGAGAGCATGACTCGTATGGACGAACTGGGGCTTGCCAGTGTCCTGGGAAAAATTGTCCTTTTGGGAAAAATTGGCCCCCACGTGACTTCTGCCGCACAGTGCACGTCAATTTACAAGGTCCTTGTATCCAATTCTGTCCAGCGAAGCCTAAAGTGACACAATTCTAGGGAAAATTTGTCTTACTCATTCGATCTGCTAATGTTTCATTTAAAGTTTTCATGTTTTTGCCATGCCATATCTGTGTGTTTTCGATTGTGACCTAGCTTTCACATCAACCTGCTGCTGATTTTCTCCTAGTCCTCCACAAACTGATGATAGTGCATGTAAGTTTGACATCTAAAAGCTGCATCCAATTGTGGACGTTTTGTTTGGGTCGTATCAACATTGAGGTGAATGCTTTCTGTATCTTCAAAATGTCAAGGGCTGTGTAAGTGCCTCATTTGTACTTGTATCTGCTGCTGTGGTTGAGCTTTTTCCTGGGCAGTTTTGGCTTTGTAAGCTTGCAACATTATAGGCTGATCAGAAGCCAGATGACAGACAAAACAGAGACCTATAGCATAAAGTAGCTGTTGCCAAAACTGAAATCTTTGGAGTCTGGCAGCGTTTTTGTATCCAAGCTTCTAAGTTACGGATTTATTAGCCCAAATAACAATATATTTTGATGAAACTGTCTTTATCTTCTCAGGTAGGTGTAATATAATATAACTTGCCTTGTAAGCATGACCGTTGGAAATTAAATGACAATAACACCCAGAAGTTGAGTCAGTGACCGATTGCCCGGTATTGGATTCTGTGTCCGCAATTGGATACCATTCCATTATAAGGCTAACATGCATGTACAACCATAGGTATTCTGGGGTAACATTTTTGGCAAGATAGCAATGACGTTAGGCTAGCAAAAGTTGGCTCGCACACAGCCACAAAACAGGCCTAGCTTTCCATCTCTGTTACTACATTTGCATGAATGTTAGCTAGCTGTTGACCACGTGTTCTGCCATTTGCAAATAAAACAAACAAGGTAGCTGGCTATTGTCATAATTCAATCTAATATGCTATACGTAACGTAGCATACTGATCTTGGGAAAATGCTTTGTGGAAGCACATTTGCTGGTTACACGCAACAAAGCATTCACATGCTAGTATTACTCAGCTTGCTGGGGAATTATGTCTGCAGTTAGCAAGCAACCGGCAATTTGTTTCAAATGTTAATGAGGCAATATCATTGGGCCTACCACTGTGCTATTTTCAAATTGATACATACAAAAATCACATCAGCTTAGTAACGGAAATTGACGCGCATTCTGCAAGGGAAGTCACATGGGGGGACACGTTTTCCCAAAGGCAAAATGTCTCCCATTACGCCTGTTAGCTCTGTTTCTCTGGTTTGATGAGGAAAAATGCATGTCCCTAGCACAAACTATTGAGGAGTAAAGACGTTCTGAAGGCAACATGGAATTTTAGATTATATACGATCCCAGGGGTCTCAGAGGGTTAAATGCTTCAGTTTGTCAAACTTATTTTAATACAACACAACTGGATTAAACATAAAATCCAGTTCTTAAAGGGTCCTAGCACATTTTGGAATAACATATGGTCCACCCAGACGTCTTTTTTTTTTCAGGCTTGCCCCTGCTTGTTCCAGAAAAATAATACCAAGCCAGCCTCTGCCCATATTACAAGAGGGTGGGTTCATAGTAACAGAGTGCTAGTACTGCCAGCCAGGGCACGGTAGCCCTAGACGACATCATTGGAACATGACTGCACAGTTCACGTACCTCAATCCGAGGAAAACATGTCTCGATCCGAGGAAAACATGTCTTAGTCAGGGGAAAACTTGTTTTGATCAGAGGAAAACTTCTCTCAATCCGAGGAAAACATGTCTCGATCTGAGGAAAACATATCTCAATCCTAAAATAACATGTCTCAATCAGGGCCCTGTTCCAAAAAGCGGGTTTACAGACATATCTGGCTGAGTTAACCCAGAATATGCGATAAACCTGGGTTTTCCGTTCCAAAATCGTCTGGCTGAGTAAGTCACAATCGTAACATATGATGTGAACATAACCTGGTTGGGGTAGGTTTTATTCCGGTTTAGTACATTTTATGTGGATAACCTAGGTTTTGTTCAGGTTAAGTTCAGGTTATGTTCGGGGATTTAAGAGCATGTTCAGCAAAGCTGCTCCTTTGACTTCTGTCACACAATGGCGTTTCCTTTTGAAGAAGGTCCCATTGAGACCGAAGCTCAAATTGTCCGTGCAATTCACCGTGAGAGGGTAATACGACCGTGGCACGATATATTGTCATATCCTGATGACTATTTGCCGGAGCGCTACCGCTTCTCAGCGGAGTCGCTCAAATATTTGAACAACCTGCTGAATCCATGCATTTCAAACACCAGACATCGGGGGTTTGCATTGACATCTATCCAAACATTATGCATTGCCCTTGCTTTGCTACAGGGAGTTTTTTATATATACAGTCGGAGACGCAGAGCGCATCGGAAAGGTCATCGTGTGTCGCTCGGTGCGCAAAGTGTGCCTTGCGCTTAAAAGATTCTTAGGCAACTTCGTTCAAAGAGACAAACAAAAAGATGTACCAGGGAATTATACAAATATGCCTAAAATATAGTATAGAAAAGTGATGCAAGGAGGAAACTTTTACCTGTTTGGACGATATTTTAATATTTAGTTTTCACTTGCAGCCACGTCCTTTTCGGGGTGGTCGGGTTACATCTAATTGAGAATAATATTTTTTATCTGATTGCAGGGAAAAAAAACATAGGCCTACTAAAGAAGCCCATAGTGGGCAATAATAGTCACTGAATTGGATTTTGTCGAGGGTAGGCTAATATATTGTGCTTTTAATAAGCCCTATTAATAGCCTAGACTAAACTTGCGCATTTCCGTGGTCCGCAACCCTCTGCCAAGCATGCTCGCGTGCAGTGGCAGACGTTTTTCTTTTGCGATTATTACTGCGTTCCTCCTCGTAGGCCTCGAGGAGGACTTGTAATTCTGCCTCAGAAAAATACGGGGCTCTGATTTTCATCATTTCCTCAAAGGATTTCGACACTCAATTGATGATGTCTTTATATGTTCGCAGTGAACGCGCACCAGTCTTGGTTAACCAATACGGAGTTGATTGAACTAATTCATAACCGGTGTTTTGGAACCGACAGCTCGGGTTTACAAGTCGTGGGTTCAACCAAACACGAGTTCAATCTTTATCTCCGTGTTTGTTAAACCTGCTTTCTGGAATACCCCCCTGAGGAAAACATATCTCAATCCGAGAAAAACATGTCTCGATCCGAAGAAACATGTTTTAATCCGAGGAAAACTTCTCTCAATCCGAGGAAAACATGTCTCGATCAGAGGAAAACTTCTCTCAATCCAAGAAAAACATATTTCAATCAGAGGAAAACTTGTTTCGATCAGAGGAAAACTTCTTTTTAATGGCTAGTTAGCTAGCTAGCCACAATTATCTTCGTAGGCACCGCCATGTTTGTTTACTCGAGTCTAACCCGGAACCGGAAGTTACTTTTAAACCTGGTGAATAAAGCTTGGCACTACAGATTTTCATAATTGAAGAAATAATAATGATGCCCAGTAATAGTTACGGTGAATGTCCTCCTGAAATGAGGAAAATTAGATTGTTGAATACATTGGCATGCTAGCTATAACATCATGGATTTCAATGTCACTTCATCTTGATAGCTAGGACTGCGGTTAAGCTATCACCAGTTCGGAAAACGACGGTCAAACTACCGCCGCTAAGAATTTGATGTGCAAATAAAGCGGATAGCGCGGTAGTAAAGACACCTGATTCAATTGCTGTCAAAATCGGCTTGAAATAAGAAACAACACGGCTTATTCAATGAAAGAATGTGTGTATTTTGTTCAGAAAAAAAATCGGAAACAACTGCCATAATTTGGTTTGAATATGATTTTTAATTAGTCCTTTTTTTCACGTAGTTGTTGAAATTTTGTGCAGATTGAAATGTGAGATTTTGGTGAACTGCTGTTACTCCAGATGACTAACAATTGCATGTCACTGTACCAGTGTTTTACTTACAGCAAAAGAAAAAAGTTAGATATTACGCCATTAATGGAGAAATTGCCATTAGAATTGGTATTTTGAGGTGGACATTAAAGGAGAAAATTCAAGTTGGGACCATAATACTTCTGTTTTTCAAAATGTTTGTGGAAATTGGTGGTCCCGAACCATACTGCCTACACTAGTCAAAGGGCACTGAATAAAAAGAGAATGGATGGGTGAATCATCAAATAACAGCCATCAAAGTATGTACTTGGCAACTGGACAAAACTAAATGGGGGCGTGTCTGAGGGCCTGTAATGGTTAAAATTGAAAAAGTTTGTGAAAAATGGCACTTGCATACATCAATGCATGTATACTAGTATAAGCTCACAGAATACGAAGAGATTCTGTGGTGGAATCATAAATATAAAAGCGAAGTGGACGGTGTGTGTGTGTGCATACACGCACACAGAGTCCACTTCGCTTTTATATTATACTAGCGTGTTGCCCGTGGGGATCCACGGACAATTGAATAGGGGTGCTTATGATTCCTGCAAATCAAAAAGTCTGTGAAAAGTACCACCTACACACTATAATACAAGGATCCTAGTATATGCCCACAGAATATGAAAAGATTTTGTGGTGGAATCATAAATATAAATGCGAAGTGGACTCTGTGTGTGTGCGTGCGTGTATGCGTGTGCGTCCGGCCAATCAGTGGAAAACCGTGTGGAGCTGATGTTTGCCATTTAGCATAATTATGTACTTTGGGTCAAGGAAGACCCTCGCGAAAACGGCACGACACCAATACTTTTTAAGAAATAAGTGGTTTTTGATAGAAATGACTCAGAATCACATTGCTACCTCAATACTAGAGTGAACAACGGCCTGGAAATGACTCAGTCACATGACCAAAGTGAACAATGCACCATTATGATGTCATCACGTTGCTATGACGTTTCCATAACAGCATGACATCACATGACCAAGCCAATTCATCCACAAGAGTCATGAATCCCAAAAAACATGCATAATCAGTGAAAAAAAAAAACAAAAACAATAAATTTCATGATTAATCAGTAACATATGTCAAATCATCATGTGAAATAATAAATTTAATGATTCACAAGACAAATTTTTTCCTGTCTATAAATTTATAGCATAAAGTTTAACAATTATCTTATGTGTTAAAGTCAACTCTCCCAAACATAGACAAGACCACTTCTAGAACCTGTGGATCCCCACGGGCAACACGCTAGTATAATATAAAAGCGAAGTGGACTCTGTGTGCGTGTATGCACACACACAGTGTATGCACACACATAGAGTCCACTTCGCTTTTATATTTATGATTCCACCACAGAATCTCTTCATATTCTGTGAGCTTATACTAGTATATATGTATTATAGTGTGCAAGTGTTCCTTTTCACAAACCTTTTGATTTGCAGGAATTATAAGCCTTCAAATATGCCTCGTCCCATTCAATTGTCTGCATTCGCACAATATCAACTTTGATAGCCATTTATTTACAACCAAAATTCCGAAATAGTTGGGACAAAGTGTAAATTGTGAATAAAATCAAAATGCAATGACTTTCAAATCACACCAGCCAGTATTTTATTCACAGTAGAACAGAGATAACATAGCAAATGTTGAAACTGAGAAAATGGCTGCTACAGGTCTCAAAAAAGTTGGGACAGGGGCCTGTTGACCATGGTGTAGCATTCCCTCTTCTTTTTAACTCAGAATGGAGGCGTCTGGGCATTGAGGAGACAAGTTTCTTGAGTTTAGCCATTGGTATTTGATCCTACTCTTGTTTAATACAGGCTTCCAGCTAATGGAGAGTTTTGGGTCTCCTTTGACGGACTTTTCGTTTAATTATGCGCCAAATGTTCTCAATTGGTGAAAGAGCAGGACTGCAGGCAGGCCAGTTCAGCACACGAACTCTTCTACTACGAAGCCATACTGTTGTAATAGCTGCAGTATGTGGTTTTGCGTTGTCCTGCTGAAATGCACAAGGCCTTCCCTGGAATAGATGTCATCTGGAGAGGAGCATATGTTGCTTTAAAACCTTTATATACCTTTCAGCATTCATGGTGCTTTTTAAAACATGCAAGTGTCCCACACCATATGCACTAATGCATCCCCATACCATCAGAGATGCTGGTTTTTGAACTGAACACTGATAACAGGAGTGTTGGTCTTTCTCCTCTTTAGCCCGGAGGACACAACGCCCATGATTTTCAACAAGAATGTCAAATTTGGACTTGTCTGACCACAGGACACTTTGCCACTTTGCTACAGTCCATTTTAAATGAGCCTTGGCCCACAGAACATGGCGGCGCTTCTGGATCATGCTCAACAATGGCTTCCTTTTTGCATGATAGAGTTTTAGGTGGCATCTGTGAATGGCACGGGGGGACTTTGTTTACAGACAGTGGTTTCTTGAAGTATCCCTGGGCCCATTTAGTAATGTCAATGACAGAATCATACCGGTGAGTGATGCAGTGGCGTCTGAGGGCCCGAAGATCACGGGCATCCAGTAAAGGTCGTTGGCCTTGTCCCTTATGCACAGAGATTTTTCCAGTTTCTCTGAATCTTTTGATGATGTTATGCACTGTCGATGATGAGACCTTCAAAGCCTTTGCAATTTGACGTTGAGGAACATTGTTTTTAAAGTATTCCACAATTTTTTTGCGCAAACCTTCACAGGTTCCAGAGCCTTTGGCCATCTTTACTTCTGAGAGACTCAGCCTCTCTGAGACATCCCTTCTATAGCCAATCATGTTACACACCTGATGCCAGTTAACTTAATTACTTGCTAAATGTTCTTTCAGCTGATTCTCTTATATATTAATTGTTTTTTCAGTCCTTTTTTGCCTGTGTCCCAACTTTTTTGAGACCTGTTGCGGCCAGAAAATTTGAAATAAGCTCATTTTGTGGGTAAAAATGTAAAATGTCTCAGTTTCAACATTTGAAATGTTATCTATGTTCTCTTGTAAATAACATATTGGCTCATGTGATCTGAAAGTCATTGCATTTTGATTTTATTCACAATTTACATTTTGTTCCAACTATTTCGGAATTGGGGTTGTAATATTTCCAATATGGAGTCTCTTCATATGCAGATATCCCATACTGGAATACATGCATTGTTGTATGCAAGTGCCATTTTTCACAAACTTCTTCAATTTTAACCATTACAGGCCCTCAGACACGCCCCCATTTAGTTTTGTCCAGTTGCCAAGTACATACTTTGATGGCTGTTTATTTGATGATTCGTCCATGCATTCTCTTTTTATTCAATACGCTTTTACTACAGTGTATGCAGTATGGTTTGGGACCACTAATTTCCACAAACATTTTGAAAAACTGAAGTATTATGGTCCCCACTTGAATTTTCTCCTTTTATGTCCACCTCAAAATACCAATTCTAATGGCAATTCCTACATTAATGGCAGTAGTATCTACCTTTTTTATTTTTCTTTTGCTTTAAGTAAAACACTGGTACAGTGACATGCAGTTGTTAGTAATCTGGAGTAACAGCAGTTCACCAAAATCTCACATTTCTGCACAAAATGTCAACTGTTAAGTGAAAAAATAAATAAATAAAAATCATATTCAAACCAAATTATGGAAGTTATTTCCGTTTTTTTTCTGAACAAAATTCACGCATACTTTTGTTGAATAAGCCGTGTTATTGCTTTTTACAAGCCGATTTTTTAAAGCAATTGCATCACATGTCTTTACTACCGCGATATTCGCTGCATTTGCGCATCAAATTTTTTTACGGTGATAGTTTAACCGTCGTTTTCCGAACTGGTAATAGCTTGACCGCAGTTAGCTAGGTAGCCAAATAGCTCGCTCGCGAGTATTCCATTGTGAGCGAACTGTAGCCTTTTTAGCTCGCTAGCCAGTTGGCTATGTAGCTAAATACATTGGCGCGCTAGCTATAACATTATACAGTTCGATATCACTTTAGCTTGCTAGCTAGGTAGCAAACTAGCTCGCTAGCTAGTAAGACAGTGTAGTCAAACTGTAGTCTTATTTTGTCGGCGTAATCATGACACAAACTGACGCACATTATGGGACGTAAGTCACATGAGGGGAACAGAGGCGACATAGATACAGTCGGCAACAAAGGGAACGCCCACAAAAGTAGAGCCGAGGGGGAAAACAAACCGGTCTCTGCCATTAGCCATAATGCCGAAGAGTTGCTGTGTGCCCTTTTGCACCGCAAATAAACAAAAAAATCACCAATTAAAGTTTTACATTTTACCTAATAATAAAATGGAACTACAAAGGAGGACAAAATGGCTTCAAGCTATCAGAAGAGAGGAAGAGTTTGGCAGATTATGGTGGGACCCCACAACAGAACGTATATGTCTGCAGGCCACTGAGTCGGATCATTCGCCCAGTCTTTTAAAACGTATGGACAACAATCCAGCCCTAGTATATTTAATTTTTTAATATATCGATCCTTGTCAGCAGGCAATGGCGACTCAAAGTACGTCATGACAACTTCTCAGCGTTTGCAAGACAAGTTTCAATTCCACGTTTTTACAGTATAGCGGACGGGATATTTTTCCCCCTCGGCTCTAATGAGGGGGGTATACTACGAAGCAAGTTCAACATAGACAGGCTTTATTTGAGTGAGCCGGTTCAACAAACCCTGAACTCGCAATCAGAGATAATTGGTATCACAACGGTGGTTATAACTTCGGCTTTGTGCTTTTATTAGCATTTTACACATCGTCCCAAGGGGGGTTTGCACTGCCGCCTCACAGCAAGAAGGTATGAATTCGGCCTGGGGCCAATCTGTGTGGAGTTTACATGTTCTCCCCGGGTTTGCATGGGTTCCCTCCAGGTACTCCACTTTCTTCCCACAGTCCAACACACATGCACATCAGGCAAACACTAAATTGCCCATGGGTATGAATGCGTGAATGGTGTGTGCAACCTGCGATGGATTGGCGAGCTGTCCAGGGTTGTGTCCCTGCCCTTTGCCCATAGGCAGCTGGGATAGGCTCCAGCTCCCCCTGTGACCCTAGTACGGAAGTAGTGAGTAGAGAGGATGGATGGATGGACATTGTCCCATTTCTTCAGGAATTGCATTAAATACAATTAAATCTCCTTAGTAGTAAATTGCAGTCGATTGCTGAGTTATGCACAAGGAATTTAAAAAAAGTCTGTGATGGGGGACTATAAATACTCTGAACTAAACTGCAGAATGTGCAGTTCAGACATGAACTTCATTCAAACATTAACTTCATTCAGGCATTAACTTTCATGTTTGCCGCTGCCTATCGGAACGACTGCAAATTTTTTTGTTTACTGCAAGAGAATGGGAGAACGGGCCTACCTTGTAAATTTTCTCCAGTTTCATAAATAAGCTACTACTTGAAGTGCTTGACTGGTATAATTCCTCTCCCCAACCATGACTGCCCCCATCTTATTCAACCTTTTATATGACATTACAGATTATCGTAGTTTCACCAGCAATATGTGTATGTGGTGGCTCTGAATAAATTTGGTAAATACATGAGGCAGAGGTGCTTGTTAGAGAAATTAGTGTGCTTGTACTGCAGGTCTCACAAAGGATTACAGGTTCCCACATTAAAAAGATTGACGTTGCATATCTAGAAATAAAAGGCTCTGTGGCGGCAAACCAACACACATCCAACCCATAATTGAATGCTGCATGCAGGAGGCATTCGCATGCAGGCTCTATAGCCATGATTCGCCCATGTTCACGTAATTGGAATTTATTATGCAAGAAGCAACTTTATTTACTTTGGGCTCCCACTTATTGAAATATGTGAATGAGAAGCAAATACAAGAAGAAGCTTCGAGGAGACAGCATTAGGAGTATGCCAAGCCTTTTTATTATAGAAACCACATTCAATGGGCAACCATTCAATTAAATGAATTCCATGTCTACTGTTGATTACTCAGGCTTTTCCGTCTCTCAGTAGTGCATTCAACCATAACCTAAACAATAATGTCCTTATTTAATAATGTTCCTGTTGAGCTTAACAGTTAATGAGCAAGCTACTATATTTATGAAGAGCCAGCTTGTGTGGCATTCAGCTTAGCTAAACATATAATTCAACAGAGGGACTGAGCTAACTACCAGAACCATGAAAACAAGCACTCTGAAATGAAACCCTGCATCCAGAAGGGGAAAAAAATCCTCTTGGCAAAGTGTTTGGAACAAGTGAGGACAGTTTGGCTGGGAATTCCCTTTGGTTCTGTGGACTTCAGTGCTGCTTATATTCACTATCACAGTTCAGTCAACTTACGGATGGATCTGCAGCAATGTTAAAGTACATTACTTCTGGCCACACAGAACAATTCACTATGTTAAGTAAAGCACTTATGTAGAGTTATCCTGAAATGACTTGTTTTGAGGGTCAGCAGTATGATACTACAGAAGTTGATTTAAAATCGTGTGCAATCATCTAATCATTATCGTAGGAACATTGTCTCTTTTTGAGTAATAAATTACTCATAGTCATCATGATTTTCAATCTGGAATCATGCCAGTCTGCAAATGTGAGCAATTGGAATTAAATCTGTGACAAATTATATAGCTAATCTGACAGAGACATGCTGTCACAGTTGGCTGTGACTTCACCTTTTACCACAAGAATACTCTCGACCTTTTCCCAATCACATTACCAGATGAACAATCAAGCAAATTATTCACCACGTTATCAATTCCGATATATAACCGATGATGATTAATGTGTGATAGTGACAAATATGTTCCGTAAAATTCAGCTTCAGCTTGAGATTGCAAGGATGGAAAACTGAATAATTAAATTGAAAAAAGAAATCTCAAATTTCTTGGTAATCCCAAATATTATTTCAGCTGTTTGTTCGTCCTGTTTTGTAATATGAATGAAAATGATCTCCTCATAATTTTAAAAATGGCATTAAAAAGTAAGTATTTTGAAGTGAGAACCATTATCTAAAACATTCTGATCAAGCATTGAACACAATAATAAAAAGGTTTTTACATCTGTTACAGCTGTGACAACAAAAAATGTATTACAAAGGCTATTCACAAGGCTTCTTTTCGCATTCAAACACCACACCTGATTTCTGTCACAAGACCTTGAACAGAATGAAGTTAACGGCCAACTGTGCTCTTAGCATAGTAACATTATAGATGGGGTAAATATCATAATTGATATCAAACTAACTTCCATATCCAGTGTCAAATGAAGTGTTTAGAATGAGAGAACCAGATCACCAATGAAAATATCCGTATTGTTTAAATAGTCTCTAAAGGCTTTCTATTTCTGTTTTCTTTTTATTTTACAAAAAATATTTTGTTTGCAAGTTAAGTCATCAAGCACAAATTACCTCTTCATTAAAATGACTAAAATAGTTTTTTTTTTTTTTTCATGCATTTCACCCTAAGTACCATTAGTTAGCCACAGACTTTGCATCCCTGGGAAGAATATCTTGAGCTGGAACAGCTAAATGTAAAGTTAATGGATGTAACTGTAAGTCCGCCAGTTCTATGAGTATATTTTAAGTGTGAATGCAGCCGAGTTGTTTCTCAATTTTTAAAATGTCATGCCTTTGTAGAAAGTCAATGAAACTGTTGATTGCTGTGAAATGAGTGAGTGATTAAGGAAGCCCTCATCTTTAGGGATGTATTAATTTGTGAGATAATCAAAATATAAGAAACATAAAGAGCTGCTAATTAATGCCTAGTGAGTTTGTGGTTACTGAAAAATGAAATAAACATAAAAATAATCCTCTGTGTCTCATCTTTACTGGCAGGTTGTGTGCACCATCACAGAGAACGTCAATGACTCAGAAAAACGGCGATGATGGACAAACAAAACGGTACTGCGATCTCCCAGGATTTATTTTTCCAATTGCTCTCGATATTCTGATGAGGCTAAACACTGGACATTTACTTTGTTTCTTGAGTCTAGAATCTATGCAACCAAGTCAGTCTCACTAACTATACAGTGCGAGTCATTAAAATGAATCATTTCTACAGTATTTTCATTTGAAAAAATAAAGGGAAAATATTATCTGAAATCTTGTACTTGGAGAATTCCTTGTGTTAAATATTTTATAATTTTGATGAACATATCATGTTTCAAACTTAACCCTCGTCCAACCAAGAGGGGGTGGTTACCACCCCCCCCCCCCCCCCCCGAACAGATTTTTTCCTGTCGCACAAAAACGTTAACAGATATGATCTAATGCTTCCAGGTAATTGTTTATTCATCCTTTGCGCTCATTTTTATGGAAAAACGATGAGGGTACCTCACCCCCCGGGGGTAGGGTAGGCCGTCAAAGTCGAAGGGTAGGGGGGGTGGTTGCCACCGGCGTCAATTTTTGCCTGTTATTGATACAAAATATTCTTACAAATTAGTTGCAAATAGTATGCTATTATTGTGTTTCATGCTCAATGAACTTTGTAGACCACACTGATTGTGATCCTTATTGATTTATTGATGTAGCTTGTCCTTGTATTTGTAAATCTTGAAATTACAATGACCAGCAGTGACCAGTAACCTTGAAGTGATCTTCACCCAATAATATTAGAAGTGCATGACCGACATACTTTTACTTGTGTGTTTGACTGGTTACTGTACTGTATACTCTTTTTATACTGTGCTATAGGCCTACTATTATACAAGTTCATAGAATTGTTCATAAAGTTGTTCTCATAATTAATAGATAAACCTTTTATGCAAGTGTGTAACATTTTGAAGATATTTGTACATCTGTCCAGTGAACTTGAATCATCATTTTGCAAGGTAAGTAATAAAAATATAAAAAAACATGGATTTTTGTCATTTTGATGTTTTTTCCTAATATCGTGTTAGTTATGACGTCACTATGACGTCATAATGTTGAAATGTGTTTTATTTGTACTTGATTTGAAGAGAGGACATCTGTAGCTGTACACTGATACCAAACAAGACGATGTTTATCGCTTAATGGTCGGGGTTGCAGTAGAAAAACCCTTGGTTGGACGAGGGTTAATTTATTCAGGATGGAGTATCTTGATTTGATAAAATACAGTAGTTCCATGGGGAACACACATTTTCAAAGGAGTGTAGCTCGAGAGAGTCATACAGCAAGCTTGAGAGCTATAGTGGAAGAATTGATGCAATATGAGGGAGCATTCTCACTTTTAAAATGACAGTAATTTCCGCATGCCTGAAATATCATTTTGTCTTTTAGTGAATGGGTTCCATCCCAAGGCCTCGATGAATGGGCACCAGGGAAGGCAAGTGCCATATTCGGTCGAGACGCCCTATGGCTTCCGCCTGGATCTGGACTTCCTCAAATATGTGGATGACATTGAGAAGGGCAACACTATCAGGAGGATCCCCATCCAGAGAAGAAACAGGGGCTCCAAGTTCAATGCACTGCATCGCAACTTCAGCCTCCCAGGCTACAATTACAGGGCGCCTTGGGCCTCCACCCCTGCCCTGGGCACCAATGGCAAATCCCGCCTCATAGAAGAGTTCGATTCCTGTGAACACGGGTTGTCGAGGGTATCTGAGTCACCTCCGGTTAGCTATGTGACTCTTAGGACGGTGGGGGACGCCAGCACCAAGGTGTTCGACGAGCAGGCGCTCGGTGTTCACGTGAGGCCGTACCTGCTGAGGGCCACCAGCATGCCTGTTACCACCCTGCAGAGGACCAGCTCAGAGGCTTCAGACGATCGGGCTGCTTCTGCCTCAGGAGGCCTGTGCTCTGAGAATGGCTCCATTGAGGATGTGTTTGGGGAGAGAGGGAACGGCTCAACCTCCAGTGACCCTGGCCTTCGGCTGCAGTTGGCTGCCGCCCTGCAGAGGATCGGGGAGCTTGAGGAGCAGGCTCGGACAGTCACAGAGCTGAATGCACAAATCAGAGCCCTGCGAGAGGATAAGGACCGCCTCCTCCTCAGACTTCAGCCCTGCGCCATGGACACTGAGGGACGAGGAGGTCTGAGCACAGAAGGTCAGCCTTGGCATCCTCAACTGCAAACATTAGCTGAGTCAAGGGACTCAGAGACTATTTCAGGCATTGGTCAAGATGAGTTACCCTCACTTATACATGTCCATGAGACTATTTGTGAGGAGGGACATCATGATGCAATGTCAAGACTGAACAACGGTGGCTCTGCTCCCCTCTCCATCTCTGCCCTGCAGGAGAGGATCGCAGATCTCGAGCAGAAGCTGTGGAAATGCAGCATGGAGCTGAAGGAGTCAAGCACTCTCCTGAAAGAGCAGATGAAGGAGAACCAGCTGAAGGAGAACCTGATTAAACAGCTGACCGAGAGGCGACACGTGGAGCCAGTAGCTAATCAGGACACAGCGGCGTCTGGGTCAAACCTTACCTGTTCTAGCACTCAGACAGATGCTACAACAGCAACGGGAACACCATTGAAGCTGCATCACAACCAGAAGCTCCTTCTAGCATGCGTGACCAGGTCATCCATGATGAGCTCCTGGAGTCACCAAGGAGCCCTACTGACAAGGATCATCCAGGCTCACCAGAGGCTGGCTGCTCTGGTGAATTGCTGCAGAAACCCAATCCCTTGGAGCCAAACGTACCCTTCACAAACACCACCGTGGGGCTCTACATTGCCAGAATTCAGGCACTCCTGCAGGAGCAGTGGGAGTGTATATGCAGAGAGGACCCTGATGACACCTTGAAGCAACCAGGATCCAAAGTCAGCTCAATACAAGCTGAGCTGCTCAACTCGATACAAGCCCTCTCCTCCTTGTGCTCATCACATGCCCAGACAGCAGTGGGCGCTAACCAAGCAGGTAATGAGCGCCAGTCTGAATCCCTATTACCTTAATAAACAACACTGTCAACCTCCATAAGAGGCATTACTAGATAGTGTTACCACTCGTATTTCTATATTTCCTGGCGATACACACTCAGTGAATGAAGTGTACTCCCTCAATTTTGCCATTTTCTGGTTTTTCCATTAAGTTCTTCATACTGAATTGCTATCCAAGAGACTGACTGGTCTAGCGGAAGGTTTTTTGTTCCAAAAAGCTTGATGATTGCAGCTCTGCTGCTGTAATTACATCCAGGGGCCCCACAAATACCAAGCTTCAAAATTGCTGTACAAAATCACAGGGTATTTTCATCTCAGTAGGATGAAATACTGTAAGATATTTTAGTGGAAAGCGGAACCTGGATGTGAAAAGGTAATTAGTTGTGGATTTTTAAGTGCATTCTCACTTCTGTTCAGAGGCTATTAAAAATTGACTTTTGTCACTTCAATGCACCTATTATCACATTCTTGATTTTTTCAAACAGCAAAAATGATAACATTAATAACAATAAGGAAGCAAGGAATTTCACATAAAATCAGGACAAATGTCACAAATAATTTTTAATTACAACTGATGACCTGGTTTTCACTACAGCATTAGAGTTTTGAACTTAGCGACATGACATAGATATTTTCAGCCAACTGAAACAACATGACAGAATGATTGAGAAACTCCAGGACAACCTCACTTCACCTCTTCTAAAATGCCTAAAATAGCAAGGAAATGGGAGTGTTTGTTCTTTTTCCATGTTTCCTGCGAGGACTGCTCTTGGGATCAATAAAAGCCCAGAGTAAGCCTCATGCCAGTAGCTGACAGGCTAAATTTTGCATGTGCTGTTGTGTACAGCATGTGAGGTGGGATGAATTTAATATTACACAACTGAATAATCGGCTGTGGCTGACCTCTTCCTCTTTAGCACTGAAGTCCATAATGAAGAAAAGTGCTAGTACTGAGGGGCTGGGAGCGAGCGCTGCCAAGAAGAACCTGAAGTTTGTGGGTGTAAATGGCGGGTAAGAACAGATGTGGTCAGGGCTGTGTTTCACCTTCACCTTCAGTTCCTCTGGCCTGTTTTTGTGGGGATGTGCTAGTCCATAATGAAATCTTCTTGAAAGGTGAAGGACAAAAGCATTATGACTGTTATCGCTGCTGGATAAATGAGCCTGGGAGCAGAGCTCACGCTATTTGTGTGTGAGATAAATATGACGTGTGAAACCTCCAGGTGTAACTGACCCACGTTTTGTCAAGCTTGAAGGTCAGACTATTCTTGGCAATACTAATCCGCTCAGGAGATTGCTATCCTGAAGGTATATATTCTAGCTGCGCTTATCAAAATTAACCAGGTGCCAGGTGATACAGTCAATTTCACTATTGAGATATACGAGAATATTAGAGCAAAATGAATTTTGAGACTACTGATTCCCATTTAAGGAGTCATATTTTAGCTGTAATCACATTATCTTATTCTGTAACATACAGTAGCATGCACAATAATATACTATGATCCTTGGCAGTGGAGATGACTGAACGTGGAAAAGTTGGGAGGTTTGCAGAGACTTGCTGTAAATAGAGAATATTATATGGGCATTTTCATATCACACCCCGTATCAACCCGAGACCCCAGTATCAGCCTGAGAGCTTTATCTCAAGGGCTGATACCGGTCGAGGGTTGATACACGGTGTGATATGAAAATACGCATATGATGTTCTATTCATCATATATTCATTTTGACCATAATTAATGATACATTTTGTCCAAAACGTTTATTTCAGGTTATTATTGTCATCATTACAGGCCAGTAGCGCTAGCATTTGCTTTTAGTTAGCAGTGTATTCAAGTCAGTGGAATGGCTAATTAGCTAGCTAGCACGCAAACGCGATTTTCTCCATTAAGGTAACAAATTTGCATTTCTACAATAACTTACGTATGAAACAGTCTACTACAGCCCTTTGCATGAATATTGCTACAAAATGCGACATACTGTTTACAAATAATTCTGTATCAAGTTCCTTTTCTATAACAGTCCAGTTCAGAAACTTCAGCCGCTCAGGCAGCAGTCACAGCTTGTTGGATAGCATTATGGGATGTCCAACAGATAGAAACTTTGCGAAAGAAAATAATCCGGTGGTGAAAGTCGTCTCCGTTGCTGCTCGAGGTCCACTGGATTGAGCGGACCTCGCCTGACAAGAAACACATGCGAATGGAGACGAACCAATTGAAAATTTTGCTCCCTGTCGGATATCCGTTAATGCTATCCAGCAAGGTGTGACTGCTGCTTAAGGAATTCATGAGTCTCTGCCATGACAGCATCTGATCAGCATCTTAAGCGATGCATTGCCAACGACGCTCGTGACTGTTGCCATGGCAATGGTTGCTGCCACTGATACGGGATTTTGCCTGGCGGGTAGATACGGATGATACAGGATTTCGCCCGGCGGGCTGATACAGCCTCGTGCCTTGCGCCCGTATCACATGGGCAGATTCCCCGCATTTGAGGAAGTATATAATAAACATTATTATCACATCAGTATCACACATGGAACCCTGCATGCGTGGTCAGGTATACACACTGACACATATCTGCTCCATTTCACACAGGCACACCTATGTATTAGGAAAACGTGCACCACTGGAAAGGAAGCATCATGCAGTTTAAGTCAGCCTGAGAAGCCACATTCTGCCTGAATGTACCTTTACAAGCTAAGCTCTCCTGTCACGAGAATAAACGTTTTTATAGAGGCACAGGCCATGTCCATTACAGAGGTGTAGTCGCAAACAGCAGCTGTCATATTGTCTCAGAAAGGGGTTGTGAGTACTGGGTTGGCTCACTCGGTGAAAGCGCCACTTGCAGTGGAAGAGTGACCACCATGCCATTGGATCGAATCCAGCTGTGCCAGTGCTGACTGTGACCTGCAGCCTTGTGAGGGCGGTGCAAAATTGGCTTCCTGCTGCTCAGGGCTTTGAGAGGGTTACAGTCCGTTTGGGTTAGCATTATTTGTGGCTCATGTGCCTCCTATTGGCCATCTGGGTGCTTGTCAATTACATTCTAAGCAAGCGCATGTTCAGTGTTCCTCCACCTGCGTTCTGAGGGTGCAAGATTTAACCTGTGAATAAAAAGAAGCAGCAGCTGACAGACCCATGTTTAGGAGGAAAATGGTGAACTGTCTCTCGAGATGAGTGGCGAACAAACATGCCGACACATAATTTGCTGATTGGACTTTCCAGATTCGAGTTGGATTAAACATGCCAAATAAAAATGAATAAATTAAAAGAATGGGCTTTGCATTCTGTATTTATTATGCCATTTGCAGGTTCTTTTTCAGCAGCTGATAAACAGAAGCTTGTGAGATGAACTTTGAGCTCTCTTTTTTTAGCTATGAGACCACATCCAGTGAAGACTCCAGCAGTGAGGAAAGTGTGGAGGAGCAGAGGAGCGAGGAACAGGAAGAGGACGCTGTGGAGGGGCAGGAAGGGGGTGCTGGGGAGTCCGACGCTGGATTGAAGGCCTCAGACCGAGAGGGTCCCTCTAATAACCAATCAGACATGTGAGCACAGCAACAAAGTCAAAATTGCTGAAAGACAGGCTGCAGTATGCTCCTAAAACAAGTATACTATTTCAAGACTGCGGCGATGATCATCCATTTCATCATGTACCATATAGAACACACTTCTATGAATACACTTCTATTCTCTGACTATGCCAGCTGTTTCCTCAAAGCGTGTATGAGAGAAAATGTGATTGATGTGTTAATATCGGAGATGAAAGCGTGCCTCAGTGTGTCTGGTCTTATCATGTGAAACTATGCATGATTTGCAAACGCCAACACACAAACATCTCTCAGGAAACACTCATCTCACTCAATAATCTTTATATAGGTTCCAACATTTTGGCCAATATCCAATCGGAACATACACTGTAAACCCTGGTAGAATGGTGAACTCAAATGTTTTGTTGAAACCGATTTTGTGGAAACCGATTTTAAGTGCTGTGAACACAAGATCATTAAGTTAGCAGACTGAATTATTTTGAGGTAATCGGTTTCCGCAGAACATTGAGTTCACCACACTTGTCTGGGTTTACAGTGTAGTTGGACAAGCCTAGGATACAGTATGTGGACCATAGGAGTCTGAAAGGCATGTGTGTGAGCGCTGTTTTTAGTGCATGGTGACATTAGGCTTGTGATATGTAGGAAATGTAACGTATGGCATTTTCCCCCAGAAAGCCTCGGGTAGATGAGGACTTCACTGCCGCATGCTGTTACCTTAAAGACCACCTGGAAGAGGCAACTTGCCCAGATGAAAAAATGGTAAACACTGCATTTTAAAAATTAGAATATACATTCATTTGATACAGATTGACATACACTGCCAGTCCAAAAAATAAGTCACATTCAATTAGTTGGAACCACTGTACCTTTATAACACTGCAAATTCATTGTGTCATTGCATGACAAACGTATGCAACATTAGAACATTTATTTTCAATCAGAGTTGCATTTATTTTGGCCAAGCTCTTGTTTTGACGACAGGATGGTTGAACCACTTTGCAGGTTTTTGCAGCACATCCCACAGACTTTCAATGCGGTTAAGGTCAGGACTTTGCGGTGGCCATTCATGTGTGAGAATGATTCCGAACACTTGTTTATCTCATTCCTTGTTTTCTTTGCTTGATGCAGTGCAATAATTTTCCCCTTCTGAAACACCGTATCATCTTTTTCGCCACCAAGGGATATACCATACGACATAATTTTTTAGGAAATGAGAAGCTACATTCTTCATCAGTTAAGGTTAAAGTAATTATTGGTGGCTGAAACACAATAATTACTGCAATAATGATCCATTCGTAATATTTGTTGATTTAAATCCAAAAGGCGACTTTTTTTGTTCGGGCATTGCATTTCCGCTGGATGCAGTTTTCCAGGATGAGGAAAACAATTTTAAATGGTGTTTGTTGGTAGAGAGTGAAGAGGCTTATTTCCCAGTCCCTATATAGAAAATATAGTTCAAATTAGTGGACACTCTTCATTATTCCGACAGGACACTCTAGGTCTGATTTTTCTACATATGCTACGTTTGATAAATATGTGCACAGACCAATCGCAATGTCAAAAGAAAGTAATGGTGCAGACACACTAAATCCGTTGACGTACGTAAAGTTGACGGAAGCCATTCATTTTATATGGAGCACAGGAGATACAGCCTTGCAGTTCATGATGGACATGACACGGTAAACTGACGGACCGTTAGCCAAATGTAAATTTGTATAATCTTGATTCAATTCTCCACTTCATGCAAAAGAGGTGCACCCAGCTTAACACAGCAGGCCGGCAAAACTCAGATTAAGCTGTCAAACTAGGCATTGCTGTTGTGAATAGGAATCACAATTCTGTAACTCAGTGCTTATTTCTCCCCTTAAATGTTTTCAGAGACTGTAATAAGAGAAAGTTTGTGATTAATCTGCCATTTCTTCCTGCTTGAAAACGGAGTGGCCAAAACCAAGCACCACCCAACTCTCAGTTACGTCAGCCACCAGCCGTGGTATTTAGTGGTCCGGTGCGTCCAGATGCATCATCACCGGATTTGATGTGTCTGCCCTATAACAAGCAGTCCTGACCCTATGCAGCCTGATTTTGTAACTTCATTTCCGCTTTGACAAAAAGCTGGTTCAGACAAATACAAAAATATTGTCATCAGTGGCTAGCTCGCTAAGGCAAATTAACAGGAAGTAAAATATGAAGACAGCCTCTCCCACCACATTATTCTTCCCATATTTTATTTTTAAGAATTGGCATTCAACTTACCCAGCTAACAGCAAAAAACAGACAACTCAGCCTGTTCTTGTTTACCACCACTGGATCACTCTGAACTGAATCTTGAGCTAAAATTGAAGTTTATTTACAAAGTAGCCAGCTGCGTGACGACCCTGATTCTGTGGTTGAATAAGGTACAGAAATTAAAACTCGTGCCACTCAAACAGCTATGGGTGGGGACTTCCAGACGCCACCACTAGCTACCCAGCTTAAGTCGTCAAAATAGACTATTTGTTCATTTTTACTAATGTGTGGATTACATTTCACATAATTGCCTGACCCTTGGCACTCATTAATAATATTAATATATACTATATTTTTGAGTACTTCCTCTCATTTACTGGTAAATGGAAACAACTGCATTCTAAAGATAACAGGTGTCTTTTCACCCTTCCCCTTAATGAGGAGTGCCGTCCACTGCAGTGAGGGAGACTTCACACAGAGTGACACTCTGCTGTGAAATGCAAGTGGCAAGGGATCGGTTTCAGAAAGGCCTTATGTGTGCATCTTCCTTTTGCATGTACAACAGAGGCTCGGGCAGTATTGGTATTTAAGTTTTAAGTTTAAGTATGAAGGTTTTGGGTTGGGGAGAACAGGCGTTCAGACAGAATCCAGGGTTTAATGGGGCTTGGAGCATTAATAGTCCAGGATGAGTTTAAGTTCAAATTTGGCTAACTGAGGTGGAAAGTCTGAGGATAGGCAGAGTTGGGGCAGTCCAGGGTTTTTTTATAATGGTGTCACAGAGATGCTGCAGTCCTGCTGATTGTGATGCCCCACTTCTCTAGACAGAATGGCGTGGCCTCATGGTCATGGTACTCCAGCACTGTGTGAGGGGTATGGTGAGAGGAAACATTGTTAGCAGGAAGCCATGGACTGTTGGGAACAGAAATATTTAAAAAAATGGTTGTTTGTAGTTTCATGAGGAAGCTCTCTGGCAGACTAGACTATGGAAGCATAACTAAGGGATCAAGCCCTCTTGGGGGTGTCATGTTTCCTGTACATGAATTTTACCTCTTCAAACTCAGCGTCCATTGCAATGGACGTCACATGTTCAGTGTTTTATTGTTTTTTTCTGTAGACCACTGAGGTGACTACATCATGCCAATGTTGGAAGAATTCCCGTTCGTTTCAGCCATAGACATTTTTAAGTATTCAATATTGAAGGACCTCTCGATTTTCTGGAGCCTCCATCAATCTCAAGATTTTGCATTATATTTTCTAGTAACTACACGTTGTTTTTCTTGACCGTAGTCAGATGTAATTAACACCATTCTAATTTTCCGTTGACATGCTAATCCCGTTTTTAGTCTAAAAACTACGTGTCCCATGATCTACCTGGTCCTGGCAGCAAAAGAGGAATGAGTTCATATTTGCTTTAGAAAGCTGCCAGCGCCTTGCTCTCTTTGATAGCTCGGGTATCAAATGAAAAGCAAGACAGCCTGGTGAGGGAGCTGGCTAATTATTTAGCGGCTTTTGTTCTACTTAGTTAGGGTAACTTAGCTAGATATCAAGTTATGTAGCTGGCGCCAATTTAAATGTTGGCCAAAGTTAGTCAGCATGAAAACTTAGTATCCCGTGAATTAGCAATCCAACTAATCAATCTGGTCAATGTGTTGCTGCCCTAGCTTGCTAGCAAGCTTAATAAAACACAACTCGCTGACCTAACACTAGCCAAGTAGTGAAATATTTGCTATTCACTGTTCTTGAATGATTTATATACACCAAATGTTGCTCGCTAATAGTTGCCCGTCAGCAAGTTTCAATCTCGTCATCATGCCACTTACCTATTTCACTTATGTTGAATAATCACAACTTGCTGTTCTTGCTGTCCTGATGCTAGCAATGTGGTAAAATAATTGGTATTCACTGTTCTCTATTGAATTCTATGCACAACATATTTGCTAGCTAGTAGTAGCTATCTATGAAATACGTTCACTCGTTAGCAGGTTTTATGGTTTTCTGGGGACAGCCAACAGCTAGCAAATAATTTGATGGCTGTGATTTCTACACTTCATGTCCCTGATTGGCCTCCATCAAGTTATGGTCATAACGGTTGCTAAAACTTTGATACTTCGTTAGCCAGTGTGGCAGACCAAAGGAGGGCCCGGGCGGGGAATTGAACCCCAGACTCCCAGGTAAGAGTCACACGCGCTGACCACATCGCCAAAGAGCCAGGCTCGTTGGCAACATAGCCAGGGCACGCACTTATTAGGAGGCATTTCTAGTGACAGAACTCGGCACATCTCGCCCGGGCTCTCCTTCAGCCTGCCACATTCTGACTTAATCGGCAGGATTCAAGGAATCATGATGGATGGCAGCATATGTAAAGCATGGAGCGTGAGGACACGCTCCTGAAAGAGGGGGAGAGATGTGACAGTTGATGGGTCCTGTCACTAGAAATGGCTCCTAATAAATGCATGCCCTGGCTACCTTGCCAATGAGCCTGGCTCTTTGGCGATGTGGTCAGCGTGTGTCACTCTGAATACCCAGGAGTCTGGGGTTCAATTCCTTCAGCCTACCACACCAGGAACTAATCAAAAGCTAATGCACTGGGGAAACTCTTCTCTGTATAAAAATTGTATTGCTGGGTACAACAAACCAGAGCTGCAAGTTAATCTTGCAATTGCTGCACTTCAGAGCAGAGGGTAATTTCTTCGGTTCAGTGCAATTATTTAATTTGACATTAATCCCAACACAATAAACGGCCTTAAATAAGGCGTTTTCTACGGATTAATATAGCTTGCCAGCAAAATGGTATGACTGCTTGAAGTTTGGCATTTTTAACTCCACTCAGAGTTGACTGTGGTACTTTCTAGTTTTCTAATAGAATATTTTTGCTCAAGCAGCTTTTGTTCTAAATGAGTCAATCTCAAATATCCCCTGTGAGTTAGAAGCTAAAAATACCTCAGCTGGTAGTGATCAGGACTGTTTACTCTATATTTTTACATGGTTCAGTACCTCAGACCATCTGAAGAGTTTGGTTCCAAAACGCAATAAGTGCCAAAATTACAAAAATTGAGATAATACCACAAAGCAATCGCCCTGTGCCTCTTACGCATGGTGCAAATTTTCATTTTTAGAAATTCATACTATAGAGTGTATTTTTTCATGGTCAAAGTTTGTGTTTCTTTATAAAATGCAATAGGCGCCAACATAGAAAAAGTTGATTTACTCAAAATGAGTAAAATGGATATATTGCGTTTTGGAAACAAACTCTTCATTTACAGTCAGCCAGCACATTGTTTGTGCATACTCTCTGCACAAAGAAAATCATGAAATACAAGAAGCACATAACTGTGTTAAGGAATTCTGCTCAAATGAAACTGAGCTGAAAGTAATGCAACAGATTCATGGAGACAAGCAGTGTTTTCTGTTGAAGCAGTTTCTGTGGTGGAATAAAAATAGTTCTCTTCTGTCTCTCCTCTCCCAGAGGCAGGTGCTGACAGTTTTGTACCAGGTGTGGTTCCATGTGTCCAGTGAGGAGGACTCTACACCCGAAATTGTGGCCCTTTACCTGGAGCTGGCCCAGTCATTTGGTCCTGCAATGCTCAGCTTCATAGTCAACCTGGCTGATGGCAACGATAACATGGCACTGCATTATAGTGTGTCTCACTCCAACTTTGCTATTGTCAAGCTGCTCTTGGACACAGGTACCATTTGCCTCCCAAAACTCAACACTACAGCCCAGTGTCATGGAAATGCCTCACTTACTGTACAGTATCTATAATTATGGGTTAAATTCTCATGGTTTTTTTTTTTTTTTTTTTTGGTAACCTTGTTTGTTATGAATGAGCTGGGCTCCCTGAAAATATTCTCATCAAGTTGCTGCCGTTCCTTGGCAACACTTATAAGTATGAATAATTCTGAGAAAACATTTTTCTGGGATGGATGTGTTTTGGTAAATACTGTACATATGGGACAATACTGTCACAGTGGATGTTCCTCTGCATTTTTAAGGACAGTTCTAAGCAGCACCCTGTTCTGATCTGCCTTGTGTCTGCTATCTGCAGGCATGTGTGACGTGAACCATCGTAACAAAGCCGGCTATACGGCCATCATGCTGGCCTCTCTCACTGCGGCTGATTCCTCTGAAGACATGGAGGTTGTCCTGCAACTTGTAGAGCAAGCTGATGTCAACGCCCAATCAAGCCAGGTATTCGATAGTTAAGGTTAATGCTAATGCTATAGCCAGGCAAGCATTTTGTACCAATATTGCTACAGTCATTAGTAAATTGTTTTCAGTAATGCCAAAAAACCTATGGCTAAGAATAATGCTATATCTGGTCCGGTGTCTCTTTTAAATTCGCATGAAAACTTCTTTCATTCCCAAAAATTTCCAGAAATCGCGCATAGGCACATGATGGGTCTGTATGCCTCTATCTTTGCTGATCTTGATTGATAAAAAAAATTTACATTTCAAGACATGAAATTAATTAGATTATAACTTCATGCAATATGGCCAAAGGTTGATGATGGACTTTGTAATCGTGTCATCAGATCTGCGGCCGTATGTTTTGGACACACACGTGAAGAAACGGGCAAAGATGTCAACTGATAATCACCTGGTGGTGAGCTGGGTCAGATGGTAGGGAAGACTGCCAGACAGATCTGGTAAATCTAAATGCATTGTGAGGGTTGAGTGGGAACATTTCATAGAGGACCCTGTCCAGAAGATATTCAACTCACACCTCTGGAAGATATTTTCTCATATCCCGGGGGAGACTGGAGACATGGAGTCCGAGTGGACCCTGTTCAAAGTCTCTATTGTGGAAGCCACAGCCTTGAGCTGTGGCCTGTGGGTTATTGGTGCCAGTTGTGGTGGCAACTCAAGGACCTGTTGGTGGACATCAGCGGTGAGGGAGGCCATCAAGCTGAGGAAGGCTGCCATTTAGGGCTGGTTGGCTCAGGGGACTCCTGACTTGGCAAACCGGTATCGACAGGCTAGAAGGACTACAGCCATGGTGGTCGCAGAAGCAAAAAGTTGGGCTTGGGAGGAATTCAGGGTGGCTATGGAGAAATACTTTCGGGTGGCCTCAAAGAGGTTTTGGCAAACAGTCAAATGACTCAGGAAGAGGGGGCAGGGTTTTGCCCAGGCTGTTTTCAGCAGGGGTGAGGAACTGCTAACCTCGACTGGGGTTAATGTTTGGCGGTGGAGGAACACTTTGAGGAACTCCTTCCCATTTTTAAAAGGGGGACCGGAGGGTGTGCTGGAACTACAAGGGGTTCTCACTGCTCAGCCTCCCAGGGAATGCCTATGCCAGGGTGCTGGAAAGGAGACTCCACTCGATTATCGAAGCTTGGTTTCAGGAGGAGCAATGTGGGTTCTGTTCTGGCCGTGGAACAGTGGACCAACTTTTTACCCTTGCATGGATACTGGAGGGGTTATGGGAGTTTACCCATCCATTGTACATGTTTTTTTTGGACTTGGAGAAGGCTTATGACTGTGTCCCACGAGGTATCCTGCGGGGGGTGCTGCAGGAGTGTGGAGTTCCGGGGGCATTAGGTTGAGCCACCCACAACCAAAGCAGGAGTTGCGTCCACATTCTTGGCATTAAGTCGGGCTCATTTCCCGTTGGTGTTGGACTCCACCAAGGTTGTGCCTTGTCACCTATTTTGTTCATGATTTTCATGGACAGGGCGGATCAGTGCAGCATCTGCAGTAAAGTGGGCGTTGTACCGCTCCTTCGTGGTGAGGAAGGAGCTGAGCTTAAAGGTGAAGCTCTTGATTTACTGGTCAACCTATGTTCCAACCCTCTCCTATGGTCACGAGATCTGGGTAGTGACCAAAAGAACAAGATTGCGAATACAAGTGACCCAAATGAGCTTTTTTCGCAGGTAGGTGGGCTGACCCTTGGTGAAAGGGTGAGGGGCTCAGACACCGGGAGAGGCTCAAAGTAGAACCGCTGCTCCTCCACGTTGAGAGGAGTCAGTAGAGGCGGTTTGGGCATCTGGTTCAAATGCCTCCTAGACACCTCTTTTTGGAGGTTTTCCAGGCATTTCCAACTGGCAGGAGGCCCCGAGACAGGCCTAGGACATGCTGGAAGGTGTATATCTTTCAGCTGGCCTGGGAATGGTTTGGGGTTCTCCAGGAGGAGTTGGAGGAGGTGGCTAGGGAGGGGGATGCCTGGGCCTCTCTGCTTAGTCTGCTACGACCTGGCTTCAGATAAGCAGCAGACAATGGATGAATGGATGGATGGATGGCATATGTAAAATTACATGTGGATCCTGATTAAAGAAGCAAATACTGCATACAATTTTGTTCACCCACAGTTCCATAGATTAAGATATTTTATATCATATGCTGCTTTTGTTTTTTTGAGCATACAGTGTGAAATCCACACAAATGTCTAGGCTCTGTGTCTTTGGAAAGTTCTATTTGCACACTATTGGAAACAAAAAGTTCTCTTCAGAATTGAATGGCTCCTTGATAGAATGTCAGTGTCTTCTAAGGATAGTGACATGTTATAGACATTCTGTACTGAAAACCACTATAACCCCAGCCAGCTCCTGAAGTACCCTTGCCCTGCACATTTTATGTCTCCCTGATTTGACACACCCAGATCAGCTTATTAAGCAGTCCACTAATGCACTAATTATCTAAAATGTGCAGGGCATGGTGGCTCCAGGAGCAGGGTTGGAAAACACTACTGTCGACTGTGCATGAATTTGGTAATTTGGAAATGGGCTTCTATAACAATTTTGTGCTTATTACGAGCTCACTAACTTACTAAACACAAGCTCTCTTGTGTAAAAGAAAAAGCAAGGAAATAAAACATAAACAATTTTTTTTTATTCATTGTTGTATATATTTGTGAGCTAGTCTGTGGAGAAAAGGTGCTTTAATGCAGTGATAAACAGCTGTTCAGGTCTGGTGCTGTAGCAGCTTTGGCATGTCTTCTTATCTTTTTGATTCCTCCACCCTTTATCCGCCTTATTCCCACGTCCCATGATCCCTTGTGCGAATAGTGGGCGTAACTTCCGCTGCATCCTGTCACTGAGCTGTTTACTATGGTAGCAGCTCACGCGAATCCTCTTTTTTTAAGCGATTGGAAAACAATATATGAGGGAACATCACCTTTTAGCCCTCAGACGGGATGAAGTTACGGTAACGCTGCCTTCTACTATCGAAGAATGGGAGAACGACTAGAAGCAGTGGCCACAACAGCACATTTGGCTACATTAGCGACTCCGTTGCCACAGACTGCGAAGCTATGAACAATCTACAAAGCTCCGAAGCATATGCAGTACTTCCACAGCAACAAGGTCAGTCGCGTTTTGTTAAAGGAGGTAGTATACGACCTTATGTACCTTAAAACAGATCTACAAGTACTTTCTGAGAATATTTATGAAGGAAACACACTATTTCAAAGGTAAATATTGCTCTACATATGAAACGTAATGATTGTTATACAGAGTAAATTAAGCCATCCGACAGTACGAGTCAAATTAGCTGTACTCCAGCCAACTACATTATACGGTATTAAGTTGCTAGCTAATCCAATACTATAACATGTAAAAACACAGTGAATCCATTTTTTTCCCATACTTTTAATTTTAGTGAAATGAGGTTTGGAGTGCAAGACTATTGTTTGGAACAGAGTAGGCTATTTTCAAATTGTAGTAGACTATTGCTACTTCTACAGCCTCATCTTAAACTGTACAGGATGAAACGTTAGTTACACTGACTGTCATTACCGGATGAATACAACAATTTTCTGTCCTCCCTACACGTGAAATCATACCTTGTGCTCTCCTGGCACTGCTGTCAAAATGCTTCTGAGGACTCGGCGTCTCCTCTGCGGCGGTCTGTCTGAGCCTAGCCATAAAGTAGGAATTGTTGTTTGTCAACATAATGAAATGAGCACCTAATGTTTTCGGGGTCTTTTTTTTTTCAATTCAGGTTTTTAGCCAAATTCTGGCTTCCTCTTCTGTAGGTAGGCGATGGAAACCGTTTAAACTGAACACAACGGACAATCCCCTATGTTCTGGGTGCGTTTTCAAAGCACTGTTGATCAAACCATAAATTTAGCTTCCTCTGGTTGTTAGTTCAGCCTCGAACAGCACAATAGGTGCTGGAGCTCTGAAATGACATTTTAAGAAAAGCAAGTTAATTTGTTAAAAAAAACGAGCTGTAATCGCTAAGTTAACTGAAAGAAACGCCGCTGTTCTTGACTAAAACTAATGATAAAAACTACTTCTGCCGGAAGTTGCACCCCCATCATATCTACAGTAGCGCCCTCAGAAATAAGGTGGATAGCCTCTTTTCTCTGATTTATCTTCTTCTGTGCCCCTACTTCTCCAGGCAGGGCAGACGGCATTGATGTTGGCGATTTCCCACGGCCGTACTATGATGGTGCGCCTCCTTTTGGCAGGGAAGGCCGATATTAACGTGCAGAACCGGCGAGGCTCCACGCCGCTGATGTGTGCTTGTGAGCACGGATTCACTGAGATTGTCAGCTTATTGCTGGAACATGGAGACTGTGACACCAACCTCACTGACAATGTGAGTTACATCCACAAAGTATATTCACACAAGCATGCATGCATGCACACAGTGTGGTGCGTAAGATCATTGTATTTGGACAGTGACACAATATTTGCTGTTGAGCTATGTACCCCGATTTGGATGGTTGAAGTATCAATTCTTACCTTCTTTTTTTATATTTTGCTAATTTCACCTTGTTTTTCTCCCCTGGATGCCATTTTTGTCTCTATCTTATCAAGGAATCGTGAATGCTGGCCTTAACGCTGAGTAAAGTGAGACTGACAGTTCATTAGATGTTGGCCTGGGTTCTTTTGTGACCTCCTAGATGAGTTGTTGATGTGGTCTTGGAGGAATTTTGGTTGGCCAGCCATTCCTGGAAAGGTTCACCTCTGTTCCAAGTTTTCTCTGTTTGCATATAATGGCTCTCACTGTGGTCTGCTGGAGTCGTAGAGCTTTAGAAATGGCCTTGTAATCCTTTCCAGACTGATACATATGAGCAACTTTGTCATCCATTCTTGAATTTTTTTACTTCAGATTATGGCAACATGTGTCTGCTTTTTTTGAAATAATTTTATTAGGCTATCAGGCGAAACCTTGGTTCTACTTCAGTAAAGTTTAGATTCAACAGGGCTGCCAGTAATCATGGTTAGTGAAATTGAACCATATTTTCAATTACATTTGTTTAATAGGTTGATTTAGTAACTAAGGGGCTATTACGTCTTTGCACAGGGCCAGGTAGGGAACAGACTAGCCATTTTCCTTCAATAACTGAATAATTTGAAAATGGAATTTTGTGTTTATTTAGGCTATCCTTGTCTAATATTAAAATAAGTCTGATGAACTGAAAACTTTAAGAGTAACAGATATGCTAAAATAGAAAAAAATCAGGAAGGGGCAAATACTTTTTCCCAGTACTGTATTATACACCCTTTTTATGGAAGCCCATAGTGGACAATATTCAAATGAAAATGTAATCCCACTATTGCATTATAATTTTCCACTTATGAATGAGTTATTTGAGACAATATTAAATTGAAAATGCATTAATCAATTATCACTTTCATTTTCACATACACATCTGGGAAATCTATGACTATATTCAAATGATAATGAAAAAGCTGATAGACATTTCATTTTCAAAGTCATGCTCCATAATACAGTGGACAATATTCAAATGCAATGAGCAAAACAGCACCCCCCAGCCTATTGCATTTACATTTACATGTCATCACGCTCTTTTTTAGGGTCAACATGATAATGAAAATGTTGTTTTCTAATCACTTGGAAATAATAATGATATAATAATGATGACAACATTTGGCATTTCATTTTCAAAGACTTATCCTGCAATACATGGGACAATATTCAAAGGCAGTAAAGGTCTCCCCAGTCCATTGCATTTTTTCAAATACACGTCACCCACGCTCTTTTTGGGACACAATGAAAATTAAAATGCAATCTGTCAGCGTCTCATCAAGGCGGGTTTTTCGCTAGGGGCGTCACTCATTAGGGGCGCGAAAGGAAACCATGTTCCTTATTTGCATACCAACCAATCAGCTTCTGGGTAGCGCTTATGCGCATTGGAACTTACTGATAATGTCATGATGGCTAGGCTGTTATGTATTGTGTGCCATGGCGCAGTAGGTTACGTTAACGCTTTGGATGTAGCCATCTTGGCAGCTAGTATGCTAGCTAACGTTAACTAAGGAAAATATTTGTAAATGATCATCACATTAAAGCGATATGATTTGATTTTTTGCTAACTCTATTAACTGAGCTAGCTGTAATGTGCATGAACTTATCCGAGGCTTCGCGGCAGTGTTGTGCAACTGCAACCCAAGTGTGCTTGCAGATTTCAGAGGCGTTAGCTAGCTTGCTAGTGAGTCTAAAAGCAATCGCTTAGGTACAGCTAGCTAGCTATGATGCCTACTGGAGAAGCTCTTAAATTTGTCATTTAAGCCATCTGATCTTTCACCATTGATTAGCAGCTTCTTTTTACGAAAGAACAAACTGACAGTTCAGCCTGAGACATGTTATTTCATAGCTAGTTAAAGCAGCATTATCATTCCAATAGCGTAAATTACTCCAATAAAACGCTATCACCCTGCTGAAGTTAGGGGGAAATCTTTGTCATCATTTTTATACTTAATCGCTGTGATTAGGTTTTTTAGCTGACGATTGCTCTTGTGCTTGCCGAGTTGCAAGTTCGCCACTCCTGAAACATGCACAATGTATACATCATGCAAACGGTCCGATAAACGGCCAGCAGTCAGACTGCCGCTTATTCCTAGTTCGCGACTCCCAAGCCACGTAGCAATGGGATTTTGATGACTGGCTGAAAACAATGTTCCTCAAACCTGCTGAAATATGAACTTCTTTGATATGATTGGCAGCACTTTTATGCGTCCCAAGAGTTATCAGATTTCTGGGAGATTTAAATGGATAGCTCATTACCTGGTTAGCTCAAGAACAATCTGCAAGCACAAGAGCAATCGCAATCGGACTATATTAGGGCAAAAAGAATCACAGCAATTAAGTATAAAAATGATGACAAACATTTCCCTAACTAGCGCCAGCAGAAGACGAATAGCGTTTTATCTGGATTTTGGTTTCGCTATAGCACGATGGAAGGATAATGCTGCTTTAACTAGCTATGAGATAACATGTCTCAGGCTGAACTGTCAGTTCTTTAAAAAGAAGCTGCTAATCAATGGTGAAAAAGGTGCGTGATAATGAAATTGACAAATCAGGGCTTTTCTCCAGTAGGCATCATAGCTACCAATACATTGGACAATATTCTGTTTTGCTTATTTATTTGAATATTGTCACTGTATTGCAGAGCATGACTTTTGAAAATGAAATGTCGATCTATTTCATTTCATTTGAATTAGTCATAGATTTCCCATATGTGTATGTGAAAATGAAAGTGATAATTGGATTAATGCATTTTCAATTTAATATTGTCTCAAATAACTCATTCATAAGTGGAAAATTATAATGCAATAATAATGATTACATTTTCATTTGAATATTTCATTTTCAAGCAACCCAAGGCATCCCCTTCTGGATAACTAAGTTTAACATGCAAATTTCAAAATAAGACTCAAGTATTATAAATCCTGCATGAAAAAAAGCAGGTTTTATAAACTGATGGATGGATTTCCAAGAATGAAGTAATATTAATTCAAATTTAAAAATTCAAACATTTGAAATTAAAATGTACTGCACAACAGGAAATAAATAAAATTAATAATTAACGGACAAAATATGAGTAACTACGCTTTTTTCAATAGAAATGTAGCTAATGTCACTCTGTAGCATGTATCTCTTTTGGAATTTCCAGGGAAAAAAAAAATGAAACACTGCGGCCTAAATCCTCATTTGAATCCTAAAATAAGCCTCACTGTACTGGTTCTGACATTCTCTATCTCTCTATGTCCTCCAGGAAGGTCGCACCGCTCTCTCTGTGGCCCTAAGCTCATCCAGCTCTGAGATAGCTGACCTTCTACGTGCCTACAATGCCGCCGGGCCACAGGGCAGTACAAGGCCTCTCTGAGCCCCTCGGCCTTCATCCAAAACAAGGACTCCTTTGACTAGGCCGTCTTTCTTACGCCAGCTTTTCCTATCTCCCACAAAATACATATTTCAAATATTTCCAGATGTATGCTCTGAGTAATGAGTATCAGGATATTGTCCAGTATTAAAACGCCCTGTTTTGCAGTGCTGAAAAGGAAAAGGTGGATCAGTGGAGGGCACTATGTGGGAGTGTCATGGATGAAATGGATATGATGTTGTGGCCACCGTTCAGTATTCCATTTTAACATGATGATATCACATAAATTAGATATTGCAATAAGAAATAACTTTCTTGATATTGCTGCTGTTTTAAGACTGTCCTTTATCTGGATATAGACTTGTGGATCTGGATTCTTGCTTCCTTTTAATGCCCATTTGCTTTCATATATGCAGCTCCCAGTCAGGCTATTTAATTTGATCCTCCAGTATGAAGGTTGTGCATCAGATAAGTCTGCACTAACTAAGCATTAACTTCCTCAAGAAAATAGCTTTGTTTGGAAAAAAAAAAGCAGTTGCACCTCTCAATTTATGACACCATCAAAGCGATATGATTTGATTTTTTGCCCCAAACAGTCAAATGACTCAGGAAGAGGGGCAGGGTTTTGCCCAGGCTGTTTTCAGCAGGGGTGAGGAACTGCTATGGGGTTAATGTTTGGCGGTGGAGGAACACTTTGAGGAACTCCTTCCCCCATTTAAAGGGGGACGGAGGATGTGCTGGAACTACAAGGGTTCACACTGCTCAGCCTCCCAGGGAATCTGCCAAAAGGAGACTCCACTTTCGATTATCGAAGCTTGGTTTCAGGAGGAGCAATGTGGGTTCTGTTCTGGCCGTGGAACAGTGGACCAACTTTTTACCCTTGCATGGATACTGGAGGGGTTATGGGAGTTTACCCATCCAGTGTACATTTTTTTTGGACTTGGAGAAGGCTTATGACTGTGTCCCCGAGGTATCCTGCGGGGGTGCTGCAGGAGTGTGGAGTTCAGGGGGCATTAGGTTGAGCCACCCACAACCAAAAGCAGGAGTTAGTCCACATTCTTGGCATTAAGTCGGGCTCATTTCCGTTGGTGTTGGACTCCACCAAGGGCGTGCCTTGTCACCTATTTTGTTCAATTTTTCATGGACAGATCAGTGCAGCATCTGCAGTAAAGTGGGCGTTGTTTCAGGAAGGAGCTGAGTTAAAGCCCCTTGATTTACTGGTCAACCTATGTTCCAACCCTCTCCTATGGTCACGAGATCTGGGTATGACCAAAAAAGAACAAGATTAAGAATACAAGTACCCAAATGAGCTTTTTTTTAGCTTTGAGGGGCCGAACACGGATGCTCCTCCACGTTGAGAGGAGTCAGTAGGCGGTTTGGGCATCTGGTTCAAATGCCTCCTAGACACCTCTTTTTGGAGGTTTTCCCAGGCATTTTCCAACTGGCAGGGAGGCCCTTCAGACAGGCCTGGGACATGCTGGGAAGGTGTATATCTTTCAGCTGGCCTGGGAATGGTTTGGGGTTTCTCAGGAGGATTGGAGGAGGTGGCTAGGATGCCTGGGCCTCTCTGCTTAGTCTGCTACGACCTGGCTTCAGATAAGCAGCAATGGATGAATGGATGGATGGATGGCATATGTAAAATTACATGTGGATCCTGATTAAAAAAGCAAATACTGCATACAATTTTGTTCACCCACAGTTCCATAGATTAAGATATTTTATACCATATGCTGCTTTTGTTTTTTGAGCATACAGTGTGAAATCGTCTAGGCTCTGTGTCTTTGGAAAGTTCTATTTGCACACTATTGGAAACAAAAGTTCCCTTCAGAATTGAATGGCTCCTTGATAGAATGTCAGTGTCTTCTAAGGATAGTGACATGTTATAGACATTCTGTACTGAAAACCACTTAACCCCAGCCAGCTCGGAGAAGTACCCTTGCCCTGCACATTTTATGTCTCCCTGATTTGACACACCCAGATCAGCTTATTAAACAGTCCACTAATGCACTAATTATCTAAAATGTGCAGGGCATGGTGGCTCCAGGAGCAGGGGTTGGAAAAACACTACTGTCGACTGTGCATGAATTTGGTGAATTTGGAAATGGGCTTCTATAACAATTTTGTGCTTATTACGAGCTCACTAACTTACTAAACACAAGCTCTCTTGTGTAAAAAGAAAAAAAAGAAAACAATTTTTTTTTTTTTATTCATTGTTGTATATATTTGTGAGCTAGTCTGTGGAGAAAAGGTGCTTTTAATGCATGATAAACAGCTGTTCAGGTCTGAGCAGCATTGGCATGCCTTCTTATCTTTTGATTCCTCCACCCTTTATCCGATAATGATCCCTTGTCTGCCGAATAGTGGGCGTAACTTCCGCTGCATCCTGTCACTGAGCTGTTTACTATGGTAGCAGCTCACGCGAATCCTCTTTTTTCCTAGCGATTGAAAACAATATATGAGGGAACATCACCTTTTAGCCCTCAGACGGGATGAAGTTACGGTAACGCAACTATCGAAGAATGGGAGAACGACTAGAAGCAGTGGCCACACTAGCACATTTGGCTACATTAGCGACTCCGTTGCCACAGACTGAATGAACAATCTACAAAAGCTCAAGCATATGCAGTACTTCCACAGCAACAAGGTCAGTCGCGTTTTTGTTAAAGGTGGTATAGTATACGACCTTATGTACTTAAAACAGATCTACAAGTACTTTCTGAGAATATATATGAAGGAAACACACTATTTCAAAGGTAAATATTGCTCTACATATGAAACGTAATGGATTGTTATACAGAGTAAATTAAGCCATCCGACAGTACGAGTCAAATTAGCTGTACTCAGCCAACTACATTATCACGGTATTAAGTTGCTAGCTAATCCAATACTATAACATGTAAAACACAGTGAATCCATTTTTCCCATACTTTTAATTTTAGTGATATGAGGTTTGGAGTACAAGACTATTGTTTGGAACAGAGTAGGCTATTTTCAAATTTAGTAGACTATTGCTACTTCTACAGCCTCATCTTAAACTGTACCAGGATGAAACGTTAGTTACACTGACTGTCATTACAAATACAACAATTTTCTGTCCTCCCTACACGTGAAAATCATACCTTGTGCTCTCCTGGCACTGCTGTCAAAATGCTTCTGAGGACTCGCGTCTCCTCTGGCGGCGGTCTGTCTGAGCCTAGCCATAAAGTAGGAATTGTTGTTTGTCAACATAATGAAATGAGCACCTAATGTTTTCGGGGTCTTTTCAAATTCAGGTTTTTAGCCAAATTCTGGCTTCCTCTTCTGTAGGTAGGCGATGGAAACCGTTTGCTGAACACAAGGACAATCCCCTATGTTCTGGGTGCGTGTTCAAAGCACTGTTGATCAAACCATAAATTTAGCTTCCTCTGGTTGTTAGTTCAGCCTCGAACAGCACAATAGGTGCCGGAGCTCTGAAGGACATTTTAAGAAAAGCAAGTTAATTTGTTAAAAAAAACGAGCTGTAATTGCTAAGTTAACTGAAAAGAAACGCCGCTGTTCTTGACTAAAACTAATGATAAAAACTACTTCGCACCCCCCATCATATCTACAGTAGCGCCTCAGAAATAAGGTGGATAGCCTCTTTTCTCTGATTTATCTTCTTCTGTGCCCCTACTTCTCCAGGCAGGGCAGACGGCATTGATGTTGGCGATTTCCCGCCGTACTATGATGGTGCGCCTCCTTTTTTGGGGGAAGGCCGATATTAACGTGCAGAACCGGCGAGGCTCCACGCCGCTGATGTGTGCTTGTGAGCACGGATTCACTGAGATTGTCAGCTTATTGCTGGAACATGGAGACTGTGACACCAACCTCACTGACAATGTGAGTTACATCCAAAAAGTATATTCACACAAGCATGCATGCATGCACACAGTGTGGTGCGTAAGATCATTGTATTTGGACAGTGACACAATATTTGCTGTTGAGCTATGTACCCGATTTGGATGGTTGAAGTATCAATTCTTACCTTCTTTTTTTATATTTTGCTAATTTCACCTTGTTTTTCTCCCCTGGATGCCATTTTTGTCTCTATCTTATCAAGGAATCGTGAATGCTGGCCTTAACGCTGAGTAAAGTGAGACTGACAGTTCTTTAGATGTTGGCCTGGGTTCTTTTGTGACTTCCTAGATGAGTTGTTGATGTGGTCTTGGAGGAATTTTGGTTGGCCAGCCATTCCTGGGAAGGTTCACCTCTGTTCCAAGTTTTCTCTGTTTGCATATAATGGCTCTCACTGTGGTCTGCTGGAGTCGTAGAGCTTTAGAAATGGCCTTGTAATCCTTTCCAGACTGATACATATGAGCAACTTTGTCATCCATTCTTGAATTTCTTCAGATTATGGCAACATGTGCTGCTTTTTACCTTCTTCACGCTGCCTGACTGGTTCTACTTCAGTAAAGTTTAGATTCAACAGGGCTGCCAGTAATCATGTGTGTCTAGTGAAATTGAACCATATTTTCAATTACATTTGTTTAATAGGTTGATTTAGTAACTAAGGGGCTATTACGTCTTTGCACAGGGCCAGGTAGGGTAGACTAGCCATTTTCCTTCAATAACTGAATAATTTGAAAATGGAATTTTGTGTTTATTTAGGCTATCCTTGTCTAATATTAAAATAAGTCTGATGAACTGAAAACTTTAAGAGTAACAGATATGCTAAAATAGAAAAAATCAGGAAGGGGGCAAATACTTTTTCCCAGTACTGTATTATACACCCTTTTATGGAAGCCCATAGTGGACAATATTCAAATGAAAATGTAATCCCACTATTGCATTATAATTTTCCACTTATGAATGAGTTATTTGAGACAATATTAAATTGAAAATGCATTAATCCAATTATCACTTTCATTTTCACATACACATCTGGGAAATCTATGACTATATTCAAATGATAATGAAAAGCTGATAGACATTTCATTTTCAAAGTCATGCTCCGCAATACAGTGGACAATATTCAAATGCAATGAGCAAAACAGCACCCCCAGCCTATTGCATTTACATTTACATGTCATCACGCTCTTTTAGGGTCAACATGATAATGAAAATGTTGTTTTCTAATCACTTGGAAATAATAATGATATAATAATGATGACAACATTTGGCATTTCATTTTCAAAGACTTATCCTGCAATACATGGGACAATATTCAAAGGCAGAAGGGAAACAGCGCCTCCCAGTCCATTGCATTTTCAAATACCGTCCTCACACGCTCTTTTTGGGACACAATGAAAATTAAAATGCAATCTGTCAGCGTCTCATCAAAGGCGGGTTTTCCGCTAGGGCGTCACTCATTAGGGGCGCGAAAAACCATGTTCCTTATTTGCATACCAACCAATCAGCTTCTGGGTAGCGCTTTGCGCACGGAGGCTTACTGATAATGTCATGATGGCTAGGCTGTTATGTATTGTGTGCCATGGCGCAGTAGGTTACGTTTGCTTTTGGATGTAGCCATCTTGGCAGCTAGTATGCTAGCTAACGTTAACTAAGGAAAATATTTGTAAATGATCATCACATTAAAGCGATATGATTTGATTTTTGCCCCAACTCTATTAACTGAGCTAGCTGTAATGTGCATGAACTTATCCGAGCAGCCAGGCGGCAGTGTTGTGCAAAGCAGTAACCCAAACTCCAGCAGATTTCAGATTTAGCTAGCTTGATTTCTAAAAGCAATCGCTTGGTACAGCTAGTCTAATTGCTATGATGCCTATTTACAGCCCTGATTTGTCACTTTTGCGCCATCTCGCAAGCTAGCTTTCATGCCTATTAGCAGCTTCTTTTACCGAAAGAACAAACTGACAGTTCAGCCTGAGACATGTTTATTTCATAGCTAGTTAAAGCAGCTCTTATCATTCCATGCGAATATAGCGTATTACATTACTCCAGATAAAACGCTATCCGTCTTCCGACCCTGCTGACGCTTCAGGGAAATCTTTGTCATCATTTTTATATTATAGCTGTGATTCGGTTTTGCTAGCTGACCATTGTTCTTGTGCTTGCCGAAAGACAAGTTCGCCCTCCTGAAACATGCACAATGTATACATCATGCAGAACGGTCCGATAAATTGCCAGCAGTCAGACTATCCGCTTTCCTAGAAAATTTTGATGACTGGCTGAAAACAATGTTCCTCACTTTTTAACCTGCTGAAATATGAACTTCTTTGATATGATTGGCAGCACTTTTATAGCGTCCCAAAGTACTATCAGATTTCTGGGAGATTTAAATGGATAGCTCATTACCTGGTTAGCTCAAGAACAATCTGCAAGCACAAGAGCAATCGCTGTCGGTAGCTAGCTTGTGAAGCTAGGGCAAAAAAAGCGAATCACAGCAATTAAGTATAAAAATGATGACAAACATTTCCCCTAACTAGCGCCAGCAGGTGGGGAAGACAATAGCGTTTATCTGAATGTGTAATACGCTATAGCACGTATGGAAGGATAATGCTGCTTTAACTAGCTATGAGATAACATGTCTCAGGCTGAACTGTCAGTTCGTTTTTTAGGGAAAAAGAAGCTGCTAATCAATGGTGAAAAGAGGTCGTGGTGTGAGATGGCGTTTTTAAGTGACAAATCAGGGCTGTAAATAGGCATCATAGCTACCTAGCTGTACCTGTTTATATGCTTTAGACTCTAAGCAAGCTAGCTAACAGCAAATCTGCAAGCACAAATGCTGCAGTGTAAAGTAAACAATAGCGGTGCTGTTTTGCTTATTGTATTTGAATATTGTCCACTGTATTGCAGAGCATGACTTTGAAAATGAAATGTCGATCAGAATTTCATTATCATTTGAATATAGTCATAGATTTCCCATATGTGTATGTGAAAATGAAAGTGATAATTGGATTAATGCATTTTCAATTTAATATTGTCTCAAATAACTCATTCATAAGTGGAAAATTATAATGCAATAGTGGGATTACATTTTCATTTGAATATTGTCCACTATGGGCTTCCATACCCTTTTCCAAGCAACCCAAGGCATCCCCTTCTGGATAACTAAGTTTAACATGCAAATTTCAAAATAAGACTCGGACAAAATGTATTTTACAAGTATAATAAATCCTGCATGAAAAAAGCAGGTTTTATAAACTGATGGATGAAAATTATTCATATTTCCAAGAATGAAGTAATATTAATTCAAATTTAAGTAAATTCAAACATTTGAAATTAAAATGTACTGCACAACAGGAAATAAATAAAATTAATAATTAACGGACAAAATATGAGTAACTACGCTTTTTTCAATAGAAATGTAGCTAATGTCACTCTGTAGCATGTATCTCTTTTGGAATTTCCAGGGAAAAAAAAAAAATGAAACACTGTGGCCTAAATCCTCATTTGAATCCTAAAATAAGCCTCGCTGTACTGGTTTTGACATTCTCTATCTCTCTCTCTATGTCCTCCAGGAAGGTCGCACCGCTCTCTCTGTGGCCCTAAGCTCATCCAACTCTGAGATTGCTGACCTTCTACGTGCCTACAATGCCGCCAGGCCACAGGGCAGTACAAGGCCTCTCTGAGCCCCTCGGCCTTCATCCCGAAAACAAGGACTCCTTTGACTAGGCCGTCTTTCTTACGCCAGCTTTTCCTATCTCCCACAAAATACATATTTCAAATATTTCCAGATGTATGCTCTGAGTAATGAGTATCAGGATATTGTCCAGTATTAAAACGCCCTGTTTTGCAGTGCTGAAAAGGAAAAGGTGGATCAGTGGAGGGCACTATGTGGGAGTGTCATGGATGAAATGGATATGATGTTGTGGCCACCGTTCAGTATTCCATTTTTAACATGATGATATCACATAAATTAGATATTGCAATAAGAAATAACTTTCTTGATATTGCTGCTGTTTTAAGACTGTCCTTTATCTGGATATAGACTTGTGGATCTGGATTCTTGCTTCCTTTTAATGCCCATTTGCTTTCATATATGCAGCTCCCAGTCAGGCTATTTAATTTGATCCTCCAGTATGAAGGTTGTGCATCAGATAAGTCTGCACTACGGAAGCATTAACTTCCTAAAGAAAATAGCTTTAAAAAATTTTCGCTTTGGAAAAAAAAAAGCAGTTGCACCTCTCAATTTATGACACCATCTCAACTCGCATTATGTTTTTTTATATGCCGCCATTCAGAGGTTATTAAGAATGTCGAAGTACATGAATGGAAAGTTTGACTGTTTTCCAGTTACTGGTTGTTTTTATTGTGATGCTGGCTATGAGATAGATTGAAGCATATGTTGACAAAGATGTTGTGCAGAGAAATGGTTTTCCAAAGTGACTTAAGACAAAATACTGTATTGCTGGTTACTCAAATTGATGTTATGTCTGATGGTAATGTTAAGTGTAAATGGCAGCCCTGTTTGATGATTATTCAGCTTCTTATGATTCTGATTAATCATTGTGATACATATTTATACTATAAGCTAAAGTATTTTTGATGTCCTGATTATATTACGATGATCGAAGAGACATTTCACATAGTATACTTCATTATAAAAATGTGTACACTTAAAATAAGCAATGTTTTATTTCTTAAATCATATTGGGATTCAACTCATATTTATCATCAGTGCAATAATATATTCCAAATAATTTATATTTGGAATGATAAAAATATTTTAAATTACATTATTTAAAAAGCTGTACTTTTTCTTTTTTACTTCTCCCTTTGACACATTACCTAGAAATCATACCAAATGCATGCCATTTTGAGTGTTTAATCCAAATTTGAATTTGCGTGGTGTTTGACACCTGATAAACTGAATGCAATGTGTGGATCAACATTTCTGCCACAGTTTCCAAGTTTCTGTTTCCGAGGACAGTAGAGTGGCCTTTATTGTACCTTTCCTGATATTCTTATTGATTTCCAGGCCCTTCTCTTTTCCTGACGTGTTTCTGTTAAACTTGCCGTAGACTGTTGAAAATGTTCAGGACCGAACTGGGACTATTTGTTCACTAGAATATAAAGAAACTTCCTCCATATTAGTGTGGCTTGGCAAGAAATATTAAGCCTATTTTCTTTAAAAGTTATTTTTTAACACAATGCAAAACAACTGCTAAATGATACTAATAAAAAATCTTTGTATATACAGTATCTTTACTTATTTGTATATATCTTTGAGGGTGTGTGTGTGTGTGAGGCAGTGTATATGCTCATTTCTAAATGTTGACAAAGTTTAAAAATGTATTATATTTCCCCAAAAATGCATTTCATTTCATGCAAAACATGGATCATCAATAAAATCAGACCGTTTGGATAGAAATTTTCTTTAAAAAAAAAACAAAAAAAAGTGCGCTATTTGTATTGGCCTTCAAAATAATCACCTCTTACATGCACAGCAAAGTAAAAAGATAGCTCCAGTATACCATCCAAAGCAGTAACAACGTTTTGAGAAAGGACTTTGCTTCCTAATGTACAGCTGGTCTCCAGAAAATGAAATACATTATTAATTTTCTCACAATTGCTCCATATCATCTAAATGGGAATTATCAGAAAATGTACCCATTTCTGACCTCCAGCAGAGAAAATGACACCATATCATCTGTCAGTATCTACTGCACTCCTGGAATTAATGAGCACTCTTCACTGCACTGACTGCACCTTAACCTAGGGGAAAGCGCTGAATGTCCACATAATGTTATTCGTGATAACCGAGCACCAGAACAGCAGCATAATCTTTTTCAAATGAGGCGTGGACTGAGCAAAGTTAAGCAGGATGAAAAGTGTGCTAAACTCTTGCTCATTCAATGGAATACCTGAAAATGAAACAGAGGGAGATTGTTATGATGCAAACAGGGAAACAGATGCAGATTCTGAGTATAATGCAACAGAGTTGGGTCCAAGTACTTTCAAGTACTTTTGAGAATTGTATGCAAGCATTTTTTTTTTTTACATACCATAGTGCTTGTATTTGTATCTGTACTACCTAATAATGCCTAATATAAGGCATTAGGCCTAATAATATTTTTAGGCCTAATGCCGAATAATGCCTAATAATAAGTACATGTACTTGTATTCAAGTACTTTTAAAGTACTTGACCAACCTCTGTCAGCACTTAGGAGACAGATTGGTCAAGAACTTTGAAAAGTGCTTGAATACAAGTACAAGTACTTCAGGCATTAATAGGAAGTACTCTGATACAGGTGCAAGCACTTTGGTATTTAAAAAAAAATACTTGCATCCAATTCTTGAAAGTACTGGAACCCAACTCTGTAATGCAATGAGGGTGTTTATTGATAGGAGTACAACAATGGCAGAGGAAGGACTGAAGCTCAGAACAGGAGTACACAGCCCAGCTTAAGTGGAATAGCATGGTGAGAGTAATGTAGTGTCTGTGCCCAGCCCGTGGTGTCCCGGGGCAGAAGCCTGGTGGTGATCTTTACCCTCACTGAGGCACGTTTGTCAGATGGCCAGTTCAAAGGGTTTAACAGGACGGTATTCACTATCCTAGAGACAGATGATGGTTTGGGAGGTGTTCCTAATAAACTGGCCAGAGGAACAAAGTAGAGATGCAGGTGAACAGGGACTTGGGCCCAATCCTGGATACCGATAATAAGGCTTGGGAGTTCATTCCTATTGATAAAGTTCAGAAGATTAGTTGAGCATTTCACTATCATAAAGGTTACTACAATTTGTGAAGACGATAATGCAATTATAAACCAGAAAACAACTCGAATGGGAGCTTCAGGGTTTAAAGCAGGGGTCACCAACCCTGTTCCTGGAGGGCTACCATCCTTTAGGTTTCTGCTCTACCTCCTATTCGGCACACCTGACTCAACTAATTAGCTACTTAACAAGATCCCATGCTGGGTAATTAAGCAGCTAATTAGTTGAATCAGGTGTGCCGAATTGGAGATAGAGCAGAAACGTACAGGATGGTAGCCCTCCAGGAACAGGGTTGGTGACCCCTGGTTTAAAGCATGCCAATTCAGTGACTCTGCTACACAGAACAATGTACACCACAGGATTACAAGGGAATGGGGCGTACAAAATACAAATGGAAAACACCTTGAAAGTGTAGGTACATAAAACCCCAAACCAATTAAAGGCAGGGTAGGCAACTTTGCATGAATCAGAAAATAAAAAAGATTTTTAATGTTGCCAGTAGAAGAAGAAGAAAAAAAAAATGCCTGCTAATTTGAGTCATCACTCCAGGGCCACTCCCTCAAGAGATGCAAAGGTGCACCCATAGACTGTATAAAAACATGGACGGAGCACCCGGATCTGAAAAGTGAAGCCAATGTGAAAATCTCTTAAAATTGCATTCTATTTAATGCCAACAGATTGCGACGTCAGTGGTTGCAGAAAGAAGTTCAATGCTATAGAAGTCTATGAGAAAATGACCCTACTTTCCAACCTGATTTATTATTTCAATAATGATTTTTCACATTATTTTATGGTACCTATCGAAAGTTTCAAGTCTTCTTCGATATATCATGATGTTAATTTTTGTAAAATTATGGTCCCAAAAAGACGAGAATGAAGGATAAAACAAGATATGTTTTGGGGGCGTGGCTATCCTCTGGTCCTCGTTAGATACGTTCAGATCCATCCATAGATCACCCCTCGCTCCTCCCTGGATCTTCAATTCACGCTCTTGTCCAATAGGAATCACATCCGGTTTCAAAATTACAAAATGGCACTGCTCAAATGTCCAAAATCAAGGCTTCCTAAATGGTATGCTGAAACCAGTGGGAGATGTCACGGTTGCCTCGTCCATCTTATTGTACAATCTATGGGCGCACCGCGTACTTTCTGCCCTTAAAATGAAGAAGAAGAGAACGTGGGGAGTGTCACCCAGCTCATCATTTGTTGACATTGCAAACCTTATCCAACCTCTTGATGTATCGTTCACATACCAGAAAAAAAAAAAAAAAAAACGGCTGACCATACTACATGTATTCCTCGCTAGCTCACGACTTAAGTTCCTCCTTTGTTCAACTACGACGAAGTCGCGATGGCCCACTTTTATAGGCTTCAGGGGATCTCTGCTCAGCCAAGGTATGTCCTCCACCATGAGCTGCTTGAGGGGTGCAATATATGAAGCTAAGGGACATATGAAACCAGCCTGTAAGATGGTTCAGGAAGCCAATCATCTCGCGCTGCCGTTGTTGTGCTAAGGTAGTTATCTCCGATAGAAAGGGAAGCACAACACCGTCACATGACCTATATTGCTCGAGTCGGCCGCAACTAACGAAGCGCACTTTTTCACCCTCGGTTCCCCCGCACTGCTGCTGCCGCAAATTTCATCCAACCTCCACTCCAGCATCCACCAGAAGACTCCGATTATCCATTCCGGTGGCGGGTAAGATCCCAAGCGCTACCTCCAGCTTCTCTCGGCTCACTCGGGCATATGCTTGGAGGAAATGACCGGATCAGAGTTTAGACGCTACTGCAATAATCTGTTAATACATTTCACTGCATCATCAAATATATTTCAATGCTTCGGTTGACTGAAATAATTAAAGTAATGTTTGTTTTGCACTTTAATATTTAGATTGTCTTCTGTGGTAAGGTTTAAGGACTTTCATATTTAATAGTTTTCATTTCTGAAGTGCTGGATGAAAGAAATCGATTGAGTAGGCCTAGGCGTATATGATAAAATGGTACAAAACAACAGATTTTCTCCTGTTTGTTTGTCTGGCTTATTCCGACGATTACATATGCTGATCAAACAAAATAATAAAGCTTGCTTTATTTTTTCCACCATAATTCCCACGTTCATAATTTTACATGCATTCATAATATGTGCCTGCTTGACAATGAGGCCGATTTAACTGGGTTTTGATCACTCGCCCTATCCACTCCCCCTACGTTTGCGCGTTCCCGCGGAGGGTCCGCCACATTGAGTGCCATCCCAAACCAATTAGCGCAGAGCGTAAGTGGCTCATTGAACCCCCGCAGCGAGTCTACAACGGTGCAAGCTTTCAAACCACCCTCCTTTCAGGTGCAGCACTTATTTTGTGTCAGGGGTGGAGAAACGCTGCTTATCTACAAATGTCCGTTCCATGCGGCTATTTCCGAAAAATAAGTAAAACATTACCTAACCTCAAACGGACATTTGATTGCCTATTTCATGCGCATATCACGGAACTAAAGGTTACATCGTATTTTGAAATGTACGTGCAGATGTGCACCCGAGAAAACACTGAGTGAGTAGTTTTATTTATTGAATTAATGACTGCTCTTTTTCACAATGTGCCATTTCATGCACAAACGCTTTCATCTTTGTCAATGCTGTGTATTCAATTTTTAATATAAAATGTGTTTAATTACATTACCCTCTCAAAAATATTTTTGGTAAGGAATGTATAATTAGGGAACTGGATCGTCGTATACAATGCAACGCACCTATCGGTAGGCATGGTGATGATTACCTCCGTTTACCGTTGGATGAAGGGTAAGGGCATCCCAAAGTTTATACACGTTTTAAACCCTCCCCTTTAATGAAGCTCCCTCCATGGCAGTGAGGGAGACTTCATATGGAGTGACAATCGGTAGTGAAGTGCTAGTGGATAGGGGCCGGTTTGGGATTGGGCTTTACACTGATGACCAGCACCAGCTTTTTTTTTTTTTTTTTTTATCCCTGCATGTCTGCAATCTAGAAAGTGTCTGCCAAATGCCTTATCAAAAATGTAGACATACAAGACTGATCGAAAGTTTGGGATCATTATCACATAGGCCTAGGTTACATGGAAGAGAATGTGTTCCTGCTAGACCATGACCCAAAACATTGTCTACGTTCTGCAAGGACGGTCTGTAAGTGGTCAGCTCAGTTGCATGATTTAAATCCCATGGAACTGTTATTGGATCCCCTTGACCATTAATTTCATGAGGTGCATCCTTTTTCAAATACACTCCTTTGGGAAGTATTGCAGTCCATGTGGCAATCTATTCAGAATGATACCTCAGTAAAATTCAAATCCTGAATGTCAATAACTGAAGAGCCCAGTGCTAAAAGTACTTATGGCACATTTACATACATCATGAAGTAAAGATGGGGAAATGTATTTTATAGTTACCTAAGTCCACTGCCTCAATTTTCTCAAAACGAACATTTTTAGATGAATGTACTTTTAGCACTGGAGTCTTCAATTTGAAAATGGTGATATCGTGAATACTTAAATATGAAATCACTGAAACAGAAAAAGTGTAACACTGTTATTTATCATTTGAAAACTATTTTTTGCTCCCAAATGCTTGAAATGATAGACATAAAAACTCATTTTGGTGTTTAGGGACGGTTTTCATGCCTGAATAACATTTTAGAAGTACTGCTATTTGCCTTCTGTACTTACTTTCAAGCTCAAGATCAGGATGGAGTCTTCATTTATGCAGTGATAACTGATACTTAGGAGCAACATTTTAAGGAATCAGATCATTTATCATTTAAATATGGCCTAAGCCCTCCAGGGCACAAGGGGTCACTAAATGAGTTTATGAGTTTGAAAATGATCCCAACCAAGCACCATCACCTACACAGTCCCAAGATCTCAAACTAGCAACTCAGGATTTTTTGAAACATGTTCGACAGTGCAGTTTGTCACTGTCATCAAAACACCAAATGAGTGAATATCTTATAGAAGAAAGTTACTGCATCCATCCAGTAAAATGATACACTTGTAGACTCTATGGAAAGGTGTATTGCTGCTAATCTGGCAGCTTGTGGTGGGCCAGCACCTAAGACTGTTGTTATCAATTTTTCCATGAGTACATGATATATGTAAATAATCATGAAGAGCAATCTATGTCTTATAGCTAAAGTTGATTTCATTTTTTTTCAAAAATCATGGCAGATCAAAGCCAAAAGTGCTTTATTGGTGCTTTAAGTCTGAAGTACCATTCAGTCAATGAAAAGATAATCAAAATCAGCAGAGGCACAACGAGACAAACTGAAAGTAAAGCAGCCACTAGAGGGCAGCGTTATCAAGAATTTGCCCACAGTTAAGTTACTCATTCTTATGCTCTTTCATTTGAATTATTTTAATTGCTTTGTATCACTAACTGGTTTCAAGCTATTCTTTCCACAGTTTGACATCACTATTTCATAAATTTGACTTGTTCACAAAATTTATTAGCCAGTATATTTTTATTCAAAGAATGACATGAATAATAGACCTTTACAGAAACATTGGGCTGTGCAGGCTACTCTGCTGTCTGTACCTCACTCTTTCATTAATATAATCCATGCCCATTTTTGTTACTCTGGCAGCCTGCTCTCTCTCTCTCTGTGCCGCCTTCTTCATGGCCTCCCTCTCTTCCCTCTGCCAGGGCTGGATGGGTGTAGATTCTTCCAAGACCAACTTGATTCGGGAGCATCCGTTTTGGGGTAGGCATTGGGAGGACTGCCAGTAGCTGTAACCTTGCTCACCTCTCTGAGACACCTCAGCCTGTGAACATGGTGCAGCTGTGCTTATGTGGGGTCTGTCTCTTGCTAGCTGTGGCACAGGCCCAGCTGAGGGGTTGCAAGAGCTGCGACACTGCACCAAGCTTAAGGTGCTGTTTCCTGGAATGGTTCTTTTTTTAACATGGTTCTGAAACCCAAACTCAACATCCTCCTTGCCTCTCTTATTATTCTGTGGCAGCATGAGGCTGCCAGACCTTGCCTCGAGCTTTTGGGAGAAGTCAGCCCCAAGGTTGTCTTTGGGAGGCTGGAAAGAGCTGGGCTTTCTAATTTTGTCCCCGAGGCAGTGAAAGACCCTGATGGACTCCGCTAGGCGCTCACGCAGGTGGCTCTTGAGCTTGCCTACTTTACTTGGGACCTTTTTCTGGTCCACGATGTTCCTGTTCACTTGCTCACTTCCTTCAGCTGTGCCCTTCATCCTTCTCTTCTTCCTCACCTCTGGCACTCCCTCCCTTTTCCTTTTTTGTCCTGTTCTTTCTTTTCCATCTCTGCCTTGACCTCCTTTGCAGTTTCCATGTTAGCCAGACTGCGTGGGAAAGCTTGTGACTGCCATGGAGTCCCGTAGTTTGGCATCACAAGATTAGGGAGCCCATCATACCCTAGAAAAACAGCAATTTTCCATTAGTTTTATCCAATGCAGTACTTGAATTGTGACCTTTTTTCAGATAGTTTAGCTCAACTAATTAGAGTTAAATGAGGAACTATTTTTTGAAATTGCCTATCACTCATCAGTAAGACCTCTCAAATGTTAATGTTAAGATAAGTAAAATCTCTCAGATGTTAGTGTAATCTAGTAACAGTAAGAATCAGTGGTGTGTCAATGTAAGTGGTTCTGATAGTATTAATAAGCAGTAATCATCATGGGTAAGCGAGTATCATCATTATACAGATAAAATTTTAATTTTGCTGGTCAGAGTACCATCCTAACATTTAAGAGGGTTAAACTTCTCCCAACTTCGGCACGTGTATGAGATTTAGAGGCAATAAAGTAAATCAGAAGTAAATTATAATTTTTCATGGTTTACTCACCTCTTGCGGAATGTAGGTGTACGTTGTTATTCATATCCAAATTGTTTTTGTCTCGTCAGTGCTGTAATCTTCTCTTGTCCGACGTTAAGCAATCTTAAGTGAAGTTGATTTCAAAACACTTGATTTTAAAATTGCTTCACTGAGTTCTATTGCGTGTGTGCTGTTCTGTGATGTCACAGTCAGTAATGCTTCAATGATGTCAGAGTGACATCTTACAGTGATTTCAGAAACCAATCAAATCAAAGCCTTTAATTGAATTTTCCCGGACCGCGAAATTTTTTGTGCACCAGAGTTCCGGATACCGCTTCTACTTTATTTACATACAGCCAATCACAATCAAATTTCGTATGCGGGCGCACTCTGAGCTGTGAGTGACGCTATCTTTGGTTGTAACATATTACCAGCTAGCCAGCTTCCTAGGTAACGTTAGCTTCATGCAACATCTTTTTACTGAAACTGTCTGAACACGAGAATTGGCGGTTAGTCTGCTAGTCTAGCCCCCCGAGAACTGTCCTCAGCTTTTTCTCCGCTGATTAGGAACCCAAGTTAGCCAGCTAGCAGTCGCGCATTTATCAGGCCTTGGCATGTTCGGTTAGCTCCTCCAACGTTGATTAACAGTTTCTGTCAACTGTACACAAGCACGCGGTCATGGTAGAGACGTGTTTTTTGCGCGCTCGTAACACTATGTTAGCGATCGCATACTGTGTGTGTGTGTGTGTGTGTGTGTGTTTTTTTAGATTATATAGCCATCTTGCTAGCTAGCTATCGTTAGTAAGGGAAAATATTTGGAAATGACCATCATATTTAGGCAATGTGATTTGGTTCTCACCCTAGCTACCTCCCCTAGCTAGCTGTTACAGCGACTGCTTTTGAGCTAGCTAGTAACCCAGACAGCCAACGACTTTGGCCCAGAGTCGTTCCTGGGTCGCTTGTGGCGGCGCCAAGTCGCACTCGCATATCAATCGCAAAACGGACGCGGGCCAAAGTCAGCTGCCGGATGGAATTCCAGTGTCTCTGATCTGGCATGCGACTTCCAAACCATTGCACTGCTCGGTAACGCGAGTGCACTCACTCAATTCGCCGAATGAGAGGAAAACTTACTTTGGATGGGTATTTTAACCAATTTCCATATTCGAGTGCTCGTATGCAATTACTACGGAGCAGCCTATTCTGAAAAAAAAAAAAGACTCACGTAGTAAAAAAAAAACAAACAAAAAACAAAAAAAAAACCTCCGAATCAAAAACTCTGGGATTTCAGTTTTCCTTCTTTCTGCGCTGCGCAGAGATTAGCCTTGGCCTTATTAGAAATACAGGGCCCAAAAGAAAACTCAACCGAAACACAGTGCAAAAACTAATTCACTTTAGTGAGATGGAGTAAAAACCCAACCGAATAGTTGTATGTCAACAGTTAAATGACAAAATTTTGCGCACGAAACTCAATACACGGCTGTCGGGAGGCGTGAGCCGTGAAAATGCCACGTTCAAGTTATTACAGTCTTGTATACACTATATAGGCTTATGCCTGTAATTTAGAAAATGATTTATTCTGATTAGAAAATCAAGGAACTAACTGTTCTGTGATACGCAAGCTCAACTTTGCAAAGCTTGTACTGCAAATGATTTATTCTGTAGAAGTATTTTTGAAGTGCCACTCTTAAATGATCGCCTTTCTTTCTGTAATGTTAGATTCACTGATGTCGGAAAATGTTCAACGTTCTTACTACTTAAAAAAGCGTTATCATTTTCCAGTACTGATCTGTGCAGATATTCATAAATAGGCCTACATAATTACAGTACTGCGACCCGTCCAAAAATGTAAACTTCACATTCATATACACACACACACTATGTACTAAAGCAGTGGTTCTCAACGTCGGTCCTGGGGACCCCATGTGTGTGCTGGCTTTTGTTCCTACCACAATTGCAATTGTAGAACTTTAAGAAGTTGTGACTGTCTTAATTAGGTGCTTTTCATGTTCAGAGTTGTTAATATATCTCTTTAGTCAAATGTTACATAGGAACATCCATACATGCAATGAAGAATAAAACACCCTTGAAGATAGTGTGTTTATTGCAATATTGCAAGTAATGTCAAGTAACACAACATGTCAAACAGATCAAATTTTACACTGAGGAAATCAATAAACCCCCAATTAGGCTGCTGGACACAACTGTTTCAAGTTCTTTTAAAAAGCTTCAGGTGAACTTAATCAGATCAACATAACACAAAACTGGTTTGTTTGTGGACCACATTTGTCATGATGAGCCAAGTAGTTTTCACTAATTAGGAGCCAACTACATCATTAATTTGATTGGTTACATTGTTTTTTCTCATTTTATGCTGTTATTTCCGATATACTGCAATGTGCGAATGGTATTTTTGAAATTCTTGATGGCAAATAGATATTTCTGTTAAGTTGTGGGTTAAGAGGGCGAATAACTGCTCTAAACATTAAATGCACATAATTAAGACAAATTAGCAGCTTGTTAAAATCCTACGATTGCAACTGTGGTTGGAACAAAAGCCAGCACACACATGGGGTCCCCAGGATTGACGTTGAGAACCACTGTACTAAAGTATTGGACCACCAACACATTACACCTTCAGGATCTCTTCTGAAAATTCCATGGGCATTAATATAGATTTGGTCCCTGCTTTGCAGCTGTTACAGCTTCCACTCATCCTGGAATCTGGGAAGGCTTTCCAGAAGATTTCGGGGGCGTCTGTGGGAATTTCGCATATTCACCCAAAAGAGCCTTGGTGAGATCAGACACTGATGTTGGATGAGAGGGCCTGGCATGCAGTCTCTGCTCTAGTTCATCCCAAAGGTGTTCAAAGGGGTTCGAGTTGGGGCTCTCTGCAGGCCAGTCTGTTTCTTCCACATTTAAGTCACCCAACCATGCTTTTTTTTTAATGGCATTTGCATTGTGCACTGAGGCGCAGTCATACTGGAACAGAACAGGACCTTCCTAAAACTGTTCCCACTAAATTCGAAGCATGGAATTGCCCAAAATGTCTTGGTTAGCAGAAGTACCAAGATTTCCCGGCACTATAATTAAGGGGCCCAGGCCAGCCCCTGAAAGCCTACACCAGGGCTATTCAACAGTATCCAGAAAGGTCCGGTGTGGGTGCAGGCTTTCATTGCAACCAAGCACCTACACACCTGACACCACTAATCAACCCCAAGAGTCTTTGCTAAAGAGCTTGATTAGTAGTATCAGGTATGAAAGTGCTTGGTTGGAATGAAAGCCTGTGCCCACACCAGCCCTTGCAGGATAATGTTGAGTAGCCCTAGCCTACACCATAGCATTATCCCTTCTCTACCAAACCTCAGTTGGAACAATTCAGTCAGGCAGGTAATGCACTCCTAGCATCCGCCAAACCCAGACTTGTGCATCAGACTGCCAGATAGCGAAGCATGACTCGTCACTCCACAAAACACATTTCCCGTGCTCGAGAGTTAGCGAATTTGTGTGTTCAGCAATAGACTTCAGCACATACCAGCTCAGCAAAAAAAAAAAAAAAAAAAAAACTGGTTTGACTCCTTACCATTTGCTCGTCGAATAAATTTGTTGTGATGTACCAGTTAGTTTTCACCAATTAGGAGCCTACCACTTCTTTAATTTGATTGGTTACATTGTTTTCTCTCATTTTATGCTGTTATTTCCCATCAACGCAATGCAAGTATGGTATTTTTTTTATTCTTGATGGCACACACGAATATTTCTGTTAACAAGTGGGTTAAGAGAGCAAATAACTGCCCTAAACATTAAATGCACTTAAGGCTAATTAACAGCTTGTTAAAATCCTGCTATTACAGTTGTGGTTGGAACAAAAAACCGCATACACAGGGGGTCCTCAGGAACGGCGTTGAACACCAATGCTCAAACTCGGTCCTGGCGCCCCACTGTGTTTGCTTTGTTCCAACCACAATTGCAATCGTAGGATTTTAACTATGTTTATTTGTCTTAATTAGCTGCATTCCATGTTGAGTATTTACCATCTTAACCCATGTTTTTATGGACATATCCATTGTGCCATGAAGAATAAAAACCCTTGAACATATTGTGTTTATTTTCTATATTGTGAGGACTTTCAGATGAAAACATTATTAAACAGATCAAATTAGACTGACAAAATCCGTAAGATCCAGATTAGGTTGCTGACAGTGATGTTTTGAGTTGTCTCAAAATGATTTGCCTGAACTTAATAAACATGACACAAAACTGGTGCGACTCTGTTGTTCGCTAATAAATAATTAGCGCTTGCCACCATGTGTCAACAGCTTGACCAATGAGAAACCTATTGTTTGTTGATTAACCAATTGTTTACATTGATTAATTGTTTGGTTAAATTGTTTTCCTCAGCATTTATTTGTAGTAGTTTTTCATACATCTTAACTTGGATATGGAATTTTTATTCTGCATGGCATGAATAGATTTGTCAAATGTGGCTAAAGAAGATAAATAACTGCTCTAAAGATAACTGCACCTAATTAAGACAAATCAACAGCTTTTTAAAATCCCAAGATTGCAATTATGGTTAAAAAAAAACCAGCATACACAGTGGGGCGCCTGGACCGAGTTTGAGAACCACTGGAGTAGTGGGTGACACTCGAATCATCACAATAACCCTTCCCAAGCTTTGCTTATCCAGGAGTAAAAAGGAGTCATCATCAATCACCCTGGTGCAATTTTTTTTTTTGGGGAGGGGGAGGGCTTTGCAGCAACAGACTTCAGCACATCAAGGCTCAGCCAAAAAAATAAGACCACACTAATGCCACTTAATCAGTGGCACCATATCAACACAAATTTTGCTCTCCTTTCCTTCTGGCCACCAAATTTCCCAATGACTTTAGGTTTCAGTCATCTCAGTCACCAGTCTATTCCACTGACGGCATGACCACTTCATTCAGCCTCGCCAGAGTCATAATGTTTGTTATGTTACAAGTTACGTTGTTAATAGTGGGTGCGAACAAGAAAGACTGCGGTGAGCGTTGTCCAAATAAGTCAAATAAAAACTATACCTATTTGCCGCCATTAGAAGTGGGAAGTTCTGGGGCTCACTTCTCTGCATGGAAAATCTGGAAGCATTCATAAGAGAGCCCTTCGCACTTCAGTCAACTGCTTGCCAAAAATTGAAGGACGTATACACGCATTTGAACAGGGCCCTTCACATAGGATGAAGTGTGCTGTATGTTACAGTCAGGTTGTGAAACCAGTCATTTCACAAAATAACTGGTTTCACAATCTGACTAACATATACGAATCCAAACAAGAAATTAACCAAATACAATTTGGAACCAATTCTTAATGAATACTGATGCAACTATCAAGTGTACTGTACAAGTGAACCATTTCATAATTATTTTGCATCATCCAGTTCATATTTTGCATTATCAAATTCATGTTTTACATAATCAAGTACTTTGTAGATTTTCTTCTCTGGAAGATGAAAATGGGGACGGCGCGCCCCGTTTGAACCTGGCGCCGCTAATCATAACAGCGCTACCTTACACATCCGGCACCCAAGCAGATTCGCTGATTACCATGACATCTAACAAATAAAGGCAACTGAAAGTAAACATACAATCACTCTGCATACCTTGTTTGTTCTCCATTTAAAAAAAAAAAAAAAAAAAAATAATCCCAGCTGTCGATACACGACTGCAACTAATATGCTGTTCTCAGCTCATTTTGAGAAACCTAGCGTAAAGTCTTTTGAAAACACTGGCACAATGCTCAAAAATTGTGCCAGCTGGTTTACATATTGCTTTGTTATGACCTCATTACAATAAGGCAAGAGTATAAAATGGTCATTTTAAGTTAAACATGGTTTATTGATAATCACATCAATAACAGACTGGTACAAACATGTACAAAATATACTTTGTGGCCAGTTTATTTAGGACACTTAACTAAAACTAAGGCAGACTAACACAATAGTGCAGCAAAAAATCTTAGCTTCATAAGTCATAATAAGTATTTGAACAAATTAAGAGCTGTCGATTAAACTGCTTTCAGTTTGGAGGCTGCAATTTGTGGCGCTGTAGAACTGTATTGCATTGTACCGACATGTATTTCTATTATTTTGACCCCCTATTTTCCAATCAGGGCTACTAGGCTAAATAACATATGCTTGCATCTAATTTGATGCCCTTTTACAGCACTTTCATCTACTTAATCACCACCTCAGACCATTTCAACATAAACTGAAGGTTATATCAGTAATTAAAAGCAATTTATTGCACGACTGCTGCAATAGACTGCATTATCTTTTGCTAGATGTGCTTATAAACTGGCAACTGAGTGTTAAGTCAATAAACAATCTTGATGTTTGTGTGTGTTGGCACGCGCATGAAAGAATTAGGAGGCGCCCTGCCGTCCCCTTTTTCATCCAGTGTGAAACCATTTTCTTTCCCCCAGGCTTCTGGCGGTCCCCTTGCCTTGATGCATTTCTCCTGTAACAACAACATTATTTCAAGATTACAAATTTATGTTGTACTATTACAGGCTTTAAACAACACCTAAACATCAGGACTCACATTCATCAAAGGCAAATCCAATGCCCTGCAAGTGTTCAACCCCTCTGAAAGTGCTGACCATATTCTCAGTCAAAAAAGATGCTCACACATAATTTACCAATCAGTACTTTAGTATGAACTGACCACCAATGGATGCATAAGGAAGTGAAAGTCGCATCACACCTTCGGTGACTAGGCATCCCGCTCTGCGTTATATTGCACAAAATTTTGCTCCTTTGTCCCACATTCTTCACACTGAGAATTTCTTGCATTTTCTTTGGTCATTTGGTTTTAGTAGGGAAAAATAAAAACACACAGATCCATGTGTGCATGCTTTCAATATTTTAGCACTACGACCAACATGCTCATGTTTTCGGGACTGGCAAGGTAAAAATTAAAAGCATTGCACCTCTGAAAATGTGCCACTCGCTCACCAAGGGCTAATCTGGTTCTTAAAGGATGCATCACATCCCTTGCAGCCAGTGAGTGTTTGTAACTTCAGAAAAGACACTACTACAGATTACAAAAGATTCTAGTGCAAACATGTCAGCTTTTAGAACAAGAGTCATCAGATGACATATCCCCCCGGCCCCTGATTATTTGCAAAAGTCATGTCAATCCTACACCTTCAAAGAAATTCAAAAGAAACAAAATGAGGTCTTCACACACCAACTTACAGAGTTTGGTTAAGTAAAAATAGCACCAAAGCACTGTAGCTCCACCACAGCCATAGGCAAATTGTCAATGTTTTAGGATTAATTTAATGCATCAGTATAATTGGAGATAAATCAAAAATGTGTTCTGCCACCTTCAGTACATACTCAAAAAACAGCACGCTGTCGTGAGCGAGACCCCTCAGCCTTGCAATTTATTGGCGGCCATATTGATTATCGGAGCAGGACACAAATCGATGCCAAAGCTGCAATTTTGAAGTTGGATCGGAACGCCTCGAACAAACTTTGGTGTCCTCGTGGGTAGGAACATGCATGCCAAGTTTCAGTTTCATTGGCCCAATATTTTCGGAGAAGATGATGTTCACAAACGCCGACACACGACGACGGACAAGCAGGCCATGACATAGGCTCTTCTGGACTTTGTCCAGGTGAGCTAAAAAAAAATTAGGAAATTTCAGTTTTGTTCATATGGTATGTTGTGTTCTTTGGGTCAGGGAAAAACAAGTCCCATTTTAATCCATTAAATTTACATTCCGTGACACAACAAGACATAAAAATATTAAAGGGGGGTATATTCATTTTCTATCCACAGTATGTATTGTAACTTTGCCACATTATTAAGCAATAAGCTATTTCAGCACTTACACATCTAGGCAAGAATGTGTATTATGTGGATTTTATCACATTTACTGTCCCACATGATCTTATTCCTCATCACACATCTGGTCTGTCTGCATCTGGTTACCCTAATTACACCACCAAGATGCTTTGTAAAATAGGCTGCCCTCCAACGCTAAGCATCAGATGAAAACATTCATTGGTGAAGAGGCCACAAGGGCTCAGAAAATTTTCCGAGTTCAGCGGTTGAATTTGGAGTGCAATGTAGGCCCAAAATCTAAACAGCTCTCCATAAAACTGGCCTCTTTTGATGGGTGGTAAAAAGAACCCATTGTTTAAAATCATCCACATTAAAGGATGTATGAAGGTTTCTTAGATGTGAGAAAAGGTTTTTAAGGCCTGATGAGTCCAAAATACAGCTTTCTGGCCAATCCTCAAAGAGCTAAATCTAACGCTGCCAATGCCTCAAGAAACACCATCCCAATCGTAAAATATCGCAGTGGTAACTTCCTGAAGTGACATTTGTCTCCAAGAGTTGGGAAAAATTTAACAATTGAATGGAGGGTGAAAGGAAATGAACTCTACTCAACATCACAATTTTCTGTGCTCCCACAAAACTAACACAATCAGTGTGAAAAACTTACAGTACTTAAGATGCGGCTGCTTGGACATCCTGAATGATGCCCTTGCTACTGATTATCCACTATAAGTCAAGGCGAATAACTTCAGCAACCCTGAAAAATAATAACATGACAGTAACTAAGGTGAAGTCACACTTTCACAAATAAGGCAATGAAGACGTTGAGTACCAATTTTGGAGAGACAGTAAAAAAACCAAACATAAAACTTCAAGAACATCCCAGGTATGTAATTCTGTTGATGTTCCTGGACTCTGCGCGAGAGACATCAGAAGAAGCTAGCTCGGACTCAGCCTAAGAGATGCATCACATCAGACATGTAAGTAGTCAAAATACATCTGAATTCATTCACGATTTGGCATGATAATACACTGCACTGTGTTGCACATTTCCCCATACAAAAGGGTCATTCCATGTCAACTCAGCCACCCATGTACATGACACCTCTCAGATTTTACCCAAACTTTGTCCAAAAATGCTTTATGGTACCAAACAAAAGAATCCCATGTTTCATGTCAGTATCTCCGACGGTTTTTGCGTGAAAATTTCTTGAAATTTGGGTGAAACACCCCTTTTTGACTTATGTGAATTGGTCATTTTGTTTTGTAGCATTTTGGAAGGACCATAACTTCTCTCGTAATAGAGATAGAAAGCTGAAATTTCATGTGCTCGTGCATTCTGGCCCATATATCAGGATTCTGCAGCCGGAATCACCATGAGAGATCAGAGGGGTGAGAGGAGGGCCCCCAAATCCAAATTTTTTTTAAGGCGTCAAGTGATTTTTCTCTTTTTGGGGGTCCCTAGGATTCAGTTCAGTGAATGTTACTGTTTGAAATGTGTTTCTCCCTCATATTTGGGAACTTTCCCACCACCAAACTAAGTTTTACGATAATAGTACCATTGGTGTGGGACTTGTGGGGGTCAGAAAACCACTTCGGACCAAAATGATCCTCTCAGACCCTGGACTTCTGACACCCAGATGGCCCTGTGGGCACTGGATGGTGGTAATGGCATTTTAACCAGACAAATATGCATATTTAAACATTCATTTAGTGAAATAAAAACTTTGATTATCAACCTCCTTCTATATGAACATATTTTATGAAGAAAGGCACTCTGAGACCCTTTTTAAGCATTTCGAAGTCCAGAAACTAGGTCAAAAAGGATTACAAAGAGTGGACTAAACTCTCTAAAATCTGTTATAATTACATTAACACAGATGTTCATCAATGAAAACCTGAGGTAAGCATCCAAAATAATGCAGAAAGGGGCTTAAATCCCTTGTACACCATAACACGACCATGACCTAATGTAGTGGGAAACCAGGTTACTACATACTGCCAACAATTGTTCAAGACGTGGTTTCAGCACATACGCAACATAATTTATTGGGACACGTGGTAGTATTCTATTGGTACCAGGAAAAGGAATACCATTTATTCAGAATCCTTCAGGTCTTTTGTCCTATAAATTGAGGAAGCAGCAACATGATTTTTTGATGGTCATATTCCGCAACTTTGTACTGGCGCGCACTATGTCCATGAATTTCAGGTGCTTCTATACAGCGGATAATATGCTGGAATGGCACCCAGCATAGAACCTGTTCCTGGTCAGATGGTCAAGAAGGGATATTGTAGGCACTTTTCATGAATTTGACATAGACGTCACCATGTTGCTTCTTCCTCACGTGTCTTGCATCACTTGGAATCCTTGCAAATTTATTCTGATTGGGTTCCAGCGAATTGACACTACCCTTGCTTAGGACATACAGTACTTGGGCCCTTATTTTAACCCTTAGCTATATCTCATTTGGTAGGAATCATAAACAACATAATTTATTGGGACACATGGTAGTATAACATGGGATGCCTGATCTTGCATGGAGTGATCAACCTTGACCATGTTGACAGTATGTTGTAACCTGGTTTCCCACTACATTAGGTCATGGTTGTGTTATGGTGTACTAGGGGTTAAAGTCCCTTTTTGCATAATTTTGGATACTTGCCTCAGGTGTTCATTGATGAACACCTGTATTAATGTTATTATAACTGATTTTTGACAATTTTTCTACGTAATCCTGTTTCTGGACTTAGAAATTTCTGCCAAATAAGGGTCTCAGAATGCCTTTTTTCGTAAAATGCGTTCATATAGAAGGAGGTTGATAATCAAAGTTTTTATTTCACTAAATGAATGTTTAAATATGCATATTTGTCTAGTATAAATGCCATTACCATCATCCAGTGCCCACAGGGTCATCTGGGTGTCTGAAGTCCAGAGTCTGAGAGGATCATTTTGGTCCGAAGTGGTTTTCTGACCCCCGACAAGTCCCCCACCAATGGTACTATTATCGTAAAACTTAGTTTGGTGGTGGGAAAGTTCCCAAATATGAGGGAGAAACACATTTCAAACAGTAACATTCACTGAACTGAATCCAAGGGACCCCCAAAAGAGAAAAATCACATCAGCCTTAAAAAAAAAATTTTGGATTTTGGGGGCCCTCCTCTCACCCCCTCTGATCTCTCATGGTGATTCTGGCTGCAGAATCCTGATATATGGGCCAGAATGCATGAGCACATGAAATTTCAGCTTCCTGTCTATTACGTGAGAAGTTATGGTCCTTTCAAAATGCTACAAAATGAAATGACCAATTCACATAAGTAAAAAAGGGTTTCACCCAAATTTCAAGAAATTTTCACGCGAAAACCGTCGGAGATACTGACATGAAACTTGGGATTCTTTTGTTTGGTACCATAAAGTATTTTTGGACAAAATTTGAGCAAAATCTTTGATGTGTCATGTACAAGGCACTTCAGTATTGGCTGTTTTGACATGGAATGACCCATAATATTATAGCCTGCTAGTATTGATGCCAATATGGAATACTGCAAAATTATTTAGAATGACACATGTGCAAAGTTGTGAAATCCTACCATGCTGTATTTGAAAAAAAAAAAACTGCTGATCAAAAGCAAATTTAAAATCTTACATTATAGTGCACGGGCAATAAATTCATGATTAAGACTATTTTTTGTCCCATGTAGCTCATTTGATTATTTGTTCCATGCCGTCCTATCTTTTCTTCTTGCAGTAAAGCGAAACCATCAGTACCTATCCTGTCACTTCACGACCACTTTCTGTAAGCTACACTGAATCACTCCCAGCACCTCTCTGATTGATGTAGCATATTCACTGCAGGTAATAAAGCAGTGAACTCCGATCTGAGTGCGTTCTCCATATGAGCTGGTAAAATAGAGCTCTCGCTTCCTAAGAACCGACAATGTTTATCATCAAAGCGACGTAAATAAAAGACGGTCCTCCACCAAACAGGAATTCCCATCTCGCTCCCACCTGGAGCGCACATCAAAATGTCTCGTGCTAGTCAACCAGTCGTCCTATAGCCCTTGGATAACTGTCATTGTGCGGACGTTAGTGGGGGTTTGAGACCGGCGACGGAGATTCATCGAGCTATACATAAAGATATTTAACTATACATGGACTGTAATTAGATAGATTTTGACTGATTTTAAAGTCATTTTGTTAAATTGTTTAGGCAGTACATTTTACTTATTTGTATATAATGTGTTATAATATTCGGTAATTTTATATAGCCAACTTCGTTTCATAGTCGATTGCTAGTTAATCTAACGTTGAAAGTTTAATCATTTTACATAGGTAGTTCAGTAGTTTAGATCTTTTGTAGGAAAACAAGTTCAATAGATAGCGAGGTTATTTAGGTAGTCTTAGTTTAAGGGTGAAGACTGATCAATTCTATTAATCAAAAGGTGAGTAACTTCTGTTAAGACGGTCGTGGTTAACGAACGATGATAAAATATTTGCGCGAGCTCATTTCTAGAGGATAGCTTGCCGCTCGCACTATGAGCTGAAATTACACCGCACTGACAGCGTACTTCTACACGACATCTAGCATGATAAGCGTCATAAATGATCTAAATGTTAGTATTAACAATAAATTTTTAATAATTAGCGAAACGCAGCGTGAAAAATAGTTCCCTAGTAGCCAACTGGCTCTCCTCTCATTTGACAGCTAGCCATTAGCCAAGTTGACGAACAGCTCATTTATACAGTCACGCGACGCTGATGCATTACGTTGCCGTCTCCAGCAATCAACACAATCAATGCGACAAATACACGGCGACGAGCCATAATTGCAAGCAAAATATGCAAATCATTGCCTCAATTTAGCAGTTAATATTGTCATGAGTAACTTTGTTAACCTATTCGTTGGCTGGCGACATCAGAACATGGCAGACTAACAACACCTGACCCAATAGCGACCAATCTTACCAGTCAAAATAAAGCACTTCCACTGGATATCAAGTGCCTGATTGAAATACGGATGATCATACAGTGGACATGACGGTCCACATTTAAAATTGACAAAGTTCTCTTAACTTACCCAATTCATCAGATGGAAAGAGATTCGGACGACTCCCCCCTTCAAGAGAACAGCGAGCGTTCCTCGTACCTTCGTTCACTCGCTAACTAGCTAGCTAGTTTGTACTTGTCTGCAGGATTTGATTAAAATTTCCAAAAATGGTTAGGACATAATGGTTCATGTGATGAGAACTACTGTGCCCAGCATGCAGTGGACATAAGGGGAGGGGCACGGGAGTTCTGGGGTTTTGGCGGGATTTCGAGGGGGTCTGCAGGGGGTTTTCGGCACGTATGATTCTGTACTGAAGAGAATGCATCTGGCTAAATAAAAACGCAGTGTTTAGTGTGTCTCTTGCCTGTCGCATCTGTTCACGACATGGTGTCAGAAGATCTTCGGATGCACTTACTTCAATAATCAAGAACGGAGTTGGTCCGGCGAAACGAGGAATGGCAAAGTTTAACCCCCCCGAGGCATTTTATTTCACGCAACCGGCGGCATGGCCGATTTGGATTCAGAGGTTTGCCCGGTTCCGACTTGCTACCAAGCTAAAAGCGGAGGAAGGTGAGATCCAAGTCAATTCCTTGATATACGCAATGGGGAAAGATGCGGAAGCTATTTTTAATTCATTTACGTTCGAAGAGGCTTCTCATGCTAGCGATTATGACAGGGTGGTCAATAAATTCAATGAGCATTTCGTACCACGGAGAAATGTTATCCACGAACGCGCATGTTTTCACCAGCGCTCGCAGAGAGCTGGAGAAACTGTTGAGGCCTTTGTGAGAAGTTTATATGAGTTAGCGGAACACTGCGAGTTCGGGGTGTTAAAGGAAGAGCAAATTCGCGATAGAGTCGTGATCGGTGTTGCTGACCGGGATGTATCACAGAAGTTGCAGATGGAGGATGAGCTCTCGGAAAAGCGGTGCAAATGGCCCGTCAGTTCGAACTGGTTAAACAGAAAAATGCGGAAGAAATTACAGCTGATTTGAATGAAGTTAGCAAAACACAGGGCGCCAAAGGCAACGGTGATCGCAGTGATGCTAGCAGTCCCAACACTAAGGGCAATGGATACACACAGCTGCCCAAAATAGTTTGCCCCAGGTGTAATCGTGCGCACGGGCAGCTTCAGGGATGCCCTGCACGCAACAGGCGTTGCCGGAAATGCGATAAGCTGGGACATTTTGCTGCCGTATGCAAAACCAGAGATGTGAGGGAAGTTGTTTACCAGGATGATGCATATGAGGGTGAAGCGGAAAGTGAAAGCCGCCCCTACTTTCTCGGTTACATTGAGGGGGCGGAGTTTGAAAAAAAAAATGGCAAGTGGAGTTACCTATCTGCGGCAAGTTAGTTAATTTTAAAATTGATACAGGGGCAGATATCACTACCATGTCACAGACTGCATATAGGTCACTGCCTGAACGGCCTCAGCTGTTTCAAACATCAATTGACCTGAGAAGCCCAGGGGGAGCACTGCAGTGTGGGGGGAAATTTGTGGCGTGCACAGAGAGAAGGGGGAAAAACGTACAAAATTTGGATTTATGTGATAAAAGGGCCAAATGCCAACAATCTACTGAGTCGCAGAGCTGCATGTGAAATGGGCCTAGTTTTTAGAACAGATCAGGTTAGCGAAGATATCTTCAGGGACATTGGACTGTTTAATTGTGAACCTGTCATGATTGAGCTTAAACCCAATATTCAGCCATATGCCCTCAGCACGCCACGCCGGGTCCATTTCCCTCTTATGCCAAAGGTGGACGACGAGCTGCAACGCATGCAGTCCTTGGGGATCATCACGGAAGTGACCGAGCCCACAGAGTGGTGTGCGCCCATGGTGCCTGTGGTCCAAAAGAACGGCAAGGTGCGGATCTGTGTGGACCTTAAGTGGTTAAATCAGGCTGTTAAGCGTGAGCGGTTTATACTTCCTACGTTGGAGGACATTATGCCCAAGTTAGCAGGAGCAGGGGTTTTCACAACGCTAGACGCATCATCTGGCTTCTGGCAAATTCCGCTAGACCCCAAATGCGTAAAATTAACCACTTTCATTACTCCCAGAGGCCGGTTCTGTTTACAGCGGCTCCCATTCGGCATCACATCGGCACCAGAGATCTTCCAGAGGGAAATGTGCATTCTGCTGAGGGACCACGAGGGCACGGTCGTCGTCATGGATGACATACTCGTGTATGGCAAGGACCAGGATAAGCACGATAGAAACTTGGAGGCAGTACTGCAGACAATCAAAGCTTCTGGCCTGAAGCTCAACCAGGAAAAATGCCGCTTCAGCAAGAGTGAGTTGCAGTATTTTGGGCACATCATCAGCAAAGATGGCATCAAACCAGATCCAGGCAAGGTGAAGGCCATCGCAGACATGCAGAGCCCTGAGAACGTCACACAGGTGAGACAGTGGCTGGGTATGGTCAATTATCCTGGGAGGTTTCTGCCCGAACTCATCTGTGCTACACCCGGTGAGTGAGCTGCTGAAGAAAGATGCAGAGTGGCAGTGGGGGGAGCCCCAACAGCAAGCCTTCATCAAAGTAAAGGTGATGTTGTCCACTGCTCCAGCCCTGGCATACTATGATGTAGCAAGGCCCACCATTGTGACCGCGGACGCTAGTAGTTTCGGGCTGGGGGCGGCACTGTTACAGGTTCAGGAGAACAAAGTTCAGCCTGTTGCGTTCTGTTCCAGAACTCTCACAGATGCAGAGAAGAGATACTCTCAGTTAGAGAAGGAATGCCTCATGGCGGTGTGGGCCTGTGAGTTTTTCCCCGGTATCTGCTAGGCTTAGCTGAGTTTAGCTTACAGACAGACCACAAGCCCCTGGTCCCCCTCATTAATGCATATGATCTGGACAAAGTACCACCTAGATGCCAGCGGCTTCTCATGCGTCTAATGCGTTTTAACCCCAGAGCAGTGCATGTTCCAGGCTCACAGCTGGTGGTGGCCGACGCCCTTTCTAGGAACCCACTCCAGGACTGCAGTGGGGCAGACACGGACGGGGATGTGCGTGCGTATGTCGAAGCAGTGATTGCAACCAAACCGGTTTCGAGCACCAAGCTGGACATGTTAAAGCAGGCCACGCGTGATGACAACACAATGCAGAGGGTGATCGGGTACACCAGAGAGGGATGGCCAAGGCACGTGCCCTTTGATCTGCACGGCTACCACACTGCGAGGACATCGCTGTCTGAGGCAGACGGGCTGCTCCTGTATCAAGACAGGATTGTAATTCCCCCTGCGTATCAGGAAGACGTCCTACACAGGATTCACGAAGGGCACCAAGGCCTTACAAAGTGTCGCGAAAGAGCCAAGATGTCTGTCTGGTGGCCCAGTATTGGGTCAGACATTTACCGGAAAGTTACACAGTGCACATTATGCCAAATCAATAAGCCCTCACAGTACAAAGAGCCCCTACGCACAACACCACTGCCGCTCGGTCCATGGCACAAGATAGGGGTAGACCTTTGCGAGCAGGATGGGAAAAATTACCTGGTGGTAGTTGACTATTATTCCAGGGACATTGAGATCGCCCAGCTACGGACCACCTCCAGTGTACAGGTGATTGATCAACTGGAAGGTATGTTCGCACGCTGGGGCATCCCGGGGGAACTCATGAGTGACAATGCCACACAGTTTACATCAGCCGAATTTAAGCAGTTTTGTAGGAGCTATGATTTCCACCACACAACCAGCAGCCCCCACTTTCCCCAGGCAAACGGAGCTGTGGAAAGGGCCGTTGGGAAGGCAAAAAGAATTTTGCGCCAGCCCGACCCACACTTAGCGCTGATGTGCTACCGCGCCACACCGATTGCTGCCACAGGTGCGAAGCCCCGCGCAGCTCATGATCGGCCGCCAGATCCGGACCACTATGCCGATGCTGGAGAGGAAACTCCAGCCGCAGCTTTTCGACCACAATGAGGTGGAAAAGAACGACAGAAGGGCAAAGGAGGCTTACAAGTTTTTCTTTAACAGGAGACACTCTGCACGTGCCCTGACCGAACTGCACTCAGGGGAGAGGGTACGAGTCAAACTAGATGGGCAGAAGGGGTGGAACACGCCCGCAGTTGTGGTGAACCCCTTAGATGAGCCACGCTCCTACATGGTGCGTACGGAAGATGGGGCTGTCTTCAGACGGAACCGAAGGCACCTGCAATCCGTGCCTGCCCCTATGACGGTTGCAACCCAACCAGCCCGAGACAGCAACAACTTGCAGCAGGAACAACTCAGCCCACCGGTCGCCAGCTCATTGGGCACTTCCCCGGAGCTAGATGTGTCAGCAAGGCCCCAGGGGTTCACCATCACTTCTAGTGGCAGAGTTGTAAGACCCCCAAAGCGGTATGATGTTTAGATACTGAGTGAACAATGGGGCAGAATAATCCCCTCACTCAGTAGAAAGGCTGGGCAGTCTACCCCACCCTTCAGGTTAACTTTTAATATTGAAGCGCATGTCTTCATTGTTGGCAGATTATGCGGTTAATTAGCTAAGTTCTAGTGTGCTAATGTCATTGCCATATTTTCTTTTAGTTTTCTAATTTAGCTATGTTATTGTTACTATTGGAACATACCTGTTCTTTAAAAGGAGGGAGATGTGATGAGAACTACTGTGCCCAGCATGCAGTGGACATAAGGGGAGGGGCACGGGAGTTCTGGGGTATTGTCGGGACTTCGAGAGGGTCTGCAGGGGGTTTTCGGCACGTATGATTCTGTACTTAAGAGAATGCATCTGGCTAAATAAAAACGCAGTGTTTAGTGTGTCTCTTTCTCTTGCCTGTCGCATCTGTTCACGACAGTTCACACAAGTACAGAAACACTTGTTGCTTCGTCTATGAGGCTATAACGATACCATTCTTTGTCTCCCGAGACGAGGTGTGACTTCGGCACCGTCTGCAGGCAGTTCACTGGTTTACCACATGGACATCACGCATGTAGCTATCTTAGGAGCGACAGTTGCATATTACGTTGAAAACCCCAACAATTACTTCCGGGTTATATGAATACAAAACGTGCCAAATTAGCTGCACCCCTCCCACATTCAACATGATTAACAACTACCACAATAATAACTTGAGCAAAATACAAGTAAAAATAACATAAAAAGTAGTAATAGTAACATTATGACTATGGCATTACTTTGAAGACTAATGGAGAACAGTCATTAACAATATGTCTTTATTTCGTAGCTCAAGCCTGCATCTTCAAGACCTGTGAATACGCCCAGTAAGTAAACATGAGCAGTCACCTCTCACAGGGGCCATCCAGGTCCACAATCTCTAGACGAGCGGAAGCCAATGTTTTCCGCATGATCACTGACACGGTTGAGGACCAGGAGGAACAACCAACTCTTGACCCCACCCCTGATGAGCTTCATCGCTGTGAAAATGTGCAGCAATCTCTTCCTGACATATTCATGGAAACCAGTCAGTGTGCAGATGATCACAGTGATGTGGAGGCCTGTGATCTTGACTGGAGTGACGCCTCCACTGACAGTGATGCCGACCCTCCACATCTTAATCTGTCAGAGATGCTGACGGGTTGGGCTGTGCAGTTCAGCATCTCACTTGTTGCTCTGACAGCCCTGCTGGCCATTCTACGGGTCCACCACCCTGCACTTCCTAAAGATGCAAGAACTCTTAAAAACACAGCGATCCGAAAACATACAAGTAAAGGCAGGAGGACATTACTTCCATTTCGGCATCCTGAATGCCATTAAAGGAACACTCTCAAAATTTTGGTCCTCCATACAAAACAAAAAGTGTTTAAAAATGCAAATTAATGTAGATGGCTTACCCCTTTTTAAAACTTCATCCCTTCAATTCTGGCCTAGTTTAGGAAAAATAGTCAACTTCAAAAAGCATACCCCATTTGTAATTGGTTTATTCTGTGGCACATCTAAAGCTTCCTCTAGTAATGATTTCTTAAGTGACTTTGCAGCTGATATGGAAGCACTCGCACATGGTTTTGAATTCCAAGGGAAATCAATGACACTTAAGTTAAGCTCTGTAATATGTGACAAACCAGCCAGGTCCTTTGTTAAAAATGTTAAGGGTCACAATGGTTATTATGGCTGTGACAAATGCACACAGGCAGGCAGGTACCTCAACAACCGTATGACATTTCCAGACACTGTTTTCACTCCAAGAACTGACAGCAGTTTTGCACAAATGATAGATGAAGACCACTACTATGGACCTCCCCCATATCTTGGCCCAAATTTGGGATTTATATCAAACTTTCCAATTGATTACATGCATTTGGTATGCTTGGGTGTTTGCAGAAAGCGGCTTACCTTATGGTTAAAGGGTCCTCTTTCCGTCAGATTACAGTCCCACAAAGTGCAAAGGCTATCCCAATCACTGATTGGTCTAAAACCCTTCATCCCATCAGAATTCGCAAGAAAGCCCAGGGCACTGGCAGAACTAGATAGATGGAAGGCAACTGAATTCAGACAATTCCTACTGTACACAGGGCCAGTAGTCCTAGCACCTATATTGGACGTATCAGTGTACAATAATTTCATGCTTCTCTACACCGGCATAATGATTTTAGCCAGTCCATCATTATGCACCAAATTCAACAATTACGCCCACAGTCTACTGACAGCATTTGTCCAGCGTTTGCTCAAATTTATGGAGACGATCAGTTGGTGTACAATGTCCATGGACTCCTACATTTGGCAGATGATGTTCAACTTCATGGCCCTCTTGACTCGTTCTCTGCATTTCCGTTCGAAAACTTCATGAAGAGCCTAAAAAAAATGATAAGGAAACCAGAGTACCCCTTGGCACAAGTGGTTTGCAGACTACATGAACATTCAACCATAAGCCTCGTTTCAGAGAAATCATGTGAATTTGCACAAAAAGAACATTTCAATGGACCACTAATTGAAGGCTTCCCCATCGAGAGGCAATTTAAAGAACTGCATTTCCCACAATTCTGTTTGAAATGTACTGATTCGGACAATGCATTTTACTCAAAGAATGATGTCTGCTTGGTGCAAAATATTGTAGAAATAAATTCTGAGATTTATGTAATTTGTAAAAGATTTAGTAGAAAGTCATCCTTTTTCCAATACCCATTTCAATCTGAAATGTTGCAAGTGTACAGTGTTTCCTGTCAATCAGATGACTTGCATATTGTTAGCATTGAAGACATTACAACAAAGTGTGTTTTACTACCATTTGAAAATGCTGTCATTGCATTCCCATTAGTTCACTGTATGTAAAAAAAAAAAAAAATGTATATGATTTTTTTTTTTTAATGCCATTTCATTTTTGATATATGGTACATGGTTTCCAAGTCTCTCAATGGAAATAATTAAGTCTATTGCCACTTTTGGGGTCTGAATCTGATCCGTGCCATGTTAATTTTTTTTTTCTTCATTAGGACATGTACATAGTGGTTGAGTTTTTGGATTCAAAATCTGTAAATATCATCCCAAAAGACTGGTATAAGAATGGCATGGCCTGGTGGCCAAATTACAACACTGACCACAAAATAAACCATGCCATTGAGAAGAGGGAGATGCCATGCCCAGACTGGTCCTGCTATGCAGCGCGACAGCTAGTGACAGCAGGTGGGCATACAGCACATATTCATCTGTCAAAGTCACTGTTTGAAAATACATCGGACTTGAATGCTCTGCATTTTTTTCAGATACATACCAGGACGCCAGAAGGAAACTCAAACAGGCCATGACCAGCACAACATCTGATCTCCAAAGTGAGGGAGAAGAACAAGCTACAAAGAAAAGGAAGAGGCAAAAAAGTGTTAGGTCATCATCATAGGCATCCGAGTCTCGAAAGACTATGGGCTTGCACGCTGGAGTTGACATCGTCTGGTGTGGCTGGTCAGGCCAATGCGGGAATGGCAGTCTCTCCCACATCTAGGACAGATGAATGCAGTTGCTGGTCTGTCTGCCTGGGTTGAAGCCTTTCGTCTTTGTCTCTTTGCCTCGGACTGTTGAGCAAGAGTCTCCTCAAAGTTCAACAGCCCCTCTTTCACTGCCTGTCTCCAGGCTGGTCGGTCAGAGGCAATGGTTTCCCAGGAGTCTACATCGAATTGAAGGGATTTCAGGTCTCTCTTGCAGACATCCTTAAAGCAGAGTTTGGGTCTGCCTGTGGGACGGGTTCCTTGTGTTTGCTTTCCATAGAGGAGGTCCTTTGGGATTCTTCCGTCCTCCATGCGCACAAGATGGCCAAGCCACCACAGACGCCTCTGCTTCAGCAGACTGTACATGCTGGGAACCATGGCTCTGTCCAGTACGCTGGTATTTGTGACCTTGTCCTGCCAGGTGAAGCCCAGGATGCGGCGGAGACAGCGCATGTGGAAGGCGTTAAGCCTGTGCTCCTGTTTGGCTCTCATTGTCCATGCCTTGCTACCATAGAGGAGAGTGCTCACAACACAGGCCTTGTACACTTGGATTTTCGTGTACTCAGTCAACTTGGCGTTTGTCCAAACTCTCTTGTTGAGTCTAGCCATTGTGGTAGCAGCTTTGCCGATGCGCCTGTCTAGCTCTGTGTCCAGAGAGAGAGAGTCAGAGATGGTAGAGCCCAGGTACACAAAGTCGTGGACAACTTCCAGTGCTTGGTCAAAGAGTGTGATGACTGGTGGAGAGCCTGTATCCTGCCCCATAACTTGTGTTTTCTTCTGGCTGATTGCATATCAATTCAAGACTGAAATAATAGTTGTGACTAGACCCTGCATGCCTACGCTAGTTTTGTCTTTTGCAATTGGTTACTTACATTGACCAGCGCAGACACTGGGGCCTCTCATTGACTCGTCTCGAGCCTTCGGAATGCCACGGATCCTCTCAAAATTGGGCAAAAACCCTTGCTAGGACTGTATTTCGCCACACGTGTCCTTATGCTGTGCAAACTTCACCGGTAAATTCATGAAGTACATGATTGTCCACTCCAAGTTGACCCAAAATTGAACTATCCTCGGAAAATGGCAGGGACTGACATAATGCATCACGACGGAAACAGGATGCCTTGTACAAATTGATCACTGGTTTTGCATGGTTCATTTATCCCCAAACACTTCCTATATTATTATTTCTATTGTAACATTTATGTATGATTAATTAAAAAAAGTTTTCACATTGGCTTTTAGAGGACTCTTTGCACATTCAGGCTAGCTATTTCCGTCGTTCATGTGACGTCAGTCTCTCCCATTTTAAGAGGCAGTTCTATTTCTGGTCCACTCGAAGCGGACAATCATGTACTTTATGGCTTTATTAGCGAAGTTTGGACAGTACAAGGAGACGTGGCAAGATACAGTCTTAGTGAAAGTTTGTGCCCGATTTTGGAAGGATTGGTAGTATTTTGAAGGTGCGGGATGTCATCTTGAAAACACTCTTAAAGGAGTCAATGAGAGCCCCAGTGCCTGCGCTGGTCAAAGTAAGCACCCGATTGCAAGGGACAAAAGTAGCGTAGGCATGCAGGATCTAGGTTTTGACACTGATTAAATGACAACTTTTGTCATTGATGCAGCTGAAAGAAATATTATGCAGGTTTTATCCATTTTAGGGGTATGTTTTGCAGGCAATTAGTTTTTATGAAAGACCATTTAAAACTCATCAATTCAATTTTCTAATCACAAATGAAAATTTGGAAAAGCATAAGACTAAGTTCAAATATCCAGTTTATTTTCAGCATTGACAAATATTTGATATATTGCACTAGTTTTTCCCAATGATCTGTTTTAAACAGTTAATTCGCCCAAATATAAATTTGTAAATGTTAAAAAAATGAGGTTTGGAAACTTGAACTCAATTTCCTGTCATGTCAAATGTTCATTTGTGATTAAAAAATTCAACGGATTAGATTTACACAGACCATCCAAAAATAAATCTGACAGCACATGGTCATGGGAGGGACAAAGAAATACACCCTTCATTTTCAAACTGCCAACCTGGCTATTCCTTATGTGGTTTTCAGATCAAGGTTCGAAATCTCAGAAGTTTAAATACCCTTCTTTTTTTATTAGACTCCAAGAATTTGAGGACACTGACAGCGAACATGAAGATCTGCAGCCAAAAAAACAGCACAGTTACCCTAGTGCTCCATTAGTGCCTCCTCCTCCAGTTACCCCACCGACAATCAATTTCCATCGGAACATGGACCACACGTGGGACCCATCCAACAGAGGTATAACTGAAATCATATAACAAAATGGTGTCTTTAGGTTATAGTTGAGATACCTACCAGAAGTATAAATAGCAGGGAAATAATTTGAGGTATGCTTTTCAGAGTCGATGCACAGCAAGACAAGACCAGCACTGGGGGTAGCTGCAAGGAAGAGTGCTTCACAATTATCGCAATCTTACAGAGGTGCAAATAGCAAATGTTAAAAAAGGAAAATAATTAATTTTAAATATTGCGTGTTCTACTAGTTATGATAATTAGTACTCTTCTAATTCCATGATGATTACTCCTTGACAGCAACACAAAACCAGCCCATTAGATCAGCCCCACTGGCTGCAGCTGGCAGCAGGGATTGGCAGGCAACACCATCGTGTAGAGGTGCAAAAATTAACCAACAACCACATACGCTTTCAGTCTTGTTTCCGCAATGTGGTTTGTCAGAATGCAGTTCTTTTTTTCCCCCCTTTATCAGAAACCATGCAGTATCCCATGGACGGGAGCTTGGGACCTGACAGCAGAGCTTGGGGATCACCAAGAGGTATAACAAAGTCCAACATAGCTTACATTTTTGCATAGCCTGTTATGTTTGTACAGTTTAGGACATGTCACTGAGACAACAGAGATGACTTAAAGTTAAGTGTGAAATCAATACCATGTAACTCTTTGAACGTGGATGCATATTGTGTTAAGAACCAATCACTCAAGGTTATATCATTTACAACTTACCAGAGGTGCTGCATGAACTGCCCCCGCCAGGCATAGCCACAGGAACCAGTGGTTGGGAACCGGTGTCCTCCAGAGGTAGAGAGAGAGAAAGACCAACAATCAGTCACAAAGCTTCGCTTACAGTATATCCTTAACAGCTCAGCTCTGCAACTAAAAACATAAGAGTATTTTAATGCATCAATGTCCAGCTTCATGAGAGACGGTTTGTTATGGCTCACACCTTTACACATCCACAGCTCCACCAATCAGCATAGCCTGCTTTGCTCACCAAGAAAGGGGATGCTTCTCCTCCCTCTGTAACCATAAAAATGTGGGCCTTTCCCTGGTGCAGGCCTCTCTTCACTTTATCAGGCTCTCTGCCCTTTTTTGAGTTTATCTGGCCTTTTGGCACACACTAAGACCAACAAGGAGTGTTGATTGCTGTGTATTGGATTTGGGGGCTGATATCTGCCCATTTCATCAGGAGATCTGGCTATCTTTTGTTTCTGAAACTTAGGTTTTGACCTTTCAGGTCATACAAGCTTTGAGGTTTTCCATCTTCATCTTCTTTGATTGTTTCATGTCTGGTTAACTCTTGTTTAAGGTAGTAGACCCTCACCTGTGGACACAAACATTGCATATTCTGTAACAACTTTTAAATTTTCAAATTTTCTACTTTTGAATCAGACTGAGTTGTGTTTTTTGATAAAGGTTGATCCAAGAGTTGGACCTGCCCATCAATGAATTTGGAAATGTAGTTGTTGTTTAATTAACTTTCATGGAAATTAACCAATTAAATAAATTAATTTTACATTTTGAATAAGAGAGGGGTTTTGACAGTTGATGCACTTTTGTTCGGTTATCACAGTGCTGGATGTTAAGTGAGGGCGTTAATCTGCTAAAAATGCTGGATTCAGAATTTGAGCATAATTCAATTAGACTTCACTTTTCCTATACTTCTTTTCTCAACAGATGTCACTCCAGATGTAAGGTCATCCACAGGGTGGTCTGACATCAGCAGCATTGACTGCCAGACCTCCCAAGGTATCACTGAGAGTCAAGTCTTCTGGCCAGGCTTGAGTTGGCCTACATCTACAGACAGGAAGCCTATGAGTTCCATCAAAGCCTTACACTGTTACACAAATGAACCTACAATTACATCAAATTCTCAATCTCACAAATTATCTCACAAATTTGAAATTTCTCTGCAGAGCCCATGTACAAACACAGACCCCAAAGGGCAGTATCAGGGAGCTGGGAACTTCCTAGATATTACAGGGGTAGGCAACATTCTGAAACTGTAATAATTTTATGTAACCATGCAAATACACTGTATAGATACAGTTCACAAAAATAATACTGATAAACACAACCGAATACCGATTAACTTTATGGAAACAGATACTTCTGGCTCAAGAATGATGTACCAGAGTGGCCGCAGTGGACAGATTCCATGCAGTGGTAAAACCGCCATTTCCTCCCAAATTTAAATGTTGCCCACTGAAAGTGCAATTCATATTTCTAGAGTAGAGATTTGCAGACCAAATAAAAAAGATGTGGTTTGCTTTATAAATGACACGCACTCAAGAACTGATGCACATTCATCTAAGACCCATTTCTTCAATACTCGTCTCTTATGCTTATCAACATGTTTGGTAAGAATGAAAGTGTCTACTAAATACATGAATTTCTTGTCATTGCAGTGGCCGAGTTTCACATTTTAAAGACGCTCGACACACTGAGGCAGCAGCAGATGCAGCTGGCAGCAACTGTCAACGATGTCCTTGGCTTGCTTCAAGGAGTCCGCGCAAAGGAGTCAGCAGAGATGCCGCAGGAATTTTCATATCCACTGGTGGCTATCGGAGACCTTGACTCGCATGAAGCTTTGTTGGAGGATCCCATTAATGCCAACTCTAAGGCAAAAATGGTAACCCTGAAAACTACTACGGTGTTTTGTAACACAACCTCAGCAAACAACCTGTCCTGTTAATACAACCCCAATTCCGAAATAGTTGGGACAAAGTGTAAATTGTGAATAAAATCAAAACCCAATGACTTTCAAATCACACCAGCCAGTATTTTAATCACAATAGAACAGAGATAACATAGCAAATGTTGAAACTGAGAAATTTCACAATTTTATCCACAAAATAAGCTCATTTCAAATTTGATGGCTGCTACAGGTCTCAAAAAAGTTGGGGCAGGGCCTGTTTACCATGGTGTAGCATCCCCTCTTCTTTTTAACACAGTGGAGGCGTCTGGGCATTGAGGAGACAACTTTCTTGAGTTTAGCCATTGGAAATGATCCCACTCTTGTTTAATACAGGTTTCCAGCTGCTGGAGAGTTTTGGGTCTCCTTTGACGAACGTTTTGTTTAATTATGCGCCAAATGTTCTCAATCAGTGAAAGATCAGGACTGCAGGCAGGCCAGTTCAGCACAAGGACTCTTCTACTACGAAGCCATGCTGTTGTAATAGCTGTAGTTTGTGGTTTTGCATTGTCCTGCTGAAATACACAAGGCCTTCCCTGAAATAGATGTCATCTGGAGGGGAGCATATGTTGCTCTAAAACCTTTATATACCTTTCAGCATTCATGGTGCTTTTTAAAACATGCAAGTGTCCCACACCATATGCACTAATGCATCCCCATACCATCAGAGATGTTGGCTTTTGAACTGAACGCTGATAGCAGGAGGGGAGGTCTTTCTCCTCTTTAGCCCGGAGGACACGACGCCCATGATTTCCAACAAGAATGTCAAATTTGGACTCGTCTGACTACAGGACACTTTGCCACTTTGCTACAGTCCATTTTAAATGAGCCTTGGCCCACAGAACACGGCGGCGCTCCTGGATCATGCTCAACAATGGCTTCCTTTTTGCATGATAGAGTTTTAGGTGGCATCTGTGGATGGCACGGCGAACTGTGTTTACAGACAGTGGTTTCTTGAAGTATTCCTAGGCCTATTTAGTAATGTCAATGACAGAATCATGCCGGTGAGTGATGCAGTGGCGTCTGAGGGCCCGAAGATCATGGGCATCCAGTAAAGGTCTTCGGCTTTGTCCCTTACGCACAGAGATTTTTCCAGTTTCTCTGAATCTTTTGATGATGTTATGCACTGTCGATGATGAGACCTTCAAAGTCTTTGCAATTTGATGTTGAGGAACGTTGTTTTTAAAGTATTCCACAATTTTTTTTTACGCAAACCTTCACAGGTTGGAGACCCTCTGGCCATCTTTACTTCTGAGAGACTCAGCCTCTCAGACATCCGTTTTCTAGCCAATCATGTTACATACCTGATGCCAGTTAACTTAATTACTTGCTAAATGTTCTTTCAGCTGATTCTATTATTTATTAATTGCTTTTTCAGCCCTTTTTTTGCCTGTGTCCCAACTTTTTTGAGACCTGTTGCAGCAAGAAAATTTGAAAGCTCATTTTGTGGATAAAAATGTAAAATGTCTCAGTTTCAACATTTGAAATGTTATCTATGTTCTATTGTAAATAACATATTGGCTCACGTGAACTGAAAGTCATTGCATTTTGATTTTATTCACAATTTACACTTTGTCCCAACTATTTCAGAATTGAGGTTGTACAATCTCATACAAATGCTTAATAACATCTTTGAGAAAATGTACTTTTTTCTTCTACACACAGTGGCCCTTATTTATCAAAGTTGCGTAGGATCTGGTGTTAATTCTGGTGTAAATATCAGCGTTCGCCAGGTGTCAAGTCTGATTTACTAAAAGAGTGTACGTCACTGATTTCGGTGTAGAACTGGAGTGGCGTTGATAAATCCGGCAGCTGAAACCATCGTAATTTACATGACGCCCCTATAAATTCATGCTCCGGGAGGCATAGTCCTGCCCACTTTACGACATGGACTCTCGAAAGACGGCAAAGAAGAAAGAACCTCACTGCAAAGGAAATATAAATTATCACGTCCGAGGTGGAGAAAAACAAAATAATTTTATTTGGAAGCCTTAAGAGTGGCATAAAAGGAGCCCAGAAGGCTGCAGTTTGGAAAACTATTGCTGCTGCGGTAAACACTGTTGGAGTGGAAAACCGGAGTGCAGCAGAGGTTTGATTTCATTCATTAATAAATTCAATTTATAGATCCATGATATTTCATGTTATATAGCCAACATAACTGACAATCCAAATGCTTTACATGTAGGTGAAAGAAAGTGGTCTGATTTTAAGATCGCCACCAAAAAAACAGGTTGCTGCGCTCAGGCGCAGCATCGCACGGACCGGTGGAGGGCAACCAGACTCAAACCTCCAGCTGTCACCGTTCGAGGGTATGAGGGAAATTATTAAAATACAGTCTGCAGAGACCACTCTTCATTGTACTTTTATTAGCATTACTCCATGACATTTTACTGAGTGCCACACAAAACGAGCAGCCACTCGTCACTTTCCCAGAGGAGATCTTCTCTGTGCCGAAAGTTCCTGTCACGTTGGACAGAAGCTTATTCCTCTAACAATAAAAGATCTGCCACTGTCAAAATGTGATCACGGTCACAGTGCCCGTAGGCCTATACAGGGTGTCTCAGAAAAAAAAAGTATACCCAACTTGAATCATCGATTATATGAAAACTACTAAATTTTATTTGAAGTGTAATATGTCATTAGAAAGAGAAGGATTTACTCTTTTAATTGATACCCTAAACATGCGTTTATTTTCATGGGTGAATCAGTAACAATGCATTTTTTGAATGGCATCCAGATCCTTGCTGTGACGAGTGTACTGCTTTTCGTAACTGTGGGAAAGGGAAATCACAAAAAGATTGATGAGGAGTACTCATTTGTTCAAATGTTACACAGTGTCAAATTATGGCACTGCTCCCTCCACATGATCTCCAAATGATCCAAAGGGCTGTCAGAGACATGGTCAGACGATGCCAGCTGTGCATTGATAGGGAGGGTTAAGTCTGAAGTACCAATCAGTCGATGAAAAGATAATCAAAATCAGCAGAGGCACAACGAGACAAACTGAAAGAAAAGCAGCCACTAGAGGGGAGCGTTATCAAGAATTTGCTCACAGTTAAGTTACTCATTCTTATGCTATTTCATTTGAATTATTTTAATTGCTTTGTATCACTAACTGGTTTCAAGCTATTCTTTCCACAGTTTGACATCACTATTTCATAAATTTGACTTGTTCACAAAATTTATTAGCCAGTATATTTTTATTCAAAGAATGTCATGAATAATAGACGCTTACAGAAACATTGGGCTGTACAGGCTACTCTACTGTCTGTACCTCACAATTTCATTAATATGATCCATGCCCATTTTTGTTACTCTGCTCTCTCTGTCTGTGCCACCTTCTTCATGGCCTCCCTCTCTTCCCTCTGCCAGGGCTGGATGGGTGTAGACTCTTCCAAGACCAACTTGATTCGGGAGCATCCGTTCTGCGGTAGGCATGGGGAGGACTGCCAGTAGCTGGAACCTTGCTCACCTCTCTGAAACACCTCAGCCTGTGAACATGGTGCAGCCGTGTTTATGTGGGGTCTCTCTCTTGCTAGCTGTGGCACAGGCCCAGCTGAGGGGTTGCAAGAGCTGCGACACTGCACCAAGCTTAAGGTTCTGTCTCCTGGAATGGTCCTTTTTTTTTACATGGTTCTGGAACCCAAACTCAACATCCTCCTTGCTTATGCCTCTCTTATTATTCTGTGGCAGCATGAGGCTGCCAGACCTTGCCTTGAGCCTTTGGGTGAAATCAGCCTCAAGGTTGTCTTTGGGAGGCTGGAAAGAGCTGGGCTTTCTAGTTTTGTCCCCGAGGCAGTGAAAGACCCTGATGGACTCCGCTAGGTGCTCACGCAGGTGGTTCTCGAGCGTGCCTGCTTTACTTGGGACCTTTTTCTGGTCCACGATGTTCCTGTTCACACGCTCACTTCCATCAGCTGTGCCCTTCATCCTTCTCTTCTTCCTCATCCCTGGCACTCTCTCCCTTTTCCTTTTTTGGTCCTGTTCTTTCTTTTCCATCTCTGCCTTAACCTCCTTTGCAGTTTCCATGTTAGCCAGACTGCGTGGGAAAGCTTGTGACTGCCATGGAGTCCAGTAGTTTGGCATCGCAAGATTAGGGAGCCCATCATACCCTAGAAAAACAGCAATTTTCCATTAGTTTTATCCACTGCAGTACTTGAATTGTGAACTTTTTTCAGACAGTTTAGCTCAACTAATTAGAGTTAAATGAGGAACTATTTCTTGAAATTGCCTATCACTCATCAGTAAGACCTCTCAAATGTTAATGTTAAGATAAGTAAAATCTCTCAGATGTTAGTGTAATCTAGTAACAGTAAGAATCAGTGGTGTGTCAATGTAAGTGGTTCTGATAGTACTAATAAGCAGTAATCATCATGGGTAAGCAAGTATCATCATTATACAGATAAAATTTTAATTTTGCTGGTCAGAGTACCATCCTAACATTTAAGAGGGTTAAACTTCTCCCAACTTCGGCACGTGTATGAGATTTAGAGGCAATAAAGTAAATCAGAAGTAAATTATAATTTTTCATGGTTTACTCACCTCTTGCGGAATGTAGGTGTACGTTGTTATTCATATCTAAATTGTTTTTGTCTCGTCAGTGCTGTAATCTTCTCTTGTCCGACGTTAAGCAATCTTAAGTAAAGTTGATTTCAAAACACTTGATTTTAAAATTGCTTCACTGAGTTCTATTGCGTGTGTGCTGTTCTGTGATGTCACAGTCAGTAATGCTTCAATGATCTCAGAGTGACATCTTACAGTGATTTCAGAAACCAATCAAATCAAAGCCTTTAACTGAATTTTCCCGGACCGCGAAATTTTTTGTGCACTAGAGTTCCGGATACCGCTTCTACTTTATTTACATGCAGCCAATCACAATCAAATTTCGTATGTGGGCGCTCTCTGAGCTGTGAGTGACGCTATCTTTGGTTGTAACATATTACTAGCTAGCCAGCTTGCTGGGTAACGTTAGCTTCATGCACATCATTTACTGAAACTGTCTGAACACGAGAATTGGCCGGTTAGTCTGCTAGTCTCGCCCCCCGAGAATTGTCCTCAGCTTTTTCTCCGCTGATTAGGAACCCAAGTTAACCTGCTAGCAGTCGCGCATTTATCAGGCCTTGGCATGTTCGGTTAGCTCCTCCAACGCTGATTAACAGTTTCTGTCAACTGTACACAAGCACGCGGTTATGGCAGAGACGTGTTTTTTGCGCGCTCGTCACACTATGTTAGCGATCGCATACTATGTGTGTGTGTGTGTGTGTGTGTGTTTTTTAAGATTATATAGCCATCTTGCTAGCTAGCTAGCTATCGTTAGTAAAGGAAAATATTTGGAAATGACCATCATATTTAGGCAATGTGATTTGGTTCTCACCCTAGCTACCTTCCCTAGCTAGCTGTTACAGCGACTGCTCTTGAGCTAGCTAGTAAGCTAGATATCGTCCTAAAAATCAATATGATTTGGTTTTTGCCCAAACTTTTTACTAACTGCCTGTACAGGGAAGTAAAAAGTTAGGGCAAAAACCAAAGCATACCGCTTTAATATGACTTAATTAATTACCAAGATTTTCTTTAGCTGACGGAAGCTAGCTGTAGCCCCATGGATGGCTTTATGGTAAGATTAGTTCGCCATCGCATACAATGCAGTGTAGCCCCATGATCAATAAATATCAATAAACAAGTAGTTAAGTTATTCCAAGTCTATGAACAGTGGGTGCGTTCGAGCGCGTCTGCAAGTGAGCCGGCTGCGCGAGATTCCCGAAAAATCACGCGAGAATCTTGCGAAGTTCTTGCGATAAGCCCTCCAAACCCCGCGATTGCTACAACTATCGCGGGGTTTGGAGGGCTTATCGCGCAACTTCGGCACTATTCTCGCGTAATTTTTCGGGAATCTCGCGCAGCCGGCTTACTTGCAGACGCGCTCGAACGCACCCAGTTTTCTCATAACCTCATCGTAGCTTCCTGCTTCCAGCCAATGGAAGAAGAAATGCGCGATAGGCGCGGATCATTTGCCATCGCTTTCGGTGGTACTCATGGTTAAATGTGGCTTAGTAAATGACTATATGCAGCGAAAATCCCGGAGAGTGCACCTCTAATGTAAGTAAAACAAAATATGTTTGACGTAAAAAGATCCTAAACGCTTGAGCTTTATGTTTACATGGCGTATGCACAGACATGAATATCGATCTCACTGCTTGGGCACGCTGTCACATTTTATGACATGTATTTTTCCATTGCTGGTTGTTTTAAAGCTGCATTATTTCACTTGTTACATTCGCAGCTGACGGTATGTTACGTTACATCTGATTGTGAGATTGAGAAACGTGCTGGTGAGCAGGGCACAGGGCCACTGATAGCTAATCTGCGCAATAATCGTGCTGTATTCACTTGTCATGATGAGAAATTCATCCAAGCCTTGCTGCTCCTAGAGACATTATTGTAAACACTCGTATTCGCCAATACATGCGTGTGGGTATAAACACCTGATGATGATAAGCAAGCAGCCAACCAGCAGCCAAAAACGATGGATATAAATAGTAGGAAAAAAATTCACAGGTGTTGTGCCGTAGAATGCACCCCTGCCGTAGATTGCGCCTCCTTCGCGGGAGCGCGCGCACGTTATTCCAATACTAAAGTTATCCAGGTCGCTTTTATTTCGCATTCGCAACCTATCAAAGAGAAAAACACTGTTTCATGTGTACAATTCTTGCCCATGATTTACCGCTTTAATTTCGCAACCAATCAAAGTGCTACAAAAAATGCGAACGACTCTCTCATTTTTAATTTTTGCAAAGGGGGTACAGAAAATAAATAAAAAGTGATATTGCTTTGCGACATAATATCCTAAAGCCACGTGATACGAGTGATACCGAACGTAAAATAATCAAAATAATTTAGATTACATGAATTAGGCCCTTATGCATACTGTTAAAACGACTTGAGGCTGGGGCCAACAGAAAAAAAATTCAAGGGGGTGCACTCTGCAGCAGCCCGTGTTTTTGGCTTGCCGTGAAATGCACCCCTGTCTAGCTCAGATTAGGAAAGTGCTTCATGCATGAAATTAATTTACATCACATGTATTAGGGCCATATGCAACCATTTAAAAGAATTGATGCTGGGGCGAACACAAAAAAAAAATCCAGTGGGGTGCATTCTATGGCAGCCCTTGGTTTTGGCTTGCCGTGAATTGCACCCCCTGTCTAACTCAGACTAGGAGTTTGTTTATTCACCCCGCCCGCAACGAATGTTGCGGAAGGGGTGTATGTGGTTGTCGCGTTTATTTTGCTGTGTGTGTGTGTGTGTGTGCGTGTGTGTGTGTGCCTGTTTGCACTGTGCAGGCCACAATTCTGGACGCATTGTCTTCAAATTTGGTAGGGACAATCATTTGGTGGAAGGGAAGAAATAATTAGTTTTTGGTGAAGATCCGGATCAAATCCTGGATTCTGGATCAGTTTGAAGATTTCGTTAAAGGCAGTGGCGTAGCTAGTGGGGGGGGGGGGGCAAAGACATGTCCCTTTGTGCCCTACAATTAGTCCTGGCAAGTTCTCAATCATTATCCTTTATTGACGCGTTACCCAATTGGAAGTGGCTATTCGCCCCGCAGCGGGGTGAATTGGGGGAGATAAGAGAAGCACTTCTGCTATTTGCCCCGCAGTTGGGCCAATTAGAAATTTCATTTTATAATCCGCCCTGCTCTTTGATCTTTCGCGCTGAACCGCCACGGTGCGAATAGCCTTTGCCTTTCCAATTATCGTAATTTGCAACTGAATGCACGGTTTCTCTCCATATGCGATCCAACAGCGATTAAATCATGGGCTATATTCAGTACAGTGGCAGAAGAAGAACAGAGAATTGGGTGCACAAAACATCTGTTTAAAACAATTATTAGTCCTGACATGTTCTCAGTCATTTTCATAATTAACAGGAGGTTCACTCCGAGAACACTCCACACTTAACAGGTGCTGCTTGTTCTCCCCGATTAGCTAAGATGACAATCATTCATCTAGACGCGTATTTGCTGCATTTAAATCAACGTTATTCAAAATTGCAAACCTGTCGACTCTCATGCAAATAGCTGGAGCCGCACGGTTTTTAGCTTATTGAACTGCCGAGTGCCACTTTTTTTTTGTCAACCCACACAATACCGGGAGTGAAAGACCAGTTCAATTAACGCATTGGCCTATTAATAAGTAAATTATTTTTCTGTACTTAATTTAGCCCATGATTTCATCACTGTTAGATCGCATATGTGTCTTCAGTTGCCAATTACGATAATCATGAAAATGGCCTCATTTTCCAACATGCCGTGTATCCTTTGGCTTCGGAGTGTGTTGGGTGGGGTAATATATTCTCATTAAAGTGAAAAAAATATAGATGTTTGTTAAAATTTTCGGGCCTGAAAGGTGAAGGTCACACAAAAGGTCAAAAGCACATTTTGGATAATAATTTCGGTTCAATTCAATCTGAAGCCATCAAACCAATGCCTTCTATTTGTGAAGGCAAAACGGTCCTAGCACTTAGTCTTAATTTCAGAAACTTATCATTCTATGAACAATATTTCATTTATTTGTTTGTTTGTTCATTTGCAAGATTACAAGAAAACCATTGCCTCGATTTAGACCAAATCTGGCCAAAACTTGGGCAATGACCCAAAATAGAATCCATTAGATTTTTAAATGAATTGGGTGTAGGTCAAGGTCAGGGTAATTAAAAGGTCAAAATCGGTATTTGGCCATAATTGTCGAAAATGGTTTGAGTTACATGAAAGTAACACCACGAGTTTCCTTTTTCAGTGTGCAAAATATAATATATTTATCCATTGCTCCTGTGAAAACTGCATAGTATCTAAGTTCAGTGGGAGTCAAAGTTCAGGGGAGTCAAGGTAATTGGTCTGAATCAGTCTGACTAGGTTTGAATGGCTTTAATTTACACTATTTCTCAAAAACTACTGAAGATAGCTATTACTTTTTTCTGTTAGGAGAAGTCCAGAACCTAAAAGTTTTAGTTCAATTGCGAGACCCTTGCCACGGATAAACTCACTACGTTTTTCCAGATTACAGGAGAACTGTTCACGGTAACGAAACTTACTGTCTGTAAAAGCAGTATTGCAGGGTAACGTTTGTCTCAGTCATTGTTCTGACCGCTCGGTTACTACCGCATGTTAGTTTGCGTGCCGTGCTACTTAAAAAATGCTACTGGTTGACTTATATGCAGTCATTCAGATTGGTATGCTTGTGTTACTTTGGTTAGCATCCATGGTAGTTTCATCACGATGTTACCTGACTGAGGTCGCTACAGTTGAAGCTAACCGGAGAGGAGTTGTGCGTGTCTGCAAAGTTGGGCTGATAAGGCTGCAGTTAGACCAGACGTAGGCTTTTACGGAGGTTAGGATACGTGTTTGGGTTTGTTTACTGCTGCTGTGAAACTATCATTTTACTTATCCATGACCGGGGTCAGCCGAGTACTTTACCGTTGTATGGGCTAGCTCTCTGATCCTACCATGGTGAAAGCAATCGCACAAACGCACTATAACGTGTCTGGTACAACAAACAATTTCTCTGCATTGCCGTGGTGGAATTTCATCCACCTTTGAAAATTGTTCTGGCTAATAAAAAGACGAAAAAAAAGTGGAGATTGGATTAGGATTTTTTTTTTGGTAGAAGTTATCGATTTGCTTGCTGTACATAAGCAACGCTTACACCGTTTGTGTGTTTTTGCTACAAACTCATTTAGTAGCTTGTGTCGAAATTGCGTTTTGTTTTGGTGGAAATGGTTAACAGGAGCTTTTAGCAAAGTTTCCTCCGGATAGCTAAGTGGGTATATAACATGACTATATAACAGTACAGCTACAATCACATGCATGCAAGGCGAGACAGTAGGAGCAAAACACTAAAATTTCAACTTGCCACTCGTTGTCATCCTGCTGTAAACATTGCTGCAATACTTCAATTGCTTCCTCCTCCCGCTCGGGGTCAGATTCGGGATCAAACAAATGCGGTCTTACAGCAATAGATGCCGCGGAGAGCTGTCCTGAAATACCTGCCATCTTGGTTTCCTGGTTTTTCGGGTCTGCACCCTCCCCCAGAATCGGCCAGGTAGCCAATCAGAGCAGCGCCTCATTAGCATAGCCTCCCCGCCCACTCAAATTCACAGGTGTTGTGCCGTAGAATGCACCCCTGCCGTGGATTGCGCCTCCTTCGGCGGGGAAGCCGCTACGTTATTCAATACTAAAGTTATCCAGGTCGCTTTTATTTCGCATTCGCAACCTATCAAAGAGAAAAACACTGTTTCATGTGTACAATTCTTGCCCATGATTTACCGCTTTAATTTCGCAACCAATCAAAGTGCTACAAAAAATGCGAACGACTCTCTCATTTTTAATTTTTGCAAAGGGGGTACAGAAAATAAATAAAAAGTGATATTGCTTTGCGACATAATATCCTAAAGCCACGTGATACGAGTGATACCGAACGTAAAATAATCAAAATAATTTAGATTACATGAATTAGGCCCTTATGCATACTGTTAAAACGACTTGAGGCTGGGGCCAACAGAAAAAAAATTCAAGGGGGTGCACTCTGCAGCAGCCCGTGTTTTTGGCTTGCCGTGAAATGCACCCCCTGTCTAGCTCAGATTAGGAAAGTGCTTCATGCATGAAATTAATTTACATCACATGTATTAGGGCCATATGCAACCATTTAAAAGAATTGATGCTGGGGCGAACACAAAAAAAAAATCCAGTGGGGTGCATTCTATGGCAGCCCTTGGTTTTGGCTTGCCGTGAATTGCACCCCCTGTCTAACTCAGACTAGGAGTTTGTTTATTCACCCCGCCCGCAACGAATGTTGCGGAAGGGGTGTATGTGGTTGTCGCGTTTATTTTGCTGTGTGTGTGTGTGTGTGCGTGTGTGTGTGTGCCTGTTTGCACTGTGCAGGCCACAATTCTGGACGCATTGTCTTCAAATTTGGTAGGGACAATCATTTGGTGGAAGGGAAGAAATAATTAGTTTTTGGTGAAGATCCGGATCAAATCCTGGATTCTGGATCAGTTTGAAGATTTCGTTAAAGGCAGTGGCGTGGCTAATTAGTGGGGGGCGGGGGGCAAAGACATGTCCCTTTGTGCCCTACAATTAGTCCTGGCAAGTTCTCAATCATTATCCTTTATTGACGCGTTACCCAATTGGAAGTGGCTATTCGCCCCGCAGCGGGGTGAATTGGGGGAGATAAGAGAAGCACTTCTGCTATTTGCCCCGCAGTTGGGCCAATTAGAAATTTCATTTTATAATCCGCCCTGCTCTTTGATCTTTCGCGCTGAACCGCCACGGTGCGAATAGCCTTTGCCTTTCCAATTATCGTAATTTGCAACTGAATGCACGGTTTCTCTCCATATGCGATCCAACAGCGATTAAATCATGGGCTATATTCAGTACAGTGGCAGAAGAAGAACAGAGAATTGGGTGCACAAAACATCTGTTTAAAACAATTATTAGTCCTGACATGTTCTCAGTCATTTTCATAATTAACAGGAGGTTCACTCCGAGAACACTCCACACTTAACAGGTGCTGCTTGTTCTCCCCGATTAGCTAAGATGACAATCATTCATCTAGACGCGTATTTGCTGCATTTAAATCAACGTTATTCAAAATTGCAAACCTGTCGACTCTCATGCAAATAGCTGGAGCCGCACGGTTTTTAGCTTATTGAACTGCCGAGTGCCACTTTTTTTTTGTCAACCCACACAATACCGGGAGTGAAAGACCAGTTCAATTAACGCATTGGCCTATTAATAAGTAAATTATTTTTCTGTACTTAATTTAGCCCATGATTTCATCACTGTTAGATCGCATATGTGTCTTCAGTTGCCAATTACGATAATCATGAAAATGGCCTCATTTTCCAACATGCCGTGTATCCTTTGGCTTCGGAGTGTGTTGGGTGGGGTAATATATTCTCATTAAAGTGAAAAAATATAGATGTTTGTTAAAATTTTCGGGCCTGAAAGGTGAAGGTCACACAAAAGGTCAAAAGCACATTTTGGATAATAATTTCGGTTCAATTCAATCTGAAGCCATCAAACCAATGCCTTCTATTTGTGAAGGCAAAACGGTCCTAGCACTTAGTCTTAATTTCAGAAACTTATCATTCTATGAACAATATTTCATTTATTTGTTTGTTTGTTCATTTGCAAGATTACAAGAAAACCATTGCCTCGATTTAGACCAAATCTGGCCAAAACTTGGGCAATGACCCAAAATAGAATCCATTAGATTTTTAAATGAATTGGGTGTAGGTCAAGGTCAGGGTAATTAAAAGGTCAAAATCGGTATTTGGCCATAATTGTCGAAAATGGTTTGAGTTACATGAAAGTAACACCACGAGTTTCCTTTTTCAGTGTGCAAAATATAATATATTTATCCATTGCTCCTGTGAAAACTGCATAGTATCTAAGTTCAGTGGGAGTCAAAGTTCAGGGGAGTCAAGGTAATTGGTCTGAATCAGTCTGACTAGGTTTGAATGGCTTTAATTTACACTATTTCTCAAAAACTACTGAAGATAGCTATTACTTTTTTCTGTTAGGAGAAGTCCAGAACCTAAAAGTTTTAGTTCAATTGCGAGACCCTTGCCACGGATAAACTCACTCGTTTTTCCAGATTACAGGAGAACTGTTCACGGTAACGAAACTTACTGTCTGTAAAAAGCAGTATTGCAGGGTAACGTTTGTCTCAGTCATTGTTCTGACCGCTCGGTTACTACCGCATGTTAGTTTGCGTGCCGTGCTACTTAAAAAATGCTACTGGTTGACTTATATGCAGTCATTCAGATTGGTATGCTTGTGTTACTTTGGTTAGCATCCATGGTAGTTTCATCACGATGTTACCTGACTGAGGTCGCTACAGTTGAAGCTAACCGGAGAGGAGTTGTGCGTGTCTGCAAAGTTGGGCTGATAAGGCTGCAGTTAGACCAGACGTAGGCTTTTACGGAGGTTAGGATACGTGTTTGGGTTTGTTTACTGCTGCTGTGAAACTATCATTTTACTTATCCATGACCGGGGTCAGCCGAGTACTTTACCGTTGTATGGGCTAGCTCTCTGATCCTACCATGGTGAAAGCAATCGCACAAACGCACTATAACGTGTCTGGTACAACAAACAATTTCTCTGCATTGCCGTGGTGGAATTTCATCCACCTTTGAAAATTGTTCTGGCTAATAAAAAGACGAAAAAAGTGGAGATTGGATTAGGATTTTTTTTTGGTAGAAGTTATCGATTTGCTTGCTGTACATAAGCAACGCTTACACCGTTTGTGTGTTTTTGCTACAAACTCATTTAGTAGCTTGGTGTCGAAATTGCGTTTTGTTTTGGTGGAAATGGTTAACAGGAGCTTTTAGCAAAGTTTCCTCCGGATAGCTAAGTGGGTATATAACATGACTATATAACAGTACAGCTACAATCACATGCATGCAAGGCGAGACAGTAGGAGCAAAACACTAAAATTTCAACTTGCCACTCGTTGTCATCCTGCTGTAAACATTGCTGCAATACTTCAATTGCTTCCTCCTCCCGTTCGGGGTCAGATTCGGGATCAAACAAGTACGGTCTTACAGCAATAGATGCCGCGGAGAGCTGTCCTGAAATACCTGCCATCTTGGTTTCCTGGTTTTTCGGGTCTGCACCCTCCCCCAGAATCGGCCAGGTAGCCAATCAGAGCAGCGCCTCATTAGCATAGCCTCCCCGCCCACTCAAAACAGCTTGTGTTTCAGGCCGGCACAGACGGGGTGAGAGAAGAGGTCTCACTACGCCTTGATGTGTGTGTTTTTTTTTTTTTTTTTTTGTAACTGAATTCTTAACATTATTTTAAAGACCCACAGGACATATTTTAAAATAACTAAATACAGCAGTATATGGGACCTTTAATGGGTGCTGCATAGAGGTCATTGAGGCAGGGAAGACATCAAATGCAGTTCTGTTTGACCCCTGACCATTCCACCCACCATCAGCAGCTAAACTGGTGGATAAAGAAAAGGCACATTTGCACAAACTCGGTGTGGTCAAACAGGAAGTTCATGACCTCACAGAACCGCCGCCCATGGTAACAGTGGTGATGTAACGTTTGTTCCGGAAACAGACCAGATAAGGACTGATAGTGGAGATGCAGCAGAGTAGCTGTGCCAGTTAAGGAACCTACTGGGATGAAAGGAGTGTAGTTTGGCTTTTTTGACTCCACATGACAGGTGAATAATCCCGTGGTGTCCAGCCAAAGACTATTCTTTCAATGTATTGGGTTAAATGTTCCAAAAGACTAAATTCACTGGCTATCCCACACTTCCGGCATATTTTTAGTTACAGAAGCTGCAAAGGCCTTGTTACAAAAGTTTAATTTTTATAATTCCACAAGAAAATTGTATTTAGATGTGTTGCTGCCCACTTTAATTGGTAAAATGACAATTTCTTGACAGAACTAGATTTGAGTGTCAGCTGAAAATATTTGTATTTCATGGTTGAATATTTCACTGAACTATTTTAACAATATGTTTAAGGTCTAAATATGTACCATTCAAGAAGAACTGGACTGGTAGAATATCCAAATAAATACTGAACAAGGTTTGGCAAATTTTAAGAAATTAGCGGAAATTAAAGAAGATCAAATCAATACAATTTCAATTATCTACTGGGCCATTCAATGAGTTGATTTAATTCTTAACTTATTCTTGACATCTCATACTAACTTTTCCTCAAAATCAAAAGTCGTGTTATTCATCCTTTCACATATCCAGTGTGGAGCCCATCCTCTCAAGAAAAAGGACCAGATAGGCTGTAAAGGAAGTTGTGCCACCCATAGTGGTAACAACTATAATCAAATATTTGCGGTAACTGGGAACGAGTCTTTTACATTGCTGTGGAGGAATTGAAGACCTGGGTGCAAGAAGTACTTAAGTCACATTTTCCAAAAAATGAGCTGACACTACTACCATAAAGTAGAGTGTTATGTGCATCATTCAAAGCCAAAAAATTCCAAATATAAGTACTCAAGTCCTCAATACTGATATACGGCCTTCCCTGAATCTACTGAATTTTTGTGCAAGAAATACTCAAGTCTTTGCAGAAGTACTCAAGTCCTTGACGTCATCAGGAACAAGTGCCTAAGTCCATGACTGTCCAATCAGCTGCTAGTATGTGTCATGTGACAAGCGTAGCAAAAATGACTGTTTGGCAATCAGAAAATGATTGAAATGGCATTTGTGTGGTAAAAGTACCGAAGTCCATGCATTTTATGGCAATAAGTACTGAAGTCCAGGCATTTTATGGTAAGAAGTACCAAAGTCCGAAACTGATTTTCTTGTTTTTTTCGTAATAAAGCATTATTTTTCCACAAAAACGTGTCTGTCTACTTTGTATAACCCCTGGGACTAGCAGTAGGTGTCACTGAATGTTATCTTTTAAAAGTATCTGCAGCATGTTTTCAAAACTTTGACCCTTAATATCTCAAAAGTGTAATTTTGTGACTGAAGTACTTCTTGCACCCAGGTCTTCAATTCTGTCCCACTCTTTGGCATTTTTTTAAAGCAGCTTCACTGGAGCGTTTCACTGGAACTTCTTGTTTCAGGGCATGCCACAGCATCTCAGTTAGATTCCAGTCATGTTTTTCATTTTATTTTTTTTGAGCCATTAAGAAGTGGACTTGCTTGTTTGCTTCTTGCTTGTGTGCTTCCTTCCTGCTGTGTAACCCAACTGCTGTTGAGCTTAAAGTCACAAACTGTTGGAAGAACATTCTCTTCAAGATTTTCTGGTAAAGAGCAGAATTGGTGGTTTCATCACTTATGGCAAGTCGCCCAGGTCCTGAGGTAGCACAGTGACTGCGGACTATCTCACTACCACCACCATGTTTGACTGTTGCTAAGATATTCTTATTGTGGAATGCTGTGTTATATTTACTGTATACTTGATGTAACAGGACCTGTATCATTCAAACTTACACTTCTGACACATCAGTCCCCTGAATCATGTGTGTCATTGAGATTTTTTTGGAAAATGTGAGACGAGCCTTTGTGTTCTTATGGCCAGCGGTGGTTCTTGCCTCGCAGCTCTGCCAAATGTGCCATTTTTGCTCAGTCTTTTTATTATTGTAGAATTGTGAACACCGACTTTAACTGAGGCAAGCAAGGCCTACAGCTCTTTTGATGTTCGTCTGGGTTCTTTTGTGACCTCCTGGATGAGTTGGCGCTGCACTCTTGGAGGAATTCTGGTAGGCTGGCCACTTCCAGGAAGGTTCAATACTGTTCCAGGTTTTCTCCTTTCGTAGATAATGGCCCTCAGCATGGTTCACTGAGCCTTTGAAATGGCTTTGCAACCCTTTCCAGACGTATAGATGTCAACAACTTTGCTTCTTATCTGCTCTTGAATTTCTTTAAATTTCTGCATGATGGACAGCTTTTTCCCTGCTTCACATTGCCAAACAGGTTCTATTTCAGTGATGTTTAGATTCAGCAGGGCTGGCTGTAATCATGCCTGGGTGTGTCAAGTGAAATTGAACCCAGTTATTAATTCAGTTTGTTTAATTGGTTGATTTACTAACTACGGGGGCAATTACTTTCTCCCATCGGGCTAGGTAGAGTATGATAGCTTTTTTCCTTAAATTAATGAAATCATTTAAAAATGCATTTTGTGTTTACTCAGGCGATTGTTTTAGAATATTAAAATAAGTTAAATGATCTGAAACATTAAAGTGTGACAAATATGTAAAATTAGCAGAAATCGTGAAGGGGAAAATATTCTTCACAGCATTGTATATTGTTATTTTGTGGTGACAATATGAAGCCGGTGTGATAGCTCAACACTCAAAATACAAACAATACAAACTGAATGCTATTCAAGGCTCATCTGCATGTGGCTTTGCTTATATATTTGCTCCTCAGACTCCCATTTTCTGGTGCAGCGACCCAAACATCTGTCAGATATTTTATACTGTCCTTGGTTTTGATTGGCTTTGAGTTTCGTTGAAAAAAATTGCACCACATTTGTATTTATTTCAAGTGGGCAGCAGGTGGCACTGTTCCCCTACATTAGTTTGAGTGTCTCCGCTCCAACATGCAGCCAAAAAAGTTGGAAAATTGGCTTGAATATACTAATGACATGCAGCTTCAAAGAACATTTGGTCAATTCCATGGAAAAGTTCCATTTTTCAGAAAAATTTTAAAAACATTCGCAGTTATGCCATTTATGCTGTTGAAATATATATTACCTTTTCTATCAAAACCAAAGAATATTTAAGGAATATCATACTCTACTGAAAAATAACACTACTTTGAAGTTTCACTATTTTCATAATTAAAAGACTATGAATATCCTTGTTTTTCAACAATCCCTACCAGAAATAGAAAGCCTCAGGGCATTTCCTTCATGGTTTCATCTTTTCATGACCCCCCTGCACTTGCACCAGCTGCACTCTTAAACAAGGCTGCTAAATGTCAAAACTGTACTTATGTGACCTCAAACATGATTGGTGCAAATGTCCCATAAGTCACGTTTCACATGGTTTCTTTTCTGCATAAGTTAATTAGTACATTTTTGGAGGAGCTTCTGTCTTTGCTATCTTCTAGTGTGGTCAGGATATGCATGGAGCAGCAGGATGTTCTAATTGCTCTGCTGCCTTTTCTTCTGTATGACTTGATTGTTTTGTTCCATAAGTCACAAATTTGGTATAGATACGATGAAACCAGAAACTAAGCCCACTGTGCTCTTTAACTCTTATGGGTGTCCCATCTAGATGGAATTTTTCAGCCCCCTCACATGGAAAAGGCTGCACTGATGAAATAGGGGGCACTGAAAAGCATCGGGTCTCCGAAAAATTAGGGCTGAATGTTTGGATGTACCTACACCTTCTGAATTTGCAGACCTATCAGAAACTGTATGTCCTCTATGCTGATCAGCTGGCAGTTGAGAAAAAGAGACCACAATTAGATGAAACTTGGAGCCCACATGGGCAGGAAATCAAGACTCTTCCAGGTACATGCGCAGCCCATTGTTTTGAAGTAGTTGAACCATACATGATCAAATATTCTATTCACTCTGCTACTGATGTTTCAGAGATGACATGCTTTTCTTTCATAACTGGAATATATGACCAAACTTCAGGTTTAGCAGGTAGTGAACATTCAGGTGATGTAGGCTCAGGAGTTGCAAGCAATCTTGGCACTGTTGAGGAGTAGTCAGCAGAACTTAAAGATGCCACCAAGGCCTGCAATTCTTTCACAATGATTCTTGGGGATTTTTGTTTTTTCTCTCACCATCCTCCTCAGTTTACGGGGGGGATTTTTTTTTTTTTGGAATTTTTTAGTAATTGCCCTGACAGTGGTCAGTGAGAATATTCAATCGTTTGTGAGTCTTTTTGTTGCCATTAGCAGACTTTTGAAGGTCTATGACCATCTGCCTCTTTTGAACAGACAGTTGTTTCGTTTTCTACATGGTGTTGGAGGACACAGGGATATTGAATATTCGTTACCTCATTTTTTTATAGCCTTGTGAAACAGGAAGTGATGTCATGGCTCGATACTGTTCCTTAACACTTAGATAAAACTTAAATAACTGGAATTGAACACCTGGTTTAATTTTGGTCGATATTATTTACAATGATCTTTAAGGGTGCCATAAATTCTGATGCCTTGATTTGGAGGAAATTGATTTTTAATTGAAGTTTGGTTCTATTGGAACATTAATATACAGTATTCCTCACATGTTGGCATTTATAGTTTCTATATAAATATATTTTTTAGAATTTTTAAAAGTATTTTTGTGCATTGCTATTCAGGGGTGCCAGTAATTTTGGAGCCCACTGAAAGTATAAAATTGGTTTTCTTAGGCTCGGTAGATCAGGGAAATCATATATGTTTGAACGAGATGACCACATCATATGAAACAATAACGACAAAATTAGAGGCCGTATGACAAAAGAAACAAGATAGTAAACAAGTAAATGGAAGAGGCATCTATGCAATTTAATTTGCCTAAATACCTAGCTTTGTATTCACTGTGACTTTAAAGTCTGTTGTAACTAGCTCAGGAGATAGAGTGCCACGGTTTACATGACTGTGGACAAGGTGGACATCTCTGTCCCATAAATCACATATAGCCATTTGCCTAAAACATTTCAAATATTGTCTTTTTAAGGCTTTTGATGGTTTAGTGTTTGATCATGTTGTTCTTTCAATCATGTAGTGTCATTAATTGATGTGATGCTGATGCTGTGTGCAGTTTAAATTTCACTGCTTGAGCCCAATGGATTTTCTGGTGTTTGTTCAAAATGTTTTGAATTGCACTTAAGGTAGTTGATGTTCAATAAATGTTTTGTCCTTTGTAAATTGATGAATACATTTTTAAATGTAAAAATGACATTATAGGACATTAAAGTACTAAAAAAAAAATCACTACACGAGGAGACCCTGGGATAGTGTCCCATATGTCACGTCCCTATGTCCAAGAAGTCACGCCATTCTTCCGAGCATCATAAAAAAATTAATTTGGATTCTTTCCTTAACATGGCTCCAAAAACAAGATACACTAAGTGGCCAAACATTGAGCAACAAACTGATTCTATACCTTTAAAACTGAGATAGATTTTCAGCTTTCTTTAAACCATACAAAAAACCATGGTCCACAAATATCCCATAAGTCACAGAATGACAGTTTGTCCCCTCCAGTAATGACACTTTAAACTGACATAAAGCTTTTGTGTGTTTCTTGGAGAGTTAAGTCTTCTTTTTTACCATGTATGGTTACAAGGCATTCTCATCTCTAGTTTCTTCAAATTTTCACTTGAAACATTGCAGTTTTTTATGAAATCTCCCATAAGTCACAATGGAATTGTCCATTTCAGTAAGCCCATGGTCATCAATGTTTAAACATAAGCTGCATGGAAAACAAGAAGCTGCCAATGCATTCAAAAAGAGACTATCTTCAGTGACACATATTCAGTGCATAAAGAAAACACTGAAATGGCTCAGGATTTATGACTCCGTTTTGGTCTCATCCTGTCCCACTCCTTGCTTTGTAATAAGCTGGTATGACCTTTCTTCTCGGGTGAAGTTCACACAGAATGGCTTACAGTAAGAATATCACAAAGCTCCACTTCATTCAGTGTCTCTATACCTTCCCATTACACAGCACGCTAGCAACTGGAGACCAGCTTTTCAGGTGGGCAAACAGCAATATATACGGGTTCATCACTTGGTAAAAGGCGGAGCAATGTCAGCTGTCAGCATAGAAAAATTCAATTGTTTTTTTTTTTTTTTTTCAGAGAAGAGCATTCCCAGGAATGCTGTAAAAATTGCAGTCTTAGACATGCAGTCTGGACTCCTTTCATTTCTACGGCAATGCAGTGCTGGGGCTTGCTGCTGTAGAGACGATTCGGAAAATATTCGGCTTACCTCCTCTCGTAAATCCATGGGCTGGAAATCAAACAATATTCTTCTTCAAACAAGTAATGAGAGCACTGGACATAAAACTCCACAAGCTAAGAAAGGGAAATAAGTCCACAAGAAACAAAGCCTTTGTAAACAGACCAGTTTTCACTGAGAAAATAGACTCCCCTAGGCCTGGGAACAAGGCTTTTTAAAAGGCTTAATGACAATGCAATGGGCAGTAGCTGTGGTACTGACAACAAGCTATAGTACCTGTCCTGTGTGCATTCATTCCCCTGAGTTGGGTTGGATCTGCACTTGATCATGCAGGCATTTCCCTTAAGTTAATGGAATGTCTGGTACCAAAAAGATAGGCACATCAAGCCCTTTGTTAAATCATAAAAGCTGTGATTTACTTTGAGTGATGAGAGGAATTGTTAACAAAAGAAGCCAGACAGGGATGATGCCCTTTATACAAAGTGGTGAAATGGTGGCCTCTAGCAGGCTGCAGAAGGATGCCACCTCACGCCTCAAGAACTCACTCAACTCAGGCCTAGTCCACATCATCAAATTTTTTTTGGAATTCCTAGCTCTGACGTCCTGTCCCATCATTTGTGGTCCTGGCAGAAGAGGAGATCTACCAAGTGTCATCCACCTGGGAATCTGCTGTACTACTAGGTGGTCAGAGAGCAGGTTTCCACATCCTGCAATGTAATTCACTCCCAGAAACAGGGATACAATAGGAGTCTACTTCCGGTCCTCAAGATAAATCTATGCTATTGTACCTCCAGGGGCTAATCAGTGGACTTCACAGGTAACTATTTGTACCCCTTTCCAGCACTAAAATGGCACATATACATCTTCAAGGGTGCAACAGGTGTACCGTAGAGAGTATTGTGCAGTTGACAAGCCAGAGTACCCCTATAGGTAGCACGATGTACTATATTTCCTGAGAATGTTGGCTTTTGGCTAGAAGATGCGCTGGCTCCCTGTAGTCATTATCACTGCAGTGCCAGATGTGGCTTGGCCTCCAGAAAATGAGCCCAAAAACAAACACAAAACTGGTCTTAAAATATGTCTATCTAGCAAGATGAGTAATTCCCACATTCTACACCAATTCTGAAGCAGTTCCAGGGGTGGGCACTCTATCTCATAGTGAAGACAAAAAAATCAATTCAGATAATAATTATTAGATTTTGCAATTTTTTAAAACAAATACAATGACTAACTGAAAAACACAGGGGACCGACTGTGATAACAACGAGGAGCTGCTGCCTTCTTTCTTTTGTCATAGCCTCTTTCTTAGAGCGAGAGAGCAAGAGAGAGAGAGAGAGATTCAAAATACAGAGATACTGCTTTTGCAGAAAATGGGGACATATTTTCAAAAAAGGAGGGAAATAATAGGCATGGACTTCTTTCAGTTCTTTCAGAGAGGGAAAAATTAATAATTTATAAAATACTTTTTATATATCTATATAAATATTTATGAACAGCTTAATTTTATAGAAACATAAGTGGGATAATTTTGGTATACAGTAAAGACATAGTAACATTGACTGCGTTTACATGCACACCATATTCCTGTATTAATCGGAATATGAGAATAGTCCGATTGCGTACCTGTCATGTAAACGCGTGCAATAACCCGATTAAGGTCATTTTCCGATTCGAAATATTCTGAATAAGACCCCTGGCATATGCCTGTTTTAATCGGAATATTGACACATGTATACACCTTAATCGGAAAATGCCCCCGAACAGAATATTGAATTACGTCTGCGCCTGTTCAATTGGCAAGGAATTAGCATTTTTGGAGCGAAGAGGAGATGACTGTGTGCAGTCAGATAATGAAAGACAGGAATATAGGCTATTGGAATATATCGATGGGTGAAAGCACTGTAACAACGGTATCTTTAAGGTGTGCGATGTGTGGAGAGAGGCTGGTTTTGTGTTAACTGCCAACCAAGTTAAGCATCGCTGGAAAACTGAAGGCGGCATATTCCAAAGCGAAAAAAATAAAGGCAGTGGCTATTTAGACGCCAGTTGTAATCTTACTCCAATTTGCTATTCTTACGAGCTTCCGTAAGATCACGCACGATGTAGGAAATCTGGACTTGGACCCATAGACTGATTTATACAGTCTATGCTTCTACCACGGCATAATGTATCAGCTGACGTTAGCTAGCGGGACGGCTGTTACATTACTTATGTTTTCTAGCTAGTTGCTTAATTTAGCTAACGGGTGAGTGTAGTTATGAGAGTGTAATTTTAGGTTCAACGTTTGTTCGCTAATATTTGGGGAACTGTCAGGTCATCACTCTCCACAATCAATAGTTGGTAGTGATTTGTGTCGAGTAGAAGAGCTGACAGCTGCACAAAGTTTGTCCTTGCAAGAAATTCGAGAGTACAAGTTGGCTAATGAGTTAAATGGCAAGCTGGCAAAGTTAGCTGGCTAATAACTAACCCTACTTAAAGGAGCAATATGTAAGAAATGTATGTTGATTAATCATGAAATGGCCCTGATATATCACCAGACATTAAGGAATGATGTTAATTTCAAATACTTATATCACTGACAACAGTAGTCCAGCCAGAATATTCTCATTACAAAAGCAAAGTTGCAGCCCACAACTAATGTTGATGTTTTCAGTTTGTGTTTTAGCCTGTTAGCGCCGCCCTCCACCTAACTCCCAATTACGAAGTCAGTTGCATTTCGGCATCCAGGTTGCCAGTTACCACTGAGCTGCAGCGACCAGCATTTCGGAGCACAAATGTCTGACGTTACTAAACCTAGAAGGTCTCGTTATGATTCCGAAATACGTCGTGACAAAGTCAGAAATAAAACAAGGATCTGTATAGGACATGCCTTCGAAAGATGGAGACGGCTGAAAGCGGAGAATAATTTGAAGACCGGTGCCGAAGTTGCTAATTTTCTCCTGGACAGGTAAGATTCAGCTAAGTTTGGCTAACTTAATTCTATTTAATATAGGCACGGACATTTCAAATATTCTCTACAGTCGAATAACGTTATGTATGTTCGTTCATGGTACGTTAGTGCTTATGCAGGTGGGTCATCGAATTGACTGGGTAACAAATTGTTTAAGAAATAAAGACCGCGACTCGTCATTGCTGACATTAGCAATGCATTATTAGAGTCCGTTTCTCTGGCATTATGCTGAGACGCTGTGGAAACCGTTCCAACATTAGCACAGCCATTATGGCGATATGAAATGTAATTGAGACAGTACATCGGTCAAATGAGTCCACATTCCTTCTTTACGCATATTATAGTATGGACTTTAGTGGGCTATGAACACAGAAGAGTGACGAGTAAGTTGACCAGTATGACCATTGCTAAAGTTAGTCAGTCATTAGTCTCGATCTTTTCTGAACTGAACTGAACATAACTCTGTGAGAGCAAATCATTGGTGATATTGAAATGTAGCCATGGTAGCTCCGTGTAGTAGACGTTCTTGCTGGATCCGGCAACCTAGCTGGCAACCTCTCGTCTGGGGGAGAGGGAGAGGGGATACTGCACTCTGCACTATTTTGAATGTGATTGTAGTACCAGTTTTGGCCACAAACTTACATGCAGCTCCTTTAACTTGAGTAGAGGACATCCTGACCGTAACTTAAAGCAAGTAACGTTAAGCCGGCCAGCCGGTCTAGTAATGTTAACCACAGGGCACGCTGCGAAAGCGGGATGTTTTCAACCCAGTGGAGTAGCAATTTTTTTCCGAGGCCGAATTTCCTATTGTGCATGCGGATACGGAGGTTCATAAAAATAACAAATTACAGTAAACTCACGACTGGCGTGAATATAGCCACTGCCGAAAACAAAACAATACCAGCGGCCCAAATCCAGCCAGTTTCATTTACTTCGCGGACATGTATGAAATTCTGGGACAGAGACCACTGGCGATGGCTATGGCCAAGCAGTGTTGCCAGATGAAAAAAACAGCAATATCGTACTGGAGCTTTGAAATAATCGTATTTTACAAAAAAAAAAAAAAAACTATCGTCCATGTACAGAAACGTAAGCAATTCCCTGAATACCACAAAGCTTTGCCCCGCACAGAGCACTGATGCGACAAGGCGTATGCAAGACGGCAACTGTGTCCCTCACACAACATGCAGTCCATAACGCGAAACAGTACCCGTTTTTTGCCCTTTTAAAACAAAAGCGGCAATCTACATACAGCGTCAGTATTTTGCCACAGGAAAATAAGGTAACTCAAAGCATTTAGCACAAAAGCAGCTAAAAAGACACGATAAACAAAGCTTCACAATATATGGCTTATCACATTAATTAAAGCGAAAGCCAATTAACACAAAATGAAGATCTTATAATAATGCAGCCCACACTTCATGATATGATAATGTTTGACTCACTTAACAGTCGAATTCGACCTCTGGCTCTGAATCTGACAAGTTGCGATTGTTTTCATATTTCACGATTGGTTTCGAACTTAGTTATGAAGTTACACGGCATTTTGAAGCCGTTTTTTCTCCAGTAAAACCGGATAATTCAATCAGCTGTGCGGAGCACGGGTATCTTACTTCTCTGCTTAGAGTATGCCGTAAAAATAGCCAATGAGTTTTTATTTACAGCATTACCATATGATTGTTTCGTTTTCCCGTGCCGTAAAATAGCCCACCAAAGCAGGATTACGGTACTGACTTATGCTGTGAAAGAAAATATTTCAATGCGCACGTGCAACAGGACACAGGCTAGATTTACGGCACCTCCTATGAGGGAATCATTACGGCGCCGTAGAAATAGCCGCGGCCTTTTTTAAAGTTTCGTGAGTTTAGGTGTGACGCGCACGAGCCGCAAGCCGCATGCGCGAGCAGGGTGAGAGGTGATGATTTGATTGGCAGGTGGAGCCTGACACGAGAGCAGAGGGTGTGTCAGTCAGGTGCTGTGTGGTGCTGATGTGATCCCATCTCGGTGAAGCTGACATGAATAGTTGCTCTTAAATCTCGAACAGTGTTTGGTCGTGGGTACATTTGAAATGGCAAAACTATCGTATGTTATTGTATAGTTTTTTGAAACTATTGATCGTACATCGTACAGAGGTCAAAACTATCGTACAAATACGATAGTTATCGTACATCTGGCAACACTGTGGCCAAGAGAGTGGAGTCGATGTCAGCTTTGAAGCTCTAACTGAGGGCAACCAAAGCCATGACGATTACTTTCCAGCGTTATATTTGCTGAAAACCTGATGTTGAGATTGTACCGAAGTGGTGGAAACGCGAATTAACATGTAAACGGAATATAGCCATCACTCAGCGCATATAAACATCTTATTCGGAATATTACCTTAACCCGAGTATGGACCTTAATCGGAATATGGTGTGCATACTGATGCCGTTGTAGCAGCAGCAGGATTAAACGCGAGGCATGATCACAAAGGCCAGCCATATGGGGCATGCCCAAATATGGGCAGAGGCGCAGAATCATGAGGATAAATTGTTACAATTTTCAAGTTCAACATAGGGCGGTCTTTACCGCTCAATGTTACATTTGTAGGCAGTTCAGTAGTTGCATGCTGGAAGCAAGGGTTGTTTTACTTGGAAGTGATTTCAATCAAATTAATACTTATCACTGATATGGACATCAAGCGGTCCTTTGGGAGAAAGGACAAGGCAAGGGAGCCAGAAGCGATAGAGGACTTATCGTTCCCCGACTCCCCCCCAACTTTGGATAATGCTTCAACTAGCTCAGGTTCGTGAAAATCACGTGGCAAGCTCGGTAGCTTGTGACATGCTGGACTGGCTTCTATTTAGCCTCTGTCATACAGCGTGATTATGTGTGCTTAATGATGTAATCCCCAGCTTCTAACGTCAGTACTTCTGCCATGGTCCAACTAATGATGTGTAAGTGATCAATAGCCTACAAACCATTGCTTGTTCAAACGCAAAAGTAATGGCTTGACGGCTGTGCAAGTTAGCAGAGTGATGGCGTCAGGTCTGTGGTAGCATATATTGGGAATTACTTGGCGGGCGTTTACAGAAATTACGTTTGTTTTATGATAAATTGCGCAATTCAGTTATATGATAAACAGAATTGTATCCACCTTATTCCTGGGGGCGCTACTGTAGATATGACCATGGGTGCAAATTCCGGCGGAAGTAGTTTTTAGCTAGTGGCTAGTCAAGAACAGCGGCATTTCTTTTAGTTAACTTAGCGATTACAGCTCGTTTTTTATGAAATTAACTTGCTTTTCTTAAAATGTCCCTTCAGAGCTCCGGCACCTATTGTGCTGTTCGAGGCTGAACTAACAACCAGAGGAAGCTAAATTAATGGTTTGATCAACAGTGTTTTGAACACACACTCAGAACATAGGGGATTGTCCTTGTGTTCAGCGAAACGGTTTCCATCGCCTACCTACAGAAGAGGAAGCCAGAATTTGTCTGAAAAACCTGAATTTGAAAAGACCCCCGGAAACATTAGGTGCTCATTTCATTATGTCGACAAACAACGATTCCTACTTTATGGCTAGGCTCAGACAGACAGCCGCAGAGGAGACGCCGGGTCCTCAGAAGCATTTTGACAGCAGTGCCAGGAGAGCATAAGGTATGATTTTACGTGTAGGGAGGACAGAAAATTGTTGTATTCGTCCGGTAATGCCAGTCAGTGTAACTAATGTTTCATCCTGTACAGTTTAAGATGAGGCTGTAGAAGTAGCAATAGTCTAGTACAATTTGAAAATAGTCTACTCTGTTCCAAACAATAGTCTTGCACTCCAAACCTCATTTCACTAAAATTAAAAGTATGGGAAAAATGGATTCACTGTGTTTTACATGTTATAGTATTGGATTAGCTAGCAACTTAATACCTTATAATGTAGTTGGCTGGAGTAGAGCTAATTTGACTCGTACTGTCGGATGGCTTAATTTACTCTGTATAACAATCCATTACGTTTCATATGTAGAGCAATATTTACCGCTGAAATATAGTGTTTCCGTCATAAATATTCTCAGAAAGTACTTGTATATCTGTTTTAAGGTACATAAGGTCGTATACTACCTCCTTTAACAAAACACGACTGACCTTGTTGCTATAGAAGTACTGCATACGCTTCGGAGCTTTGTAGATTGTTCATAGCTTCGCAGTCTGTGGCAACGGAGTCGCTAATGTAGCCAAATGCGCTAGTGTGGCCACTGCTTCAGGTCGTTCTCCCATTCTTCGATAGTAGAAGGCAGTGATACCATAACTTTATCCCGTCTGAGGGCTAAAAGGTGATGTTCCCTCATATATTATTTTCCAATCGCTTAAAAAAGAGGATTCGCGTGAGCCGCCACCATGGTAAACAGTTCAGTGACAGGATGCAGCGGAAGTTAGGCCCAGAATTCGCACAAGGGATCATGGGACGTGGGAATAAGGTGGATACTCTCAGTCGTGACCTGATCAAGCCACTGCTAATGCCTCGATAAATAAAACCATTGGAAACGTGTATCGCGATTAGAAAACCTCTGCAGTTACGGCCCTTCATCTCTCCTTATCTGATTCAACAATTTCGTTCTACGAAGATAATCTTTCGGAAAACGATGAACAATAAGATCAGCGTGCAATGTAACATCCCCATTACACTGCGGGACACAACAAAAACGCTGCGTTTTGGCATTTGAATGCATGGAATGCATAGAATTTAAGAGTGGTCCATAATCACCGCATCTCTAGGTGGTATGTGTAAACTCAGTTCTATATTTTGAAATACTGAAAAAGTGTCACTTCAAAGTCAAACGTTAGTCGCAAATTAACGCTGGTTGTATTATACTTAGGTCAATTCAGCTGTGGCAAGTACAGTACTTAACCAAAAGCGACCGCAACTTTTAGGCAATATAAAGAAACTTTCCCAGTAAGCCATATTCCCATATTTACATGCTTGATGTCTATGGATTTCCCTAAATTTAAACTTTTAAATTATCTTGATGTTGTCTTTCATTTTTGATGAAAGACTAAAATCACAGTCAATTTCAACCAAGATAATGTGGTTGAATAAACTGAAGTTTTAGTCGTCTGAGAATGTTGAGAATGCAGCGATCAGATGAACGACATTGAGATTTTAAGATGTAGCACGGTGTATGACGTTACCATTGCATTTATTTCTCTCCCTTCCAAATTGCTTGGGCTGGCATGGGGAATCTGACGACAATGGACTGGGATATTGACACTACTGCATTTATAGACACACTCACACTGCAATGTGAAACACCTGTTTAATTTTGTTATAAAATATTCACCATGGATATTTGAGTGTAATAAAATTTCCAAAATTCTGATACCTTGGAATTGTTTTGTTTTGCACTAGAAATGTTTTTGAAACAAGTGGCACACTTAGCCTATAGAAAATGTGTATTGTATTTGGATACAATTTATTGAAAATAAAAACAAGTAAAATTAAGAATGAAAATGAGATGTTTAATTCTGCATAATTACATTGTGTTCTATCCTATCATGTACTTCCTATATTTCTGAGCCGATTTTCAATGGTGTATTCTGATGAAAATGACCCCCCCCAGACTGATTATTAATCCCCCCTGTGCCACCCCACTTGAAAAATCCTGGAACCGCCCCTGCTCGTAAGTGAGGTTGTCCACTTGAAATTGCCTACATTAGTGATCTGAACATTATGCCTCATTATAATGAACCAAGAAAGTCAATTAAAGCACAGCGAAGGTCATGAAGTGACAAAGAAGGGTATTAGCCCGCGTCTGATCACACAATGTCGACTCATCATCCAATGTAAAAATGACTTTTCAACTAAACAAAGTCATGGCTTAGCTGCCTCAACATTTTTAGTGAAGTGCGGCCTGAGAAGAGCTCTCATTCACTCTAATCCCATAGGCGGATATAAAGTTCACTTATCTTACGGCAGCATGGACACTGTTGTTTACATTGCAAAGTTCATGGTTTTGAGTCTTTGAAAATTGAGCCCACCCCTGAAATGCCATTATTTATCATTCACTTGTGTTCACTGTTCAACATCGAGCCGTTTATGAGCCAAATTACAAGAAGTGATTGAGTTAATGAAAGGCGCTTGCCTGAAGAGTTCACGTCTGACGCAAAAGTACTGAACGGCCTAGTCAGGATGGAAGCTAGTCTAGCTAAGCTGGTTATATATTGGAGTGCTCTCTATCCTTGTCCAGCTACATTAAAATTGCGTCTTTAACAGCGAGATTTCAAAATATTCCTGGGGGAGAAATCCCCGGACCCCCGAAAAATGGTTGGGTCAAGGGGGCTGAAGCCCCCAATGTTTTCAAGTCCCAACAACGCCCCTGCTGCCAGCAGCATTGACCTGTTTCCCATTGAAAACAAGTGGCCAGTTATGAAGCGCAAAATACAGCAATGGAGACCCTTGATTATCGACTAACAGAAGTTAAGCAAGAATGGGAACAAATTCCACTGACAAAATTCTAACAAATAGTGTCCTTAGTTCAAAAACAACTGTTGAGGGTTATTATAAGTGAGGGTAATGTTACACATTGGTGAGCATGCACTTGTTCCAACCTCATTGGAATGTTTTGCAGATACAGTATTTCAAAATCAGAATAGCTTTCAACACATAAGTTTGATGAGTAAAAGCTTTATTTTATTTTGTCTTTGTACATTTTTGGGCTGGGCCGCAAATAGCGGCCAGGCCCCTATAAACGCGAATGTCGCTGAGTACCTGAGTGACTGACTGACTGACTGCCTGAGTGATCAAGTTTAATGATTGGCTGGCCGGCGGGGAAGAACTTCAAAGGTTGGTTGGCCGACGACTGACTTCAGTGATTGGTTGGCCGGCGGGCAAGAACTTCAACGATTGGTTGGCCGACAACAAGCTGGCTGGCTGGCCGGGCGTTTGTCACTCGTATCTCCTACGGGATAGCCTATACTACGAAGCAAGTTCAACATACACAGGCCATATTTGAATGAGCCAGCTCAACAAACCCTAAACTGGCAATCACAGATAATTGGTACCACAGCGGTGGTTGTAATCCTTCTTAACTGCCAGAATTTATAACGGTCAGGCGGATTTCTATTAGGGGTTGATATATGTGTGATAGTAAATGGCCTTAAATTTCTTTTGGTGTAAGATCTATTGGTAAATAGGAAAATTACGGGTTTTCAGGTTCCAGAAGTCAACGGTTTGGTTTTTCTGGTCTCAAGAAGGGTCACCCTCCAGAGGGCCAAAATTGAACTTTTAAGAAAAATAGGTTTTTGAGTTGAAATACCTCAGTGCGCCCTCAAAAGCCCAGCTTCATTTTTACTGTTGTCAGTCTATATTAGGAGGAGTTTTGGAAAATTATGAAATTTTGGTGGGCTGTTGAGGGCACCAACTATAGGGGGCGCTTGAAAACGCCATCTTGGACCAAAGTTGCAGTCATCTTTGAGGCATTCCTTGCTTGCGCCCTCATTAGCCCAAGCTTTTTTATGCATGATATGATTCTATAACAGTGCCTTGTACTATTCCACTTGAAATTGTAGTGGGATGGTAAGGGCGCGGAACTATAGGTGGCGCTCAATCGGTGAAAATGCAAAAATAGGGGTAATCCACGGCTGTAGATCTCCATGCGCCCCCATCAGATTTGAATGAAATCTGTTTTATTTGATAGCCCTACATGTCCACTATTTGAACCAAAAAGATTGAATTCGGGTTCAACTGTTTTAATGCTTTTTGACCATCATTCTGAAAGGTTTGACGTGACCATTCCATACGCTTGTCTATGTAGTGCTGTTACGGTACATAAGTCAGCATAGGTGTCAGTTTGAATTCAATGCCAATGGATGATTTTTAGTGGAGCAATCAGCAATTTAAAGCTCTCTTCTGAACCAATGGATAGGGTCCAGCCTTCTGCTGACTTCCTTTGGAATGTTTAGAAGATTGGAGGCAGGGCCAGACGGATTGCACGCTTCACCGCTCATGAATAAATGAAAAAAACAAATTGTTTACTTCTTTTGTCATGCTAATTTCAGGAAAATAAATCACTCATTATCTCCATCATCCCTACTTTGTTAGAGAAAACTCAGGTGAAAGTATGATGTCAGACACTTGGTTGTCCCCCCTAGTCTGTTATTTTTTGGAGATAACGATGGAAAACATGACACGAGCCAAGAGTTAGAAAGTAAAAATTGTGCACATTGTCAGGTGAAACTGAAAGTACACAGTGCAACAGCTTGATGCATACAGATGTGAATGAGAAAATGTGGTGACTCCTTTTTGATGATCTTTTCCACCTTCTGCTCAGCAGAGGGTTCTATCTGATCCCCCGTCCTGGGCCCACCCACATGTGTGCAGTTACATGTATTGCGTTTCCTGTCCCAGTCTCACTGCTGCTCAATTGGATGAATAGATTTTTATTTCAGGCCCTCCAGCTAATGAAATAACCCTTGGCCAAGGGCCAGATGTGTGCACCTTCAGTTGGTTACCTTTCCATCATGCCTTGTTGCCTTCATCCCTTTATTCAATCCAGACGTCACAAAGTCAATAGCTGTACAAAAGTGCCCTGGAGAGTTTTGTTCAAAAAATGCCCTTGCCCCTCCTAATTGTAAAACCTCCCATTTCATCCTCAGGATGGGGGAGCTGATGAAAATGGTTTCTTTACTTTGCAGTTCCAAGAATGGCAACCTCAGACCCAAGTCCAGAATATGAGAAGTGTGTCTACTGGGATGGTCAAAAAGGGGTTAATACAGTTGAACCCCACTTCAATCTTTTTGGTGCATATTTGGTGCATATTTTTTCCGTGTAGGGCTATCAAATAAAACAGATTTCATTCAAATCTGATGGGGGCGCATGGAGATCTACAGCCGCAGAATACCCCTATTTTTGCATTTTCACCGAATTGAGCGCCACCTATAATTCCGCGCCCTCAGCATCCCACTACAATTTCAAGTGTAATAGCACAAGGCACTGTTATAGAATCATATCATGTATAAACAAGCTTGGGCTAGTGAGGGCGCAGGTAAGGAATGCCTCAAACTTAAGTGCTACTTGGGCTCAAAGTGGTGTTTTCAAGCGCCCCCTATAGGTGGCGCCCTCAACAGCCCATCAAAATTTCATGATTTTCCAAAACTCCTCCCAACACAGATTGACATCAGTGAAAATGAAGCTGGGCTATTGAGGGCGCACTGAGATATTTCAACTCAAAACCTATTTTTCTTAAAAGTTCATTTTTGGCCCTCCAGAGGGTGACCCTTCTGGAGGCCCGAGCAACCAAACCGTTCACTTTTGGAACCTGAAAATTTGCAATTTTCCTGTCTATCCAAAGGCCTTCCACCGAAAAAAATTCAGTCAAATATCTAACAGACATATATCACCCACCGCCTGAACGGTATAAATTCTGGCTCTCTGGCTAATCTCCTTTTTGTGCTTTCAACAGCGTACGCGCTTTCGACAAAGAGGTGTTTCATGCGTCGTTTGTCCCTTTTTCCGTTCACCAAGGGGTCTATTCTCCCATTTGCGTGTAAGTCCTTTTTTACGCGATTCGAGTTACGCGCATTTGAGTTACATTCTCCCCCATCCTTCGATCACGCCCACAGCGCTTAACTTCAGAATGTAGGCGGCCTTATGAAAGAGGTGTGACTAATCCAAAGGAGAGGCAGGCTCTGTACCAAGCTTATTGATTATGGCTATCAGGAAAACATGGAACAAGGATTTTCTGATTCACCATGAAAATGCTGTTGTAGTCCATGGAAAACGCAAACCGGAATTTAAATTTGAATATCGTCGGCCTGCTGATAAAACCTCGTATCTCCAAATTGATAAGAAACAAAGACTCGTATGTCCACTATTCTTACATGCAAAATTAAATATTTTTTATTTTATTTATATTTTAAATTATATTTATCAATTTATAGTATTTTTTTTTAAATTTTATATTTATTTTTCATTTTCCTGTGAAGTTTATCATTTTGAAGATACAAGGTTTTATTGGCAGGCCGACGATATGCCGCTGCAATAGTAGGCCTATATATGTCTGTGCCAATTATAAGAAGTAATGCAGACATCTCTTTTTTTATTTCTTATTCTAGCCACCATGACATTAAAGCTATGTAAACAAACAAATTGCCGCGATAATGAAATAACAAATGAAGAATTTAGCGCTTCTCAATCAGCGCAATCAGAGCATTGAAAATGTGCCCCTCCTACACCAGCCTGCTTGTTCCGTGGAAGACGGGGAAGAAGACAAGTAAAGAGAACATTCTAGTCACACAAAAATTACAATCAAGACCGTTTATATGATCTCATTTAGAAATTGCACGCTTGAAATCTCAAACTACTCCGATGTCAGGTTTGCAGCTAAAGGACATGGCAACACTTTAACAAACAAAAGATTCTTACCCCGCGCACGGTCACCCCCCCCGCCCCGAAACCGCCTCAACAATCACGCAATTCCATATCCGTAGCCTATTATGTCCCATTTGATTTGAGCGACACATTCACTTGAACTTGTGCCCAGTACTTTATTATGCTTAATTATCCCATTTACTGATAATGATTCTTCCCATGTCGGCTATTCTTTATTGGCTAAAATTGATTAACAAATGGGTGGTGCTTTGGTATTGGCCAGGGTAGGGCTCAGTCTAGAGTATTTAATAATATCTTTATTCACACATTAAAATACACTGTATTACCAATGGTTAAAAAAAAAAAACATGTTAACATAGACACGGGTTAGTTAATGCAGATATCCTCAATTAGAAAATCAGTCTCCTCCCTAGTGAGAATATCACAACTTTTTACATTATCACGAACATATAGGGCAGTCAAATTTGTTGATAGAACATGAAGACAACGATGGCGACGTCGAGCCGATGCCGAAAACCAAATTTCACAGATGAGGTGGTAGAGGTATTGGTGAAATCAGTGAAGAGGCACCACGAGGTGTTGTATGGCAAGGGGGCACTGAAGGCTGATCCGAGGAAGAAAGATGCAAATCATTCTGGATGTGGCTTCGGTGGGGAGATGTAAGCGCAGTATCCCCGATTTAAAGCATAAATGGAGAGAACTGCGGGGTGCTGTAAAAGCCAGGCTCTCTGCACACCGGAGAAGTGTGCACGCGACAGGTGGTGGGCAACCATCATCCCCTGTGCATTTCACTGCACTGGAGGAGGAGGTGGCATCCCCTCTTTCTGCAGTGGAAGTGCAAGGAGAAGAACTTGGAGTGGATACGGATGAAGGAGGGTTACGAAAAAAGATCATTTTTATTTGCCTATACTCAAAGTATCATTGTGATAAATACTGGATACAAGCTTAATATGGTTTCAAATATTTATTGTATTTTTTGGCATTTCAAGCAGTTGTGCAGTACATAGGCGTCATGGGCCGAAGGAATTTGGCCATGCTCATGATCGCAACAACCTGAACATTAATGCTGTGCCGACGCTCACGGTCTCTTTACATATTCTCATTAGTGGAAGGGGTTCTTATTGCAATGTTAGTACAATCAATGGCTCCCACAACACTGGGAAACCTGGCGACCCGGTAGAACCCCCCTTTAACTCTCTGTCTTTCAGCGGGTGTTTCAGGGAACTTTATGAAGTGGCTGATGTGGTGCAGCATAGCGTCAACGAATTCGTCAGGCACCTTGACACAGACGCCTGTGATGTGTGCATGACATCACCAGCCACTCTCTGGAACAACCCAGATGCCAGGACCGACAGCGCAGTTGTGACCTTGATGACCGCGGGTATGTTTTGAGGATGATTGCTGTGGCTGGATAGCTGTTCATCCAGAAGTCGGCAAAGATAGATGATTGCCTCACGGTCCAGACGAAAGCGCTGGATGCACTCGGTGTCTGTTAGTCCCAGGATGTCCAAATGAGGCTGACATATGCATGGTCGACTTTGAGCTCGGCGCGCTATTTTGGTTTTAGATTTTGAGGGCATGGTAGAATGATGGAGAACAAGCTGTTGCGTAATATCATGTGATGATTTTGTTTGATAATTTATTATGGTTATGAGAAATGTAGTTTAGAAATAAGGATGAACAATCGAATATTGAATGTCTCAACCTTTACTATGTTAAATAAAATAAAATAAATGTTAAAATTCAGCATATAACCGACATCAAGCGCAATATTCTATTTCGCCTTAAATTGGCGCTTGACCTTAATACAGCCCTCAAAAGTGCTTAACAGAAAACGCCACGTAAGCCTGGGGGAGAATACGTCTGGGCTGAGAAACGCCCAGATTTTGGCCTTGTTCCGCTCCAGTGCGTAATTGCCTTGGCATTGAATGCACATAATAAAGGGACCTATTTTGCTATATTTCCAAGGTTATATTTTGATCTTGGACTCCCCTAGAGTAATCCTGGTCGCTCAAAGTCCCAAATAGGGTCCTTATTTAGCTCATACTGCCATCCTCAAAAACCCCATTTGTAGTCCATTGTAGTCTCTGCCTGAAACGCCTCATTGGGGTGGCTCTTCCGCTATGGCCCCCACTCCCCGTGTGCCCACTTTCTTCTTACTGGCCAGCTCTGTGGAGGGCGGATCTAGGCGGGACGAGGCAGCAGAACGCAGTTTTAGTGGTCTGCCTCTTCAGAGTGAAACTGAGATGCGTCTCCCGAAGGTATCGACGGGCATATTCCACAATCAGACGCAGTACATGTCTATAGATCTAATGAAATTAACTTGTTCTAATAAATGCGACGGCGAAAGTGGAGGACGCAGTGCCTGGCAGCTCAAGCTGGAATTTGCAGTATACTTACAGTTACTATGGTGAGTACACCGGTGTTTCTACTCTCTAGCTAGGATTGAGGGAAAGCTAGAATCCACCCCATATAGACACATTTGTAGAACGGGTCGACAAACCCAAGTGTAGACCGGAGACCGTAGAAATCCGGTGGGTCTGAGTTTAGAGGGAAACATGGACAATGAGGAGCAGCAGAAAGTGGACCAACAACTTATTGACTGCTTCGGTGCGTATTATAAAGACCTGCTGGTTCGTGTGCATAGCTGTGGTGTGTCGTTAGCATGGAATAACGAACAGCTTCTGCGCTGGTGTATGACGAAGGGGCGAAAGCTCCAGGCTAAACGGCCTTTTCGGAAATTGCCCGTGGTTATGGTTTACTTATTGTCTAGCATCTGCTTGGCGCATAATTTTTCGCGCGACAGATTACATTCAAAGTCAATGCATTGTCTTTGCATTGACTTTGAATGTAATCTCTCGCGCGAAAAATTCGTTTCGCGTCTGGGGTGAAAGCTGCTTAACACGCCCATAATGCGTGCATTCGCATCTTTGCATTGACTTTGAATGTAGCTAATCTGTCGCGTGAAAAATTAGTTTCGCGTCCGGTGTGAAAGCTGCTTAACGCGCCCATAACACATGTATTCGCGTCTTTGCATTGACTTTGAATGTAGCTAATCTGTCGCGCAAAAAATTTGTTTCGCGTCCGGTGTGAAAGCGGCTTGACATGCCCATAACGCGTGTATTTGAGTCTTTGCATTGACTTTGAATGTAATCTGTCACGCTGAAAAATTAGTTTCAAGGTCCGGTGTAAAAAACGCGCCCGTAACGCTGCGGTATTCAAGTCTTTGCATTGACTTTGAATGTAATCTGTCCCGCCAAAAATTCGTTTCGCGTCCGACGTGAAAGTAGCTTTATGGATAGTGCGCGACAGCTAGAGCTCGGTTATGTTATGAACATAATACAGGTTTTGCAGACCCTAAGTTCTGTTAGCATGGACAAGTTGCTTATGTAGAGCTAGCGAATCGATAACTTCTACAGGAAAGAATTTCCCATTTAATCTCCTTTTTCGGCTTTTTATTACCCACAACAATTTCTAAAGGGGGATGAAATTATGTCATGGTAGTGCAGAGAAATCCTTTGTTATACCAGACACGTTAGAGCTTCTGCGTTTCGCGATTGCTTTCACGGTAGAATCAGAGAGCTTGCCCAGACATTTGTGAAGTATCCGGCTGATCCCGGTCATGGATAAGTGAAGCGATCACAAGCAGCCGCTTCAACTGTTGTGGCTACAATCGGGCAACGTTATGATGAAACTGCCACATTGATACTTACCGAAGTCACAAGCAGACCGATCAGAATTACTGCATATAAGTTAACCAGGAGCATTTTTAAATAGCACAACACGCAAACTAACACGCAGTAGCTGGTAATGGAGCGGTCATAACAAACACAGAGACAAACCCTTGCAATACAGGTTTTACAGACAGCAAGTTCCGTTACTGTGGCCAGTTGTACCAAGCATCCAAATTACAAACAAGTATTAAAAGTTAGCTTCAAATGAGGTTTATGTTCACACACCTTCTGTACAATTTCCCCTGATATTACTCTTGCATATTTAGGACACAAACATTAGCAACAGTAACTTGGCTACGTTAGCCACTGTGCTACAGCCACAATCAAGTGGCTATCACGCCAGGTTGGCTTATGCAGTAAAAGCAACATAGAGCTTCTGTGTCTGTGAGTCACGGACAGTCGCGACCAATACAGGCTTTATCTTCAGATATTTTACAAAGCCTGCGTTTGAGGCCAGTTGTTAGTGCTAACTTTCGCTAGCGGTCCTGCTAGCCACCCGTAACACGTTAGCTTCACTTACATTTTTTGCTGTTATATCGTTACTTACAGCTTGTGGCTCCGAGCGCTTGATCGATGCAGCTGCTTCAGGTTTGAGAAGCAGCTGAAACGCGTATCCAGCGTCGAATTATCCTTCATTGACAAAGCTGTCTTTGGTGAAATGCTGAGCACAAACGGCTAACGTTCCCTTTGGCCGTGGCTGTTCGCCACCAGCAAACAAAAAAAGCTACCTACTGATTTCTGGTGGCATCGTCTTTTGGAAGAGAATGGATGTTTTTCTTCGTGTCCAAAAGTAAACGGACAAGCAGCTTTGGGAGAGATACTGACAAAACTGCACCTCAAACGATCTGCAGTTCTTCTTTTGTATTTCCAAAAGTGTAGACGCTACTAAGGCATAGTATGATCTGCCGTTGTTAGTGCCTGCTAGAATAGTTTCCGGTGTGGACAGGTCTAGCGCCGTGATTGGCTCTGGCTAGGTCTGTTCTAATTGGACGGCACAACCTGATGTCAGGTTTTGCCCAGATCTCGCGAAGATCTCGGGAGGAGCTGTTTAGAGAGGAAATCACGTTCACGAAATCACGTTCTTGGATTACGGCAAATCCTCTGTATCTTATGTTTAGAAACTTTTCAGAGGGTGAGTATGGACAACCAACATTATAACATTACTAATATGCATTTAAAGAAGGATCAGCATAATAGGTCCCCTTTAAGTCAAGGGGATTTTACGCGAAGGCTGAAAAGCACGTAGCTACACGCTTTTCTCCACTTACGCGCATGGGAGAATAGACCCCTAAATGACCGATCGCGTGCTGTACGTTCCGTAAGGACATAATGCCTGATCCAAAATCAGTAACACTGCGGGTTATTTGCTCTTGCGGCATCAGGGGGCGCTGCCAGCAGCTTAATGGGAGACACATACAGACAGGCTATATTTCAGTGAACCGGCTCAACAAACCCTGAACTCACGATCAGAGATAATTGGTACCACAACGGTGGTCGTAATCTTTCTTTGTTAATGGCGGTTTTGTGCTTTCAACACTGTACGCGCTCTCAACAAAAGCGCGTATCACGCGCAATTTACACTATTTCCGTTCATAAAATGACTGGTCGCCTTCTGTTTGTTTCACAAGCTATGTCTGATCCAAGATCAGTAACACTGCGGGTTATCTCCCCCCAAGCCACCAGGGGGCGCCGCCAGCGGCTTAATGGGAGACTCATATGAAGTTTTACACTCATTGGTTGGACACTTGAAAGACCGCATGCGCATACTCAGGTGGACACTTGGGAAATTATAATTGAGATTTATGTTAGTGCATTCATGTTGGTTGATGTATGCACTTGTTCGTTGGATGTACTGTACGTGGTTGCTGGGTGATTAATCTTTAAAAAAAAAAATATTAAGAAAATCTCCTAGGAGGAGTGGGCCGTCATTTTGGACAGTCACGAAGAATGTAAGGAAAAAGCAACACTGTTGCTGCTAATAAGGCCAGAGAGGAATTCTGGCGGAAAATTGCTGACCGTAAGTCCTCTGATGAAGGACTAGTGGAAATCACATCAGTTTCTCAGCCAAATCAAACAAATTGAAATTAAATTATAGAATTAACTTTCTTATTTCTCGGCCAATTCTCATGATCTTGCTGTTAACTACAAGGCCTTTTCGAGAGCTTTCAATAGGTCATAAATTCATTTAAAATTAATTGCATTTCACTTTTTTTGTCACATAATTAACCATATTCATTCATCACCAATATCAAATAATGCTTTATGTAAACACATGGCAGCTCCTTCACTCGAACATGTTTATTAAGCGGTTTTACTCGAAACTGTGGATTCTTTGTCCATAACATGCCCTAACTTACTTTTGATATGTTTTCCTTACTCCCTAAAAGGTGAGTTTAACTTGAAATGGTCTCCAGAATATATTAAATATTTGGGCATATATATTCCTAGTAATATGGAAGATGCCTATCGAGTTAATTACCCCCCGCTTATTGATAAAATTACAAGTGATTTGAAGAGAATGAATTTACTTCCTATTTCCCTTATGAGTCGAACTAACATCATTAAGATGTCTATTTTACCAAAACTTCTCTTCTTATTTCAAAACCTTCAATATTCCCCCCCACCAGTTTTCTTTAAGAATATGCAGAGTATTATTTCCTCCTTCATCTGGGAAAATAAACAACCAAGGATTAGTTTACAGGTTTTGCAGCTCCCACATAATGCTGGTGGTCTTAATTTACCAAATCTCAAATTTTATTTTCTTTCAGCTCAGCTTAGCCAGATCAAGCGATGGTTCAGTAATTCAGTAAGTGCATGGACAAGAGTGGAGTCTTATGACAGCCATCCTTATGAACTGAAATACCTGCCTTATATAGGTATATATAAGAAATTTAAAAAATTACAAAAAATCCGATAATCATTAACAGCCTACAGATATGGAAGACCGCCCATAAATTCATTAACTACAATGAACGTCTCTCCTCTCATACTCCCATATGAAGAAACCCCAACTTAGAGCCCTGCAGGGATGATACATTCAAACCATGGTATGATAAGGGGATAAAGGAAATAACTCATCTTTTTTGAGGCTGGTACACTTGTTTCTTTTACTCATTACAATTAAAATATAATTTACCAACAAATCATTTATTTAGATTTCTTCAGATTCGTCATGTGATTGAGGCATGTCTAGGCACTCTTAGAGAACCAGAGCCTTCTAAAATAGAAGGGATTATTAATGGGCAGGGGAAATTCCCAAAATGCATGTCTAAAGTGTACAAATCTTTATCGGAGAGCCTGACTATAAGCACAGAAATCACTAGAGTTAAATGGGAAAAGGATTTGGAGACCGATATATCCAAAGAGGACTGATCTTTCTTTCGTTCAAAAGTTCATAGATGTTCCTATAATATGAGGCGTAAACTTTCTCTATTTAAAATCCTGCATAGAATTTATCACACACCTGATAAATTGCACAGAATGAATAATGAAATGTCCTTCCTCTGCTGGCATTGTAAAAAACAAAGAGGCAATTTTTTTCATATGTTTTGGTCCTGCAGTCTGCTCACAACATTCTGGAAATCTGTAATAGACATCATATCAATCTGTTTAAAAATTCAAATTATTTCATCACCTCGCTTGTGTCTCCTTGGCACAGGTTATATGGATCCTTGGAACGAATTTCAAAAAAAATGTATTGACCTTGTATTGATTGCTGCGAAGAAGTGCATTACAATTAATTGGAAATCCGAATACCCCCCCACAGTAGCTCAGAGAAAGAAATGGTTTTCCAAAGTGACTTAAGACAAAATACTGTATTGCTGGTTACTCAAATTGATGTTATGACTGATGGTAATGTTAAGTGTAAATGGCAGCCCTGTTTGATGATTATTCAGCTTCTTATGATTCTGATTAATCATTGTGATACATATTTATACTATAAGCTAAAGTATTTTTGATGTCCTGATTATATTACGATGATCGAAGAGACATCTCACATAGCTCACATAGTATACTCCATTATAGATATGTGTACACTTAAGCAATGTTTTATTTCTTAAATATGAGTTGAATCCCAATATGATTTATCATCAGTGCAATAATATATTCCAAATAATTTATCTTTGGAATGATAAAAATATTTTAAATTACATTATTTAAAAAGCTGTACTTCTTCTTTTTTACTTCTATCTTTGACACATTACCTAGAAACCATACCAAATGCATGCCATTTTGAGTGTTTAACCCAAATTTGAATTTGCGTGGTGTTTGACTCCTGATAAACTGAATGCAATGTGTGGATCAACATTTCTGCCACAGTTTCCAAGTTTCTGTTTCCGAGGACAGTAGAGTGACCTTTATTGGACCTTTCCTGATATTCTTATTGATTTCCTGGCCTTTCTCTTTTCCTGACGTGTTTCTGTTAAACTTGCAGTAGACTGTTGAAAATGTTCAGGACCGAACTGGGACTATTTGTTCACTAGAATATAAAGAAACTTCCTCCATGTTAGTGTGGCTTGGCAAGAAAGATTAAGCCTATTTTCTTAAAAAGTTATTTTTTAACACAAGGCAAAACAACTGCTAAATGATACTAATAAAAAAATCTTTGTATATACAGCATCTTTACGTGTTTGTATATATCTTTTAGGGTGGGTGTGTGTGTGAGGCAGTGTATATGCTAATTTCTAAATGTTTACAAAGTTTAAAAGATTTAATAAAAAACAAAATGTATCCTATTTCCCCAAAAATGCATTTCATTACATGCAAAACATGGATCATCAATAAAATCAGACCATTTGGATAGGAATTTTCTTAAAAAAAAAAAAAAAAAAAACGTGCGCTATTTGTATTGGCCTTCAAAATACCGGTAATAATGCCTAATATTAGGCATTAGGCCTATAATATTATTAGGCCTAATGCCTAATAATACCTAATAATAAGTACATGTACTTGTATCCAAGTACTTTTCAAGTACTTGATCAATCTCTGTCAGCACTAAGGAGACAGATTGGTCAAGAACTTTGAAAAGTACTTGAATACAAGTACAAGTACTTTAGGCATTAATAGGAAGTACTCCGATACAAGTGCAAGCACTTCGGTATTTAAAAAAACAAACTTGCATCCAATTCTTGAAAGTACTTGAACCCAACTCTGTAATGCAACGAGGGTGTTTATTGATAGGAGTACAACAATGGCAGAGGAAGGACTGAAGCTCAGAACAGGAGTACACAGCGCGGCTTAAGTGGAACAGCATGGTGAGAGTAACGAAAAAAAGCCCGTGGTGTCCCGGGGCAGAAGCCTGGTGGCGATCTTTACCCTCACTGAGGCACGTTTGTCAGATGGCCGGCACAAAGGGTTTAACAGGACGTTATTCACTATCCTAGAGACAGATGATGGTTTGGGAGGTGTTCCTAATAAACTGGCCAGAGGAACAAAGTAGAGATGCAGGTGAACAGGGACTTGGGCCCAATCCTGGATACCGATAGTAAGGCTTGGTAGTTCATTCCTATTGATAAAGTTCGGAAGATTAGTTGAGCATTTCACTATCATAAAGGTTGCTACAATTTGTGAAGACGATAATGCAATTATAATCCAGAAAACATAACTTGAATGGGAGCTTCAGGGTTTAAAGCATGCCAATTCAGCGACTCTGCTACACAGAACAATGTACACCACAGGATTACAAGGGAATGGGGCGTACAAAATACAAATAGAAAACACCATGAAAGTGTTGGTACATAAAACCCCAAACCAATTAAAGGCAGGGTAGGCAACTTTGCATGAATCTGAAAATAAAATAGATTTTTAATGTCGCCAGTAGAAGAAGATGAAACAAAAAACGCCTGCTAATTTGAGTCATCGCTCCAGGGCCACTCCCTCAAGAGACGCAAAGGCGCAACCATAGACTGTATAAAAACATGGGTGGAGCACCCGGATCTGAAAAGTGAAGCCAATGCGAAAATCTCTTAAAATTGCATTCTATTTAATGCCAACAGATGGCGACGTCAGTGGTTGCAGAAAGAAGTTCAATGCTGTAGAAGTCTATGAGAAAATGACCCTACTTTCCACCTGATTTATTATTGCAATAATGATTTTCCACATTATTTTATGGTACCTATCGAAAGTTTCAAGTCTCCTTCGATATATCATGATGTTAATTTTTTTTAAACATGGTCCCAAAAAGATAATAATAAAGGATAAAACAAGATATGTTTTGGGGGCGTGGCTATCCTCTGGTCCTCGTTAGATACGTTCAGATCCATCCATAGATCACCCCTCGCTCCTCCCTGGATCTTCAATTCACGCTCTTGTCCAACAGGAATCACATCCGGTTTCAAAATTACAAAATGGCACTGCTCAAATGTCCAAAATCAAGGCTTCCTAAATGGTATGCTGAAACCAGTGGGTGATGTCACGGTTGCTTCGTCCATCTTATTGTACAATCTATGGGCGCACCGCGTACTTTCTGCCCTTAAAATGAAGAAGAGAACATGGGAGTGTCACCCAGCTCATCATTTGTTGACATTGCAAACCTTATCCAACCTCTTGATGTATCGTTCACATACCAGAAAAAAATACAAAAAAAAAAAAAAAACTGCTGACCATACTACATGTATTCCTCGCTAGCCCATGACTTAAGTTCCTCCTTTGTTCAACTACGACGAAGTCGCGATGGCCCACTTTTAAAGGCTTCAGGGGATCTCTGCTCAGCCAAGGTATGTCCTCCACCATGAGCTGCTTGAGGGGTGCAATATATGAAGCTAAGGGACATATGAAACCAGCCTGTAAGATGGTTCAGGAAGCCAATCATGTCGCGCTGCCGTTGTTGTGCCAAGGTAGTTATCCCCGATAGAAAGGGGAAGCACAACACCATCACATGACCTACATTGCTCGAGTCGGCCGCAACTAACGAAGCGCACTTTTTCACCCTCGGTTCCCCCGCACTGCTGCTGCCGCAAATTTCATCCAACCTCCACTCCAGCATCCACCAGGAGACTCCGATTATCCATTCCGGTGGCGGGTAAGATCCCAAGCGCTACCTCCAGCTTCTCTCGGCTCACTCGGGCATATGCTTGCAGGAAATGACCGGATCAGAGTTTAGACGCTACTGCAATAATCTTTTAATACATTTCACTGCATCATCAAATATATTTCAATGCTTCGGTTGACTGAAATAATTAAAATAATGTTTGTTTTTGCACTTAATATTTAGATTGTCTACTGTGGTAAGGTTTAAGGACTTTCATATTTAATAGTTTTCATTTCTGAAGTGCTGGATGAAAGAAATCGATTGAGTAGGCCTAGGCGTATATGATAAAATGGTACAAAACAACAGATTTTCTCCTGCTTGTTTGTCAGGCTTATTCCGACGATTACGTATGCTGATCAAACAAAATAATAAAGCTTGCTTTATTTTTTCCACCATAATTCCCACGTTCATAATTTTACATGCATTCATAATATGTGCCTGCTTGACAATGAGGCCGATTTAACTGGGTTTTGATCACTCGCCCTATCCACTCCCCCTACGTTTGCGCGTTCCCGCGGAGGGTCCGCCACATTGAGTGCCATCCCAAACCAATTAGCGCAGAGTGTAAGTGGCTCATTAAACCCCCGCAGCGAGTCTACAACGGTGCAAGCTTTCAAACCACCCTCCTTTCAGGTGCAGCACTTATTTTGTGTCAGGGGTGGAGAAACGCTGCTTATCTACAAATGTCCGTTCCATGCGGCTATTTCCGAAAATAAGTAAAACATTACCTAACCTCAAACGGACGTTTGATTGCCTATTTCATGCGCATATCACGGAACTAAAGGTTACATCGTATTTTGAAATGTACGTGCAGATGTGTACCCGAGAAAACACTGAGTGAGTAGTTTTATTTATTGAATTAATGACTGCTCTTTTTCACAATGTGCCATTTCATGCACAAACGCTTTCATCTTTGTCAATGCTGTGTATTCAATTTTTAATATAAATTGTGTTTAATTACATTACCCTCTCAAAAATATTTTTGGTAAGGAATGTATAATTAGGGAACTGGACCGTCGTATACAATGCAACGCACCTATCGGTAGGCATGGTGATGATTACCTCCGTTTACCGTTGGATGAAGGGTAAGGGCATCCCAAAGTTTATACACGTTTTAAACCCTCCCCTTTAATGAAGCTCCCTCCATAGCAGTGAGGGAGACTTCATATGGAGTGACACTCGGTAGTGAAGTGCTAGTGGATAGGGGCCGGTTTGGGATTGGGCCTTACACTGATGACCAGCACCAGCTTTTTTTTTTTTTTTTTTTTTTTTTTTTGCATATCCCTGCATGTCTGCAATCCAGAAAGTGTCTGCCAAATGCCTTAACAAAAATGTAGACATACAAGACTGATCGAAAGTTTGGGATCATTATCACATAGGCCTAGCTTACATGGAAGAGAATGTGTTCCTGCTAGACCATGACCCAAAACATTGTCTACGTTCTGCAAGGACGGTCTGTAAGTGGTCAGCTCAGTTGCATGATTTAAATCCCATGGAACTGTTATTGGATCCCCTTGACCATTAATTTCATGAGGTGCATCCTTTTTCAAATACACTCCTTTGGGAAGTATTGCAGTCCATGTGGCAATCTATTGAGAGTGATACCTCAGTAAAATTCAAATCCTGAATGTCAATAACTGAAGAGCCCAGTGCTAAAAGTACTTATGGCACATTTACATACACCATGAAGTAAAGATGGGGAAATGTATTTTATAGTTACCTAAGTCCACTGCCTCAATTTTCTCAAAACGAACATTTTTAGATGAATGTACTTTTAGCACTGGAGTCTTCAATTTGAAAATGGTGATATCGTGAATACTTAAATATGAAATCACTGAAACAGAAAAGTGTAACACTGCTATTTATCATTTGAAAACTATTTTTTGCTCCCAAATGCTTGAAATGATAGACCTAAAAACTCATTTTGGTGTTTTGTGGACGGTTTTCATGCCTGAATAACATTTTAGAAGTACTGCTATTTGCCTTCTGTACTTACTTTCAAGCTCAAGATCAGGATGGAGTCTTCATTTATGCAGTGATAACTGATACTTAGGAGCAACATTTTAAGGAATCAGATCATTTATCATTTAAATATGGCCTAAGCCCTCCAGGGCACAAGGGGTCACTAAATGAGTTTATGAGTTTGAAAATGATCCCAACCAAGCACCATCACCTACACAGTTCCAAGATCTCAAACTAGCAACTCAGGATTTTGAAACATGTTCGACAGTGCAGTTTGTCACTGTCATCAAAACACAAAATGAGTGAATATCTTATAGAAGAAAGGTACTGCATCCATCCAGTAAAATGATACACTTGTAGACTCTATAGAAAGGTGTATTGCTGCTAATCTGGCAGCTTGTGGTGGGCCAGCACCTAAGACTGTTTTTATCAATTTTTCCACGAGTACATGATATATGTAAATAATCATGAAGAGCAATCTATGTCTTATAGCTAAAGTTGATTTCATTTTTTCAGAAAATCATGGCAGATCAAAGCCAAAAGTGCTTTATTGGTGCTTTAAGTCTGAAGTACCAATCAGTCAATGAAAAGATACTCAAAATCAGCACAGGCGCAACGAGACAAACTGAAAGTAAAGCAGCCACTAGAGGGCAGCGTTATCAAGAATTTGCCCACAGTTCAGTTACTCATTCTTATATTATTTCATTTGAATTATTTTAATTGCTTTGTATCACTAACTGGTTTCAAGCTATTCTTTCCACAGTTTGACATCACTATTTCATAAATTTGACTTGTTCACAAAATTTATTAGCCAGTATATTTTTATTCAAAGAATGACATGAATAATAGACCTTTACAGAAACATTGGGCTGTGCAGGCTACTCTGCTGTCTGTACCTCACTCTTTCATTAATATAATCCATGCCCATTTTTGTTACTCTGGCAGCCTGCTCTCTCTCTCTCTGTGCCGCCTTCTTCATGGCCTCCCTCTCTTCCCTCTGCCAGGGCTGGATGGGTGTAGACTCCTCCAAGACCAGCTTGATTCGGGAGCATCCGTTTTGGGGTAGGCATTGGGAGGACTGCCAGTAGCTGTAACCTAGCTCACCTCTCTGAGACACCTCAGCCTGTGAACATGGTGCAGCTGTGCTTATGTGGGGTCTCTCTCTTGCTAGCTGTGGCACAGGCCCAGCTGAGGGGTTGCAAGAGCTGCGACACTGCACCAAGCTTAAGGTGCTGTCTCCTGGAATGGTTCTTTTTTTAACATGGTTCTGGAACCCAAACTCAACATCCTCCTTGCCTCTCTTATTATTCTGTGGCAGCATGAGGCTGCCAGACCTTGCCTCGAGCTTTTGGGAGAAGTCAGCCCCAAGGTTGTCTTTGGGAGGCTGGAAAGAGCTGGGCTTTGTAGTTTTGTCCCCGAGGCAGTGAAAGACCCTGATGGACTCCGCTAGGCGCTCACGCAGGTGGCTCTTGAGCGTGCCTACTTTACTTGGGACCTTTTTCTGGTCCACGATGTTCCTGTTCACTTGCTCACTTCCATCAGCTGTGCCCTTCATCCTTCTCTTCTTCCTCACCTCTGGCACTCCCTCCCTTTTCCTTTTTTGGTCCTGTTCTTTCTTTTCCATCTCTGCCTTGACCTCCTTTGCAGTTTCCATGTTAGCCAGGCTGCGTGGGAAAGCTCGTGACTGCCATGGAGTCCCGTAGTTTGGCATCGCAAGATTAGGTAGCCCATCATACCCTAGAAAAACAGCAATTTTCCATTAGTTTTATCCAATGCAGTACTTGAATTGTGACCTTTTTTCAGATAGTTTAGCTCAACTAATTAGAGTTAAATGAGGAACTATTTTTTTGAAATTGCCTATCACTCATCAGTAAGACCTCTCAAATGTTAATGTTAAGATAAGTAGAATCTCTCAGATGTTAGTGTAATCTAGTAACAGTAAGAATCAGTGGTGTGTCAATGTAAGTGGTTCTGATAGTATTAATAAGCAGTAATCATCATGGGTAAGCGAGTATCATCATTATACAGATAAAATTTTAATTTTGCTGGTCAGAGTACCATCCTAACATTTAAGAGGGTTAAACTTCTCCCAACTTCGGCACGTGTATGAGATTTAGAGGCAATAAAGTAAATCAGAAGTAAATTATAATTTTTCATGGTTTACTCACTTCTTGCGGAATGTAGGTGTACGTTGTTATTCATATCCAAATTGTTTTTGTCTCGTCAGTGCTGTAATCTTCTCTTGTCCGACGTTAAGCAATCTTAAGTGAAGTTGATTTCAAAACACTTGATTTTAAAATTGCTTCACTGAGTTCTATTGCGTGTGTGCTGTTCTGTGATGTCACAGTCAGTAATGCTTCAATGATGTCACAGTGACATCTTACCCCTGGATTCCACCGAACGCGTGTTTGCAGCGTGACGTGAGCGACGCTATTTTGCTGCGTCTTGTATGCGACTTCATGTTCCACTGAACGCGGAACGTCAGCGCAGCGTCTTGCCAGCTGATACAATCGACCTGCTCAGATTGCGCATATTTCGTCATTTTTACCAGCATATTCGTGCAAGGACCTTAAATGCTTTCTGTTATTTTTACTGCTTTAATTGCATTTAATGTCATTTCCGTCTTTGTTGTGCTGTAGAGCCTACTTACAGTCCAGCCGTGAACACCATAGATTTAAAAAAAACTGCGCCCGTGTTTTGGTTAAAACAAAATCACAACTTTTAAAGTAAGTTGTAAACGAATTTTATATCAAAGACTTGTGGCTGGTTTCTTTTCGTTAAAAGCGTATTCCCCTTGATAGTTACTTCCTGCCTGGCACGATCTGGTGTGCGTTTCCCATTAGCACAAATACTTACCTAGTTGGATCCAATAAATGTATATGGTCGAACTATGGGAAACGTATCCCTGCTATATTCAGATCAGCGCGACTGCGGCTCCCCAGCGGCAGAAATAAGGCTTGATTCCACCGGGAGCGTCTTGGCCGCGTTACTGCCGCGACGCGGTTGCCGGAGTTGATCCGCGGCTATTCTAGACAATGGTTGTGATTCCACCAGCCGCGCCGCGGCACGTCTCGGCAGCGTTCCCAGAAGCGGCTCTCCGCGTTGCTCCGCCGAAAATACGCGCCAAGTCTATTTCTGCCGTTGGCGAGCCGCAGTCGCGCTGATCTGAATATAGCAGGGATACGTTACCCATAGTTTGACCATACACATTTATTGGATCCAACTTCGTTAGTATTTGTGCTAATGGGAATCGCACACCAGATCGTGCCAGGCAGGAAGTAACTATCAAGAGGAATACGCTTTTAACTAAAAGAAACCAGCCAGAAATCTTTGATATAAAATTCGTTTGTAACTTACTTTTCAAAGTTGTGATTATTTTTTTAACTAAAACACGGGAACACTTTTTTTTAATCTATGGTGTTCACGGCTGGACTGTAGTAGGTTCTACAGCACAACAAAGACGGAAATGACAAATGCAATTCAAGCAGAAAAAATAACAGAAAGCATTTAAGGTCGTTGCACTAATATGCCGGTAAAAATGACGAAATATGCGAAATCTGAGCAAGTCGATTGTATCAGCTGGCAGGACGCTGCGCTGACGTTTCGCGTTCCGTGGAACATGAAGTCGTGTACAAGACGCAGCAAAATAACGTCGTTCACGTCACGCTGCAAATACGCGTCCAGTGGGATCCAGGGGATAGACTCGGGGCGTATTTTCAGCGGAGCAGCGCAGAGAGCCGCTTGTGGGACGCTGCCAAGACGTGCCGTGGCGCGGCTGGTGGAATCACAACCATTGTCTAGAATGGCCGCGGATCAACTCCGGCAACCGCGTCGCGGCAGTAACGCGTCCAAGACGCTCCCGGTGGAATCAAGCCTTTACAGTGATTTCAGAAACCAATCAAATCAAAGCCTTTAATTGAATTTTCCAGGACCGCGAAATTTTTTGTGCACCAGAGTTCCGGATACCGCTTCTACTTTATTTACATACAGCCAATCACAATCAAATTTCGTATGCGGGCGCTCTCTGAGCTGTGAGTGACGCTATCTTTGGTTGTAACATATTACTAGCTAGCCAGCTTACTGGGTAACGTTAGCTTCAAGCACATCTTTTACTGAAACTGTCTGAACACGAGAATTGGCCGGTTAGTCTGCTAGTCTAGCCCCCCGAGAATTGTCCTCAGCTTTTTCTCCGCTGATTAGGAACCCAAGTTAGCCAGCTAGCAGTCGCGCATTTATCAGGCCTTGGCATGTTCGGTTGGCTCCTCCAACGTTGATTAACAGTTTCTGTCAACTGTACACAAGCACGCGGTTATGGCAGAGACGTGTTTTATGCGCGCTCATAACACTATGTTAGCGATCGCATACTATGTGTGTGTGTGTTTTTTTTAAGATTATATAGCCATCTTGCTAGCTAGCTATCGTTAGTAAAGGAAAATATTTGGAAATGACCATCATATTTAGGCAATGTGATTTGGTTCTCACCCTAGCTACCTCCCCTAGCTAGCTGTTACAGCGACTGCTCTTGAGCTAGCTAGTAAGCTAGATATCGTCCTAAAAATCGATATGATTTGGTTTTTGCCCTAACTTTTTACTAACTGCCTGTACAGGGAAGTAAAAAGTTATGGCAAAAACCAAAGCATACCGCTTTAATATGACTTAATTAATTACCAAGATTTTCCTTAGCTGACGGAAGCTAGCTGTAGCCCCATGGATGGCTCTATGGTAAGATTAGTAAGCTATCGCATACAATGCAGTGTAGCCCCATGATCAATAAATATCAATAAACAAGTAGTTAAGTTATTCCAACTTTATGAACAGTTTTCTCATAACCTCATCGTAGCTTCCTGCTTCTAGCCAATGGAAGAAGAAATGTGCGATAGGCGCGGATCATTTGCTATCGCTTTTGTTGGTAGTCATGGTTAAATGTGGCTTAGTAAACGACTATGTGCAGCGAAAATCCCGGAGAGTGCACCTCTAATGTAAGTAAAACAAAATGTGTTTGACGTAAAATGATCCTAAACGCTTGAGCTTTATGTTTACACGGCGTATGCACAGACATGAATAACGATCTTAATGCGTAGGCACGCTGTCACATTTTATGACATGTATTTTTCCGTTGCTGGTTGTTTTAAAGCTGCATTATTTCACTTGTTACATTCGCAGCTGATGGTATGTTACGTTACATCTGATTGTGAGATTGAGAAACTTGCTGGTGAGCAGGGCACAGGGCCACTGATGGTTAATCTGCGCAATAATCATGCTGCATTCACTTGTCATGATGAGAAATTCATCCAAGCCTTGCTGCTCCTAGAGACATTACTGTAAACACACGTATTCGCCAATACATGCGTGTGGGCATAAACACCTGATGATGTTAAGCAAGCAGCCAACCAGGAGCCAAAACGATGGATATAAATGGTAGGGAAAAAAAAATCACAGGTGTTGTGCCGTAGATTGCACCCCTGCCGTGGAGTTGCGCGCCCCCGCTTAACGCACAAGACGCGTCATTCCAATACTAAAGTGATCCAGGTCGCTTTTATTTCGCATTCGCAACCTATCAAAGAGAAGAACACTGTTTCGTATGTAAAATTCTTGCCCATAATTTTCCGCTTTAATTCCGCAACCAATCAAAGTGCTACAAAAACTGCGAACGACTCTCTCATTTTTAATTTTTGCAAAGGAGGTGCAGAAAGTAAAAAAAAGTGATATTGCTTTGCGACATAATATCCTAAAGCCACGTGATACGAGTGATAACGAACGTAAAATAATCAAAATAATTTAGATTACATGAATTAGGCCCTTATGCATACTGTTAAAAGGACTTGAGGCTGGGGCCAACAGAAAAAAAAATTCAAGGGGGTGCATTCTACAGCAGCCCGTGTTTTTGGCTTGCCGTGAAATGCACCCCCTGTCTAGCTCAGATTAGGAAAGTGCTTCATGCATGAAATTAATTTACATCACATGTATTAGGGCCATATGCAACCATTTAAAAGAATTGATGCTGGGGCGAACACGAAAAAAAATCCAGTGGGGTGCATTCTATGGCAGCCCTTGGTTTTGGCTTGCCGTGAATTGCACCCCCTGTCTAACTCAGACTAGGAGTTTGTTTATTCACCCCGCCCGCAACGAATGTTGCGGAAGGGGTGTATGTAGTTGACGCGTTTATTTATCTGTGTGTGCGTGTGTGTGTGTGCAGGCCACAATTCTGGACGCATTGTCTTCAAATTTCGTTGGGACAATCATTTGGTGGAAGGGAAGAAATGATTAGTTTTTGATGAAGATCCGGATCAAATCCTGGATTCTGGATCAGTTTGAAGATTTCGTTAAAGGCAATGGCTTAGCTAGTTGGGGGGGGGCAAAAGACATGTTCCTTTGTGCCCAACAATTAGTCCTGGCAAGTTCTCAATCATTATCCTTTATTGACGTGTTGCCCAATTGGAAGTGGCTATTCGCCCCGCAGCGGGGTGAATTGGGGGAAAGGGATCGGCTATCTGCCCCGCAACAGGGTCGACAAGAGAAGCATTTCTGCTATTCGCATCGCGGTGGGACGGATAAGAGAAGCACTTCTGCTATTTGCCCCGCAGTTGGGCCAATTAGACATTTCATTTTATAATCCGCCCCGCTCTTTGATCTTTCGCGCTGAACCGCCATGGTGCGAATAGCCTCTTCCTTTCCAATTATTGTAATTTGCAACTGAATGCACGGTTTCTCTCCATATGCGATCCAACAGCGATTAAATCATGGGCTATATTCAGTACAGTGGCAGAACAAGAACAGAGAATTGGGTGCACAAAACATCCGTTTAAAACAATTATTAGTCCTGACCTGTTCTCAGTCATTTTTATAATTACCAGGAGGTTCACTCCGAGAGCACTCCACACTTAACAGGTGCTGCTTGTTCTCCCCAATTAGGTAAGACGACAATCATTCATCTAGACGCGTATTTGCTGCATTTAAATCAACGTTATTCAAAATTACAAACCTGTCGACTCTCATGCAAATAGCTGGAGCCGCACGCTTTTTATAGCTTATTGAACTGCCGAGTGCCACTTTTTTTTTGTCGACCCACACAATACCGAGGGTGAAAGACCAGTTCAATCAACGCATTGGCCTATGAATAAGTAAATTATTTTTCTGTACTGAATTTAGCCCATGATTTCATCGCTGTTAGATTGCATATGTGTCTTCAGTTGCCAATTACTATAATTGGAAAACGCGTCAATAAAGGAAAATGATTGAGAACTAGCCAGGACTAATTGTTGGGCACAAAGGGACGTATCTTTGCTACGCCACTGGTTAAAGGTGACATAGAATCAAAAACCGTTTTTACCTTGTCTATGTTGAATAACGGTAGTCTACCCGCATTCAAGAACATACCAAAAGTGCTAGACATTCTGAACATCTCCATTTCATAGAAATTCCTCTTTTAAAAATGACCGCCGGAAAACTGGCCAATCTGAACAACGGTTACATATGATGTCACATGTATCTCACTGCTCCCCCATTCTCATTCCGTTTCCTCCCCTTCAAAATAATTTGCATACACGTCTTTCTGCAATTCCATTGCTTGCAATCCCTCAGTAAAGACAAGCGTGAGAATTCCAGAGTCATAATCGATTTCCGTGTCACCAGTGGGGAAATCCACCGTAATGCAAGTGAAACGGATTAACTTATTGCACAAGGACTTAAATTCCGCAAATGATTTTCTTCATTGCGCTTTGATTGAATACTTGCTGACTATGGCACAGGAACGTCAATGCGAGAGACTCACTCCGAATGCCTAAGCCTTGGCAGCTCTGAAGTAGCCTATCTAGCTATCTCTATTACGTTTGGGGAAAAAAAAAAAACATTCAAAAATACTTACCATTCAGAAGCGTTCAGCCTTTGCTGGTCTGGTTCTTCCTCCAATTCAGTGTCCTCATCCGATTCGGGCTCAAACATATGGGCGATTCCACGCGTGGCGTACGGGACATTTAGAAATGTTTTTGGACCCTGCTTAGTAAGCACTCAACTTGGCAGTATTATTGTACCCCATGGTAATGTAGGGCCCCTTGACTATTACTCCACCAAGGATAATTTCCATTAAATGTCAACTACAGAGAAGATATTGGGGAAAAAACCTGCGTGGCGCGTAGGACGCAGAAAATTCGAGATTTTTTCAGGAATTATTTCAGCTCAAAATGTCTGTGAGTTAGTCAGTGGAAAACTATCCTCGCCATTCTTAAAAAAACAAAGAGTCTTAAAGCAACTAACAGCACATGGGTACAAGTCAAACAATTCTTCTTTATTATGAAATAACATCTTGAAAATTAGAAGTCAACGTGGCATACGGGACAGTGAAAATGTGGCGTCTGGGACACTCTTAAAAAAACTCCAACAAAATACTATATATGAGTATTTTTTGTGAATGCAAAAAAGCTGTATGTAGTTTTATTCATACAAAGAAGTGTTTTAAAACAGTTCTCACTATTGTGGGACAAAATAAAATACTTATTTTTACTTGATACACAGACCTGTGGCGTACGGAACATCGTGTGGCGTACAGGACACACTTGCTCTTGTTCCTACCATCTCTTACTGTACATGTAATCATTAAATAACTGACAGGCTCTGCTTTATTTTTTGCAGTTTAGGTGTAGGATAAGTTTCCCCCTCAACTAGTAACTAACCTAAATGTGAATCAAAATGAATTTGAACAAGTTCATAAATATTAACACTTAATCTCAAGACTCATAAATGATGCACAGTATTCTCTTCACTACACATGTAACACCAAACTATGTTTGGTTATGCAAGGCTACTGATAGTCTGAAAACTTTGACAGAATCCGACCAGAGGTTGTAACATGCCCTGGAGGTCCTCTTAGCCTTCTAACTACTGAACTCTTCTCATAGAGAAACACATCTTCATTATCAGGCCACTGAAAATATTTACCACATCGGTACATCACTGTAACCCTGTAACAACCATTTTCTATACTCAATATCTGACCAGGAAATTCCTCATCCTCATAGATGACAACACACCAGTCCTCAACAAGTAAATCTGGCACAGAGTTAGTTGATTTAATTGTTGGCGATTGGGGTGGATCTGAAGTTGCTGATGCAGATGGTATGGGATTTTCGTTGTGGACTCCACAAATATAATATCAAATTGGATAGTGGCTCAGACAGATTGATCATTCGCGCAGATTGCATAAAAGCGTGTGACATAGCGATGACAAGCAACCAGTTTCATCATAGTAGCAAGTGAATAGTGATGGATAAGCTTCAGTTTATATGCACAGCTTCTTGCAGGTGGCATGGCATGTGCCGACTACTTTATCGAGTGGCGTTAGATTTGGACGAGTGAACGCCTCTTAGCCAATCTTATTGTCGTATATAGTAATTTATGCAAATAGCTCATCGAACCGGTTTCAGAATCCACGTTGGATGTTTATAGATATTAAAATTTATAGACTTTTAGACTGTATAACTTGTGCTCTAACTGTATCAAGTTGATTCATTCTGTGATTGTCTTCAAACATTCCATTGTTAATAACATAACACTTTCAATTTGACAGAATTATTTCAATAGTGTTCAGTGGTGTGGTGTAGTGTGGTGATGGTGCTTTTAGCAGGTTTACAAAATAACATTTGTAGCATTACCAGGTAGATAATATTTCAGTACTAGCTAATAACCATTGAAACATAACATGCATCTGCAAAACTACTATAAAATTGTATTTATCGACATTAAAATAAAAAATCTGAGGAAATTATTCAAGAAAATATATTTTAATCTTCATAAAAATCTTACAATAATGTAAGTGAGTCATGTGAATTGTACTTTTGGACTAGGGCTGTTGGAATAAATTTCAGGGGTTGAGTATTATTCGAAAATAAAAAAAACTCATTAATATTCAAAAGCTAAATTAAGTATTTGAATGTGTGTGTGTGGTTTTTAGTTTTTAATGTGTTTTTTTTTTTATCGTTCCTAAATCTCACCCTCCTTTACACCCCCCCTCCCCCTTCCCAACAGTGTGTACACCTCTTACTTCTGACAGTTCGCCTATTACTTGGCTTTCTAATGAAAAGCCTGCTAAATATTATCATGGTCCCCAAAAAGCCATAGGTGCTTGACTCAGTGGCATAACCAGAGACTGTGACCATGGACTGTCAGTAATGACTTAATGTCAGTTAGTCTCATCAGCTTGTTATCCCCGCCACGAAGTGTGAGGGGGATATAGGTTTGAGCTCCGTCCGTGCGTCCGTCTGAGATAAAGGGGACAGCTTTTCTCAGAAACTATTAGAGATAGGACAACCAAATTTGGTGTGTAGCTTCAGACCATAAAGGCCTTGATGGAGTTCGAAAATGAGATGCGCGCGATTATTTTTCCTGCAGTTATTGCCCTTGATCCGTATTTTTGGACTCTGTCCACGGTATCTCTAAAGGGGACAGCTTTTCTCAAAAACTATTTGAGATAGGATAGCCCAATTTGGTGTGTAGCTTTAGACCATAAAGACCCTGATGGAGTTCGAAAATAAGAAGCACACGATTATTTTTCCCACCGTTATTGCCCTTGTGGCATTTTTGGGAGCCTCTGTTCATAGTATCTTTAAAGAAGACATTTTGGCGGGGGATGTTGTTGACCATGTCTACTTGTTCTTGTTGTTTTCAGCATTTTCCTTGTTGGTGACAGTTATCTTGAAATGTCTGTGCTTAAAGACATATTAATTGGGTTTAAATTAGACAACAGCCATGAACTAAATGGGGTTCACTGGAAACACTGGTTACACTGGGAATGTACACTGGGCCAACACACTGGGTCTCCACGGGTTTCACCCTGAAATAGGTGATCTGGAGGGGGATATTGTACATTCTTGGATGTTTTTCTTGAGTAAAGGCTTTACACACTTTGAATTAAAGAACTTACCTTCTGTCAGCATCTGTCAGTCTGGATAAAACAAGGACCTACTTCAGTCTGAAGCCACCTCCTGTTTGCTAGAGGAATGTGAATTCCTTCTGGAAATTTCCTACAGTTTCTAATGCCCCCTATTGTTTGACACTAATTGGTCAATTCAGTGACCTCTATTTTTTTTACTTGAAATTATTCACGTCAGTTTGACTTTAAAACCCCATTAAAAGGGAGGAAATGACAGTGTGGCGTACGGGACAAGTTCTAACTACTAAATGACACATCAAATAATAATCAGATGGCAAATTCACCCTGGAAATAGATGCACCACTGCTCAAAGACAGAGAATATGGAGTATGAAGATTCTTGTTGATTAGATATGGAAATACATAAAACTTTTGTCATCCTGTGTGGCGTACAGGACATGGCGAAAAACGCCTTAACGATTATTGCCTGCCCTAACCCTCCGACTTGAGTTAGCTGATCGAAATTGTGCATGAGTGAAATATTCATCCTACCCTATTGACTACTTACAACAAAGATTCTGTGAAAGTTAAACAATTAGAACAATTAGAAGAAAAGTTTGCATTTCACACTATTATTAGAATTCGTGAAAAAGTCAAGTTTTTTTGTTAAATCAACAAAAAACATGTTCTCCAATTTTCAGAAAAACATCAGTTGGTCCTTGAGGCCTGGGTATCATAGTAGATAACAGGCAAACAAAAAGTTACTTTACTCAATTTTCAATTTTCTACAAAAAAACAATTTCTAGTGTGGAATCGCCCATATAAGTCTGAATCTCTGAATATGCCACAGCTGCATAAAGTTGGTCTGTCCGTGTTCCGAAGCCAGCGAGTGTTTTCCATTTTCCCTACCGCTCTGGGCGAAATTACATTCTTTTGAGCGGCAGCAAAGCCAGCCAATCAGCGTCAAGTGCTTGCATTTCATTATGAAGTAGCCGGTTAAGCCTGAAAGGTCGCCACATAGGTGCAAAACAACGCGTTCAAAATCCCCCATCCTAAGACAGCTTTTTGAGAGAGGGTTTTAGGAAGCTTCTGAGGCATTACAGACCCAACCAAAATTTTGTTGCCTACATGTCATATCACAGAACAAGGATAAATACCCCGTTCAACCATTCTATGTCACCTTTAAGACTGGGAGATAGGGCAGACTTTCCACTGCTTTTAACTTGAAATTAGTTGGAGATAGGCATGTAGTTACTATTAATCACTAATAGGAAGTTGGGTATGGAGATTCTTTTACCACCACATCTTATGACCTTGAGTGACCTTGAAAGGTCAAACTCAAGGTCACCCATTTCTCAGGCTGCTCTAGGGGCCAAACGATGGGAGATAGAGACATGGGTACTATTAATCACTAATAGGAAGTCATATATGGGAATCTAATGGCACCATGACCTTGATCTTCAAGTAACTTTGAAAGGTCAAATGATCACCACTTTTCCGAGTGCTCTAGCAGCCAAACGGTGCAAGATAGACCCATAGTTACTATTGAAGACTAATGGGAACTCGTATATGGGAATCTATTGGCACTGTGAACTTGACCTTCAAGTGACCTTGAAAGGTCAAAATGGCCGACATTCATATTTTGTGGCTCTGTAACTGGGAAACTGGCAGAGATAGGCCCTATGTTATGCTCAGTCACAAGTAGGAAACCGTATATGGGGAGACCAATTGCACCATAACATTGACCTTCATGTGGTGTTGAGGGCGCGGGTGGGGTGATGTGGCCTTCCGGACACACCCTCTAGTTTATTTATTTGTTTATGTTAGCAGGATATCTCAAAAACGAATGCATAGATTTTAACCAAACTTTGCAGGATGCTAAAGTAGGGGAACTAGGGGAACAAGTGATTAAACTTTGGCTTATCTTGGCCAAAGTACAGCTGAGATATAGGCCAAAGTTCAAATCCAGCTATGCTGGCGGAGGTATGGGCTCTCGCGAGTCCAGCTCTAGTTTATTCATTAGTTGCCTAAATTCGGCAACTCTGTCACTCTGTTTTTTGGTTAGAGCTTTTATTGGTTGTTGAAATCGACAACCATGTCACTTCGTTCCGTTAGTCATCTCTGTCTGTCTGTCTATTTGTCTGTTAGCCGGATATCTCAAAAATGGATGCATACATTTCAATCAAACTTTGCAGGATGTTACAGTAGCACAAGAAGAACAAGTGATTAAATTTAGGCATATCTAGGCCAAAGTACAGCTGAGATATAGGCCAAAGTACAAATCCAGCTATGCTGGCGGAGATTTGAAGTCTCGAGTCAGACACCAGACGATTTCGACATCGGTCCCGCTAGGCGGGAGTCATTTGTTTGTCCGTCCGTTTGTCTGTGGGTTTGCACTTTGTAGGTCCCTATTTCAACTTTGTGATTTTCATCTTATTTAGGAAGGTCCTGGCCACAGACCTATTGCTTTTGGTGAATTTAGGTCAGAGGTAAAGGTCACCAAAAACATCCAAAACACATATTGGTTCATTACTCTGGTTTTAATTGAGATAGAAAATTTAAACCAGCACCATTCAGCTTGTCAAGTCTCTGCAGTCCTTGCAGTTATGGGTCAGGATGATGTCACACTCATGCAATATGTCAAAATGACATTACAAAGTGACATAAATTTTTGACTTCTGCAAAAAAATCATTTTTGTTGACTCACTTATTTAGCCTATCGGCCCAATAGCTCTCACACAAAATTTCAGCCCCAACGGTCAAAGGGTTGCGACGCATTTGACTTAGGCCCTAGCTATTTCTGACATAAATTTTGAAAATCATGAAAATGGCCTCATTTTCCAACATGCCGTGTATCCTTTGGTTTCGGAGTGTGTTAGGTGGGGTTATATATTCTCATTAAAGTGAAAAAATATTGATGTTTGTCAAAATTTTCAGACCTGAAAGGTCAAGGTCACACAAAAGGTCAAAAGCACATTTTGGCTAATAATTTTGGTTCAATTCAATCTGAAGCCATCAAACCAATGCCTTCTATTTGTGAAGGCAATACAGTCCTAGCACTTTGTCTTAATTTCAGAAACGTATCATTCGATGAACAATATTTCATTTATTTGTTTGTTTACCGATTACAAGAAAACGACTGCCTCAATTTATACCAAATTTGGCCAAAACTTGGGCAATGACCCAAAATACAATCCATTAAATTTTTAAATGAATTGGGTCTAGGTCAAGGTCAGGGTAATTAAAAGGTCAAAATCGGTATTTGGCCATAATTGTCGAAAATGGCAGGGTTCGACCTTTACTTTTTCAGCTGTCAGCCAGCCGGGCTGACAGACCCCAAAATCTGTCAGCCCGGCTGAGTTTTTGTCAGCCCTGATTTTTTCAAATGCAAAACCCAAAAAAAAGACACCTTTTTATGAACAAAACATTTATTTCTCAGAATATAGCAACGAAGAGGTCTTGTGCATCATATGCATAAGACAGGATTTTTAAAAGTCAAGTGCTGAGACAGCTAGCAGGCTGTCTTCTGAACAGACAACAAGACAACCAGATTGCAAACCCTCGCCCCTTTGACATTTGTTTGTGACTTTGATTTTTGACCTAGCAGTCTGATGTTAGAAGAGGGCCGAGCCACGGGTAGGACCTTTCTGCTGTGAAAGTTTTATGTAAATCGTGCTGATAGTTTTTAAGATATCGAGGGTTTGGAGCACAATGGTTATATGTCCAAAATGTGTGGTTTTGAGATTTTTACCCCCTGTCACAGCTTTATATCAGCTAATCCTTGGCGCACAATAACTATATGTCCATCTGCATTCATTTTTAATCAGAATTCACATTTTCATTTTGTGATATGTCCAACAAAATCTGCTTAAATGAATTCAACATTGACATTTTGATGAACAAACATGAATTTTATTACAGAATAGTCTGTCTTTCATTGCAAACAAACTTACCTTCAACCATTGTGTTATGTCACATCACGTGCTAGAATTGTTGGAGCACTGAGGTGACATGTCCATTTTTGGCAATTTTGACCATGATGTTGCGGTTACACCCCTATGAAAACTTAGGTGTTCTATATTCTTCTGAACCATGCAGCAAAATAGAGTGACTGGTAAAAAAAAAATATATATATATATATATATATATATATATATAAAAATACCTGATTTAATAGAACACTTGGAAACCTAAAAATCAGTTTTCCTCAAAACCTCCAAAATGGACATATAACCATTACGCTCCAAACCCTCGATATGCGTACAGACAGACCGACGGACGGCCCCGATTACAATACCCTCGCTCCCCCTTCGGGAGAGCCTTTTTCTCTTCTCCTTTTCATAAATCTGAGATCCTTCACCATCTCTCTTTTTTGCCGGTTCTTCTTTGCCCAGCCACGACATTCACCCTCCCGCTCGCTTTGCCATGCTAAACTCAACTGTACACAATTATAGAATGTTCTTGGTTAAGACTAAGACGGAGCTAAGTAACATTGCAAAACTTTATTAACTTTCATACATATTATATTATTATTCATATTAGCTTTTAATTCACGAAAAGACGAACTCGAACCTTCGGTCAACAAAGTAAAGTGTATTCTCACTGGCCAATATTCAGCAAATGTATTGAATCCCGTTTAGTCGCATAAATTGATGCGAAGTTCGATTACTCGCTAAATCGCGTGAATAGATGGCTGGCAGCATATTTTGTATTTACAGCACAGCGACGGGTTCTCACAGAATTGCAACCTTGTGAACCTCCGCAAAGGTTTCTCTCTCGATTATGGCCGTATATGTGATGCAAAGAAATCAGTGGGTAACGGTGAATAATTACTTCGCCATTTAGTTCGCTACCCAGCATTTACATGCACCGAAGCAAAGTCGGCAAAATGCTTTCTAAATTTCCAACGTTTACTAAATAAACCAACAAACTTGCTTGCAAGGCTAGCAAGCTAGTTCGCCTGCTCAGCGGTACATATTTGCGGTACATATAAATACCGCTGCTTAATTAGTCTGATTAACGACGAGAATTGCGAATAAGGAGCAAAGTTCAGCCTCGTGTCAGATTAGTAAGTAATCATGAATTGGCTGTGTTGCTAGGTCTGTTACATATTGAGGCGACTGATCAGCTCGTTCGCTGGCTGCAGTTTTTACGCGAACTAATCTTTGCCAAAGACACTTGGCTATTCATGTAAATTGGTACTTGTCGCAAAACTTGATATCTCGTAAGGTAAGCCGGACTAAGTATGTTAGACCTTGCAGTAGATAACAAATTAGCATAGTCTCACCTGGCTAAACTAAAGTTAGTTACGGCAAGGCATAATTTCTAACCTTTACTCTAGGTTTCTTCAGTCAACGTCCGTCGGCAAAATTTTTTTTATTTGGTGCATTTTAATGGCTGCTAGCAAGCTAAATGCTTGCGATTCAACTCTAGCTAAGTTCGCAAAATAATGGCTATTCACTTTTTTCCTATTGACTTTCATGCGTCAAATAGAACTGTTGGCTAGCTAAGCTAGCGAACTTTCTAGCTAAGCAAGCGAACTAACGTTAGCTACTAGTACTATTGATCGCTATCCATTGCTTCCTATGCCTGCCATGTTAAGGGTGAAGCTAGATCCGGAGTAGTTCAAGTACGCTGTGCGAGAGTTAACTGAAATCTCGCCGGAAGTGCGACAAGACTAGTCCAGCAGCTGAGCTGAAGCGGAATGGACCGTACGTGATGATCTTCCAAAAGGTAAGACGTTTAAAGAATTAGACTGAATATTGTCAGCACATCTGAATTAAATAACACGTACAGTAAAACGTTTTACTGGACTATTCCCTGCATGATTCTTGAGATATTTAATGTTTACGGACAACAAATTGGGCTACGATACTAGCTAGGTACAGTTAGCGACAGTTACTACCGCTAACCATGAGCAGCAGTATACTTGTAAACTCCGTCATGTCAGTGCCATTTCATCCAAAGACGCGAAATTAGAGGAGAAAAATGCTTCTTAAATGTGATTTTTTTTTTTGCGGAGTGGGGTGGGGGAAGTGAAATGTTGGAGAAATAATGTAAATGTACCATCAGACTCGTTATAGCAGTGGATTAACCTTACAGAATTATAAAGAAGAGCCATCGTTTGCTGTGATACATTGCTATTAATATTGATTGTGGGAGCTTTTTTCTTTTTTTAACTTGTATTCAGGAAACTTATACGTGATCTCTTGTTTGAGTGTTTTAGGATTTGTGATTCTGTTGACATTACCTGTCAATATTATGTTGCTGCTCAGCTAATTTTGGATTGATGATTAAGGGAGAGGGAGGCTGGAGGACCAAATAGAAGATTGAAAACAACGTATTGGCCAAATAGCCGTCTATGCTTAATTTTCCAAAATGTTTGGCCTAAGTGGGGAATCTTACTGAATACTAAAAATATTGAGCCGTACTGTATTTCTTGTCTGAAAGACTGCAAAGAACATGATCCAACTTCATGTTAATTCCTGTCACATCTGTAACTGATGCCATTTACCATACTTAAACATCAGCAGCAAAAGCTGTTGATCACAGCTACTTGAGTTCCATAACCTAAGTAGGGAAACAAAGACCACACCTCACCTCTCAGCACAATTTCCCATCCAAGCCTATATAGATGTGTCTAACCCTTTTGCCTGTCTTTCTCCCCCCCCCTTTCAGCTGAAGAGCTGCAGGCAATTCAATAAAAGCCTCCCTGCAATGAGGCAGAGAACACTCACCCTACACCCTGAGTCTTAACTCCCTAAGCTGTGCAAGCCTTTCCCTGTTCTTTAGTTTTCAAAAACTGGACAATAAGCTTCCAAATCGTGTGGTCTTTGGTTGTGAAAAAGTGCAAGTGCAGTGTTTGAATACGATCACCTCACATTTTTATTGTTGTAATTTTTAATGTTTGTTCGATTTCTCCTGCTGAATTGAGCCAACAGTTTTTTTTTTTTTCTTCTTCACGTCATTGGAGAAACCGTACATTTGTATTCAACCTCCCAGCGATTGGAGCATCCCCACGCAGCACAGCAAACCATGGTCGAGATTATATACAAGAACAACATGGAGGAGAGGGCTCAGACAAACTGCTTCACATGCTATTCATGTTTCTGAGTTTACTGTAGATTTCTTTTTCATGAAGTATTTTCAGTATATACAGTGCCGTGAAAAAGTATTTGCCCCCTTCCTGATTTCTTACTTTTTTGCACATTTTTCACACTTAAATGATTCAGATCATCAAACAAATTTTAATATAAAACAAATAACCTGAGTAAATACAAAATGCAGTTTTGAAATGATAATTTTATTTATTAAGGGGAAAAGGCTATCCAAACCCACCTGGCCCGATGTGAAAAAAATGAGTGCCCCCCTTGTTAAATCATGAATTAACTGTGATTAACCACATTTTTTGAGTCCAATTTCACTAGCCACACCCAGACCTGATTACTGCCAGAACTGTTGAATCAAGAAATCACTTAAATAGAACCTGTTTGACAAAGTGAAGTAGGCTAAACGATCTCAAAAAGCATTATGTCATGCTGGGGAGTAAAGAAATTCAAGAACAGATGAGAAAGAAAGAAATTGACATCTATCAGTCTGGAAAGGGTGGCAAAGCCATTTCTAAGGCTTCGGGACTCCGGCGAATCACGGTGAAAGCCATTATCCACAAATGGAGAAAACTTGGAACAGTGGTGAACCTTCCCAGGAGTGGCCGGCCTACCAGAATTACCAAAAGTGCTTCGACGACTCATCCAGGAGGTCACAAAAGAACCCAGAACGACATCTAAAGAACTGCAGGCCTCACTTGCCTCATTTAAAGTCAGTATTCATGATTCAACAATGAGAAAGAGACTGGGCAAAAATGGCATCCATGGGAGGGTTCCAAGGCGAAAACTACTGCTGGCCAAAAAGAACACAAGGGCTCGTCTCACATTTGCCAAAATACATCTTGATGATCCCCAAGACTTTTGGGAAAATATTCTGTGGACTTACGAGACAAAAGTTGAACTTTTTGGAAGGTGTGCATCCCGTTACATCAGGCGTAAAACTAACATATCATTTCATAAGAAGAACATCATACCAAAATTGAAACGTGGTGGTAGTGTGATGGTTTGGGGCTGCTTTGCTGCTTCAGGACCTGGATGACTTGTCGTAATTGATGTAACTATGAATTCTGCTCTCTACCAGAAAATCCTGAAGGAGAATGTCCAACCATCAGTTGGTGACCTTAAGCTCAAGCGCACTTGGGTTAAGCAGCAGGACAATGATCCGAAACACACTAGCAAGTCCACCTCTGAATGGCTTAAAAAAACAAATTGAAGGTTTTGGAGCGGCCTAAGCAAAGTCCGGACTTAAATCCGACAGATGCTGTGGCATGACCTTAAACAGGCCGTTCATGCTCAAAAACCCTCCAATGTGGCTGAATTAAAATATTCTGCAAAGAAGAGTGGGCCACAATTCCTCCACAGCTATGTGAAAGACTCATTGCCAGTTATCACAAACACTTGCTTGCAGTTGTTGTCGCAGAGGGTGGCACAACCAGTTATTAGGTTCAGGGGACAATTACTTTTTCACACCAGGCCAGGTAGGTTTGGATAGCTTTTTCCCCTCAATAAATTAAATCATCATTTAAAAACTGAATTTTGTATTTACACGGGTTGTCTTTGTCTAATATTAAAATTTATTTGCTGATCTGAAACAATTGTGTGACAAATATGTAAAAAAATAAGAAATCAGGAAGGGGGCAAATACTTTTTCACGGCACTGTAAGTGCAAAATAAAAAGATATACATAAAATGTATGTGTATAACGAGATAAATTTGTGTTTTAATTTGTCTTTTGTCTGGATGTACAGTGTTTAATGAGCCCTTCCTAAAAATATTACTGTACATGTAAGCCTAGATAAATTTATACCTTCTGCATGCAAAAAGTTAATGAAAAAGTTGTTTTGAACTAATCACTAAACACCAATACATAAGTGCAGATGTACATTAAAATGATGAACAGATAAATTGTAATTATTTCCAGTGGATTTTCTAAGATGCTACACTGAAAATTATGCTGCTTTTAATAATGCAGGGACTAATTGTGCTGTCAGTTAATACTCATTGATAGTCATCTGTCAGTCCTCCATCCTTTCTGAAAGTCATGAAGTTTACATAAGTCGTTATTGAATTGATAAAGTAGATCCTCCATTTTCATGGGATTATTAAAACCCCAAACAAATAAAGAAATGGTCGAAAATTAAACTGAAACGTTCTTTCCCCTCCCTCTGCATAATAAACATTAAGATGGGATTAAACAAGCATTGTAGTCAAAAGCAAAAACAAACCAAGAATTCAAAGCAATCAACAACAGGAACACGCTCTTTAAAATGACTAAAACTCATTTTAGTCATTTTAATTATTTTAATAACTTGACGGCACTAAAACCATGACGCTATTTATTGACTAGTAATTACCGAGGATCGCGGAAACAAGATTTTACAAGATTTCAGTCGCACAGCGTACTTGAACTACTCCGGATCTAGCTTCACCCACCATGTTAAAGCCTTAATCGCATGCGTACCCTTTGCGCACGCTCATTAGGTTAGAATCCTGAGCGAACCCTTCGCTGTGGTGTAAATACAAAATACGCTGCCTGGCTTTACTTGAGGTGGCGTCATTGGCCATAATGACGGACAGACAGAGTGAGCTGGACACGGAGATGGTTGTTCCAGTTCAGTGGAGCCAATTTCAAGGCTAAAAAATGCTGTCGGCCCACCGGACCGACTCACCCAGAAAATTGTCAGCCCAAAAGGAAAATCGTCGGCCAATGGCCGACGGACTGGCATTAAGGTCGAACACTGAATGGTTTGAGTTACATGAAAGTAACATCAAGAGTTTCCTTTTTCAGTGTGCAAAATATATTTATCCATTGCTATTGTGAAAACTGCATAGTTTTAAAGATCAGTGGGAGTCAAAGTTCAGGGGAGTCAAGGTAATTGGTCTGAATGACCTAATTCAGAATTGGTCTGAATCAGTCTGACTAGGTTTGAATGGCTTAATTTCACTATTTCTCAAAAACTACTGAAGATAGCTATTACTTTTTTCTGTTAAGAGAAGTCCAGAACCTTAAAGTTTTAGTTCAATTGCGAGACCCTTGCTAGGGATAAACTCACTAGGTTTTTCTAGATTACAGGAGAACTGTTCACGGTAACGAAACTTACTGTCTGTGAAACCGGTATTGCAGGGTAACGTTTGTCTCTGTCATTGTTATGACCGCTCGGTTACTACCGCATGTTAGTTTGCGTGCCGTGCTACTTAAATAATGCTCCTGGTTGACTTATATGCAGTCATTCAGATTGGTATGCTTGTGTTACTTTGGTTAGCATCAATGGTAGTTTCATCATGACGTTACCTGACTGTAGCCGCTACAGTTGAAGCTAACCGGAGAGGTGTTGTGCGTGTCTGCGAAGTTGGGCTGATAAGGCTGCAGTTAGACCAGACGTAGGCTTTGCAGAGTTTAGGATACATGGTTGGGTTTGTTTACTGCTGCTGTGAAACTATCATTTTACTTATCCATGACCGGGGTCAGCCGAGTACTTTACCGTTGTATGGGCTAGCTGTCTGATCCTACCGTGGTGAAAGCAATCGCACAAATGCACTATAACGTGTCTAGTACAACAAACAATTTCTCTGCATTGCCGTGGCGGAATTTCATCCACCTTTGAAAATTGTTCTGGCTAATAAAAAGCCGAAAAAAGTGGAGATTGGATAAGGATTTTTTTTCGGTAGAAGTTATCGATTTGCTTGCTCTACATAAGCAACGTTTACACCGTTTGTGTGTTTTTGCTACAAAGTCATTTAGTAGCTTGGTGTCGGAATTGCGTTTCGTTTTGGTGGAAATGGTTAACAGGAGCTTTTAGCAAAGTTTCCTCCGGATAGCTAAATGGGTATATAACATGACTATATAACAGTACAGCTACAATCACATGCGTGCAAGGCGAGACAGTAGGAGCAGAACACTAAAATTTCAACTTGCCACTCGTTGCCATCCTGCTGTAAACATTGCTTCAATACTTCAATTGCTTCCTCCTCCGGTTCGGGGTCAGATTCGGGATCAAACAAGTATGGTCTTACAGCAATAGATGCCGCAGAGAGCTGTCCTGAAATACCTGCCATCTTGGTTTCCTGGTTCTTCGGGTCTGCACCCTCCCCCGGAATCGGCCAGGTAGCCAATCAGAGCAGCGCCTCATTAGCATAGCCTCCCCGCCCACTCAAAACAGCTTGTGTTTCAGGCCGGCACAGACGGGGTGTGAGAAGAGGTCTCACTACGCCTTGATGTGTGTGGTTTTTTTTTTTTTGTAACTGAATTCTTAACATTATTTTAAAGACCCATTGGACATATTTTAAATGACTAAATACAGCATTATATGGGACCTTTAATGGGTGCTGCATAGAGGTCATTGAGGCAGGGAAGACATCAAATGCAGTTCTGTTTGACCCCTGACCATTCCACCCACCATCAGCAGCTAAACTGGTGGATAAAGAAAAGGCATATTTGCACAAACTCGCTGTGGTCAATCAAGAAGTTCATGACCTCACAGGACCGCCGCCCGTGGTAACAGTGGTGATGTAACGTTTGTTGCGGAAACAGACCAGATAAGGAATGATAGTGGAGATGCAGCAGAGTAGCTGTGCCAGTTAAGGAACCTACTGGGATGAAAGGAGTGTAGTTTGGCTTTTTTGACTCCACATGACAGGTGAATAATCCCGTGGTGTCCAGCCAAATACTATTGTTTCAATGTATTGGGTTAAATGTTCCAAAAGACTAAATTTGCTGGCTATCCCACACTTCCGGCATATTTTTAGTTACAGAAGCTGCAAAGGCCTTGTTTTAAAAGTTTAATTTTTATAATTCCACAAGAAAATTGTATTTTGATGTGTTGCTGCCCATTTCAATTGGTAAAATGACAATTTCTTGACAGAACTAGATTTGAGTGTCAGCTGAGAATATTTGTATTTCATGGTTGAATATTTCACTGAACTATTTAAACAATATGTTTAAGGTCTAAATATGTACCATTCAAGAAGAACTGAACTGTGAGAATACCCAAATAAATATTGAACAAGGTTTGGCAAATCTTAAGAAATTAGCGGAAATTAAAGAAGATCAAATCAATACAATTTCAATTATCTACTGGGCCATTCAATGAGTTGATTTAATTCTTAACTTATTCTTGACATTTCATACTAACTTTTCCTCAAAATCAAAAGTCGTGTTATTCATCCTTTCACATATCCAGTGTGGAGCCCATCCTCTCAAGAAAAAGGACCAGATTGGCTGTAAAGGAAGTTGTGCCACCCATAGTGGTCACAACTATAATCAAATATTTGCGGTAACTGGGAACGAGTCTTTTACATTGCTGTGGAGGAATTCTGTCCCACTCTTTTTGCATTTTTTTTAAGCAGCTTCACTGGAGCGTTTCACTGGAACTTCTTGTTTAAGGGCATGCCACAGCATCTCAGTTAGATTCCAGTCACGTTTTTGACTTCGCCACTCCAAAAGCTTCATTTTATTTCTTTTGAGCCATTAAGAAGTGGACTTGCTTGTTTGCTTCTTCCTTGTGTGCTTCCTGCTGTATAACCCAACTGCTGTTGAGCTTAAAGTCACAAACTGTTGGAAGGACATTCTCTTCAAGATTTTCTGGCGAAGAGCAGAATTGGTGGTTTCATCACTTATGGCAAGTTGCCCAGGTCCTGAGGTAGCGCAGTGACTGCGGACTATCACACTACCACCACCATGTTTGACTGTTGCTAAGATATTCTTATTGTGGAATGCTGTGCTAGATGTACTGTATGCCTGATGTAACAGGACCTGTATCATTCAAACTTACACTTCTGCCACATCAGTCCCCTGAATATTATTCCAAGCATCATGGGTGTCATTGAGATTTTTTTGGAAAATGTGAGACGAGCCTTTGTGTTCTTATGGCCAGCAGTGGTTCTCGCCTCGCAGTTCTCCCAAATGTGCCATTTTTGCTCTGTCTTTTTATTATTGTAGAATTGTGAACACCGACTTTAACTGAGGCAAGCAAGGCCTGCAGCTCTTTTGATGTTCGTCTGGGTTCTTTTGCGACTTCCTGGATGAGTTGGCGCTGCACTCTTGGAGGAATTCTGGTAGGCTGGCCACTTCCAGGAAGGTTCAATACTGTTCCAGGGTTTTCTCCTTTTGTAGATAATGGCCGTCAGCATGGTTCACTGAGCCTTAGAAATGGCTTTGCAAACCTTTCCTGATGTATAGATGTCAACAACTTTGCTTCTTATCTGCTCTTGAATTTCTTTAAATTTCTGCATGATGGACAGCTTTTCCCTGCTTCACATTGCCAAACAGGTTCTATGTCAGTGATGTTTAGATTCAGCAGGGCTGGCTGTAATCATGCCTGGGTGTGTCAAGTGAAATTGAACCCAGTTATTAATTCAATTTGTTTAATTGTTTGACTTACTAACTACGGGGGCAATTACTTTCTCCCATCGGGCTAGGTAGAGTTTGATAGCCTTTTTCCTTAAATTAATGAAATAATTAAAAATGCATTTTGTGTTTACTCAGGCTATTGTTTTAGAATATTAAAAGAAGTTAAATGATCTGAAACATTAAAGTGTGACAAATGTGTAAAATCAGCAGAAATCATGAAGGGGAAAATATTCTTCACAGCATTGTATATTGTTATTTTGTGGTGACAATATGAAGCCGGTGTGATAGCTCAACACTCAAAATACAAACAATACAAACTGAATGCCATTCAAGGCTCATCTGCATGTGGCTTTGCTTATATACTTGCTCCTCAGACTCCCATTTTCTGGTGCAGTGACCCAAACATCTGTCAGGTATTTTATACTGTCCTTGGTTTTGATTGGCTTTGAGTTTCGTTGAAAAAAAATTGCACCACATTCGTATTTATTTCAAGTAGGCAGCAGGTGGCACTGTTCCCCTACATTAGTTTGAGTCTCTCCGCTCCAACATGCAGCCAAAAAGTTGGAAAATTGGCTTGAATGTACTAATGACATGCAGCTTCAAAGAACATTTCAGTAAGCCCATGGTCATCAATGTTTAAACATAAGCTGCATGGAAAACAAGGAGCCGCCAATGCATTCAAAAAGAGACTATCTTCAGTGACACATATTCAGTGCATAAAGAAAACACTGAAATGACTTCAGATTTATGACTCCGTTTTGGTCTCATCCTGTCCCACTCCTTGCTTCGTAATAAGCTGGTATGACCTTTCCTCTCGGGTGAAGTTCACACAGAAGGGCTTACAGTAAGAATATCACAAAGCTCCACTTCATTCAGTGTCTCTATACCTTCCCATTACACGGCACGCTAGCAACTGGAGACCAGCTTTTCAGGTGGGCAAACAGCAATATATACGGGTTCATCACTTGGTAAAAGGCGGAGCAATGTCAGCTGTCAGCATAGAAAAATTCAATTGTTTTTTTTTTTCAGAGAAGAGCATTCCCAGGAATGCTGTAAAAATTGCAGTCTTAGACATGCAGTCTGGACTCCTTTCATTTCTGCGGCAATGCAGTGCCGGGGGTTGCTGCTGTAGAGACTATTTGGAAAATATTCGCTTACTTCCTCTCGTAAATCCACGGGCTGGAAAACAAACAATATTCTTCTTCAAACAAGTAATGAGAGCACTGGACATAAAACTCCACAAGCTAAGAAAGGGCAGTAAGTCCACAAGAAACAAAACCTTCGTAAACAGACCAGTTTTCACTGAGAAAATAGACTCCCCTAGGCCTGGGAACAAGGCTTTTTAAAAGGCTCAATGACAATGCAATGGGCAGTAGCTGTGGTAATGACAACAAGCTATAGTACCTGCCCTGTGTGCATTCATTCCCCTGAGTTGGGCTGGATCTGCACTTGATCGTGCAGGCATCTCCCTTAAGTTAATGGAATGTCTGGTACGAAAAAGATAGGCACATCAAGCCCTTTGTTAAATCATAAAAGCTGTGATTTACTTCGAGTGATGAGAGGAATTGTTAACAAAAGAAGCCAGACAGGGACCATGCCCTTTATACAAAGTGGTGAAATGGTGGCCTCTAGCAGGCTGCAGAGGGATGCCACCTCACGCCTCAAGAACTCACTCAACTCAGGCCTAGTCCACATCATCAAATTTTTTTTGGAATTCCTAGCTCTGACGTCCTGTCCCATCATTTGTGGTCCTGGCAGAAGTGGAGATCTACCAAGTGTCATCCACCAGGGAATCTGCTGTACTGCCAGGTGGTCAGAGAGCAGGTTTCCACATCCTGCAATGTAATTCACTCCCAGAAACAGGGATACAATAGGTGTCTACCTCCAGTCCTCAAGATAAATCTATGCTATTGTACCTCCAGGGGCTAATCAGTGGACTTCACAGCTAACTATTTGTACCCCTTTCCAGCACTAAAATGGCACATATACATCTTCAAGGGTGCAACAGGTGTACCTTAGAGAGTATTGTGCAGTTGACAAGCCAGAGTAACCCTATAGGTACCACGATGTACTATATTTCCTGAGAATGTTGGCTTTGGCTAGAAGATGCGCTGGCTCCCTGTAGTCATTATCACTGCAGTGCCAGATGTGGCTTGGCCTCCAGAAAATGAGCCCAAAAACAAACACAAAACTGGTCTTAAAATATGTCTATCTAGCAAGATGAGTAATTCCCACATTCTACACCAATTCTGAAGCAGTTCCAGGGGTGGGCACTCTATCTCATAGTGAAGACAAAAAAATCGATTCAGATAATAATTATTAGATTTTGCAATTTTTTAAAACAAATACAATGACTCACTGAAAAACACAGGGGACCGACTGTGATAACGAGGAGCTGCTGCCTTCTTTCTTTTTGTCATAGCCTCTTTCTTAGAGCGAGAGAGAGAGAGAGAGAGAGATTCAAAATACAGAGATACTGCTTTTGCAGAAAATGGGGACATTTTCAAAAAAGGAGGGAAATAATAGGCATGGACTTCTTTCAGAGAGGGAAAAATTTATAATTTATAAAATACTTTTTATATATCTATATAAATATTTATGAACAGCTTAATTTTATAGAAACATAAGTGGGACAATTTGGTATACAGCAAAGACATAGTAACATTGACTGCGTTTACATGCACACCATATTCCTGCATTAATCGGAATATGAGAATAGTTCGATTGCGTACCTGTCATGTAAACGCGTGCAATAACCCGATTAAGGTCATTTTCCGATTCGAAATATTCTGAATAAGACTCCTGGCATATGCCTGTTTTAATCGGAATATTGACACATGTATACACCTTAATCGGAAAATGCCCCCGAACAGAATATTGAACTACGTCTGCGCCTGTTCAATTCGCAAGGAATAAGCATTTTTGGAGCGAAGAGGAGACGACTGTGTGCAGTCAGACAATGAAAGACAGGAATATAGGCTATTGGAATATATCGATGGGTGAAAGCACCGTAACAACGGTATCTTTCAGGTGTGCAATGTGTGGAGAGAGGCTGGTTTTGTGTTAACTGCCAACCAAGTTAAGCATCGCTGGAAAACTGAAGGCGGCATATTCCAAAGCGAAAAAAATAGAGGCAGTGGCTATTTTTACGCCAGTTGTAATCTTACTCCAATTTGCTATTCTTACGAGCTTCCGTAAGATCATGCACGATGTAGGAAATCTGGACTTGGACCCATAGACTGATTTATACAGTCTATGCTTCTACCACGGCATAATGTATCAGCTGACGTTAGCTATAGCGGGACGGCTGTAACATTACTTATGTTTTCTAGCTCGTTGCTTAATTTAGCTAACGGGTAAGTGTAGTTATGACTGTAATTTTAGGTTCAACGTTTATTCGCTAATATTTGGGGAACTGTCAGGTCATCACTCTCCACAATCAATAGTTGGTAGTGATTTGTGTCGAGTAGAAGAGCTGATAGCTCACAAAGTTTGTCCTTGCAAGAAATTCTAGAGTACAAGTTGGCTAATGAGTTAAATGGCAAGCTGGCAAAGTTAGCTGGCTAATAACTAACCCTACTCAAAGGAGCAATATGTAAGAAATGTATGTTGATTAATCATGAAATGGCCCTGATATATCACCAGACATTAAGGAATGATGTTAATTTCAAATACTTATATCGCTGACAACAGTTGTCCAGCCAGAATATTCTCATTACAAAAGCAAAGTTGCAGCCCACAACTAATGTTGATGTTTTCAGTTTGTTTTTCGGCCTGTTGCGCCGCCCTCCACCTAACTCCCAATCACGAAGTCAGTTGCATTTCAGCATCCAGGTTGCCAGTTACCTCTGAGCTGCAGCTACCTGCGTTTCGGAGCACAAATGTCTGACGTTACTAAACCTAGAAGGCCTCGTTATGATTCCGAAATACGTCGTGACAAAGTCAGAAACAAACAGGGATCTGTATAGGACAAGGCTATTCAATTAGTTTGGAGCTGGGGCCAGTTCGTGAAACTGAGGCAAAATAAGGGGCCATTAAATATGAGTAACCACAGAAACAAGTAAAGAAATTACGACAACATACTGAAGGAGTGAATATATTCTATTTAGTAAATGCAGGACAACATATGTACATTGTGTTGTACTAAGACACATAGGCCCAAAGCATTGTTACATTCAAATGGCAATATCATTTTCAAAAATTAGCCCAGGTGAGCCATATCCAAGCCATATTACAAACATTTAGAAAAATGCATTTAACTGACATACAACATCCACCTAATTGCACATAACTGCACCAACATAACTTGACAGCTCTTTATCCTTGATTAACAATGAGGAGATAAATTCCAATATTGCCAGAAAAGAGGGAAATACTTCTCAGAAACTTCAAATTGTCAGTCTGCTCTACCTACAGGCTAAAAACAGGAATGTAGCTACCTGATGACTGAATGTAACTGACACTTTTGGGTTTTTTTCTTCTTGGAAATAAAAAAAACTGCCCCGTAAGTCCACACATGGACTTCTACTGTACTCACATTTGTCCATTTTGAAAATGTACCAGACAACTTAACAATCAGTCTAGGTAAGCTACATCACAGATATTCAATATTTCACTCAGGTGATATCAACTTTGACTCCAACAAAAATAAAACCAAAGTGCATAGTATGGTACTAAATAGAATTGTATCAACATAATAGTGCATGGCATTTTATCAAGGCACAGCATTTCAAATGGCATCACTCAGTCCAGGTGAACCATATCACAGTTATTGAGAATTTCATTAATTTAACTGACAAACAACTTCAACTCCAAGTGCACTAACAAATACAAAACAAGACTGCATAGTATGCTACTGCATAGAATTATAACAACATAACAGTGCATGGGATTCTATCAAGGCAAATGTTTCAAACTGCACCCCACAATAATCACTTCATCCAGTTTAGCCTTCTTAAGACATGAAAAAAAATCTATGTAACAGTCCCTTAGTTGACCTCTCTTGACATACCAATGTTTAACTGTTTTTCTGCTCTAACTACTCGGCCAACAGCAGAACACACTGGCAAGGATTTGGTGAGGGCTTTCCATTCTATTTTTTTTTTAATCTGTCCATGCTGAAATTGCATCAGACACCTCAATATTCAATACAGCTGAGCCATACCACATCAAGAAAAAAACATAAAGTGCATAATATGGAATAATGAGGTAAATAACATGTAAACTGCATCATACTCTTCAAAATTCAATCCCCATTGCTTGCTTGAAAAACATGTCTGTTACCTTGCACTTAGTTTGCCAACATTTGCCATCTAATGAGAGAAATGGCATTTTTTTGACTTCACAAGAGCGGCGAAGTCAGGTGTATATGTTGTCAAGGCAATACGCAAGCAGTGTTGCAGATGCTGGTCAGTGAGGGATATGCGATTGTGAGTTTTAATGGCATTCATGTGTGAGAATGATGACTCACAAGTGTATGTTGAGCCAAACATTGTCAGGAGAAAAAGTGCAAGACCCCTTGAGTGAGGAAATTTCTCGTGGCTGACTTCATGAGTCCAAAATTTTTCAAAACTAGCCAGTTGCAACGACTGTCTCAAGTCTTCTGATGACTGAATGTCAATGAGTTCCAGTTGTAAAGATGCCTCATCCAATGATGTTACCAGCTCCTTTGCTTTCATTGCGAAGTCCTCCACAGCATTTACACTGAAAGGGTCTTTCACAAATCTCATCACTTCACTAGGGATGCTAAAATCATCAAACCTTTTGGCAAAGTTGTTTTTTAATGAGCTAATAAAACCTGACATCACTTCGGTAATTTGTAGGCCTGATTTACTCAGTGTAGGGAAGTGGAGCATTTTCCCTGGACAAAGATCAGCAGAGAAAAGTGAAAGTTTTCTGTGAAAAGCACGAAGTCTCTCCACAAGTTGCATGACTGTTTTATCTCTGCCCTGCAGCTCCATGTTAAGTTGGTTCAAATGATAGAAAATATCGCTCAGAAAGCAAACGGCAGCGTTAAACTCGTCATTTTCCATCAGAGACAGAAACCTGCCAGCTTTTTTCAGCTTTGAATTCCGGAGAAACACCAGAATCTCCGCTCTTAGTTCACAAAATCGATGCAATGCATTTCCTTTGCTAAGCCATCTAATGTCATTGTGAATGAGCAAATCTTTATATTCAGCCGACATGTCAGTCAACAACTTGCGGAAAAGGCGATGCTGTAAGCTGGAAGTACAACGGATAAAGTTTATAATTGCCATGACAGAGTCCATTGTCTCTTTCAACTCACCACTTAGCTTAGCACGCAAGAGGCTCTGGTGGATGAGGCAATGTACCGATTTCAGCTGTGGAGCCGCAGCCGCCATCCTCGCAGCCAGCCCCTGATCCCTGCCCGCCATCGAGGGCGCACCATCTGTCGCCAACATGTTGACGCGCGCCAAATCCAACTTGTTCTCCTCAAAAAATGAAACAATACTGGAGAATAGAATCTCACCAGTGGTATGACCCTTCATGGGAATTAGTCCAAGCAAATCTTCGCGAAAGCACTCCCCATCAAAAAATCGCACGTAGAGGCACAGCTGTGCAACATCGCTGTTATCCGTCGATTCATCGACGGCCAAGGACATCACCTCAGCCCTTCTCAGCTTGTCCAAAAGCGTCTCAAAAACGTCCGCAGCAAGGTCCTCGACTCTCCTCTTATTTGAAGTGTCAGATATTGGAATTTGTTTGATCGAATCGATTATGCTTTTTCGGGTTTTATCATCTGTAACCAACTCCTCGATAGATGCTAGCATACACTCTTTGACCGTCTCCGAGTCCGTAAACGGCTTTTTCTTTTTGCCCAATATCCATGCTACTCGTAACGATGCCGACGTTGCTCTTTCTTGATCCGTACAGGCCCGAAAGAGGGTGCGGCGGCTTCGCTCATAACAAGATGTAAGCCCCAAAATCCTCCGGCTCCGAGCAGTAGAGCCCGGTGGGAAGGTGGCGTCAAAGTTAGCATGACTTGTCTTGAAATGCCTTCTCACATTATACTCTTTACATACGGAGAGGCACTCGTTGCAGATTAAGCACACAGGCTTAGCACCAACAGCAATAAAAACATATTTCTCTGTCCATTCATTGTTGAACTGTCTATTCTCTGAGCAAACTTTTCGTTTTTTTAAGGTATAGAGAGACATTTTGTCCTGTTAGCCAAGTTTCGTGCTTAGCTTGAAAGAAAAAACGTAGAGGTCAGAGCGGAGCTCTAAAGCAATCTGCGTCGACTGGTTGATATTCTTCTTCTTTTGATTAGATTTCATGTTTACACCATGGCCTAAACAGGCGCATTCCGCCACCTACTGCACCAGAGAATGTACCATGAACCATAGCCATGAGCTGTATTATGAGATTACTTGCATGTAATACCAATGATGCACTCAAAGGGCCAGTGCAAAATCCCCCGGGGACCGGAAGTGGCCCGGGGGCCGCCAATTGAATAGCCCGGGTATAGGACATGCCTTTGAAAGATGGAGACGACTGAAAGCGGAGAATAATTTGAAGACCGATGCCGAAGTTGCTAATTTTTTCCTGGACAGGTAAGATTCAGCTAAGTTTGGCTAATTTAATTCTATTTAATGTAGGCACGGACATTTCAAATATTCTCTACAGTCGAATAACGTTATGTATGTTCGTTCGTGGTACGTTAGTGCGTATGCAGGTGGGTCATCGAATTGACTGGGTAACAAATTGTTTAAGAAATAAAAACCGCGACTCGTCATTGCTGACATTAGCAATGCATTATTAGAGTCCGTTTCTCTGGCATTATGCTGAGACGCTGTGGAAACCGTTCCAACATTAGCACAGCCATTATGGCAATATGAAATGTAATTGAGACAGTACATCGGTCAAATGAGTCCAAATTCATTCTTGACGCAAATTATAGTATGGACTTTAGTGGGCTATCAACACAGAAGAGTGACGAGTAAGTTGACCAGTATGACCATTGCTAAAGTTTGTTAGTCATTAGTCTCGATCTTTTCTGAACTGAACTGAACATAACCCTGTGAGAGCAAATCATTGGTGATATTGAACTGTAGCCATGGTAGCTCCGTGTAGTAGACGTTCTTGCTTGATCCGGCAACCTAGCTGGCAACCTCTCGTCTGGGGGAGAGGGAGAGGGGATACTGCACTCTGCACTATTTTGAATGTGATTGTAGTACCAGTTTTGGCCACAAACTTACTTACAGCTCCTTTAAGTTGAATAGAGGACATCCTGACCGTAACTTAAAGCAAGTAACGTTAACCCGGCCAGCCGGTCTAGTAATGTTAACCACAGGGCACGCTGCGAAAGCGGGATGTTTTCAACCCAGTGGAGTAGCAATTTTTTTTTTTTTTTTCCGAGGCCGAATTTCCTATTGTGCATGCGGATACGGAGGTTCATAAGAATAACAAATTACAGTAAACTCACGACTGGCGTGAATATAGCCACTGCCGAAAACAAAACAATACCAGCGGCCCAAATCCAGCCAGTTTCATTTACTTCGCGGACATGTATGAAATTCTGGGACAGAGACCGCTGGCGATGGCTATGGCCAAGCAGTGTTGCCAGATGAAAAAAACAGCAATATCGTACTGGAGCTTTGAAATAATCGTATTTTACAAAAAACTATCGTACATGTACAGCGACAGCCAATTAACACAAAATGAAGAGCTTATAATAATGCAACCCACACTACATGATATTATAATGTTTGACTCACCTAACAGTGGAATTCGACCTCTGGCTCTGAATCTGACAAGTTGCCATTGTTTTCATATTTCACGATTGGTTTCGAACTTAGTTATGAAGTTAAACTGCATTTTGAAGCCGTTTTTTCCCCAGTAAAACCGGATAATTCAATCAGCTGTGCGGAGCACGGGTATCTTACTTCTCTGCTTAGAGTATGCCGTAAAAATAGCCAATGAGTTTTTATTTACAGCATTACCATATGATTGTTTCGTTTTCCCGTTCCGTAAAATAGCCCACCAAAGCAGGATTACGGTACTGACTTATGCTGTGAAAGAAAATATTTCAATGCGCCCGTGCAACAGGACACAGGCTAGATTTACGGCACCTCCTATGAGGGAATCATTACGGCGCCGTAAATATAGCCACGGCCTTTTTTTTTTTTAAAGTTTCGTGAGTTTACGTGTGACGCGCACGAGCCGCAAGCCGCATGCGCGAGCAGGGTGAGAGGTGATGATTTGATTGGCAGGTGGAGCCTGACACGAGAGCAGAGGGTGTGTCAGTCAGGTGCTGTGTGGTGCTGATGTGATCCCATCTCGGTGAAGCTGACATGAATAGTTGCTCTTAAATCTCGAACAGTGTTTGGTCTAGGGTACATTTGAAATGGCAAAACTATCGTATATTTATTGTATAGTTTTTTGAAACTATTGATCGTACATCGTACAGAGGTCAAAACTATCGTACAAATACGATAGTTATAGTACATCTGGCAACACTGTGGCCAAGAGAGTGGAGTCGATGTCAGCTTTGAAGCTCTAACTGAGGGCAGCCAAAGCCATGACGATTACTTTCCAGCGTTATATTTGCTGAAAACCCCATGTTGAGATTGTACCGAAGTGCTGGAAACGCTAATTAACATGTAAACGGAATATAGCCATCACTCAGCGCATATAAACATCTTATTCGGAATATTACCTTAACCCGAGTATGGACCTTAATCGGAATATGGTGTGCATACTGATGCCGTTGTAGCAGCAGCAGGATTAAATGCGAGGCATGATCACAAAGGCCAGCCATATGGGGCATGCCCAAATATGGGCAGAGGCGCAGAATCATGAGGATAAATTGTTACAATTTTCAAGTTCAACATAGGGCGGTCTTTACCGCTCAATGTTACATTTGTAGGCAGTTCAGTAGTTGTATGCTGGAAGCGAGAGTTGTATTACTTGGAAGTGATTTCAATCAAATTAATACTTATCACTGACATGGACATCAAACAGTTCTTTGGGAGAAAGGACAAGGCAAGGGAGCCAGAAGCACAGAGGACTTATCGTTCCCCGACTCCCCCCCAACTTTGGATAATGCTTCAACTAGCTCAGGTTCGTGAAAATCACGTGGCAAGCTAGGTAGCTTGTGACATGCTGGACTGGCTTCTATTTAGCCTCTGTCATACAGCGTGATTATGTGTGCTTAATGATGTAATCCCCAGCTCCTAACATCAGTACTTCTGCCATGGTCCAACTAATGATGTGGAAGTGATCAATAGCCTACAAACCATGCTTGTTCAAACGCAAAAGTAATGGCTTGACAGCTGTGCAAGTTAGCAGAGTAATGGCGTCAGGTCTGTGGTAGCATATATTGGGAATTTATTAGAGGGCGTTTCCAGAAATTACATTTGTTTTATAATAAATTGCGCAATTCAGTTATATGAAAACAGAATTGTATCCACCTTATTCCTGAGGGCGCTACTGTAGATATGACCATGGGTGCAACTTCCGGTGGAAGTAGTTTTTAGCTAGTGGCTAGTCAAGAACAGCAGCGTTTCTTTCAGTTAACTTAGCGATTACAGCTCGTTTTTTAAGAAATTAACTTGCTTTTCTTAAATAGGCATGGGCAACGCTCTGCATAAACTCTAATGGAATGCGTAACAGCTGAACTGGGGCGGTAAACAAGCCTCAGAAAACTTATTTTAAAAAAAAAAAATGATGTAAATACCATTTTCATACAAAAAGAACACCATGGTTTGATTAAAAGCAACCTTTTCAATAGGATACCCGCAATTTATACATGAACTCTGCGTATTACGGCCAATAACGCGATTTGAACAGAGCTATTATTCGCCCGTTGGATGAATGCGTGACCTCAATTTGCGCCGTGTTTACAAACTTTCAAGTGCACACGTGGCAAAAATATCCATTTTGGAGGTAGATTTCAGACAGCCCGCGCTGACGTGATATCCCAGCTACGGCCCTGATTGCCTTACAGCCATCTAATTTGAGAAATTACGAGTCTGTTCGTCCACTCTAGACCTCCAGGGGATGTGAAATAAGTTCGACAGAAGTTGTTGAAGTTCGTCGCGAGTTCGCCGTGACTTCCTCTCAACAATAGCAAGAAAGGTGAGTGTATTTTTACTGTCAACCTACATAGTTAGTTGACAGAATATCCTGTGACCCTATTTGTGAAGTTTCAGTAAAATATACCAAGGAATAAACCAGCGCTAGGCGTTCAAAGCCTACCAGTGTTCTGACAAATTTTGCTACCTATGCCACCTCGCGAACACCCGTCACAAGATTCATTCACTTATACCCTTCAATTAGAGACTGCGAGGATGGAAATCTGAATAATCAATTTGGAAAAATTCTCGGCTCTCGGTAATTCTGTGTATCGTTTAAACATTTTGTTAATCGGATTATGAAAGAAGACTGAAAATAAGCGCCCGCTTTTTGTTTGGGTGTAAAAGCGCGTATTTAAAGGAGAATACATTGTATATTGATTAAGCATTGAACTCTGCATAAGTCGAACTGTTTTAATATTTGTTGATGACATTGCTTCGGCTTCCTGGAAGCAAGTACGCGCAAATCTGCTGTCTAGTGAGCATTTCAGGTTCGATGTACTGAGTAATAACGCCGCAGAAACTTAAACTGGCCCGTCATTCTGCCGAATAGTCTTACTAAACGAGTTAATCGTCTGATTGCTAATCAAGCAAAGGGGAGGTTTCTGCCTCACCAAACTAACCTCCGACTGCACGTCACTGTGTTTTACTATGAATTATTCACAGTAGCTCATTGAAACTATCATGGGAGGAGGGTATATGGACATAGTAAAAACAGTGCAAAGTTTTTTTTTTTTTTTTTTTATCACCACGGGTTATTGAAGGGGAACGTTTAAGTAGCAGTGGGAGGGCAAACAACTGCCGGCATCAGCGACTTCACTGCATTTTATATAGTAATGGGCGAGCAGCGTTAATGTTTGCCCTCCCTCCGATAATTTTGACATTTTTGCAGGCCATTGATCCAAAAAAAAAAAAAAAAAAACACAGGCAACCCATTCATACCATTTTTTAATATCAATGCAAACCCTAATGTTTGTTGAACATAATTGGGTGAAATTCAATGCATTTTCCATTAAAAAGGGCCTAGGGGGCGCTGCTGTACTTCAGAAAAGGGGTAGATGACTTTAGCATCAATTATTTCTGTTAGGGTACCCTAATGGATAATTTGGCCTGGTTTATTTCTGAATAGACTGTACTTTAGAAAATGCCCTCAGGCTTCACCCCCCAATTTTCACAATGGGTTTTGTTGAAAAATGCCGAAATCAGCCATTTTTGGGACCCTGTGGCTCTGAGACCCTTTCCTGTAAAGGCGTTTGCCTTGTGGCAAACTCTTCGTCTGTGTCTTCTGTACTTACCAGCAAAAAATCATTAGAAAATAATAAAAACTTTGTTCTCAGCAACTCAAGAAATGTTGTCATTTTATTCATTTGTATTGCCCATGCCTATCTTAAAATGTCCCTTCAGAGCTCCGGCACCTATTGTGCTGTTCGAGGCTGAACGAACAACCAGAGGAAGCTAAATTTATGGTTTGATCAACAGTGTTTTGAACACACACTCAGAACATAGGGGATTGTCCTTGTGTTCAGCGAAACGGTTTCCATCACCCACCTACAGAAGAGGAAGCCAGAATTTGTCTGAAAAACCTGAATTTGAAAAGACCCCCGGAAACATTAGGTGCTCATTTCATTATGTCGACAAACAACGATTCCTACTTTATGGCTAGGCTCAGACAGACAGCCGCAGAGGAGACGCCGGGTCCTCAGAAGCATTTTGACAGCAGTGCCAGGAGAGCACAAGGTATGATTTCACGTGTAGGGAGGACAGAAAATTGTTGTATTCGTCCGGTAATGCCAGTCAGTGTAACTAATGTTTCATCCTGTACAGTTTAAGATGAGGCTGTAGAAGTAGCAATAGTCTAGTACAATTTGAAAATAGCCTACTCTGTTCCAAACAATAGTCTTGCACTCCAAACCTCATTTCACTAAAATTAAAAGTATGGGAAAAATGGATTCACTGTGTTTTACATGTTATAGTATTGGATTAGCTAGCAACGTAATACCATATTATGTAGTTGGCTGGAGTAGAGCTAATTTGACTCGTACTGTCGGATGGCTTAATTTACTCTGTATAACAATCCATTACGTTTCATATGTAGAGCAATATTTACCGCTGAAATATAGTGTTTCCTTCATAAATATTCTCAGAAAGTACTTGTATATCTGTTTTAAGGTACATAGGGTCGTATACTACCTCCTTTAACAAAACGCGACTGACCTTGTTGCTGTGGAAGTACTGCATACGCTTCGGAGCTTTGTAGATTGTTCATAGCTTCGCAGTCTGTGGAAACGGAGTCGCTAATGTAGCCAAATGCACTAGTGTGGCCACTGCTTCAGGTCGTTCTCCCATTCTTCGATAGTAGAAGGCAGTGGTACCGTAACTTTATCCCGTCTGAGGGCTAAAAGGTGATGTTCCCTTATATATTATTTTCCAATCGCTTAAAAAAGAGGATTCGCGTGAGCCGCTACCATGGTAAACAGTTCAGTGACAGGATGCAGCGGAAGTTACGCCCAGAATTTGCACAAGGGATCATGGGACGTGGGAATAAGGTGGATACTCTCAGTCGTGACCTGATCAAGCCACTGCTAATGCCTCGATAAATAAAACCACTGGAAACTTGTATCGCGATTAGAAAACCTCTGCAGTTACAGCCCTTCATCTCTCCTTATCTGATTCAACAATTTCGTTCCACGAAGATAATCTTTCGGAAAACGATGAACAATAAGATCAGCGTGCAATCTAACGTCCCCATTACACTGCGGGACACAACAAAAACGCTGCGTTTTGGCATTTGAATACATGGTATGCATAGAATTTAAGAGTGGTCCATAATCACTGCGTCTCTAGGTGGGATGTATAAACTCAGTTCTATATTTTGAAATACTGAAAAAGCGTCACTTCAAAGTTAAACGTTAGTCGCAAATTAACGCTGGTTGTATTATACTTAGGTCAATTCAGCTGTGGCAAGTACAGTACTTAACCAAAAGCGACCGCAACTTTTAGGCAATATAAAGAAACTTTCCCAGTAAGCCATATTCCCATATTTACATGCTTGGTGTCTATGGATTTCCCTAAATTTAAACTTTTAAATTATCTTGATGTTGTCTTTCATTTTTGATGAAAGACTAAAATCACAGTCAATTTCTCCCAAGATAATGTGGTTGAGTAAACTGAAGTTTTAGGCGTCTGAGAATGTTGAGAATGCAGCGATCAGATGAACGACATTGAGATTTTAAGATGTAGCACGGTGTATGACGTTACCATTGCATTTATTTCTCTCCCTTCCAAATTGCTTGGGCTGGCATGGGGAATCTGACGACAATGGACTGAGATATTGACACTACTGCATTTATAGACACACTCACACTGCAATGTGAAACACCTGTTTAATTTTGTTATAAAATATTCACCATGGATATTTGAGTGTAATAAAATTTCCAAAATTCTGATACCTTGGAATTGTTTTGTTTTGCACTAGAAATGTTTTTGAAACAAGTGGCACACTTAGCCTATAGAAAATGTGTATTGTATTTGGATACAATTTATTGAAAATAAAAACAAGTAAAATTAAGAATGAAAATGAGATGTTTAATTCTGCATAATTACATTGTGTTCTATCCTATCATGTACTTCCTATATTTCTGAGCCGATTTTCAATGGTGTATTCTGATGAAAATGACCCCCCCCAGACTGATTATTAATCCCTCCTGTGCCACCCCACTTGAAAAATCCTGTAACCGCCCCTGCTCGTAAGTGAGGTTGTCCACTTGCCTACATTAGTGATCTGAACATTATGCCTCATCATAATGAACCAAGAAAGTCAATTAAAGCACAGCGAAGGTCATGAAGTGACAAAGAAGGGTATTAGCCTGCGTCTGATCACACAATGTCGACTCATCATCCAATGTAAAAATGACTTTTCTACTAAACAAAGTCATGGCTTAGCTGCCTCAACATTTTCAGTGAAGTGCGGCCTGAGAAGAGCTGTCATTCACTCTAATCCCATAGGCGGATATAAAGTTCACTTATCTTACGGCAGCATGGACACTGTTGTTTACATTGCAAAGTTCATGGTTTTGAGTCTTGGAAAATTGAGCCCACCCCTGAAATGCCATTATTTATCATTCACTTGTGTTCACTGTTCAACATCGAGCCGTTTATGAGCCAAATCACAAGAAGTGATTGAGTTAATGAACGGCCTTTCCTGAAGAGTTCACGTCTGACGCAAAAGTACTGAACAGCCTAGTCAGGATGGAAGCTAGTCTAGCTAAGCTGGTGATATATAGGAGTGCTCTCTATCCTTGTCCAGCTACGTTAAAATTGCGTCTTTAACAGCGAGATTTCAAAATTTTCCTGGGGGAGAAACCCCCGCCCCCCAAAAAATGGTTGGGTCAAGGGGGCTGAAGCCCCCAATGTTTTCAAGTCCCAACAACGCCCCTGCTGCCAGCAGCATTGACCTGTTTCCCATTGAAAACAAGTGGCCAGTTATGAAGCGCAAAATACAGCAATGGAGACCCTTGATTATCGACTAACAGAAGTTAAGCAAGAATGGGTACAAATTCCACTGACAAAATTCTCACAAATAGTGTCCTTAGTTCAAAAACAACTGTTGAGGGTTATTATAAGTGAAGGTAATGTTACACATTGGTGAGCATGCACTTGTTCCAACCTCATTGGAATGTTTTGCAGATACAGTATTTCAAAATCAGAATAGCTTTCAACACATAAGTTTGATGAGTAAAAGCTTTATTTTATTTTGTCTTTGTACATTTTTTTGGGCTGGGCATAAATAGCGGCCAGGCCCCCTATAAAACGCGAATGTCGCTGAGTACCTGAGTGACTGACTGACTGACTGCCTGAGTGATCAAGTTTAACGATTGGCTGGTCGGCGGGGAAGAAGTTCCGCGATTGGTCGGCCGGCGGGCAAGAACTTCAAAGATTGGTTGGCCGACGACTGACTTCAGCGATTGGTTGGCCGGCGGGGAAGAACTTCAACGATTGGTTGGCCGACGACAAGCTGGCTGGCTGGCCGGGCGTTTGTCACTCGTATCTCCTGCGGGATAGCCTTTACTACGAAGCAAGTTCGACATACACAGGCTATATTTGAATGAGCCGGCTCAACAAACCCTAAACTGGCAATCACAGATAATTGGTACCACAGCGGTGGTTGTAATCCTTCTTAACTGAAGGAATTTCAGAATTTATAACGGTCAGGCGGATTTCTATTAGGGGTTGATATATGTGTGATAGTAAATGGCCTTAAATTTCTTTTGGTGTAAGATCTATTGGTAAATAGGAAAATTCCTGGTTTTCAGGTTCCAGAAGTCAACGGTTTGGTTTTGCTGGTCTCGAGAAGGGTCACCCTCCAGAGGGCCAAAATTGAACTTATAAGAAAAATAGGTTTTTGAGTTGAAATATCTCAGTGCGCCCTCAATAGCCCAGCTTCATTTTTACTGTTGTCAGTCTATATTAGGAGGAGTTTTGGAAAATTATGAAATTTTGGTGGGCTGTTGAGGGCACCACCTATAGGGGGCGCTTGAATACGCCATCTTGGACCAAAGTAGCAGTCACCTTTGAGGCATTCCTTGCTTGCGCCCTCATTAGCCCAAGCTTTTTTATGCATGATATAATTCTATAACAGTGCCTTGTATTATTCCACTTGAAATTGTAGTGGGATGTTGAGGGCGGAACTATAGGTGGCGCTCAACTGGTGAAAATGCAAAAATACGGGTAATCCACGGCTGTAGATCTCCATGCGCCCCCATCAGATTTGAATGAAATCTGTTTTATTTGATAGCCCTACATGTCCACTATGAGCACCAAAAAGATTGATGTGGGGTTCAACTGTTTTAACCCTTTTTGACCATCATTCTGAAAGGTGTGACGTGACCATTCCATACGCTCGTCTATGTAGTGCTGTTACGGTACATAAGTCAGCATAGGTGTCAGTTTGAATTCAATGCCAATGGATGATTTTTAGTGGAGCAATCAGCAATTTAAAGCTCTCTTCTGAACCAATGGATAGGGTCCGGCCTTCTGCTGACTTCCTTTGGAATGTTTAGAAGGTTGGAGGCGGGGCCAGACGGATTGCACACTTCACCGCTCATGCATAAATTTAAAAAAAAAAATTGTTTACTTCTTTTGTCATGCTAATTTCAGGAAAATAAATCACTCATTATCTCCATCATCCCTACTTTGTTAGAGAAAACTCAGGTGAAAGTATGATGTCAGACACTTGGTTTTCCCCCCTAGTCTGTTATTTTTTGGAGATAACGATGGAAAACATTGAACGAGCCAAGAGTTAGAAAGTAAAAATTGTGCACATTGTCAGGTGAAACTGAAAGTACACAGTGCAACAGCTTGATGCATACAGATGTGAATGAGAAAATGTGGTGACTCCTTTTTGATGATCTTTTCCACCTTCTGCTCAGCAGGTTCTATCTGATCCCCCGTCCTGGGCCCACCCACATGTGTGCAGTTACATGTATTGCGTTTCCTGTCCCAGTCTCACTGCTGCTCAATTGGATGAATAGATTTTTATTTCAGGCCCTCCAGCTAATGAAATAACCCTTGGCGAAGGGCCAGATGTGTGCACCTTCAGTTGGTTACCTTTCCATCATGCCTTGTTGCCTTCATCCCTTTATTCAATCCACAGACGTCACAAAGCCAATAGCTGTACAAAAGTGCCCTGGAGAGTTTTGTTCAAAAAATTCCCTTGCCCCTCCTAATTGTAAAACCTCCCATTTCATCCTCAGGATGGGGGAGCTGATGAAAATGGTTTCTTTACTTTGCAGTTCCAAGAATGGCAACCTCAGACCCAAGTCCAGAATATGAGAAGTGTGTCTACTGGGATGGTCAAAAAGGGGTTAATACAGTTGAACCCCACTTCAATCTTTTTGGTGCATATTTGGTGCATATTTTTCCATGTAGGGCTATCAAATAAGACAGATTTCATTCAAATCTGATGGGGGCGCATGGAGATCTACAGCCGCAGAATACCCCTATTTTTGCATTTTCACCGACTTGAGTGCCACCTATAATTCCGCGCCCTCAGCATCCCACTACAATTTCAAGTGTAATAGCACAAGGCACTGTTATAGAATCATATCATGTATAAACAAGCTTGGGCTAGAGAGGGCGCAGGCAAGGAATGCCTCAAACGTAAGAGCTACTTGGGCTCAAAGAGGTTTTTTTAAGCGCCCCCTATAGGTGGCGCCCTCAACAGCCCACCAAAATTTCATGATTTTCCAAAACTCCTCCCAGCACAGATTGACATCAGTGAAAATGAAGCTGGGCTATTGAGGGCGCACTGAGATATTTCAACTCAAAAACCTATTTTTCTTAGAAGTTCAATTTTGGCCCTCCAGAGGGTGACCCTTCTGGAGGCCCTAGCATCCAAACCGTTCACTTTTGGAACCTGAAAATTTGGGATTTTCCTGTCTACCCAAAGGCCTTCCACTGGAAAAAATTCAGTCAAATCTCTAACAGACATATATCACCCACCGCCTGAACGGTATAAATTCTGGCTTTCTGGCTAATCTCCTTTTTGTGCTTTCAACAGCGTACGCGCTTTCGACAAAGAGGTGTTTCATGCGTCGTTTGTCCCTTTTTCCGTTCACCAAGGGGTCTATTCTCCCATTTGCGTGTAAGTCCTTTTTTACGCGATTCGAGTTACGCGCATTTGAGTTACGCGTATTCTCCCCTACGCGCTTCGATCATGCCCACAGCGCTTAACTTCAGAATGTAGGCGGCCTTATGAAAGAGGTCTGACTAATCCAAAAGAGAGGCAGACTCTGTACCAAGCTCATTGAGTATGGCCATCAGGAAAACATGGAACAAGGATTTTCTGATTCACCATGAAAATGCTGTTGTAGTCCATGGAAAACGCAAACCGGACTTTAAATTTGAATATCGTCGGCCTGCTGATAAAACCTCATATCTCCAAATTGATAAGAAACAAAAACTCGTATGTCCACTATTCTTACATGCAAAATTAAATATTTTTTATTTTATTTATATTTTATATTATATTTATCAATTTATATATTTTTTTTTATTTTTATTTTTTATTTTCCTGTGAAGTTTATCATTTTGAAGATACAAGGTTTTATTGGCTGGCCGACGATATGCCGCTGCAATAGTAGGCCTATATATGTCTGTGCCAATTATAAGAAGTAATGCAGACATCTCTTTTTGTAATTCTTATTCTAGCCACCATGACATTAAAGCTATGTAAACAAACAAATTGCCGCAATAATGAAATAACAAATGAAGAATTTAGCGCTTCTCAATCAGCGCAATCAGAGCATTGAAAATGTGCCCCTCCTACACCAGCCTGTTTGTTCCGTGGAAGACGGGGAAGAAGACAAGTAAAGAGAACATTCTAGTCACACAAAAATAACAATCAGACGGTTTATATAATCTCATATAGAAATTGCACGCTTGAAATCTCAAACTACTCCGATGTCAGGTTTGCAACTAAAGGACATGGCAACGCTTTAACAAACAAAAGATTTTTACCCCGCACATGGTCACCCCACGGTCGCCCCGAAACCGCCTCAGCAATCACACAATTCCATATCCGTAGCCTATTATGTCCCATTTGATTTGAGCGACACATTCACTTGAACTTGTGCCTAGTACTTTATTATGCTTAATTATCCCATTCATTGATAATGATTCTTCCCATGTCGGCTATTCTTTATTGGCTAAAATTGATTAACAAATGGGTAGTGCTTTGGTATTGGCCAGGGTAGGGCTCAGTCTAGAGTATTTAATAATATCTTTATTCACACATTAAAATACACAGTATTATCAATGGTTAAAAAAAAAAAAAAAACATGTTAACATAGACACGGGTTAGTTAATGCAGATATCCTCAATTAGAAAATCAGTCTCCTCCCTAGTGAGAATATCACAACTTTTTACATTATCACGAACATATAGGGCAATCAAATTTGTTGATAGAACATGAAGACAACGATGGCGACGTCGAGCCGAAGCCGAAAACCAAATTTCACAGATGAGGAGTTAGAGGTATTGGTGAAATCAGTGAAGAGGCACCACGAGGTGTTGTATGGCAAGGGGGCACTGAAGGCTGATCCGAGGAAGAAAGATGCAAATCATTCTGGATGTGGCTTCGGTGGGGAGATGTAAGCGCAGTATCCCCGATTTAAAGCATAAATGGAGAGATCTGCGGGGCGCTGTAAAAGCCAGGCTCTCTGCACACCGGAGAAGTGTGCACGCGACAGGTGGTGGGCAACCATCATCCCCTGTGCATTTCACTGCACTGGAGGAGGAGGTGGCATCCCCTCTTTCTGCAGTGGAAGTGCAAGGAGAAGAACTTGGAGTGGATATGGATGAAGGAGGGTTACGTAAAATGATCATTTTTATTTGCCTATACTCAAAGTATCATTGTGATTAATACTGGATACAAGCTTAATATGGTTTCAAATATTTATTGTATTTTTTGGCATTTCAAGCAGTTGTGCAGTACATAGGCGTCATGGGCCGAGCCAGGGAATTTGGCGCAGATGCTTAATATGCGCGTATCATGATCGCACACAACCTGAACATTAATGCTGTGCCGACGTCTACAGTCTCTGTACATATTCTCATTAGTGGAAGGGGTTCTGATTGCAATGTGAGTACAATCAATGGCTCCCACAACACCGGGGAACCTGGCGACCCGGTAGAACCCCCCTTTAACTCTCTGTCTTTCAGCTGGTGTTTCGGGGAACTTTATGAAGTGGCTGATGTGGTACAGCATAGCATCAACGAATTGTGTCAGACACCTTGACACAGACGCCTGTGATATGTGCATGACATCACCAGCCACTCTCTGGAACGACCCAGATGCCAGGACCGACAGCGCAGTTGTGACCTTGATGACCGCGGGTATGTTTTGAGGATGATTGCTGCGGCTGGATAGCTGTTCATCCAGAAGTCGGCAAAGATAGATGATTGCCTCACGGTCCAGATTAAAGCGCTGGATGCACTCGGTGTCTGTTAGTCCCAGGATATCCAAGTGAGGCCGACATATGCGTGGTCGACTTTGAGCTCGGCGCGCTCCTCTTACTCTTTCCCACTCACGCAAGAGTGCAAGCAAGTGCAGGACTGGTATTTTGGTTTTAGATTTTGAGGGCATGTTAGAATGATGGAAAACAGGCTGTTGCGTAATATCGTGATGATTTTGTTTGATAATTTATCATGGTTATGAGAAATGTAGTTTAGAAATAAGGATGAACAATCCAATATTGAATGTCTCAACCTTTACTATGTTAAATAAAATAAAATAAATGCTAAAATTCGGCCTATAACCGACATCAAGCGCAATATTCTATTTCGCCTTAAATTGGCGCTTGACCTTAATACAGCCCTCAAAAGCGCTTAACAGAAAACACGCGTAAGCCTGGGGGAGAATACGCGTAAGTGCTATTTGGCTGAGACACGCCCAGATTTTGGCCTTGCTCCGCCCGAAGTGCGTAACTGCCTTCGGGGCACGTAATGCACAGACTTAAAGGGGACCTATTTTGCTATATTTCCAAGGTTACATTTTGATCTTGGACTCCCCTAGAGTACTCCTGATCGTTCAAAGTCCTAAACAGGGTCCTTATTTAGCTCATACTGCCATCCTCAAAAAACCCCATTTGTTGTCCATTGTAGTCTCTGCCTGAAATGCCTCATTGGGGTGGCTCTTCCGCTATGGCCCCCACTCCCAGTGTGCCCACTTTCTTCTTACTGGCCAGCTCTGTGGAGGGCGGATCTAGGCGGGACGAGGCAGCAGAATGCAGTTTTCCAGGTCCGCCACTTCAGAGTGAAACTGAGACGCGTCTCCCGAAGGTATCGACGGGCATATTCCACAATCAAACACAGTACATGTGTATAGATCTAATGAAATTAACTTGTTCTAATAAACGCAACGGCGAAAGTGGAGTACGCAGTGCCTTGCAGCTCAAGCTGGAATTTGCAGTCTACCTACGGCTACTATGGTGAGTACACCGGTGTTTCTACTCTCTAGCTAGGATTGAGGGAAAGCTAGAATCCACCCCATATAGACACATTTGTAGAACGGGTCGACAAACCCAAGTGTAGACCGGAGACCGTAGAAATCCAGTGGGTCTGAGTTTAGAGGGAAACATGGACAATGAGGAGCAGCAAAAAGTGGACCAACAACCTATGGACTGCTTCGGTGTGTATTATAAGGACCTGCTGGTTCGTGTGCATAGCTGTGGTGTGTCGTTAGCATGGAATAACGAACAGCTTCTGCGCTGGTGTATGACGACGGGGCGAAAGCTCCAGGCTAAACGGCCTTTTCGGAAATTGCCTATGGTTATGGTTTACTTATTGCGTCGGAATGACCAGCATCTGCTTGCAGAAAATGGGCCCGATAATTTTTCGCGCGACAGATTACATTCAAAGTCAATGCATTGTCTTTGCATTGACTTTGAATGTAATCTCTCGCGCGAAAAATTCATTTCGCGTCCGATGTGAAAGCAGCTTTATGGATAGTGCGCGACAGCTAGAGAGAGCTCAGTTATGTTATGAACATAATACAGGTTTTGCAGACCCTAAGTTCTGTTAGCATGGACAAGTTGCTTATGTAGAGCTAGCGAATCGATAACTTCTACAGGAAAGAATTTCCTATTTAATCTCCTTTTTCGGCTTTTTATTACCTACAACAATTTCTAAAGGGGGATGAAATTATGTCATGGTAGTGCAGAGAAATCCTTTGTTATACCAGACACGTTAGAGCTTCTGCGTTTCGCGATTGCTTTCACGGTAGAATCAGAGAGCTTGCCCAGACATTTGTCAAGTATCCGGCTGATCCCGGTCATGGATAAGTGAAGCGATCACAAGCAGCCGCTTCAACTGTAGTGGCTACAATCGGGCAACGTTATGATGAAACTGCCACATTGATACTTACCGAAGTAACAAGCATACCGATCAGAATTACTGCGTATAAGTTAACCAGGAGCATTTTTAAATAGCACGGCGGCACGCAAACTAACATGCAGTAGCTGGTAACGGAGCGGTCATAACAACCACAGAGACAAACCCTTGCAATACAGGTTTTACTGACAGCAAGTTCCGTTACTGTGGGCAGTTGTACCAAGCATCCAAATTACAAACAAGTATTAAAAGTTAGCTTCAAATGAGGTTTATGTTCACACACCTTCTGTACAATTTCCCCTGATATTGCTCTTGCATATTTAGAACACAAACATTAGCAACAGTAACTTGGCTACGTTAGCCACTGTGCTACAGCCACAATCAAGTGGCTATCACGCCAGGTTGGCTTATGCAGTAAAAGCAACATACAGCTTCTGTGTCTGTGAGTCACGGACAGTCGCGACCAATACAGGCTTTATCTTCAGATATTTTACAAAGCCTGCGTTGGAGGCCAGTTGTTAGTGCTAACTATTGCTAGCGGTCCTGCTAGCCACCCGTAACACGTTAGCTTCACTTACATTATTTGCTTTTATATCGTTACTTACAGCTTGCGGCTCCGAGCGCTTGATCGATGCAGCTGCTTCAGGTTTGAGAAGCAGCTGAAACGCATATCCAGCATCGAATTATCCTTTATTGACAAAGCTGTCTTTGGTGAAATGCTGAGCACAAACGGCTCACGTTCCCTTTGGCCGTGGCTGTTCGCCACCAGCAAACAAAAAAAGCTACCCACTGATTTCTGGTGGCATCATCTTTTGGAAGAGAATGGGTGTTTTTCTTCGTGTCCAAAAGTAAACGGACAAGCAGCTTTGGGAGAGATACTGACAAAACTGCACCTCAAACGATCTGCGGTTCTTTTGTATTTCCAAAAGTGTCAACGCTACGAAGGCATAGTATGATCTGCCGTTGTTAGTGCCTGCTAGAATAGTTTCCGGTGTGGACAGGTCTAGCGCCGTGATTGGCTCTGGCTAGGTCTGTACTAATTGGACGGCACAACCTGATGTCAGGTTTTGCCCAGATCTCGCGAAGATCTCGGGAGGAGCTGTTCAGAGAGGAAATCACGTTCACGAAATCACGTTCTTGGATTACGGCAAAACCTCTGTATCTTATGTTTAGAAACTTTTCAGAGGTTGAGTATGGACAACCAACATTATAACATTACTAATATGCATTAAAAGAAGGATCAGCATAATAGGTCCCCTTTAAGTCAAGGGGATTTTACGCGAAGGCTGAAAAGCACGTAGCTACGCGCTTTTCTCGACTTACGCGCATGGGAGACTAGACCCCTAAATGACCGATCACGTGCTGTACGTGCCGTTAGGACATTATCCCTGATCCAAAATCGGTAACACTGCGGGTTATTTGCCCTTGCGGCATCAGGGGGCGCTGCCAGCGGCTTAATGGGGACACATACAGACAGGCTATATTTCAGTGAGCCGGCTCAACAAACCGTGAACTCACGATCAGAGATAATTGGTGCCACAACTGTGGTCGTAATCTTTCTTTGTTAATGGCGGTTTTGTGCTTTCAACACTGTACGCGCTCTCAACAAAAGCGCATATCATGCGGCAATTTACACTATTTCCGTTCATAAAATGACCGGTCGCCTTCTGTTTGTTTCACAAGCTATGTCTGATCCAAGATCAGTAACACTGCGGGTTATCTCCCCCCGAGCCACCAGGGGGCGCCGCCAGCGGCTTAATGGGAGACTCATATGAAGTTTTACACTCGTTGGTTGGACACTGTAACAATAACTTTATTGTTTCATTAAAATTCAGGAGCATGCATATATACTTTATCTGCTATCTACATCTGTTGCTGCTGTCTCTCTCAAATTCACATTCACAAAATCAATAACTGCTACCCTTACTCTAGCTCTTTGTCTGTTCAAATGTATAACTTGCTTTTGATATGTTTTCCTTACTCAAGCCCCCCCCACCTTCCACTCCCACTACCTCACACACTCTCACTCACTCCCACTCCCTCACTCACACTCTCACTCACACTCTCCCACTCTCCCCACCCACTTTGTAAATAATTTATCAACTCCAGCTCATTACTAAACTTGCACTTCATATAATTGCGGGAGCTTTGCCCCATTTAGCACCCTTTTCTTGGGCCCACATTCTCATACAGCACTTGGCGGCCCAGCCATATACTAGGTTGCACCTAGTCTTGTTTTCCAACAGAAGTCTAGTTAAAACATATTTGCTCATTACTGATAGCTGTTCTTATGAGCATTTTACACATCGTCCCAAGGGGGGTTTGCACTGCCGCCTCGCAACAAGAAGGTATGAATTCGGCCTGGGGCCAATTTGTGTGGAGTTTACATGTTCTCCCCGTGTTTGCGTGGGTTCCCTCCAGGTACTCCACTTTCTTCCCACAGTCCAAACACATGCACATCAGGCAAATTGGAAACACTAAATTGCCCATGGGTATGAATGCGTGAATGGTGTGTGCGACCTGCGATGGATTGGCGAGCTGTCCAGGGTTGTGTCCCTGTCCTTTGCCCATTGGCAGCTGGGATAGGCTCCAGCTCCCCTTGAGACCCTATTGAGGAAGTAGTGAGTATAGAGGATGGATGGATGGACATTGTCCCATTTCTTCGGGAATTGCATTAAATACAATTAAATCTCCTTAGTAGTAAATTGCAGTTGATTGCTGAGTTATGCACAAGGAATTTAAAAAAAGTCTGTGATGGGGGACTATAAATACTCTGAACTGAACTGCAGAACACTTTTACTTGTGTGTTTGACTGGTTACTGTACTGTATACTATTTTTTTACTGTGCTAAAGGCCTACTATTATACAAGTTCATAGAATTGTTCATAAAGTTGTTCTCATAATTCATAGATAAACCTTTTATGCAATTGTGTAACATTTAAGATTTAACCTTTGAATAAAAAGAAGCAGCAGCTTACAGACCCATGTTTAGGAGGAAAATGGTAAACTGTCTCTCGAGATGAGTGGCGAACAAACATGCCGACACATAATTTGCTGTTTGGACTTTCCAGATTCGAGTTGGATTAAACATGCCAAATAAAAAGAAATAAATTAGAAGAATGGGCTTTGCATTCTGTATTTATTATGCCGTTTGCAGGCTCTTTTTCAGCAACTGATAAACAGAAGCTTGTGAGATGAACTCTGAGCTCTCTTTTTTTTTAGCTATGAGACCGCATCCAGTGAAGACTCCAGCAGTGAGCAATGTGTGGAGGAGCAGAGGAGCGAGGAACAGGAAGAGGACGCTGTGGAGGGGCAGGAAGGGGGTGCAGGGGAGTCCGAGGCTGGATTGAAGGCCTCGGACCGAGAAGGCCCCCCTCATGACCAATCAGACATGTGAGCACATCAACAAAGTCAAAATTGCTGAAAGACAGGCTACAGTATGCTCCTAAAATAAGTATGCTATTTCAAGACTGCGGCGATGATCATCCATTTCATCATGTACCATATAGAACATGATGAACACACTTCTATCCTCTGACTACGCCAGCTGTTTCCTCAAAGCGTGTATGAGAGAAAATGTGATTGATGTGTTAATATCGGAGATGAAAGCGTGCCTCAGTGTGTCTGGTCTTATCATGTGAAACTATGCATGATTTGCAAACGCCAACACACAAACATCTCTCAGGAAACACACATCTCACTCAATAATCTTTATATAGGTTCCAACATTCTGGCCAATATCCAATTGGAACATACACTGTAAACCCTGGTAGTGTGGTGAACTCAAATGTTTTGTGGAAACCGATTACCTCAGAAAAAATTGTGAAGGTAAAGTTAATTGCATTGTGTGGAAGGAACTTAAATAAAATAAGGTCAGGTTATTTTTACATGTTTTTAAGTGCTGTGAACACAAGACCATTAAGTTAGCAAACTGAACTTTTTTGAGGTAATCGGTTTCCACAGAACATTGAGTTCACCACACTAGTCTGGGTTTACAGTGTAGTTGGACAAGCCTAGGATACAGTATGTGGACCATAGGAGTCTGAAAGGCATGTGTGTGAGCGCTGTTTTTTGTGCATGGTGACATTAGGCTTGTGATATGTAGGAAATGTAACGTATGGCATTTTCCCCCAGAAAGCCTCAGGTAGATGAGGACTTCACTGCCGCATACTGTTACCTTAAAGACCGCCTGGAAGAGGCAGCTTGCCCAGATGAAAAAATAGTAAACACTGCATTTTAAAAATTAGAATATACATCCATTTGATACAGATTGACATACACTGCCGGTCCAAAAAATAAGTCACACTCAAATAGTTGGAACCCCTGTACCTTTATAACACTGCAAATTCATTGTGTCATTGCAGGGTTTCCCACACATAGACCATTCTGTGGCGGGGCGCCACAGCTTCAATGTGGAGCGCCACAAGTTGATTCCCGTTAATTCCAAGTAAATGCGGAATTGCCGCGTGTTGATAATGAATGCGCAACTTCGCTAAAGGAAAAAAAACGGGAAACTTTAAAAGGTACTGGGAGACGCGTAATTTGGCACCCCCCCCCGCTCAGCAGAATTAGAGTAATCTCTCTCCCCCCCCACAAAATGAAAATCATCTCTGTTAAAAAAATTGGTCTGCCACCACACATTACTTGCTGGTCTGTGGGAAACACTGCATTGCATGACAACCGTATGCAACGTCAGAACATTTATTTTCTATCAGAGTTGTGTTTATTTTGGTCAAGCTCTTGTTTTGACGACAGGATGGTTGAACCACTTTGTAGGTTTTTGCAGCACATCCCACAGACTTTCAATGCGGTTAAGGTCAGGACTTTGCAGTGGCCATTCATGTGTGAGAATGATTCCGAACACTTGTTTATCTCATTCCTTGTTTTCTTTGCTTGATGCAGGATGATAATTTTCCCTTCTGAAACACCGTAACATCTTTTTCGCCACCAAGGGATATGCCATACGACATAATTTTTTAGGAAATGAGAAGCTACATTCTTCATCAGTTAGGGTTAAAGTAGTTATTGGCGGCTGAAACGCAATAATCACTGCAATAATGATCCAATCGTATTATTAGTTGATTTGAATCCAAAAGGCGACTTTTTTGGTCAGGCAGTGTATTTCTGCTGAATGCAGTTTTCCAGGATGAGGAAAGCAATTTTATATGGTGTTTGTTGGCAGAGAGTGAAGAGGCTTATTTCCCTATATAGTCCCTGTACAGAAAATATAGTTCAAATTAGTGGACACTCTTCGTTATTCAGACAGGACACTCTAGGTCTGATTTTTCTATATATGCTATGTTTGATAAATATGTGCTCAGACCAATCGCAATGTCAAAAGAAAGTAATGGTGCAGACACACTAAATCCGTTGACGTACGTAAAGTTGACGGAAGCCATTCATTTTATATGGAGCACAGGAGATACAGCTGTGCAATTCATGATGGACATGACACGGTAAACTGACAGACCGTTACCCAAATGTGAATTTGTATAATCTTGATTCATTCTCCACTTCTCCATTCTCCATGCAAAAGAGGTGCACCCAGCTTAACACAGCAGACCGGCAAAACTCAGATTAAGCTGTCAAACTAGGCATTGCTGTTATGAATAGGAATCACGATTCTGTAACTCAGTGCTTATTTCTCCCCTTAAATGTTTTCAGAGACTGTAATAAGAGAAAGTTTGTGATTAATCTGCCATTTTTTCCTGCTTGAAAACGGAGTGGCCAAAACCAAGCACCACCCAACTCTCAGTTACGTCAGCCACCAGCCACAGCATTTAGTGGTCCGGTGTGTCCAGATGCATCATCACCGGATTTGATGTGTCTGCCCTACAGCAGGCAGTACTGACCCTATGCAGCCCTGCCCACTTTACCCACTTCCATATCTAATGATTTTGTAACTTCATTGCCGGTTCGACAAAAAGCTGGTTCAGACAAATACAAAAATATTGTCATCAGTAGCTAGCTCTCTAAGGCAAATTAACAGGAAGTAAAATATGAAGACAGCCTCTCCCACCACATTATTCTTCCCATATTTTATTTTTAAGAATTGGCATTCAACTTACCCAGCTAACAGCAAAAAACAGACAACTCAGTCTGTTCTTGTTTACCACCACTGGATCACTCTGAACTGAATCTTGAGCTAAAATTGAAGTTCATTTACAAAGTAGCCAGCTGCGGGACGACCCTGATTCTATGGTTGAATAAGGTACAGAAATTAAAACTCGTGCCACTCAAACAGTTATGGGTGGGGACTTCCAGACGCCACCACTAGCTACCCAGGTTAAGTCGTCAAAATAGACTATTTGTTCATTTTTACTAATGTGTAGATTACATTTCACATAATTGCCTGACCCTTGGCACTCATTAATAATATTAATATATAGTATATTTTTGAGTACTTCCTCTCGTTTACTGGTAAATGGAAACAACTGCATTCTAAAGATCACAGGTGTCTTTTCTCCCTTCCCCTTAATGAGGAGTGCCGTCCACTGCAGTGAGGGAGACTTCACACAGAGTGACACTCTGCTGTGAAATGCAAGTGGCAAGGGATCGGTTTCAGAAAGGCCTTATGTGTGCATCTTCCTTTTGCACGTACAACAGAGGCTCGGGCAGTATTAGAATTTAAGTTTACCCAGCTATATATGATTCAGTTCAATTCAATTTTATTTATTTGGTGCTTTTCACAGTCCAGACTAACCCAAAGGGCTTTACACAGAACAGTGCCAGAACCCCCAATGTGCAAGCCAAAAGGTGACAGTGACAACGAAAATCTTGCTAGTAGGAAGAAACATTGGGCAGAACTCGGCTCCAAAATGGGGGAACTCACCTGCCTGATGTCCGCCCAGAAGAAATGAGGAGAGAAGGGGATGGAGAAGACTGGAGAATGGAGAGGACAAACAGGGACTGGGAGACAGGAAAAAGGGCAACATTTCACAGGGATGGGGAGAAGGCGAACCTATTAGAACCATAGAGTGATATAGCCTAAAAGCATGCAAGCTTAATGAAGTTCAAACAGCTAAAAATACAAAAAGAGGAATAATGCGGTCTAGGAGAAAGGTTTTGGGTTGGGGATAACAGGCGTTCAGACAGAATCCAGGGTTAAATGGGGCTTGGAGCATTAATAGTCCAGGGTGAGTTCAAGTTCAAGTTTGGCTAACTGAGGTGGAAAGTCTGAGGGAAGGCAGAGTTGGGGCAGTCCAGGGTTTTTTTTTATAATGGTGTCACAGAGATGCTGCAGTCCTGTTGATTGTGATGCCCCACATCTGTAGACAGAATGGCGTGGCCTCATGGTCATGGGACTCCTGCACTGTTTGAGGGGTATGGTGAGAGGAAACGTTGTTAGCGGGAAGCCATGCACTGTTGGGATCAGAAATATTTAAAAAAATGGTTGTTTGTAGTTTCATGAGGAAGCTCTCTGGCAGACTAGACTATGGAAGCATAACTAAGGGATCAAGCCCTCTTGGGGGTGTCATATTTCCTGTACATGAATTTTACCTCTTCAAACTCAGCGTACATTGCAATGGATGTCGCATGTTCAGTGTTTTTTTGTTTTTTTCTGTATCATTGTGGTGACTACATCATGCCAATGTTGGAAGAATTCCCGTTCGTTTCAGCCATAGACATTTTTAAGTATTCAATATTGAAGGACCTCTCGATTTTCTGGAGCCTCCATCAATCTCAAGATTTTGCATCATATTTCCAAGTAACTACACGTTGTTTTTCTTGACTGTAGTCAGATGTAGTTAAAACCATTCTAATTTTTCATTGACATGCTAATCCCCTTTTTAGTCTAAAAACTATGCATCCCATGATCTACCTGGTCCTGGCAGCAAAAGAGGAATGAGTTCATATTTGCTTTAGAAAGCTGCCAGGGCCTTGCTCTCTTTGATAGCTCGGGGATCAAATGAAAAGCAAGACAGCCTGGTGAGGTAGTTTGCTAATTATTTAGCGGCTTTATGTTCTACTTAGTTAAGGTAACTTAGCTAGTTATCAAATTATGTAGCTGGCACCAATTTAAATATTGGCCAAAGTTAATCAGCATGAAAACTTAGTATCCCGTGAATTAGCAACCCAACTAATCAATCTGGTCATGTGTTGCTGCCCTAGCTTGCTACCGAGCTAAATAAAACACAACTCGCTGACCTAACACTAGCCAAGTAGCGAAATAATTGCTATTCACTGTTCTTGAATGATATATATACACCGAATGTTGCTCGCTAATAGTTGCCCGCCAGCAAGTTTCAATCTCGTCATCATGCCACCTACGTATTTCACTTATGTTGAATAATCACAACTAGCTGTTCTTGCTGTCCTAATGCTAGCAATGTGGTAAAATAATTGGTATTCGCTGTTCTCTATTGAATTCTATGCACAACATATTTGCTAGCTAGTAGTAGCTATCTATGAAATACGTTCACTCGTTAGCAGGTTTTATGGTTTTCTGGGGACAGCCAACAGCTAGCAAATAATTTGATGGCTTTGATTTCTCCACTTCATGTCCCTGATTGGCCTCCATCAAGTTATGGTCATAACGGTTGCTAAAACTTTGATACTTGATTAGCCAGTGTGGCAGACCAAAGGAGGGCCCGGGCGGGGAATTGAACCCCAGACTCCCAGGTAAGAGTCACACGCGTTGACCACATCGCCAAAGAGCCAGGCTCACTGGCAAGGTAGCCAGGGCACACACTTATCAGGAGGCATTTCTAGTGACAGGACTTGTCACATCTCGCCTGGGCTCTCCTTCGGCGTGCCACATTCTGGCTTAATCGGCAGGATTCAAGGAATCATAATGGATGGCAGCATATGTAAAGCTTGGAGCGTGAGGACACGCTCCTGAAAGAGAGGGAGAGATGTGACAGTTGATGGGTCCTATCACTAGAAATGGCTCCTAATAAATGCGTGCCCTGGCTACCTTGCCAATGAGCCTGGCTCTTTGGCGATGTGGTCAGCATCTGTGACTCTTAATACCCAGGAGTCTGGGGTTCAATTCCTCCTTCGGCCTACCACACCAAGAACTAATCAAAACTAATGCAGTGGGGAAACTCTTCTCTGTATCAAAATTGTATTGCTGGGTACAACAAACCAGAGCTGCAAGTTAATCTTGAAATTGCTGCACTTCAGAACAGAGGGTAATTTCTTCGGTTCAGTGTAATTATTTAATTTGATATTAATCCCAATACAATAAACTGCCTTAAATAAGGTGTTTTCTAGGGATTAATGTAGCTTGCCAGCAAAATGGTATGACTGCTTGAAGTTTTGCATTTTTAACTCCACTCAGAGTTGACTGTGGTGCTTTCTAGTTTTCTAATAGAATATTTTTGCTCAAGTAGCTTCTGTTCTAAATGAGTCAAGCTCAAATACCCCCGTGAGTTAGAAGCTAAAAATACCTCAGCTGGTAGTGATCAGGACTGTTTACTCTATATTTTTACATGGTTCAGTACCTCAGACCATTTACAGTCAGCCAGCACATTGTTTGTGCATACTCTCTGCACAAAGAAAATCATGAAATACAAGAAGCACATAACTGTGTTAAGGAATTCTGCTCAAATGAAACTGAGCTCAAAGTAATGCAACAGATTGATGGACACGAGCAGTGTTTTCTGTTGAAGCAGTTTCTGAGGTGGAATAAAAATAGTTCTCTTCTGTCTCTCCTCTCCGAGAGGCAGGTGCTGGCAGTTTTGTACCAGGTGTGGTTCCATGTGTCCAGTGAGGAGGATTCTACACCCGAAATGGTGGCCCTTTACCTGGAGCTGGCCCAGTCATTTGGTCCTGCAATGCTCAGCTTCATAGTCAACTTGGCTGATGGCAATGATAACATGGCACTGCATTATAGTGTGTCTCACTCCAACTTTGCTTTTGTCAAGCTGCTCTTGGACACAGGTACCATTTGCCTCCCAAAACTCAACACTACAGCCCAGTGTCATGGAAATGCCTCACTTACTGTACAGTATCTATAATTATGGGTTAAATTCTCATGTTTTTTTTGGTAACCCTGTTTGTTACGAATGAGCTGGGCTCCCCGAAAATATTCTCATCAAGTTGCTGCCGTTCCTTGGCAACACTTAAAAATATGAATAATACTGAGAAAGCATTTTTCTGGGATGGATGTGTTTTGGTAAATACTGTACATATGGGACAATACTGTCACAGTGGATGTTCCTCTGCATTTTTAAGGACCGTTCTGAGCAGCACCCTGTTCTGATCTGCCGTATGTCTGTTATCTGCAGGCATGTGTGACGTGAACCATCGTAACAAAGCCGGCTATACGGCCATCATGCTGGCCTCTCTCACTGCGGCTGATTCCCCTGAAGACAGGGAGGTTGTCAACGCCCAATCAAGCCAGGTATTCGATAGTTAAGATTAATGCTAATTGTAATGGCTGGTGTGTTGAGACGCCAAACGCAGCGGCCGGAATAAAAGGAATTCTCGCAGATTGAGAGTCAAACAAATAAAATAAGAGAGAGACTCGCGCTTCCAATGGACCTAGAACTCGTCCAAGTGCAAGGAAGCAAAGCGAGCTCGACAGAACGAATAGAAAGGGAAAAAATCTCGGAAACCGAGATAAAAAGAATTGGCACCAGACGGTGCCCAGAAAAGGAAAAAAACAGAAAGATTCCCTTGCTATCGAGAACTTTTCCTCTTTTGCAGCTAATACCTCAACAACTGTCTTACTAGAGACCTTACCGGCTAAAGTGCAAACATAACACTGACACTCTAGCAAGGGAAGTGAGGCGGAACTAGGGCTTAAATAGAATCCGGGTGACGCCCCCAATTAATGCCAGCTGGCCCAGGAATCCGATTGAGAGCAAAACGATATCGTCCCGGACGAGAGCAACAAAGAAAGCTCTCAAAGCCTCCCAACCATGACAGGACCCCCCCCTCTAAGGGACAGCTCCAGAAGTCCCCAAGGAACCCCGTGCGCGGAACTCAGAAATTAGCGTGGGATCCAGAATATCCCGCGAAGGGACCCAGCAGCGCTCCTCGGGGCCATATCCCTCCCAGTCCACGAGGAACTGGACCCCACGACCAACACGCCTCTCGGCAAGAATGCGGCGCATGGTGTAAACCGGCCCCCCCTCAACCATTCGCGGTGGTGGCGGGGGTGTGCGGCAGTTGCCAGGACACTAGTGCTAACTGGCTTAATCCGAGAGACATGGAATGATGGATGGATGCGTAAAGATCTCGGGAGCTTTAACTGGACCGTGACCGGATTGATCTTCCGCACTATCTTGAACGGGCCAATATAGCGGGGCGCCAGTTTTCGGGATTCAACCTTAAAGGGGAGGTCCTGGGTAGACAGCCAAACTCTCTGACCAACCCGATAAGATGGGGCCAAACGACGCCTTCTACCAGCGGTGGATTTTTGTTTGAGCCCCGAGCGCAACAGAGAAGAACGGACCCTGGTCCAAACAGACCGACAGCGACGAATGAAATGGTTGACCGAGGGAACCTCAGAATCATTCTCAGTCTCAGGAAACAGTGGGGGTTGGTATCCCACCTGAGCCTCAAACGGGGAAAGACCCGTGGAGGAATTACTCAGTGAGTTATGGGCATACTCGGCCCATGCTAAAAATCGACTCCATGAGGATGGATTATCCGCTGCCAAACATCGAAGAGTGTTTTCTAAAGACTGATTAGTACGTTCAGTCTGCCTGTTGGTCTCTGGGTGAAACCCAGAGGAGAGACTCACAGTGGCCCCCAACTGCTTGCAAAATGCCCGCCAGAATCTGGCCGTGAACTGAGGGCCTCGGTCAGAGACCACATCTTGTGGAAGCCCATGCAGCCGGAACACATGGTTAACCACAAGAAGGGCCGTCCCCCACGCTGAAGGCAGCTTGGGTAGCGCGACAAAATGAGCAGCCTTAGAGAAACGGTCAACCACGAGCAGGATGACCGTGTTGCCGTCAGATACAGGCAGCCCCGTTACGAAGTCCAACGCAATATGCATCCAAGGGCGCCTGGGAACGGGCAAAGGTCGCAGCAGACCAGAGGGAGGGAGGTGGGAAGTCTTGTTCCTGGAGCATGTGCCACAAGCAGCAACAAATTCCCGAATGTCTCTCATCATACCAGGCCACCAAAAACGTCGGGCCAGGAACTGCTTGGTCCGATGGGCCCCCAGTTGCCCAGCCAAGTGGGAAGAATGTCCCCACTGGAGAATCTGTGGCCTAACTGTAGGCGGAACAAACAAACAGCCAGGAGGCTCCCCCCCAGGACCAGGGTCAGTCTTTAAAGCCTCCTGGACCACTGCCTCAATCTCCCACTGAATGGGTGCAACAACCTGAGCAGCCGGGATAACTGGCTCCGGGGTAGGATCGCGATCAGAGCGGTCGTAAATCCGTGACAGGGCGTCAGGCTTAATGTTTTTAGAGCCCGGGCGATAGGTCAGTGTAAAATCAAAGCGGTTAAAGAATAATGACCACCACGCCTGCCGGGAATTACATCGCTTGGATTGCTGAATATACTGGAGATTTTTATGGTCGGTCCACACCACAAAAGGGTGTTCAGCTCCCTCCAACCAGTGGCGCCACTCCTCAAGCGCCAGCTTCACCGCCAATAACTCCCGGTCGCCAATGCTGTAATTGCGTTCCGCGGCGGACAAAGACCGGGAGAAGTATGCGCATGGGTGTAGCTTATTATCCCAACGAGGGCGCTGGGACAAAATGGCACCCACGCCCACCTCCGAAGCATCTACCTCCACAACAAATGGGAGGGAGGGATCGGGCAAAACCAGAATGGTCTCTGAGCTAAAACGTCTCTTTAATTCCTGAAAGGCAGCATCAGCTGCTGGAAACCAAGAAAACGCTGAGGAGGTATTCTTCTTGGCGAGCGCAATAATGGGGGCAGCAACCGCGCTAAAATTACGGATAAACCTCCTGTAAAAATTAGCAAAGCCCAGGAAGTGTTGAAGCTCCTTAACACTCTGAGGCGCAGGCCAATTCCTGACCGCAGCCACCTTGTCCGGGTCCATACGAACCGACCCCTTAGAAACAATAAAGCCCAGGAACGAGACAGTTTGGGCGTGAAAAACACATTTATTGGCTTTAACAAAAAGCTTGGCATTAAGGAGGGCCTCAAGCACACGTCTGATGTGTTGTTTATGCTCCGAGAGTGTTGAAGAAAAAATCAAAGTGTCGTCAAGATAAATGGAGAAGAATTTCTCCAACATCTCTCGGAGGACGTCATTAACGAGTGCCTGAAACACCGAGGGGGCGTTAACCAATCCGAACGGTAAGACCAAATATTCGTAGTGCCCGTCATGAGTGTTAACTGCCGTTTTCCATTCGTCCCCCTCCCGAATGCGAACTAAGTTATAAGCATTACGAAGATCTAGCTTCGTAAAAAATGACGCCTCCTGCAGACGTTCAAACGCGGAATTCATTAACGGAAGGGGGTATCGGTTTTTAATGGTGATCTTATTCAAACCCCTGTAATCAATACAGGGTCTCAGACTGCCATCCTTCTTTCCCACAAAAAAAAATCCCGCTCCGGCAGGAGACGTGGACGGCCGAATAAAACCATTAGCGAGAGCTTCCTGAATATATTCTCGCATGGCCTTACGCTCAGGTCCTGACAGCGAGTATAGCGAACCCCTAGGAGGAGTTGTACCAGGGTAGAGATTGATCTCGCAGTCGTACGGACGATGGGGAGGTAACGCCGATGCTCGTTGTTTACTAAACACTTCGGCGAGATCAGCATAGTCATTAGGAACATTAGAAGGCAAGCTAAAGTTCAGGGTGGCCCCAAATTCCTCACCCTGCTACGAATCTAATGTCTCCGTGACTGATTCAGAATCGAAAAAATCCTCTGAAAGGTAATCGTCCTCTGGCTGACGCCAATCAAATTGAGGATCCCATTCCAACCCCTCCTCTGCCCCTTTTTCTAGTCTAGGAGGGTACGGTGAGATAGCCTCCTCAAACTCACTCCAGGCATCAGCCTCCCCCATAGCTTGATGTCTGGGAAAACAAGTTTCATTATCCCTACAATGAGAGTTGCAGTTGGTGCCCCAGCGGACGATAGGATTGTTCTGTTCCCCCCAATTGATGCAAGGTCTATGTTCCCGTAACCAAGAATGCCCTAAAACAATGGGAAAAGCAGGGGAACTGATAATAAAAACCGAACCTCCTCAGAGTGGCCACCAAAGGAAATGAACATATTTAGCGGTTCAGAAACTTCGGTTATAACTCCCGTTCCAAGCGGGCGACCGTCCAAAGTTCTGACAGAGCGTGACTGTGAAAGCGTAACGGTGGGAACGGAGTGCTTCCTAGCCCACTCAATATCCATGAAACAATTTACTGCACCCGAATCCACGAACGCTTCAATAGTAACTCTCTTGTTCCCCACACTCAGTTCAACAGGGATTAGTCTTCGGAAGGAAAATTGGGTCTGCCCCTCTAGCGCCCCCCAAATCGCGAGAGGGTTTTTCCGTTTCCCTGAAGCTTCGGACAACGTGGACGGGTATGACCCGGGTTATTACAATTAAAGCAGATTATTCTTCTGCGAGTAGGTTTATTAGTCCGACTGTCAAACGAACTATCAACTTGCATGGGCTCAACCGGAATAGAATTTTCAGTGGGTGGAATAGGAGCCGCACACTCGCCACTAGCAACTTTAGCCCTATTGTCAGCAAGCGGCAATCTGTTTAGCTTCTCCCTGTTACGTTCGCATATGCGGTTGTCAATTCGCACAGCAGTGCGAACTAAAGAGTCTAAAGTCGAACAGGGTTCCAATGTAGCCAACGCATCCTTTATCTCCTCAATAAGAGCATGACTGAACACAGTCATAAGAGGAGCCTCCGGCAAGCCTGTCTCTGTAGCCAGAGAGCGAAATGCGATAGAGAACTCAGCTGCACTTTCTTTGCCCTGTTTAAGGTGCATCAAACGCGTAGCCGCGTCCTGACCACAAACATCTTGATCAAATACTGACACCATCTCCTTAACAAGAGCCTCCACAGAATTTACGACTGGTGAATTAGATCTGATTAGTGGGCCAACCCAAGTGAGTGCTGTGCCAGCCAACAGGGATAATATAAATGCCACCCGAGAATCCTCATTAACAAATCGTGACGGCTGAGCCTTAAACAATATTTCACATTGGGCGATGAAATCCTCACATTTTCCGGCCTCGCCGCTATATCTTTAGGGCAATTGTAACTTCGGTTCTCGGGGAAGGTGTATGGGTGATGCTTGTGCAACATTTTGAGAAACTTGTGTAGACAGGTATCTAATACTCTCGGTCAAGCTTAACAGAATGCTCTCCTGTTTCTGAAGCGAATTCTCTTGAAGGTGGAGTCTCTCAGCTAATTCAGACTGCTGATTACCCAGGCCTGAAAGCCCTTTGGCGAAACCAGACAGCCTATCTTGCTGGCTGGTAACAGCCCTTTTATTCTCTGCCACCGCTGATGTCTCCATGTTGGCTAGAGTGTACTGTAATGGCTGGTGTGTTGAGATGCCAAACTTGACCAGATTGGAATAAAAATAGTCTCGCATTTAGAGACAAACAAATAAAATAAGAGAGAAACTGTAACAGAGGGACCTAGAACTTGTCCAGTTTGGAAGCAAAAAAGCTGCTCGACAGAACGAGTAGAAAGGGAAAAAATCTTAAACCGAGATAAAAAGAATTGGCACCAGACAGTGCCCAGAAAGGTCTAAAACAGAAAGATTCCCTTGCTATCGAGAACTTTTCCTCTTTTGCAGCTAATAACTCAACAACTGTCTTACTAGAGACCTTACCGGCTAAAGTGCAAATATAACACTGACACTCTAGCAAGGGAAGTGAGGCGGAACTAGGGCTTAAATAGAATCCGGGCGACGCCCCCAATTAATGCCAGCTGGCCCAGGAATCCGATTGAGAGCAAAACGATATCGTCCCGGACGAGAGTGTAAAACCCACAAAACAATAACCAACGGCGGAAATTGTAGGGCAAAGGTTCAACGTGTTCTTTTGGTTGGTATTAGCATAAAAAGATGTCCTGGCTGGTGCGAATCACAATAAAATGGATATATTTTCTCCGTTCGAAGGACGGGGCACAAAAACACAACGGTTACAATTAATCTGACTCCATAATCAATTTAGAATACCAAATTTAGTTATACCCTCGTTAAATATCTGACTCCAAATTAGAATTAGAACTTATAGTTTAGGGACACATGCGTGAATCTCGGGGCATGTTGTCGCCAGACTCATCCGTGAAAACCAGTTACTCAACTGACGCCCCGGGTAATAAGCGCGCAGTTGCGGATCTTGTTCGGTGAGAGTTCTAGAGGATGGAAGAAATTACCATGATAGTAGCAACTTTGGCATAAACATATCATGAACCCAGATTTATGTGCACCACAGGGCCCCTTAAGGGGATCGACCAGGCACCGGCTTACAAGCCCAGGGGTGCCCTTAAGGCCAAATCCCCAGGACCGATACTACATAAACCCTTTATATAAGTAGACCGTAATCTGCAATCCAACTTAAAACCCATCACTACCTTTAAAACATCAGCTAGCTAGTCTGGAATGTAAGGACTCGCCCCAAGTACCGGTCGAGACGTGGCTAGAAAGAATAAAAGGATTAGGAGTCACGGAGACTCAAGCAAAAGGAATGACAACAATTTATTCACCAGGTAGGCAAAAGCTTAAATCAAACAAATCAACGTTAAGCCAATTACAAGTTAAACATAATTTAGAAGAGGAGAATAAAGTCATACCTGGAGGAAAATAATACACGCACTAACGTGTAGGGGAAGTTCGAAAACGATGTTCTTTTTGGTGTTACATCATTGAAAAGGCTACTCACGCACTAACGTGCGCGGGGAGAGATCGGATACGATCTTCCCAGAATGGATTGTTTCTCTTTGCTTTAAGCCAAACCACGTCTTTGATCCAGGCGGCATGGCCATAAACTCCTGGAAGGGGGGTCGAATCCGGTTTTTGGGTTTCATTGGGAGGATGTAATCAGCAGAGAGAGGAGAATAGGGTGATTACCAGAGAGGATTCTGACCGAATTCTCAGGAGTTTCCAAAGGAGAATGAACCATAATTTCAATGGGAATGAAACATACTCCATTCAACTCCTTAGATTCCCCCGAGAATAACAAGACCAAACATGATATGAGTATGTACTAATATGATGCAGTTGTCATGAAAAAGTCTTAAGATGAATTAATATATAGTTTAATTGGGTTATAAGTATATAAGTGATTTCTTAACAGGATATTGAACATATAAACATATTATGCTCTTCTCAGAGGTTTAGATTATTTGAAACAGATTAATATAACTGGACTTTAACGTAAGACTTAGGCCAGTAATATGACTCGCACAGGGGCATTGTGTCAGCCAGAGCCCTGCAACAACCCCCCCCCGTGGTTAGACCATTGTCACCTCCTGGAAGTCCACAAAAGTTTTATTGCTATCTGGCATGGCTCTGGACTAAGCTTATCAGCCATTTGTCGCATACAGTCGCTGGGCTCCCCCACGCATCAGCGTTTGCAGATCTTACAGAGGTGCCGCTCAGAACCTAACCCAAAGGCACAGACGAATTTTACTGGTTTAGAAATGGAACAATCTTTTGTAAAATGAAATATGCAATGTCTACAGTTCTATTGCCATTTGGCCTGGCTCTGGACCGAGCTTATCAGCCATTTGTCACTTATATTTCCAGATTACCCCCTGACCCCAACAGAGGTCCACACATGGGGTCATAAAAGATTACCTAGGTGATTGTATGGCTGATGTTGCGAGTACCAGGGAATGCTTGCTAAGGCTATAGAAGAAATATTGATGAGAGATTACAGATTTAAGAGTAGTTGCGTTTTTCATGACAGTTGCATCACACGATAAAAAGGAAAAAATGGATTGTTTCCTCTCACTGCAATATAATTGAGAATTTAGAGAAGTGTGATTTGGGAAGTTAAAAGAAAGAGAGACAACCGTTTTATTAACATGAAACGTGAAGAAATTAAAAGGAAAAACAAACAAAAAATAAAATTAAATTAAAAGTATGTTATCTAGGTTTGTTCTATGAGTCTATTATCTGAAGTTAGTGTACCAATTGGACGAATGTTATTATAGCCAATGGAATGATGGTTCGAAAAGTAATTTTTTTCTAACATCAGTAAAAATAGAAATCGCAGAACAAACCAGCACATAAACCAAAAACTTTCCCACACTTGACTAGGGAAAGCAAAAAGATTATATGTGCCACTAACTAAGTAACCAACCAATTGGAAAAAACCCCAGAGGGAAAAAAATCCAATGGCAGTCACAATATCAAATCATTTAGGCATTCAGTTAAAAGTGCAATTAAAAACACACAGTTACAGATGAAAAAAAAACAATAGAATATTTACATGAGCTATACTGAAGTGATATGGTGAAACATTGGAAATCGTGAAATTCATATGTCCAGACATTCAGCAATTTACGTCACATGATATGATTTGGAGATTAACTGAGAGAGGGGGGCTGATACACATAATAGGCTGGTCAGAAGCACTTTTGTAGGAATTCCCAATTTAATTCTGAAAAATATTAAAGGTAAATGGGACTTACTTGGATCAATGCATATGTAGTTTTACCTCACTTTATGAACTTTTAAGGCACACTACCTTTGGCCTTCAGTGTAAGAAACCTCTATGCTCCAGTCCATTAAGTGCCACATTATAAAATAGAATTTTGATTGATTCCTCTCAACCTATTTTTGTATCAACCCACACTCTTTACATGTAATTTACAAATCACAATCACAAACACCACTGCAGTTTGTCCATATGAAAATGTCCTTTGTCCTGTATGAATCCGGTAGCTGTAGAGATGTTTGAGGTCCGGCGGCCGCCCGCGTTGGTGCACATATTGCTGGAATTTGAATGTGTGTCCTTAGTAAGTTGTATAGTGGAAGAAATGGCTCCCAAGAGCCAGAAGGGTAGACAGGGATTGTGTCCTGCTGAGTCTCACCCTTGCTTTGCTACCATATTTGTGATGAAATCCCGATATCCAAATCAGCCAAAAGCATATAAATGGAGCTTCTGTTCCTCAGGTGTAAATGGCAAAGTCAGGTCCTCGAATCCTTGATGCCTGTATAGAAAATTTTAGAAACAGCACCCTGCCAAATTGACAACAACAAGGGAGACCAAGACAAGACATGACCAAGGTACTCTGTTAAAACTCAACCTGCAGGAATCAGAAAGTGTGAAAGTTAATTGGAAACATTTAGTTGGGGGTCTTCCTGCCAGCAAACTGTCCTGTGGAAAACAATGGATGAAAAAAGTTAATGCAGTGCATGCAATTACCCTACAATTCACATGTCCCCGCCGTCTGGGTAACCTTACGACACCTCAAAGGGGACAATGACTGAGGATGAGTGAATGGCACTGTTGAAGATTCCATCACCCCTGTTTTCAGAAAAAAAAGAACAGATGAAGTTAGTACCAGTTTTAAATGGAACAATGCTTTATGGCTTTCCCCTCGGATCAGGATAAACACATACAAACATGGAGAAACGCAAGTGGTGTGTGTGTATGTGCACGCGCGCGTGTGAATGAGGGTTGTAAAGTGGCTCGGATGGGGCCTGTTACCCACGAGCGGGTGTTTTATGGCCCCGCAACTTCTTCCACCCCCTGGGAGGATGTCATCACCTTAGACATCTGCTGTAAAACCAAGGCTCTCAGGTGTGAAGACTGTAAGAGAGTGAACTATGCAGGGTGAATGTCTGCATAGCTTCAGACACTGAAAAGACAAACAATGACAAACAGACATTAAAAATAGGCTGAACCATGCAATCCAGTAGGAATGCAGGCAACCATCGTTGAGTTACTGATGTACTAGTAACTCTGATTAATTCATGCACTCTATAAAGAGTACAGGCTTATAGATTGAAGTGATCCATGTTTCGAGGAACATAGTCCTAACTGACAAAGGGGTGAATAGGATCAGAGAGAGGGAGCACAAGCAGAGGAATGGCAGGCTGTGAGAAACACGCTTTGATCCTTTGAACCTCCCCTCTCAGGGCGCAGTTCTAGGCTAGATCCCTTCCCACAGGGACCTTCGCCCGGCTCCCCAGGTTCAGAACTCTGTCTTCTGCTTCCCGCGTCTTCTTTTCAAAGCTCACCGATCACAGAAGCACCACTCGCCTACTGACGCATTCGCTTTTGGTTTGTGGTGGCCTGACTGTACATTGAGCGGCCTTGCCCAACAAAAGGACTTACTGCCATCGCGACCCGACCGGCGGTGACCCAGTCGATAGCGATCCCCGAATCCCGTAGTGGTTATCAGCCACCCAGGTGGGAGCCAACGGTCTGACCCCTACCCCACTTAGCTATGGGTATAGAAACTTTGACCGTTTTCACCAGCCTTGCCTGTTCACAGAGGTCGTACTATGCGTCCCTCTGCTTAGGTGTGGGCTGTCGCCCACGTACCACGTGATGCCCACACACTTAAAGGCGACAACACGCCGACTAGACGGTACCACGGCAGTATGTCAATTCATACTTCACTGGACACGAGGGCCTTCAGTTTACTCCCCTGCACTATACATACGATTTAACGTGCCCTCGGAACTTTGCAATCCCGCCGCCGCCTGTTTTGCCGTGGGTTCGGGAGCCCTAATCCCTGCCCACGGCAAGTATGAGTAGAAAGACATTAATCTTTGCCAAAAGTGACCAAACCCATCTGGCTCCAATACTAAAGGACGGATGCAAATTTAATAGAAATGAATTTTAGGAAAAATAAATGTAGGGGAGGAATATTTCTCCCTAAAAGGCAACTCATGTAGGCATTCTAAATCTAATTACCTACTTCCATGAGGCCATAAACAGTACCTCTGCTGGGGCAGACAAAAGAGACTCAATGTCCCACTAGACATTTAGAGCTCAGATGTTGCTTGATGACTAGTGGCAATGACAGTATACAACAATGGTTAACCAAACATTAGTTCCAATAAACGTATCTGGTGGTTAGTGAAATCCACACAAAACGTAATTATACTAGATGGTTTGCTTCAAACATAACGGTTAAACACTTTGATCCTTCGAACCTCCCCTCCCAGGGCGCAGTTCTAGGCTAGATCCCTTCCCACAGAGATCTTTGCCCAGGCTCCCCCAGGTTCAGAAATCTGCCTTCTGCTTCCCGGCGTCTTCTTTTCAAAGCTTACCGATCACAGAAGCACCACTCGCCTACTGACGCATTCGCTTTTGGTTTGTGGTGGCCTGACTGTACATTGAGCCGAGCGCGGCGGCCAACAAAAAGGACTTACTGCCATCTGGCGACCCGACCGGCCGGTGACCCAGTCGATAGCGATCCCCGAATCCCGTAGTGGTTGTCAGCCACCCAGGTGGGAGCCGACGGTCTGATCCCTACCCCACTTAGCTATGGGTATAGAAACTTTGACCGTTTTCACCAGCCTCGCCTGTTCACAGAGGTCGTACTATGCGTCCCTCTGCTTAGGTGTGGGCTGTTACCCACGTACCACGTGATGCCTACACACTTAAAGGCGACAACACGCCGACTAGACGGTACCACGGCAGTATGTCAATTCATACTTCACTGGACACGAGGGCCTTCAGTTTACTCCCCTGCACTATACGTACGATTTAACGTGCCCTCGGAACTTTGCAATCCCGCCGCCGCCTGTTTTGCCCCAGGTTCGGGGGGCCTAATCCCCTGCCCAAGGTAAGTACGTTGTTAGTGAATGGCCACACTCAAGATGGTGGTCACAGCATGCGACTTAGTGTTGGTTCCGCCTTCTCCTTCTCCTTCTCCTTCTCGGAAGGAAGACCGGAAACCAGCATTAAACGTGACAGTGATTGGCCGATTTGAAGAGCGCCATTTGACTCGTATTTATGATGAGGGCCGGGTCAGCCAACCAGCTCACCGACAACGGGCTACGTCACCATATTACATGGATTGACTCGGGGCTGTATCAGCCAACCAGCTCCCCGGCGAATAGTCACGTGACCCAAAGGGTCGGCTAAGACTTCCCCCCCTCTGGAGGAAGCACCTACCCACATGCAAACTCAACCAATGGCTGCCTCAGATGAAACCACGTTATATTCCCCAACAAAGCGAGTCAAAAATGGCGGGCCGTTCAACTTGTTAATCCTTTGTGCAAAAGTAATATGGCAGCTTCAATGCGTACTTGGGATACGCTTAAATGCAAGCAGATTTTAGAGCGGTTATAATGGCAATTTCCCAATTTTACGTGCAATGCAAAAATATTCAACACTTTCAGCAATAAGCTTTCCCGTTGCTATGTCCAGGACACATATCCTCCCACACCAAGCACAGTCTAGTCGCCTGAAGCAAAACAACCTGCAGTCCGAGAAGCCCACGTGGCCCGTAACAGCAAACTTCAGCCCATACCGAAATTGCTGAACATTCCGCTTGCGAAAAGCCACATTACAAACCCAATCAAGAATTAGTCTAATCACTGTCCGTGTCCCAAAAGACTGCCGGCACGAAAACTTCTGCCGACTTTGTCCAACTTCGAAAACCCATTGGTGCAGAATGCACCCTACTTAAACGTTTGAGTCCAAATTATTACAATTTTCCGAATGCCGTTTTGCATCTCTCTCAGGGCGCTGATCAAAAGAGCGCACACACTGGGCAGTGAAACCGTAAGCTATTACCTTTACACAAAGTTTAACAAGACTATAGGATGGAAATATTTGTCAACTCAAAACCGAACCAATGATGCGGGTCAGAGCACTAAAAAACATACTTGCAACCCATGTGCGATTGTGACAACGATAAAATCCGTAAGTCCAATGATATTTCGAAGCTAATCTCCTCACTCCCCTACGTACAAGACTCCTTCAAAATCACACTGGCATTTCACCAGTGTCCCATTTCTTCCAGTATTTGGGCAAGATTGTCTGCACAGTTACAGCAGGACCTTGCACCAAATCCATCAAATGCACACAATTGCGGATTACTTTTCGTACACATACGCAAACCTTCGAACACAATCTTTCCTGGCTTCAAGAACAGGCCAAGAGTATTCAACACTTTCAGTGGCAAGCTTTATCTCTGCCATTGCATGGCCACAAGGCGCACCCCCCCCATCCGTACGGCCTAGGTACAAATAATACAACCAACCTACGGTTTTAAGAAGAGCACAGCCCAATGCGCCCAGCACCAACAGATATTCGCATCCACTTAAAAATGCCGAAACCCCCGACTGCACGCAGAAACCCAATCACCTCCAACTTGCCATTAAACCTTCTACACAAAAGCACGAAAATATCAAATGACCCGGATTAATCTGAAAACAGCACAGTCTACAGAGATAACAGAAAAACAAAGTAGGCTCATGCAAACATTCCTACAACTTGCACTCCATTCTCTGATCCCGAAAAAGATAGAATTAAAACTTGTGCCTGGTTTCTACGGTCCCAGGCCTATTTGGGGATATGTCGATCCCTTAGCAGCGGTCTCTATGCAGTGAATTCTAACTTTCCCTGAATCCTACAAAGTAGAAAACACCGTTACTTACCACATGTGGGTGACGACTGATGGAGCCGGCCAGATCGCGTAAGAAACCAGGATCACATCGGATGTGGGGATTCACACTTCAGCCAGCACAATGCGGAAACATCTCGGAACGCGTCGGAAAACAGAATCACGCGCTCCCGATTATAGGCATCGCCCGTATAGTACGCAAGCCGTCACGCCGCAAAATGCAAAGATTCCCAAACCGACATATTACGGTATAATACACGAAAGCCATCACGTCGGGGTCACCAGCTGTAAAACCCACAAAACAATAACCAACGGCGGAAATTGTAGGGCAAAGGTTCAACGTGTTCTTTTGGTTGGTATTAGCACGCGCGACATCCTGGCTGGTGCGAATCACAATAAAATGGATATATTTTCTCCGTTCGAAGGACGGGGCACAAAAACACAACGGTTACAATTAATCTGACTCCATAATCAATTTAGAATCCCAAATTTAGTTATACCCTCGTTAAATATCTGACTCCAAATTAGAATTAGAACTTATAGTTTAGGGACACATGCGTGAATCTCGGGGCAGCTACGTCGCCAGACTCATCCGTGAAAACCAGTTACTCAACTGACGCCCCGGGTAATAAGCGCAGTTGCGGATCTTAGTTCGGTGAGAGTTCTAGAGGATGGAAGAAATTACCATGATAGTAGCAACTTTGGCATAAACATATCATGAACCCAGATTTATGTGCACCACAGGGCCCCTTAAGGGGATCGACCAGGCACCGGCTTACAAGCCCAGGGGTGCCCTTAAGGCCAAATCCCCAGGACCGATACTACATAAACCCTTTATATAAGTAGACCGTAATCTGCAATCCAACTTAAAACCCATCACTACCTTTAAAACATCAGCTAGCTAGTCTGGAATGTAAGGACTAGCCCCTAAGTACCCGGTCGTAGCATGGCTAGAAAGAATAAAAGGATTAGGAGTCACGGAGACCACGCAAGCTTAAAGGAATGACAACAATTTATTCACCAGGTAGGCAAAAGCTTAAATCAAACAAATCAACGTTAAGCCAATTACAAGTTACGCATAATTTAGAAGAGGAGAATAAAGTCATACCTGGAGGAAAAGGATACACGCACTAACGTGCGCGGGAAGTTCGAAATACGATGTTACATCATTGAAAAGGCTACTCACGCACTAACGTGCGCGGGGAGAGATCGGATACGATCTTCCCAGAATGGATTGTTTCTCTTTGCTTTAAGCCAAACCACGTCTTTGATCCAGGCGGCATGGCCATAAACTCCTGGAAGGGGGGTCGAATCCGGTTTTTGGGTTTCATTGGGAGGATGTAATCAGCAGAGAGAGGAGAATAGGGTGATTACCAGAGAGGATTCTGACCGAATTCTCAGGAGTTTCCAAAGGAGAATGAACCATAATTTCAATGGGAATGAAACATACTCCATTCAACTCCTTAGATTCCCCCGAGAATAACAAGACCAAACATGATATGAGTATGTACTAATATGATGCAGTTGTCATGAAAAAGTCTTAAGATGAATTAATATATAGTTTAATTGGGTTATAAGTATATAAGTGATTTCTTAACAGGATATTGAACATATAAACATATTATGCTCTTCTCAGAGGTTTAGATTATTTGAAACAGATTAATATAACTGGACTTTAACGTAAGACTTAGGCCAGTAATATGACTCGCACAGGGGCATTGTGTCAGCCAGAGCCCTGCAACAACCCCCCCCGTGGTTAGACCATTGTCACCTCCTGGAAGTCCACAAAAGTTTTATTGCTATCTGGCATGGCTCTGGACTAAGCTTATCAGCCATTTGTCGCATACAGTCGCTGGGCTCCCCCACGCATCAGCGTTTGCAGATCTTACAGAGGTGCCGCTCAGAACCTAACCCAAAGGCACAGACGAATTTTACTGGTTTAGAAATGGAACAATCTTTTGTAAAATGAAATATGCAATGTCTACAGTTCTATTGCCATTTGGCCTGGCTCTGGACCGAGCTTATCAGCCATTTGTCACTTATATTTCCAGATTCTACAAGAGCAACAAAGAAAGCTCTCAAAGCCTCCAAACCATGACACTAATGCTAAAGCCAGGCAAGCATTTTGTACCAATAATGCTACAGTCATTAATAAATTGTTTTCAGTAATGCCAAAAAACCTATGGCTAAGAATAATGCTATATATCCTGTGTCTCTTTTAAATTCGCGTGAAAACTTCTTTCATTCCCAAAAATTTCCAGAAATCGCTCATAGACACATGATGGGTCTGTACGCCTCTATCTTTGCTGATCTTGATTGGTAAAAAAATTGACATTTCAAGACATGAAATTAATTAGATTATAACTATATGCAAAATGGCCAAAGTTTGATGAAGGATTTTGTAATTATGTCATCAGATCTGCGGCCGTATGTTTTGGACACACGGGTGAAGAAACGGGCAAAGATGTCAACTGATAATCACCTGGTGGTGAGCTGGGTCAGATGGTAGAGAAGACTGCCAGACAGACCTGGTAAATCTAAATGCATTGTGAGGGTTGAGTGGGAACATTTCGTAGAGGACCCTGTCCAGAAGATTTTCAGCTCACACCTCTGGAAGATATTTTCTCACATCCCGGGGGAGACTGGAGACATGGAGTCCGAGTGGACCCTGTTCAAAGTCTCTATTGTGGAAGCCACAGCCTTGAGCTGTGGCCTGTAGGTTGTTGGTGCCAGTTGTGGTGGCAACTCAAGGACCTGTTGGTGGACATCAGTGCTGAGGGAGGCCATCAGGGTGAGGAAGGCTGCCATTTGGGACTGGTTGGCTCAGGGGACTCCTGACTTGGCAAACCGGTATCAACAGGCTAGAAGGACTACAGCCATGGTGGTCGCAGAAGCAAAAAGTTGGGCTTGGGAGGAATTCAGGGTGGCTATGGAGAAAGGCTTTTGGGTGGCCTCAAAGAGGTTTTGGAAAGCAGTCAGATGACTCAGGAAGAGGGGGCAGGGTTTCGCCCAGGCTGTTTTCAGCAGGGGTGAGGAACTGCTAACCTCGACTGGGGATATTGTTTGGCGGTGGAGGAACACTTTGAGGAACTCCTGAATCTTACAGACAAGCCCTCCGTTGAGGAGGCAGAGATGGAAGACTCGGGTGAGTCTTGGTCCATTTCCCTGGTGGAAGTCATTGAGGTGGTCACAAAGCTTCACAGTGGCAAGTCATCGAGCATGGACGAGATTCACTTTCAGATGCTGAAGGCTCTGGATATTGTTGGGCTGTCATGGTTGACACGCCTGTTCAACATCGCGTGGATGTTGGGTACAGTACCCTTGGACTGGCAGACTGGGGTGGTGGTTCCCATTTTTAAAAGGGGGACGGGAGGGTGTGCTGCAACTGCAGGGGGATCACACTGCTCAGCCTCCCAAGGAATGCCTATGCCAGGGTACTGGAAAGGAGACTCCACTCGATTATCGAAACTTGGTTTCAGGAAGAGCAATGCAGGTTCTGTTCTGGCCGTGGAACAGTGGACTAACTTTTTACCCTTGCATGGATACTGGAGGGGATATGGGAGTTTACCCATCCAGTGTACATGTGTTTTGTGGACTTGGAGAAGGCTTATGACTGTGTCCCACGAGGTATCCTGCGGGGGGTGCTGCAGGAGTGTGGAGTTCCGGGCCATTAGGTTGAGCCACCCACAACGAAAGCAGGAGTTGCGTCCACATTCTTGGCATTAAGTCGGGCTCATTTCCCGTTGGTGTTAAACTCCACCAAGGGTGTGCCTTGTCACCTATTTTGTTCATGATTTTCATGGGCAGGGCGGATCGGTGCAGCATCTGCAGTAAAGTGGGCGTTGTACTGCTCCTTTGTGGTGAGGAAGGAGCTGAGCTTAAAGGTGAAGCTCTTGATTTACTGGTCAACCTATGTTCCAACCCTCTCCTATGGTCACGAGATCTGGGTAGTGACCAAAAGAACAAGATTGCGAATACAAGTGACCGAAATGAGCTTTTTTCGCAGGTGGGTGGGCTGACCCTTGGTGAAAGGGTGAGGGGCTCAGACACCGGGAGAGGCTCAAAGTAGAACCGCTGCTCCTCCATGTTGAGAGGAGTCAGTAGAGGCGGTTTGGGCATCTGGTTCAAATGCCTCCTGGACACCTCTTTTTGGAGGTTTTCCAGGCATTTCCAACTGGCAGGAGGCCCCGAGACAGGCCTAGGACATGCTGGAAGGTGTATATCTTTCGGCTGGCCTGGGAATGGCTTGAGGTTCTCCAGGGGGAGTTGGAGGAGGTGGCTAGGGAGGGGGATGCCTGGGCCTCTCTGCTTAGTCTGCTGCCCCTTCGACCTGGCTTCAGATAAGCAGCAGACAATGGATGGATGGATGGATGGATGGATGGTATATGTAAAATTACATATGGATCCTGATTAAAGAAGCAAATACTGCATACAATTTTGCTCACCCACAGTTCCATAGATTAAGATATTTTATACCATATGCTGCTTTTGTTTTTTTGAGCATACATAATATTTTAGTATGAAATCCACACAAATGTCGAGGCTCTGTGTCTTTGGAAAGTTCTGTTTGCACACTATTGGAAACAAAAAGTTCTCTTCAGAATTGAATAGCTCCTTGATAGAATTTCAGTGTCTTTTAAGGATAGTGACATGTTATACACATTCTGTACTGAAAACCACTATAACCCAAGCCAGCTCCTGAAGTACCCTTGCCCTGCACATTTTATGTCTCCCTGATTTGACACACCCAGATCAGCTTATTAAGCAGTCCACTAATGCACTAATTATCTAAAATGTGCAGGGCATGGTGGCTCCAGGAGCAGGGTTGGAAAACACTGCTGTCGACTGTGCATAAATTTGGTAATTTGGAAATGGGTTTCTATAACAATTTTTTGCTTCTTACGAGCTCACTAACTTTCGAAACACAAGCTCTCTTGTGTAAAAGAAAAAGCAAGGAAATAAAACATAAATGATTTTTTTTTATTCACTGTTGTCTATATTTGTGAGCTAGTCTGTGGAGAAAAGGTGCTTTAATGCAGTGATAAACAGCTGTTCAGGTCTTGTGCTGTTGCAGCATTGGCGTGTCTTCTTATCTTTTTGATTCCTCCACCCTTTATAGCCTCTTTGCTCTGATTTATCTTCTTCTGTGCCCCTACTTCTCCAGGCAGGGCAGACAGCATTGATGTTGGCGGTTTCCCACGGCCGTACTATGATGGTACGCCTCCTTTTGGCAGGGAAGGCCGATATTAACGTGCAGAACCGGCGAGGCTCCATGCCGCTGATGTGTGCTTGTGAGCACGGATTCACTGAGATCGTCAGCTTATTGCTGGAACATGGAGACTGTGACACCAACCTCACTGACAATGTGAGTTACATCCACAAAGTATATTCACACAAGCATTCATGCACACAGTGTGGTGCGTCAGAACATTGTATTTGGACAGTGACACAATATTTGCTGTTTAGCTATGTACCCTGATTTGGATGGTTGAAGTATCAATTCTTACCTTTTTTTTTTTATATTTTTTGCTAATTTCACCTTGTTTTTCTCCCCTGGATGCCATTTTTGCCTCAATCTTATCATGGAATCGTGAACGCTGGCCTTAACGCTAAGTAAAGTGAGACCGACAGATCTTTAGATGTTGGCCTGGGTTCTTTTGTGACCGCCTAGATGAGTTGTTGATGTGATCTTGGAGGAATTTTGGTAGGCCAGCCATTCCTGGGAAGCTTCACTTCTGTTCCAAGTTTTCTCTGTTTGCATATAATGGCTCTCACTGTGGTCTGCTGGAGTCTCAGAGCTTTAGAAATGGCCTTGTAATCCTTTCCAGACTGATACATATGAGCAACTTTGTCATCCATTCTTGAATTTCTTCAGATTATGGCAACGTGTCTGCTTTTTGCCTTCTTCAAGCTGCCTGACTGGTTCTACTTCAGTAAAGTTTAGATTCAACAGGGCTGCCAGTAATCATGTGTGTCTAGTGAAATTGAACCATATTTTCAATTAAATTTGTTTAATAGGTTGATTTAGTAACTGAGGGGCTATTACGTCTTTGCATAGGGCCAGGTAGGGTAGACTAGCCATTTTCCTTCAAGACATGAATAATTTAAAAACGGAATTCTGTGTTTACTTAGGCTATCTTTGTTTAATATTAAGATAAGTCTGTTGAACTGAAAACTTTAATAGTAACAGATACGCTAAAATAGAAAAAATCAGGAAGGGGGCAAATACTTTTTCACAGTACTGTATTATCCACCCTTTTCCAAGCAACCCGGGGCATCCCCTTCTGGATAACTGAGTTTTACATGCAAATTTCAAAATAAGATTCTGACTAAATGTATTTTACAAGTATTATAAATCCTGCATGAAAAAAGCAGGTTTTATAAACTGATGGATTAAAATCATTCATATTTCCAAGAATGAAGTAATATTAATTCAAATTTAAGTAAATTCAAACATTTGAAATTAACTCCTTCAACCCCACAGCCCTCTACAGAGGGCTGACCAACATATTCCCTTCAACCCCAAATTCCTGTAGGGAAAATTCAAACAATCTGACTAATTGATTGGAACATATCAGGTTACATTTAATGGGATTCCAGAGATAACAGTAAGATACAATGTCCAGATAATGACCAGCCCTCTACAGAGGGCTGTGGGGTTGAAGGGTACAGTGATGCTAGAATATCTGGGGTTGAAAGAGTTAAAATGTACTGCACAACAGGAAATAAATAAAATTAATAATTAACGGATGAAATATGAGTAACTACGCTTTTGTCAATAGAAATGTAGCTAATGTCACTCTGTAGCATGTATCTCTTTTGGAATTTCCAGGAAAAAAAGAAAAATGAAACACTGTGGCCTAAATCCTCATTTGAATCCTAAAATAAGCCTCACTGTACTGGTTCTGACCTTCTCTATCTCTCTCTCTATGTCCTCCAGGAAGGTCCCACCGCTCTCTCTGTGGCCCTAAGCTCATCCAACTCTGAGATGGCTGACCTTCTATGTGCCTACAATGCCGCCGAACCACAGGGCAGTACAAGGCCTCTCTGAGCCCCTCGGCCTTCATCCCGAAAACAAGGACTCCTTTGACTAGGCCGTTTTTCTCACGCCTGCTTTTCCTATCTCCCACAAAATACATATTTCAAATATTTCCAGATGTATGCTCTGAGTAATGAGTATCAGGATATTGTTCAGTATTAAAACGCCCTGTTTTGCAGTGCTGAAAAGGAAAAGGTGGATCAGTGGAGGGCACTATGTGGGAGTGACATGGATGAAATGGATGTGATGTCGTGGCCACCGTTCAGTATTCCATTTTTAACATGATGACATCACATAAATTGGATATCGCAATAAGAAATAACTTTCTGCCTTTCTTCTTTCACTCAGAACTTCAAGGCATCTACTTCCTGTTCTGGTAGCATGGATCGAACGCGTTGGCAAGACCTCTGCTCCAAACAATGAAGTTTTTTGATAGTAAGGAGGATTTTTTTAATATCTCAAACAGCTGAATCCCACGCGCTTGCTGTCCACAGACCTGATTGATAGCCTATTATCGTCTGATGGGCGATCAGAAGACTTCTAGAGAATCACGAAATTTAAGAAGCAATCTAAAAATGACTACCGCACTTGACCGCCAAGAAATTGCAGACATTGTTAGAGAGGTCATACGAGTTGAAATCGGCTCCGCACTCGATTTGAGATTGAAGCCAATTCAAGAATCCCTGGATTCACTCCGCAGTGATATGGCCTCCAGCACAATCAAAGTAAATGCCCTGGAGACAGCAGCTAACGAGACCGAGCGCCGACTTACGGAAATGGAGACCAAGATCAAGAAAGTTGATAAATTAGAATCGGATAATGAGTCATTGAAACAGAAAATTGATCGGATTGAAGTACACAGCCGCAAATTTAACATCCGAGTGCTGGGGCTTCCTGAAGACAGTGAGAAAGGTAACCCCACTGCTTTTATGAACTCCTTGTTACGCGAAGTGTTTGGTACTGATAAGCTCGGATCCCAGCCTCTTATCAACATCGCCCACCGCACGGGTCCCCGTCCGGAGGGAGGCAAGTCGCGGTGTATGATAGTGAGACTTTTTAGCTTGGAGACAAAACGGCTCATCTTACGCTTGGCAGGAGCCTCGGGCAACCTGATGTTTCACGGCAAGAGGATACAATCCATTACATATATGGACCTTAGAGTCTGAAATAAACTTATCTATCTATCTATACACATCTACCTGGACCTCACAGTGGATTTGGTTAAATGAAGAGCGCAGTTCAACGACCTGTGGGCGCGTCTGCGGGAGGCAGACGTGAAGTATGGGCTACTATTCCCATGTAAGCTGATCATTACTTTTGCTAATACCACCCGCACCTTCACCGATCACAAAGATGCCATGGATTACTACAACCAGGTAATTAAACCAACTCTATAATCCTGGCTAGTCCACTTGAAGGGACTGTGATAGTTATTGACTAAGTTTTGAATGACGATCTGATATCCTCGATACCCACTTTTGTCTGTCTCGGCCAATACTATGTGACTGGGACAATATTGACTTATCCTTATTGAATGGCAGTCTGCTTTATGGAGGGACGATGTTTGGGCTGCCTGCCTCTGATTTATTTGACCATCATGGGAAACCATGGAAAGAGACAGTGATTGGGACAGACTAACATCTCTATTTGAATGCAGGCCGGTCGTGTGGGTGGGTGGGAGGGAGGGGTGATGACTGCCTATTTTCAATTGTCTGGGATATTATGGGATTTAGAAAAATGGTTAGGCTACAATTTGCTTTCAACTGGAATATCTGTTTTGATTGATGTATTCAATACCTTTTTTATTTTCATGTGTGAATTAAGGTGTTTAATTATGTGATACTTGCCAACCTGACTCAATGCTGTATGGGAAATGAACACTGACCCGGTTAGTTAATGAATGCTTTTTTGCAATATATAAGCCTTCTCTATTTTCATTTTGTACATGATACTTCATTTTTATCCTTTTATTGTCTCTTGTTATCTATAAAGATTCTGATTGGTCAGATAAATAACTTTAGGCCTATACCTAATTATGGCCATATAGCCTACTAAAATGTTAGGTCAGCAAGAGCATTTTGCTTCCTTAATGCAATTTAACTGGGGAGTAGGTCGTTGCTTGAGATATGCTACACCCCTGTAACGTACAGGGCAGGATGTACTCAGGAAGTATCAAATGGGTGGGGAGGGTGCAGGGTTTTTTTTTCCTTTTTGTTCCTTTTTCTCTTGCTTTTAACTCCTACCTTTTTTCTTTGTTACACATCATCACAATCTTGTATTAATTTTTTCCTTAAATTACTAAATGCCTAGATACAGCTTTATAACTTACAATGTCAAAGGCATGGGGGGTTTGGTGAAAAGGAAAAAAATTATGTCATCCTTGAATGAACAAAAAGTGGATGTAGCATTCTTGCAAGAAACACGTCTTCTATCCTCGTCTCATGAACAGCTCAAATCTGGATGGGCTGGCAAAGTATTTCACTCCTCCTTCACATCTAACTCGAGAGGGGCTGCGATTGTTATCAGGCAGAAGGTACCATTTTTACCTATAGAAGTTAGATCTGATAAAAATGGCAGATTTGTTTTTGTTAGAGGCCTTCTTGACCAAGTTGAAATCATTTTACTAAATTGCTATTGCCCCAACCACGATGATCCTAAATTTATTAACGATCTATCATTGATGATTACAGAATTTAATATCCCCATCTTTTGGGGTGGGGGGGATTTCAACTGTATTTTGGATGCTAATTTGGATAGATCCTCAGCTTCTAATTATTCTTTATCTAATATGTCTGTTGTACTGTTTCACAACACTCAAGATTTGGGCCTTCATGAGATTTGGAGAACTTCCCATCCCAATGACAAGGACTTCTCATTCTACTCCCCTGTGCACAAACCTTATACAAGGATTGATTTCTTCTTTATTTCATCATCCTTTATTTCCAAGATATCAAAGTGTGAGTATTTAGCAAGGATATTATCAGATCATTCTGTGTTAATTTTTTCAGTTGACATTGAGGGACCGCCAACTTCATTTAAAAGCTGGAGGTTTAACACAACGTTGTTGGCCGACCATCAGTTCATTGAATTTATGAATGCCCATTTCGATACTTTTGCTATCGTGCACCAGAATTCGACAGTATGCTCCTTAATAGTGTGGGATACATTAAAAGCCTACATCAGAGGGATCATTATATCTTTCTCATCTTCTCTTAATAGAAAATCCAAAGATGAACAAAAGCATATTGAACAGGAAATTAAAAATTTGGAGAAAATGCATTATCTATCCCAAGACCCTGCCATACTTTGTCAGTTGGATAACCTAAAAATGAAATATAATAATATAAACACCCACTCTATCGAATTGACTATTTTGAAAACAAAGCAAAAATTTGTAGAACAAGGCGAAATGGCAGGAAAGTTATTAGCATGGCAAATAAAGAAAATGAAGATCGGGCCATTTTGCGGATTGAAGGAACTGATGGCTGTTCAACAATGGATCCAGTTCAAATCAACGAAACATTTAAAGGGTTCTATAGTGAACTATACAAATCTAACTGTCATTATAGTGGGGAAACCCTTAACTCCTTTTTGAAAGATACTTTTTTACCCACTTTGACAACAGATAATAGGTTATATTTAGACAGAGTGGTAACCTCAGCGGAGATCATGAAGGCTATGCATTCTCTCCAAAGTGGTAAAGCCCCGGGTTTGGATGGTATTTCAGTAGAATTCTATATACAGTTTTCACAACAGTTAATGTCTTTTCTTCTTTCTATGATCGCAACCTGTCTGGAGAAACGGTCACTTCCTCAGCCCCTCTATACAGCAGTTATCACCTTACTTCAAAAGAAAGAAAAAGATCCTTTGCTCTGTGCCTCTTATAGACCAGTCTCACTTCTAAATGTCGACTACAAGATCATTACTAAAATCCTGACTTTACCCCTTGAATCAGTGGCCCCTAACCTTATACACCCAGATCAAACAGGTTTCATCCAGGGTCGCTTACTGTCAGATAATATACGTAGGTATTTTGATATTCTCTTTCACACCAAAGATTGCATCATTCCTATGGTGGCCATTTCTATTGATGCTGAAAAAGCATTTGATAGATTAGAGTGGAAACATTTATTAGCCGTTTTATCAAGATTTAATTTTGGCCCAACTTTCATTTCTTGGATTCGTATTATTTGCAGCTCTCCTATGGCTATCATTAAGACAAATGCTTAATACTCTGCCCCTTTTAAGTTATCCCGGGGAACAAGACAAGGATGCCCATAGTCACCATTATTATTTGCTCTGGCTATTGAGCCCCTGGCTGCAACAATAGGATCACACAACCAAATACGTAGTATTAAGATTGGAAGTGAGAATCATGTGATCTCTCTTTACGCTGATGATATTTTATTGTATTTACAGGACCCATTGGAGTCAATCCCAATACTTTTTACTTTATTAGACCAGTTTGGAGGCCTGTCGGGTTACAAGATCAGTCCGTTTAAAACCGAGGTTATGCCAATTTCTAAATTTGATTTCGACTCCCTAAAAGGTAAGTTTAACTTGAAATGGTCTCCAGAATATATTAAATATTTGGGCATATATATTCCTAGTAATATGGAAGATGCCTATAGAGTTAATTACCCCCCGCTTATTGATAAAATTACAAGTGATTTGAAGAGAATGAATTTACTTCCTATTTCCCTTATGGGTAGAACTAACATCATTAAGATGTCTATTTTACCAAAACTTCTCTTCTTATTTCAAAACCTTCAATATTCCCCCCCACCAGTTTTCTTTAAGAATATGCAGAGTATTATTACCTCCTTCATCTGGGAAAATGAACAACCAAGGATTAGTTTACAGGTTTTACAGCTCCCGCATAATGCTGGTGGTCTTAATTTACCAAATCTCAAATTTTATTTTCTTTCAGCTCAGTTTACCCAGATCAAGCGATGGTTCAGTAATTCAGTAAGTGCATGGACAAGAGTGGAGTCTTATGACAGCCATCCTTATGAACTGAAATACCTGCCATATATAGGTATATATAAGAAATTTAAAAAATTACAAAAAATCCGATAATCATTAACAGCCTACAGATATGGAAGACCGCCCATAAATTCATTAACTACAATGAACGTCTCTCCTCTCATACTCCCATATGAAGAAACCCCAACTTAAAGCCCTGCAGGGATGATACATTCAAACCATGGTATGATAAGGGGATAAAGGAAATAACTCATCTTTTTGAGGCTGGTACACTTGTTTCTTTTACTCGATTACAATTAAAATAAAATTTACCAACAAATCATTTATTTAGATTTCTTCAGATTCGTCATGTGATTGAGGCATGTCTAGGCACTCTTAGAGAACCAGAGTCTTCTAAAATAGAAGGGATTATTAATGGGCAGGGGAAATTCCCAAAATGCATGTCTAAAGTGTACAAATCTTTTTCGGAAAGCCTGACTATAAGCACAGAAATCACTAGAGCTAAATGGGAAAAGGATTTGGAGACCAGTATATCCAAAGAGGACTGGTCTTTCTTTCGTTCAAAAGTTCATAGATGTTCCTATAATATGAGGCGTAAATTTTCTCTATTTAAAATCCTGCATAGAATTTATTACACACCTGATAAATTGCACAGAATGAATAATGAAATGTCCTTCCTCTGCTGGCATTGTAAAAAACAAAGAGGCAATTTTTTTCATATGTTTTGGTCCTGCAGTCTGCTCACAACATTCTGGAAATCTGTAATAGACATCATATCAATCTGTTTAAAAATTCAAATTATTTCATCATCTCGCTTGTGTCTCCTTGGCACAGGTTATATGGATCCTTGGAACGAATTTCAAAAAAAATATATTGACCTTGCATTGATTGCTGCGAAGAAGTGCATTACAATTAATTGGAAATCCGAATACCCCCCCCCCACAGTAGCTCAGAGAAATGGTTTTCCAAAGTGACTTAAGACAAAATACTGTATTGCTGGTTACTCAAATTGATGTTATGACTGATGGTAATGTTAAGTGTAAATGGCAGCCCTGTTTGATGATTATTCAGCTTCTTATGATTCTGATTAATCATTGTGATACATATTTATACTATAAGCTAAAGTATTTTTGATGTCCTGATTATATTACGATGATCGAAGAGACATCTCACATAGTATACTCCATTATAGAAATGTGTACACTTAAAATAAGCAATGTTTTATTTCTTAAATATGAGTTGAATCCCAATATGATTTATCATCAGTGCAATAATATATTCCAAATAATTTATCTTTGGAATGATAAAAATATTTTAAATTACATTATTTAAAAAGCTGTACTTCTTCTTTTTTACTTCTATCTTTGACACATTACCTAGAAATCATACCAAATGCATGCCATTTTGAGTGTTCAACCCAAATTTGAATTTGCGTGGTGTTTGACACCTGATAAACTGAATGCAATGTGTGGATCAACATTTCTGCCACAGTTTCCAAGTTTCTGTTTCCGAGGACAGTAGAGTGACCTTTACTGGACCTTTCCTGATATTCTTATTGATTTCCTGGCCTTTCTCTTTTCCTGACGTGTTTCTGTTAAACTTGCAGTAGACTGTTGAAAATGTTCAGGACCGAACTGGGACTATTTGTTCACTAGAATATAAAGAAACTTCCTCCATGTTAGTGTGGCTTGGCAAGAAATATTAAGCCTATTTTCTTAAAAAGTTATTTTTTAACACAATGCAAAACAACTGCTAAATGATAATAATAAAAAAATCTTTGTATATACAGTATCTTTACATGTTTGTATATATCTTTGAGGGTGGGTGTGTGAGTGAGGCAGTGTATATACTAATTTCTAAATGTTTACAAAGTTTAAAAGATTTAATAAAAAACAAAATGTATCCTATTTCCCCAACAATGCATTTCATTACATGCAAAACATGGATCATCAATAAAATCAGACCATTTGGATTGAAATTTTCTTAAAAAAAAAAAAAAAAAAAAAGTGCGCTATTTGTATTGGCCTTCAAAATACCGGTAATAATGCCTAATATTAGGCATTAGGCCTATAATATTATTAGGCCTAATGCCTAATAATACCTAATAATAAGTACATGTACTTGTATCCAAGTACTTTTCAAGTACTTGACCAATCTCTGTCAGCACTAAGGAGACAGATTGGTCAAGAACTTTGAAAAGTACTTGAATACAAGTACAAGTACTTTAGGCATTAATAGGAAGTACTCCGATACAAGTGCAAGCACTTTGGTATTTAAAAAAAAAATACTTGTATCCAATTCTTGAAAGTCCTTGAACCCAACTCTGTAATGCAACGAGGGTGTTTATCGATAGGAGTACAACAATGGCAGAGGAAGGACTGAAGCTCAGAACAGGAGTACACAGCGCAGCTTAAGTGGAATAGCATGGTGAGAGTAACGAGCGTGTCTGTGCCCAGCCCGTGGTGTCCCGGGGCAGAAGCCTGGTGGCAATCTTTACCCTCACTGAGGCACATTTGTCAGATGGCCGGTACAAAGGGTTTAACAGGACGGTATTCACTATCCTAGAGATAGATGATGGTTTGGGAGGTGTTCCTAATAAATTGGCCAGAGGAACAAAGTAGAGATGCAGGTGAACAGGGACTTGGGCCTAATCCTGGATACCGATAGTAAGGCTTGGGAGTTCATTCCTATTGATAAAGTTCGGAAGATTAGTTGAGCATTTCACTATCCTAAAGGTTACTACAATTTGTGAAGACGATAATGCAATTATATACCAGAAAACATAACTCGAATGGGAGCTTCAGGGTTTAAAGCATGCCAATTCAGCGACTCTGCTACACAGAACAATGTACACCACAGGATTACAAGCGAATGGGGCGTACAAAATACAAATGGAAAACACCTTGAAAGTGTAGGTACATAAAACCCCAAACCAATTAAAGGCAGGGTAGGCAACTTTGCATGAATCTGAAAATAAAATAGATTTTTAATGTCGCCAGTAGAAGAAGAAGAAGAAAAAAAAACGCCTGCTAATTTGAGTCATCGCTCCAGGGCCACTCCCTCAAGAGACGCAAAGGCGCACCCATAGACTGTATAAAAACATGGGCGGAGCACCCGGATCTGAAAAGTGAAGCCAATGCGAAAATCTCTTAAAATAGCATTCTATTTAATGCCAACAGATGGCGACGTCAGTGGTTGCAGAAAGAAGTTCAATGTTGTAGAAGTCTATGAGAAAATGACCCTACTTTCCAACCTGATTTATTATTTCAATAATGATTTTCCGCATTATTTTATGGTACCTATCGAAAGTTTCAAGTCTCCTTCGATATATCATGATGTTAATTTTTTTAAACTATGGTCCCAAAAAGACAAGAATAAAGGATAAAACAAGATATGTTTTGGGGGCGTGGCTATCCTCTGGTCCTCGTTAGATACGTTCAGATCCATCCATAGATCACCCCTCGCTCCTCCCTGGATCTTCAATTCACGCTCTTGTCCAATAGGAATCACATCCGGTTTCAAAATTACAAAATGGCACTGCTCAAATGTCCAAAATCAAGGTTTCCTAAATGGTATGCTGAAACCAGTGGGTGATGTCACGGTTGCCTCGTCCATCTTATTGTACAATCTATGGGCGCACCGCGTACTTTCTGCCCTTAAAATGAAGAAGAGAACGTGGGAGTGTCACCCAGCTCATCATTTGTTGACATTGCAAACCTTATCCAACCTCTTGATGTATCGTTCACATACCAGAAAAAAATAAAAAAAAAAAAAAAACGGCTGACCATACTACATGTATTCCACGCTAGCCCACGACTTAAGTTCCTCCTTTGTTCAACTACGACGAAGTCGCGATGGCCCACTTTTATAGGCTTCAGGGGATCTCTGCTCAGCCAAGGTATGTCCTCCACCATGAGCTGCTTGAGGGGTGCAATATATCAAGCTAAGGGACATATGAAACCAGCCTGTAAGATGGTTCAGGAAGCCAATCACGTCGCGCTGCCGTTGTTGTGCCAAGGTAGTTATCCCCGATAGAAAGGGGAAGCACAACACCGTCACATGACCTACATTGCTCGAGTCGGCCGCAACTAACGAAGCGCGCTTTTTCACCCTCGGTTACCCCGCACTGCTGCTGCCGCAAATTTCATCCAACCTCCACTCCAGCATCCACCAGAGGACTTCGATTATCCATTCCGGTGGCGGGTAAGATCCCAAGCGCTACCTCCAGCTTCTCTCGGCTCACTCGGGCATATGCTTGCAGGAAATGACCGGATCAGAGTTTAGACGCTACTGCAATAATCTGTTAATACATTTCACTGCATCATCAAATATATTTCAATGCTTCGGTTGACTGAAATAATTAAAATAATGTTTGTTTTTGCACTTTAATATTTAGATTGTCTACTGTGGTAAGGTTTAAGGACTTTCATATTTAATAGTTTTCATTTCTGAAGTGCTGGATGAAAGAAATCGATTGAGTAGGCCTAGGCGTATATGATAAAATGGTACAAAACAACAGATTTTCTCCTGTTTGTTTGTCAGGCTTATTCCGACGATTACGCATGCTGATCAAACAAAATAATAAAGCTTGCTTTATTTTTTCCACCATAATTCCCACGTTCATAATTTTACATGCATTCATAATATGTGCCTGCTTGACAATGAGGCCGATTTAACTGGGTTTTGATCACTCGCCCTATCCACTCCCCCTACGTTTGCGCGTTCCCGCGGAGGGTCCGCCACATTGAGTGCCAATTACCAATTAGCGCAGAGTGTAAGTGGCTCATTAAACCCCCGCAGCGAGTCTACAACGGTGCAAGCTTTCAAACCACCCTCCTTTCAGGTGCAGCACTTTTTTTGTGTCAGGGGTGGAGAAACGCTGCTTATCTACAAATGTCCGTTCCATGCGGCTATTTCCGAAAATAAGTAAAACATTACCTAACCTCAAACGGACATTTGATTGCCTATTTCATGCGCATATCACGGAACTAAAGGTTACATAGTATTTTGAAATGTACGTGCAGATGTGCACCCGAGAACACACTGAGTGAGTAGTTTTATTTATTGAATTAATGACTGCTCTTTTTCACAATGTGCCATTTCATGCACGAACGCTTTCATCTTTGTCAATGCTGTGTATTCAATTTTTAATATAAAATGTGTTTAATTACATTACCCTCTCAAAAATATTTTTGGTAAGGAATGTATAATTAGGGAACTGGATCGTCGTATACAATGCAACGCACCTATCGGTAGGCATGGTGATGATTACCTCCGTTTACCGTTGGATGAAGGGTAAGGGCATCCCAAAGTTTATACACGTTTTAAACCCTCCCCTTTAATGAAGCTCCCTCCATAGCAGTGAGGGAGACTTCATATGGAGTGACACTCGGTAGTGAAGTGCTAGTGGATAGGGGCCGGTTTGGGATTGGGCCTTACACTGATGACCAGCACCAGCTTTTTTTTTTTTTTTTGCATATCCCTGCATGTCTGCAATCTAGAAAGTGTCTGCCAAATGCCTTATCAAAAATGTAGACATACAAGACTGATTGAAAGTTTGGGATCATTATCACATAGGCCTAGGTTACATGGAAGAGAATGTGTTCCTGCTAGACCATGACCCAAAACATTGTCTACGTTCTGCAAGGACGGTCTGTAAGTGGTCAGCTCAGTTGCATGATTTAAATCCCATGGAACTGTTATTGGATCCCCTTGACCATTAATTTCATGAGGTGCATCCTTTTTCAAATACACTCCTTTGGGAAGTATTGCAGTCCATGTGGCAATCTATTGAGAATGATACCTCAGTAAAATTCAAATCCTGAATGTCAATAACTGAAGAGCCCAGTGCTAAAAGTACTTATGGCACATTTACATACATCATGAAGTAAAGATGGGGAAATGTATTTTATAGTTACCTAAGTCCACTGCCTCAATTTTCTCAAAACGAACATTTTTAGATGAATGTACTTTTAGCACTGGAGTCTTCAATTTGAAAATGGTGATATTGTGAATACTTAAATATGAAATCACTGAAACAGAAAAGTGTAACACTGTTATTTATCATTTGAAAACTATTTTTTGCTCCCAAATGCTTGAAATGATAGACATAAAAACTCATTTTGGTGTTTCGTGGACGGTTTTCATGCCTGAATAACATTTTAGAAGTACTGCTATTTGCCTTCTGTACTTACTTTCAAGCTCAAGATCAGGATGGAGTCTTCATTTATGCAGTGATAACTGATACTTAGGAGCAACATTTTAAGGAATCAGATCATTTATCATTTAAATATGGCCTAAGCCCTCCAGGGCACAAGGGGTCACTAAATGAGTTTATGAGTTTGAAAATGATCCCAACCAAGCACCATCACCTACACAGTCCCAAGATCTCAAACTAGCAACTCAGGATTTTGAAACATGTTCGACAGTGCAGTTTGTCACTGTCATCAAAACACCAAATGAGTGAATATCTTATAGAAGAAAGGTACTGCATCCATCCAGTAAAATGATACACTTGTAGACTCTATGGAAAGGTGTATTGCTGCTAATCTGGCAGCTTGTGGTGGGCCAGCACCTAAGACTGTTGTTATCAATTTTTCCACGAGTACATGATATATGTAAATAATCATGAAGAGCAATCTATGTCTTATAGCTAAAGTTGATTTCATTTTTTCAGAAAATCATGGCAGATCAAAGCCAAAAGTGCTTTATTGGTGCTTTAAGTCTGAAGTACCATTCAGTCAATGAAAAGATAATCAAAATCAGCAGAGGCACAACGAGACAAACTGAAAGTAAAGCAGCCACTAGAGGGCAGCGTTATCAAGAATTTGCCCACAGTTAAGTTACTCATTCTTATGCTCTTTCATTTGAATTATTTTAATTGCTTTGTATCACTAACTGGTTTCAAGCTATTCTTTCCACAGTTTGACATCACTATTTCATAAATTTGACTTGTTCACAAAATTTATTAGCCAGTATATTTTTATTCAAAGAATGACATGAATAATAGACCTTTACAGAAACATTGGGCTGTGCAGGCTACTCTGCTGTCTGTACCTCACTCTTTCATTAATATAATCCATGCCCATTTTTGTTACTCTGGCAGCCTGCTCTCTCTCTCTCTGTGCCGCCTTCTTCATGGCCTCCTCTCTTCCCTCTGCCAGGGCTGGATGGGTGTAGATTCTTCCAAGACCAACTTGATTCGGGAGCATCCGTTTTGGGGTAGGCATTGGGAGGACTGCCAGTAGCTGTAACCTTGCTCACCTCTCTGAGACACCTCAGCCTGTGAACATGGTGCAGCTGTGCTTATGTGGGGTCTGTCTCTTGCTAGCTGTGGCACAGGCCCAGCTGAGGGGTTGCAAGAGCTGCGACACTGCACCAAGCTTAAGGTGCTGTTTCCTGGAATGGTTCTTTTTTTAACATGGTTCTGAAACCCAAACTCAACATCCTCCTTGCCTCTCTTATTATTCTGTGGCAGCATGAGGCTGCCAGACCTTGCCTCGAGCTTTTGGGAGAAGTCAGCCCCAAGGTTGTCTTTGGGAGGCTGGAAAGAGCTGGGCTTTCTAATTTTGTCCCCGAGGCAGTGAAAGACCCTGATGGACTCCGCTAGGCGCTCACGCAGGTGGCTCTTGAGCGTGCCTACTTTACTTGGGACCTTTTTCTGGTCCACGATGTTCCTGTTCACTTGCTCACTTCCTTCAGCTGTGCCCTTCATCCTTCTCTTCTTCCTCACCTCTGGCACTCCCTCCCTTTTCCTTTTTTGGTCCTGTTCTTTCTTTTCCATCTCTGCCTTGACCTCCTTTGCAGTTTCCATGTTTGCCAGACTGCGTGGGAAAGCTTGTGACTGCCATGGAGTCCCATAGTTTGGCATCGCAAGATTAGGGAGCCCGTCATACCCTAGAAAAACAGAAATTTCCCATTAGTTTTATCCAATGCAGTACTTGAATTGTGACCTTTTTTCAGATAGTTTAGCTCAACTAATTAGAGTTAAATGAGGAACTATTTTTTGAAATTGCCTATCACTCATCAGTAAGACCTCTCAAATGTTAATGTTAAGATAAGTAAAATCTCTCAGATGTTAGTGTAATCTAGTAACAGTAAGAATCAGTGGTGTGTCAATGTAAGTGGTTCTGATAGTATTAATAAGCAGTAATCATCATGGGTAAGCGAGTATCATCATTATACAGATAAAATTTTAATTTTGCCGGTCAGAGTACCATCCTAATATTTAAGAGGGTTAAACTTCTCCCAACTTCGGCACGTGTATGAGATTTAGAGGCAATAAAGTAAATCAGAAGTAAATTATAATTTTTCGTGGTTTACTCACCTCTTGCGGAATGTAGGTGTACGTTGTTATTCATATCCAAATTGTTTTTGTCTCGTCAGTGCTGTAATCTTCTCTTGTCCGACGTTAAGCAATCTTAAGTGAAGTTGATTTCAAAACACTTGATTTTAAAATTGCTTCACTGAGTTCTATTAAATGTGTGCTGTTCTGTGATGTCACAGTCAGTAATGCTTCAATGATGTCAGAGTGACATCTTTCAGTGATTTCAGAAACCAATCAAATCAAAGCCTTTAATTGAATTTTCCCGACCGCTGAAATTTTTTTGTGCACCAGAGTTCGGATACCGCTTCTACTTTATTTACATACAGCCAATCACAATCAAATTTCAGATCTTGGCGACTCTGAGCTGTGAGTGACGCTATCTTTGGTTGTAACATATTACCAGCTAGCCAGCTTACTAGGTAACGTTAGCTTCATGCACATCTTTTACTGAAACTAACGTTAGCTTCAAGCACATCTTTTACTGAAACTGTCTGAACACGAGAATTGGCCGGTTAGTTTGCTAGTCTCGCCCCCCGAGAATTGTCCTCAGCTTTTTCTCCGGTGATTAGGAACCCAAGTTAACCAGCTAGCAGTCGCGCATTTATCAGGCCTTGGCATGTTCGGTTAGCTCCTCCAACGCTGATTAAGTTTCTGTCAACTGTACACAAGCACGCGGTTATGGCAGATACGTGTTTTTTTTGGCGCGCTCGTAACACTATGTTAGCGATCGCATACTGTGTGTGTGTGTGTTTTTTTTAAGATTATATAACCATCTTGCTAGCTAGCTATCGTTAGTAAAGGAAAATATTTGGAAATAACCATCATATTTAGGCAATGTGATTTGGTTCTCACCCTAGCTACCTCCCCTAGCTAGCTGTTACAGCGACTGCTTTTGAGCTAGCTAGTAAGCTAGATATCGTCCTAAAAATCGATATGATTTGGTTTTTGCCCTAACTTTTTACTAACTGCCTGTACAGGGAAGTAAAAAGTTATGGCAAAAACCAAAGCATACCGCTTTAATATGACTTAATTAATTACCAAGATTTTCCTTAGCTGACGGAAGCTAGCTGTAGCCCCATGGATGGCTTTATGGTAAGATTAGTACGCTATCGCATACAATGCAGTGTAGCCCCATGATCAATAAATATCAATAAACAAGTAGTTAAGTTATTCCAACTTTATGAACAGTTTTCTCATAACCTCATCGTAGCTTCCTGCTTCCAGCCAATGGAAGAAGAAACGCGCGATAGGCGCGGATCATTTGCTATCGCTTTCGGTGGTAGTCATGGTTAAATGTGGCTTAGGAAACGACTATGTGCAGCGAAAATCCCGGAGAGTGCACCTCTAATGTAGGTAAAACAAAATGTGTTCGACGTAAAATGATCCTAAACGCTTGAGCCTTATGTTTACACGGCGTATGCACAGGCATGAATATCGATCTTACTGCGTGGGCACGCTGTCACATTTTATGACATGTATTTTTCCGTTGCTGGTTGTTTTAAAGCTGCATTATTTCACTTGTTACATTCGCAGCTGACGGTATGTTACGTTACATCTGATTGTGAGATTGAGAAACTTGCTGGTGAGCAGGGCACAGGGCCACTGATGGTTAATCTGCGCAATAATCATGCTGTATTCACTTGTCTTGATGAGAAATTCATCCAAGCCTTGCTGCTCCTAGAGACATTACTGTAAACACACGTATTCGCCAATACATGCGTGTGGGCATAAACACCTGATGATGTTAAGCAAGCAGCCAACCAGGAGCCAAAACGATGGATATAAATGGTAGGAAATAAAAATTCACAGGTGTTGTGCCGTAGAATGCACCCCTGCCGTAGATTGCGCCCCCTTCGCGGGAACGCGCGCACGTCATTCCAATACTAAAGTGATCCAGGTCGCTTTTATTTCGCATTTGCAACCTATCAAAGAGAAAAACACTGTTTCATATGTAAAATTCTTGCCCATGATTTACCGCTTTAATTCCGCAACCAATCAAAGTGCTACAAAAACTGCGAACGACTCTCTCATTTTTAATTTTTGCAAAGGAGGTGCAGAAAGTAAATAACAAGTGATATTGCTTTGCGACATAATATCCTAAAGCCACGTGATACGAGTGATAACGAACGTAAAATAATCAAAATAATTTAGATTACATGAATTAGGCCCTTATGCATACTGTTAAAAGGACTTGAGGCTGGGGCCAACAGAAAAAAAAATTCAAGGGGGTGCATTCTACAGCAGCCCGTGTTTTTGGCTTGCCGTGAAATGCACCCCCTGTCTAGCTCAGATTAGGAAAGTGCTTCATGCATGAAATTAATTTACATCACATGTATTAGGGCCATGTGCAACCATTTAAAAGAATTGATGCTGGGGCGAACACGAAAAAAAAATCCAGTGTGGTGCATTCTATGGCAGCCCTTGGTTTTGGCTTGCCGTGAATTGCACCCCCTGTCTAACTCAGACTAGGAGTTTGTTTATTCACCCGCCGCAAACGAATGTTGCGGAAGGGGTGTATGGTTGTCGTCGTTTTTTATTTGTGTGTGTGTGTGTGTGTGTGTGTGTGTGTGTGTGTGTGTGCAGGCCACAATTCTGGACACATTGTCTTCAAATTTGGTAGGGACAATCATTTGGTGGAAGGGAAGAAATGATTAGTCTTTGGTGAAGATCTGGATCAAATCCTGGATTCTGGATCAGTTTGAAGATTTCGTTAAAGGCAGTGGCGTAGCTAGTTGGGGGGGCAAAAGACGTTCCTTTGGGCCCAACAATTAGTCCTGGCAAGTTCTCAATCATTATCCTTTATTGACGAGTTGCCCAATTGGAAGTGGTTATTCGCCCCGCAGTGGGGTGAATTGGGGGAAAGGGATCAGCTATCTGCCCCGCAACAGGGTCGACAAGAGAAGCATTTCTGCTATTCGCACCGCGGTGGGACAGATAAGAGAAGCACTTCTGCTATTTGCCCCGCAGTTGGGCCAATTAGAGATTTCATTTTATATTCCGCCCCGCTCTTTGATCTTTCGCGCTGAACCACCATGGTGCGAATAGCCTCTGCCTTTCCAATTATTGTAATTTGCAACTGAATACACGGTTTCTCTCCATATGCGATCCAACAGCGATTAAATCATGGGCTATATTCAGTACAGTGGCGGAACAAGAACAGAGAATTGGGTGCACAAAACATCCATTTAAAACAATTATTAGTCCTGACCTGCTCTCAGTCATTTTTATAATTAACAGGAGGTTCACTCCGAGAGCACTCCACACTTAACAGGTGCTGCTTGTTCTCCCCGATTAGGTAAGACGACAATCATTCATCTAGACGCGTATTTGCTGTATTTAAATCAACGTTATTCAAAATTACAAACCTGTCGACTCTCATGCAAATAGCTGGAGCCGCACGCTTTTTATAGCTTATTGAACTGCCGAGTGCCACTTTTTGTTTGTTAACCCACACAATACCGAGAGTGAAAGACCAGTTCAATCAACGCATTGGCCTATTAATAAGTAAATTATTTTTCTGTACTGAATTTAGCCCATGATTTCATCGCTGTTAGATCGCATATGTGTCTTCAGTTGCCAATTACGATAATTGGAAAACGCGTCAATAAAGGAAAATGATTGAGAACTAGCCAGGACTAATTGTTGGGCATAAAGGGACGTCTCTTTGCTCCCCCACTAGCTACGCCACTGGTTAAAGGTGACATACAATCAAAAACCGTTTTTACCTTGTCTATGTTGAATAACGGTAGTCTACCCGCATTCAAGAACATACCAAAAGTGCTGGACATTCTGAACATCTCCATTTGATAGAAATTCCTCTTATAAAAATGACCGCCAGAAAACGGGCCAATCTGAACAACGGTTACATATGATGTCACATGTATCTCACTGCTCCCCCATTCTCATTCCGTTTCCTCCCCTTCAAAATAATTTGCATACACGTCTTTCTGCAATTCCATTGCTTGCAATCCCTCAGTAAAGACAAGCGTGAGAATTCCAGAGTCATAATCGATTTCCGTGTCACCAGTGGGGAAATCCACCGTAATGCACGTGAAACGGATTAACTTATTGCACAAGGACTTAAATTCCGCAAAAGATTTTCTTCATTGCGCTTTTATTGAATACTTGCTGACTATGGCACAGGAACGTCAATGCGAGAGACTCACTCCGAATGCCTAAGCCTTGGCAGCTCTGAAGTAGCCAATCTAGCTATCTCTATTACGTTTGGAAAAAAAAAAAAACATTCAAAAATACTTACCATTCAGAAACGTTTAAATTCAGCCTTTGCTGGACTGGTTCTTCCTCCAATTCAGTGTCCTCATCCGATTCGGGCTCAAACATATGGGCGATTCCACGCGTGCCGTACGGGACATTTAGAAACGTTTTTGGACCCTGCTTAGTAAGCACTCAACTTGGCAGTATTATTGTACCCCGTGGTAATGTAGGGCCCCTTGACTATTACTCCACCAAGGATAATTTCCATTAAATGTCAACTACAGAGAGGATATTGGGGGAAAAAACCTGCGTGGCGCGCGGGACGCAGAAAATTCGAAATTTTTTCAGGAATTATTTCAGCTCAAAATTTCTGTGAGTTAGTCAGTGGAAAACTATCCTCGCCATTCTTAAAAAACAAAGAGAGTCTTAAAGCAACTAACAGCACATGGGTACAAGTCAAACAATTCTTCTTTATTATGAAATAACATCTTGAAAATGAGAAGTCAGCGTGGCATACGGGACAGTGAAAATGTGGCGTACGGGACACTCTTAAAAAACTCCAACAAAAAACTGTATATGAGTATTTTTTGTGAATGCAAAAAGCTGTATGTAGTTTTATTCATACAAAGAAGTGTTTTAAAACAGTTCTCACTATTGTGGGACAAAATAAAATACTTATTTTTACTTGATACACAGACCTGTGGCGTACGGAACATATCGTGTGGCGTACAGGACACACTTGCTCTTGTTCCTACCATCCCTTGCTGTACATGTAATCATTAAATAACTGACAGGCTCTGCTTTATTTTTTGCAGTTTAGGTGTAGGATAAGTTTCCTCCTCAACTTGTAACTAACCTAAATGTGAATCAAAATGAATTTGAACAAGTTCAGAAGTATTAGCACTTAATCTCAAGACTCATAAATGATGCACAGTTTTCTCTTCACTACATATGTAACACCAAACTATGTTTGGTTATGCAAGGCTACTGATAGTCTGAAAACTTTGACAGAATCCGACCAGAGGTTGTAACATGCCCTGGAGGTCCTCTTAGCCTTCTAACTACTGAACTCTTCTCATAGAGAAACACATCTTCATTATCAGGCCACTGAAAATATTTTCCACATCGGTACATCACTGTAACCCTGTAACAACCATTTTCTATACTCAATATCTGACCAGGAAATTCCTCATCCTCATAGATGACAACACACCAATCCTCAACAAGTAAATCTGGCACAGAGTTAGTTGATTTAATTGTTGGCGATTGGGGTGGATCTGAAGTTGCTGATGTAGATGGTATGGGATTTTCGTTGTGGACTCCACAAATATAACATCAAATTGGATAGTGGCTCAGACCGATTGATCATTCGCGCAGATTGCATAAAAGCGTGTGACATAGCGATGACAAGCAACCAGTTTCATCATAGTAGCAAGTGAATAGTGATGGATAAGCTTCAGTTTATATGCACAGCTTCTTGAAGGTGGCATGGCATGTGCCGACTACTTTATCGAGTGGCGTTAGATTTGGACGAGTGAACACCTCGTAGCCAATCTTATTGTCGTATATAGTAATTTCTGCAAATAGCTCATCGAACCGGTTTCAGAATCCACGTTGGATGTTTATAGATATTAAAATTTATAGACTTTTAGACTGTATAACTTGTGCTCTAACTGTATCAAGTTGATTCATTCTGTGATTGTCTTCAAACATTCCAGTGTTAATAACATAACACTTTTAATTTGACAGAATTATTTCAACAGTGTTCAGTGGTGTGGTGTAGTGTGGTGATGGTGCTTTTAGCAGGTTTACAAAATAACATTTGTAGCATTACCAGGGAGATAATATTTCAGTACTAGCTAATAACCATTGAAACACAACATGCATCTGCAAAACTACTATAAAATTGTATTTATCGACATTAAAATAAAAAATCTGAGGAAATTATTCAAGAAAATATATTTTAATCTTCATAAAAATCTTACAATAATGTAAGTGAGTCATGTGAATTGTACTTTTGGACTAGGGCTGTTGGAATAAATTTCAGGGGTTGAGTATTATTTGAAAATAAAAAACTCATTAATATTCAAAAGCTAAATTAAGTATTTGAGTGTGTGTGTGGCTTTTAGTTTATAAATGTGTTTTTTTTTATCGTTCCTAAATCTCACCCTCCTTTACACCCCCCCCTCCCCAACAGTGTGTACACCTCTTACTTCTGACAGTGCGCCTATTACTTGGCTTTCTAATGAAAAGCCTGCTAAATATTATACTACTCAAAATTTGATAGGGATCATAGGAATTTTTTTGTGAAATGACATGCAAATTTGGTAACTGCCACTGATGAACAATATATTGGATAAATGACATGCAGTCAGACACAAAACACATTTGCAAGTGCATTTAATGACATTAAATGAGCGTGCAGCCTCACACTTTTATTTCATGAACACTTCATGGTTTCACCTCTGACATGTAAAGTGAAAACACAGTGTTCGTTTTGATGTTTCATTACCACAGTTAATGTCAATAACGGGTATGGCCTCCCCTAGCTTGAATGACGGCTTGACAACGCCGGGTCATACTGTCAATCAGAACCCGGATGCTTGCAATTGGAATGTTGTTCCATTCTTCAACAAGGGCATTTCCGAGCTCTTCTAGAGTTGTGGGTTGTGCCCCACGACCGAAAATGGCGACCTGCAGCATGTTCCACACATGCTCGATAGGGTTTAGGTCCGGGCGAACGCTGGGCCAGTCCATGCGGACAATTGTCTCCTGCTCTAGGAATTGATTCACCACCCTAGCACGATGGGGACGGGCGTTATCATCCATCAAGATGAAATCAGGGCCAACAGCACCAGCGTATGGTCTTACGTGCACATTGAGGATCTCATCCCTGTACCGTACCCTGTCATCGCCCTCTCCCCCATGACATGCAGGTCCGTTCTGACGTTCCTGCTTATTCCTCCCCAGACCATAATTGATCCGCCACCATAACGGTCGTGTTCGTTGATGTAGGCATCATTAAATCGCTCACGTTGTCTTCGCCACACCCGTTGCCTCCTGTCAGTAAAGTCCAAGCAATATCGGGACTCATCAGTAAAGAGAACTGGAGCCCAATGATTGTGTGTCCATGTGACATGATCGTGAGCCCAATCCAAACGGTCACGCCTATGACGCACGGTCAGTGGGATTCGAACACATGGCCTTCTTGAGTTGAGGCCGGCAGTATGAAGATGATTCCGTATCGTCTGAGTGGATACCCTGACCCCCGAGGCGTTACGAAGGTCATTTCGTAGGGTGGTGGCTGTCCAGAAAGGATGACGTCGTGCCTGAAGTGTGAGAAAGTGGTCTTGCCGTTGTGTAGTCGATCTCTGACGACCATCCCCATGACGGTGTGCTGCTGTACCAAACGTTTGATGCCGGTTCCCCGCTCTGTTCACAACGTTCTGGCTGACGTTAAGTGCATTAGCAACGTGACGTTGTGAGAAGCCAGAGTCAAGCATTCCGATGCATCTTCCCAATTGCTCTGAAGTCAATCGACGTCTAAGACGTTGAGGAGACATTGTTATTGCTAAATGTAATGCAAAAAATTTGGGAGCTTCCAAATTTTCACCAACAAGCAACACACACGTCTGAGTTGAAATGGTGAAGTATTAGTCAAAGCCAAAATGTGAGGCTGCACGCTCATTTAATGTCATGAAATGCACGTGCAAATGTGTTTTGTGTCTGACTGCATGTCATTTATCCAATATATTGTTCATCAGTGGCAGTTAACAAATTTGCATGTCATTTCACAAAAAAATTCCTATGATCCCTATCAAATTTTGAGTAGTATATCATGGTCCCCAAAAAGCCATAGGTGCTTGACTCAGTGGCATAACCAGAGACTGTGACCATGGACTGTCAGTAATGATTTAATGTCAGTTAGTCTCATCAGCTTGTTATCCCCACCACGAAGTGTGAGGGGGATATGGGTTTGAGCTCCGTCCGTGCGTCCGTCCGAGATAAAGGGGACAGCTTTTCTCAGAAAATATTAGAGATAGGACAACCAAATTTGGTGTGTAGCTTCAGACCATAAAGGCCTTGATGGAGTTGGAAAATGAGATGCGCGCGATTATTTTTTTCCGCAGTTATTGCCCTTGATCCGTATTTTTGGACTCTGTCCACGGTATCTCTAAAGGGGACAGCTTTTCTCAAAAACTATTTGAGATAGGATAACCCAATTTGGTGTGTAGCTTTAGACCATAAAGACCCTGATGGAGTTCGAAAATAAGAAGCACACGATTATTTTTCCCACCATTATTGCCCTTGTGGCATTTTTGGGAGCCTCTGTTCATAGTATCTTTAAAGAAGACATTTTGGCGGGGGATGTTGTTGACCATGTCTACTTGTTCTTGTTGTTTTCAGCATTTTCCTTGTTGGTAACAGTTATTTTGAAACATCTGTGCTTAAAGACATATTAATTGGGTTTAAACTAGACAACAGCCATGAGCTAAATGGGGTTCACTGGAAACACTGGTTACACTGGGAATGTACACTGGGCCAACACACTGGGTCTCCACAGGTTTCACCCTGAAATAGGTGATCTGGAGGGGAATATTGTACATTCTTGGATGTTTTTCTTGAGTGAAGGCTTTACACACTTTGAATTAAAGAACTTACCTTCTGTTAGCATCTGTCAGTCTGGATAAAACAAGGACCTACTTCAGTCTGAAGCCACCTCCTGTTTGCTAGAGGAATGTGAATTCCTTCTGGAAATTTCCAACAGTTTCTAATGCCCCCTATTGTTTGACACTAATTGGTCAATTCAGTGACCTCTATTTTTTTTACTTGAAATTATTCACGTCAGTTTGACTTTAAAACCCCATTAAAAGGGAGGAAATGACAGTGTGGCGTACGGGACAAGTTCTAACTACTAAATGACACATCAAATAATAATCAGATGGCAAATTCACCCTGGAAATAGATGCACCACTGCTCAAAGACAGAGAATATGGAGTATGAAGATTCTTGTTGATTAGATGTGGAAATACATAAAACTTTTGTCATCCTGTGTGGCGTACGGGACATGGCGAAAAACGCCTTAACGATTATTGCCTGCCCTAACCCTCCGACTTGAGTTAGCTGATCGAAATTGTGCATGAGTGAAATATTCATCCGACCCTATTGACTACTTACAACAAAGATTCTGTGAAAGTTAAACAATTAGAACAATTAGAAGCAAAGTTTGCATTTCACACTATTATTAGAATTCGCGAAAAAGTCAAGTTTTTTTGTTAAATCAACAAAAAACATGTTCTCCAATTTTCAGAAAAACATCGTTTGGTCCTTGAGGCCTGGGTATCATAGTAGATAACAGGCAAACAAAAAGTTACTTTACTCAATTTTCAATTTTCTACAAAAAAACAATTTCTAGTGTGGAATCGCCCATATAAGTCTGAATCTCTGAATATGCCATAGCTGCATAAAGTTTGTCTGTCCGTGTTCCTAAGCTGGCGAGTGTTTTCCATTTTCCCTACCGCTCTGGGCGAAATTACATTCTTTTGAGCGGCAGCAAAGCCAGCCAATCAGCGTCAAGTGCTTGCATTTCATTATGAAGTAGCCGGTTAAGCCTGAAAGGTCGCCACATAGGTGCAAAACAACGCGTTCAAAATCCCCCACCCTAAGACAGCTTTTTGAGAGAGGGTTTTAGGAAGCTTCTGAGGCATTACAGACCCAACCAAAATTTTGTTGCCTATATGTCATATCACAGAACAAGGATAAATACCCCGTTCAACCATTCTATGTCACCTTTAAGACTGGGAGATAGGGCAGACTTTCCACTGCTTATAACTTGAAATTAGTTGGAGATAGGCATGTAGTTACTATTGATCACTAATAGGAAGTTGGGTATGGAGATTCTTTTACCACCACATCTTATGACCTTGAGTGACCTTGAGAGGTCAAACTCAAGGTCACCCATTTCTCAGGCTGCTCTAGGGGCCAAACGATGGGAGATAGAGGCATGGGTACTATTAATCATAAAGAGGAAGTCATATATGGGAATTTAATGGCACCATGACCTTGATCTTCAAGTAACTTTGAAAGGTCAAATGATCACCACTTTTCCGAGTGCTCTAGCAGCCAAACGGTGCAAGATAGACCCATAGTTACTATTGAAGACTAATAGGAACTCATATATGGGAATCTATTGGCACCGTGAACTTGACCTTCAAGTGACCTTGAAAGGTCAAAATGGCCGACATTCATATTTTGTGGCTCTGTAACTGGGAAACTGGCAGAGATAGGCCCTATGTTATGCTCAGTCACAAGTAGGAAACCGTATATGGGGAGACCAATTGCACCATAACATTGACCTTCATGTGGTGTTGAGGGCACGGGTGGGGTGATGTGGCCTTCCGGACACACCCTCTAGTTTATTTATTTGTTTATGTTAGCAGGATATCTCAAAAACGAATGCATAGATTTTAACCAAACTTTGCAGGATGCTAAAGTAGCACTAGGGGAACAAGTGATTAAACTTTGGCTTATCTTGGCCAAAGTACAGCTGAGATATAGGCCAAAGTTCAAATCCAGCTATGCTGGCGGAGGTATGGGCTCTCGCGAGTCCAGCTCTAGTTTATTCATTAGTTGCCTAAATTCGGCAACTCTGTCACTCTGTTTTTTGGTTAGAGCTTTTATTGGTTGTTGAAATCGACAACCATGTCACTTCGTTCCGTTAGTCGTCTCTGTCTGTCTGTCTCTTTGTCTGTTAGCAGGATATCTCAAAAATGGATGCATAGGTTTCAATCAAACTTTGCAGGATGTTACAGTAGCACAAGAAGAACAAGTGATTAAATTTAGGCATATCTAGGCCAAAGTACAGCTGAGATATAGGCCAAAGTACAAATCCAGCTATGCTGGCGGAGATATGAAGTCTCGAGTCAGACACCAGACGATTTCAACAACGGTCCCGCTAGGCGGGAGTCATTTGTTTGTTCATCCGTTTGTCTGTGGGTTTGCACTCTGTAGGTCCCTATTTCAACTTTGTGATTTTCATCTTATTTAGGAAGGTCCTGGCCACAGACCTATTGCTTTTGGTGAAATTAGGTCAGAGGTAAAGGTCACCAAAAACATCCAAAACACATATTGGTTCATTACTCTGGTTTTAATTGAGATAGAAAATTTAAACCAGCACCATTCAGTTTGTCAAGTCACTGCGGTCCTTGCAGTTATGGGTCAGGATGATGTCACACTCATGCAATATGTCAAAATGACATTACAAAGTGACATAAATTTTTGACTTCTGCAAAAAAAATCTTTTTTGTCGACTCACTTATTTAGCATATCGGTCCAGTAGCTCTCACACAAAATTTCAGCCCCAATGGTCGAAGGGTTGCGACGTATTTGACTTAGGCCCTAGCTATTTCTGACATAAATTTTGAAAATCATGAAAATGGCCTCATTTTCCAACATGCCGTGTATCCTTTGGTTTCGGAGTGTCTTAGGTGGGGTTATATATTCTCATTAAAGTGAAAAAATATTGATGTTTGTCAAAATTTTCAGACCTGAAAGGTCAAGGTCACACAAAAGGTCAAAAGCACAGTTTGGCTAATAATTTTGGTTCAATTCAATCTGAAGCTATCAAACCAATGCCTTCTATTTGTGAAGGCAATACAGTCCTAGCACTTTGTCTTAATTTCAGAAACGTATCATTCTATGAACAATATTTCATTTATTTGTTTGTTTACCGATTACAAGAAAACCAGTGCCTCAGTTTATACCAAATTTGGCCAAAACTTGGGCAGTGACCCAAAATACAATCCATTAAATTTTTAAATGAATTGGGTCTAGGTCAAGGTCAGGGTAATTAAAAGGTCAAAATCGGTATTTGGCCATAATTGTCGAAAATGGCAGGGTTCGACCTTTACTTTTTCAGCTGTCAGCCAGCCGGGCTGACAGACCCCAAAATCTGTCAGCCCGGCTGAGTTTTTTTGTCAGCCCTGATTTTTTCAAATGCAAAACCCAAAAAAAAAAACACCTTTTTATGAACAAAACATTTATTTCTCAGAATATAGCAACGAAAAGGTCTTGTGCATCATATGCATAAGACAGGATTTTTAAAAGTCAAGTGCTGAGACAGCTAGCAGGCTGTCTTCTGAACAGACAACAAGACAACCAGATTGCAAACCCTCGCCCCTTTGACATTTGTTTGTGACTTTGATTTTTGACCTAGCGGTCTGACATTAGAAGAGGGCCGAGCCACGGGTAGGACCTTTCTGCTGTGAAAGTTTTATGTAAATCGTGCCGATAGTTTTTAAGATATCGAGGGTTTGGAGCACAATGGTTATATGTCCAAAATGTGTGGTTTTGAGATTTTTACCCCCTGTCACAGCTTTATATCAGCTAATCCTTGGAGCACAATAACTATATGTCCATCTGTATTCATTTTTAATCAGAATTCACATTTTCATTTTGTGATATGTCCAACAAAATCTGCTTAAATGAATTCAACATTGACATTTTGATGAATAAACATGAATTTTTATCACAGAATAGTCTGTCTTCAATTGCAAACAAACTTACCTTCAACCATTGTGTTATGTCACATCATGTGCTAGAATTGTTGGAGCACTGAGGTGACATGTCCATTTTTGGCAATTTTGACCATGATGTTGCGGTTACACTCCTATGAAAACTTAGGTGTTCAATATACTTCTGAACCATGCAGCAAAATAGAGTGACTGGTAAAAAAAAAAAAAAAAATATATATATATATATATATATATATATATATAATACCTGATTTAATAGAACACTTGGAAACCTAAAAATCAATTTTCCACAAAACCTCCAAAATGGACATACAACCATTGCGCTCCAAACCCTCGATATGCGTACAGACAGACAGACGGACGGCCCCGTTTACAATACCCTCGCTCCCCCTTCGGGAGAGCCTTTTTCTCTTCTCCTTTTCATAAATCTGAGATCCTTCACCATTTCTCTTTTTTGCCGGTTCTTCTTTGCCCAGCCACGACATGCACCCTCCCGCTCGCTTTGCCATGCTAAACTCAACTGTACACAATTATAGAATGTTCTTGGTTAAGACTAAGACGGAGCTAAGTAACATTTCAAAACTTTATTAACTTTCATTCATATTATATTATCATTCATATTAGCTTTTCATACACGAAAAGACGAACTCGAACCTTCGGTCAACAAAGTAAAATGTATTCTCACTGGCCAATATTTAGCAAATGTATTGAATCCCGTTTAGTCGCATAAATTGATGCGAAGTTCGATTACTCGCTAAATCGCGTGAATAGATGGCTGGCAGCATATTTTGTATTTACAGCACAGCGACGGGTTCTCACAGAATTGCAACCTTGTGAACCTCCGCAAAGGTTTCTCTCGCGATTATGGCCGTATATGTGATGCAAAGAAATCAGTGGATAACGGTGAATAATTACTTCGCCATTTAGTTGGCTACCCAGCATTTACATGCACCGAAGCAAAGTCGGCAAAAAGCTTTCTAGATTTCCAACGTTTACTAAATAAACCAACAAACTTGCTTGCAAGGCTAGCAAGCTAGTTCGCCTGCTCAGCGGTACATATTTGCGGTACATATAAATACCGCTGCTTAATTAGTCTGATTAACGACAAGAATTGCGAATAAGGAGCAAAGTTCAGCCTCGTGTCAGATTAGTAAGTAACCATGAATTGGCTGTGTTGCTAGGTCTGTTACATATTGAGGCGACTGATCAGCTCGTTCGCTGGCTGCAGTTTTTACGCGAACTAATCTTTGCCAAAGATACTTGGCTATTCATGTAAATTAGTACTTGTCGCAAAACTTGATATCTCGCAAGGTAAGCCGGACTAAGTATGTTAGACCTTGCAGTAGATAACAAATTAGCATAGTCTCACCTGGCTAAACTAAAGTTTGTTACGGCAAGGCATAATTTCTAACCTTTGCTCTAGGTTTCTTTAGTCAACGTCCGTCGGCAAAATTTTTTTTATTTGGTGCATTTTAATGGCAGCTAGCAAGCTAAATGCTTGCGATTCAACTCTAGCTGAGTTCACAAAATAATGGTTATTCACTTTTTTCCTATTCTTGGTATGCACTTGACGTCATGCATAATTTCCAATCTGGAAGTCTGCCATGATGGATGATAACAACAACCAAGATAGCTGCGCTATACCATTGAGCTCCTGCAACGCTTCATGATTTTCTTCGGATTTGCGCTTCCTTTTGAAAGAAAACAATATGCCTACTTTGTGTGCGGTTTTTAGTTGAGGCAATAATGCTCCACGTGATAAAGACAAGAGTTTCTTCAGAATCCCATCTCATTTAAATCAATGTCGCTTACTAGCAAATACGGCACTGTTTACGTGCGCTGGCAACCACTTGCTTTTTACGTAAGTACATGTTCTCGAGTTCCCGATTCTATATCCAGTCTCAAAAGGCAAAGCTCCAAGGGAACAAGCCTCGCTTAATCCAGCTATGCAATCACAATGTGCGAGGATCACATCGCCATTCTTATCACACACAAACCACGGCTTGAGCGGCGTTTCTCGAGATCCTTGAGAATGGTTTACCCTAGCAACCAGCTCTGTTCTCTTTCACTTCTTTAGTGAGAAGAATACCAACCCAGCCAGACAAAAAAAAAAAAAAGTTATAAGCATCTAGACTCTTATAAGCCTTTAAAGCCTTCATTTGTGCGTTGGTTGCCCACGAGGTTTGAATGACGAGATGGTTTACGATATTATATATTGAATGTATTCAATCACTGGTAATGTTGCCAAATCCTCCATATAATCAGACGGCTTTAACATATGGGTCAAAACCAGAAATTTTCTCTGTATCTTGACTTGGTGGAGGACTCCAGAGAGTCATAATATCAGGGCTGCCAACTCTCAGGCATTCGCCGTGAGTTTCACGCCTCTTGGAGGCATTCACGTTCCCATGCGCAGTCAGCAAGCATTCAACTGACGCATAGCTATTTAAGAGATTCTCACGCGGAATTGAGTCCTTGAGCATGGAAGTTGACCAGTTTCACGTGCATTACGGTGGATTTCACCACTAGAGACGTGGAAATCAATTATGACTCTGGAATTCTCACGTTTGTCTTTACACAGGGGTTGGAAGCAATGGAATTGCATAAAGACGTTTGAAATGGTCTTATTTCGTTTAAACAATTTAAACGATCATGAAACACACACATTGCTCCCAACCCTGAATGAGGAAAAGGGCACAACGTTTGGAATCAGAATCGCTTCCATGGCGTAATCCACCGGTAAGCAAGTGAAACTGAAACTTCCACGCGCAAGGACTTTAATACGCGCTAGAATCTCATTAATATTCGTTGGTTGAATAATTGCTGACTACGGTGAATACGCCTTCAAAATGCGTGAAACTTACACCGTATGCGTGAGATTGCGTAGAAGGTCGGCGGCCCTGTAATATTTCGAAAAATTTGGAGATGTATCACTGTTATTGTTCGCATGAGATGCCATTTTTGATTTGTATATCATCCAACATGGCGGCGCGAGCTATTTAATCACGTGGTTGCACACCAAGAATGGACTTTCATGCGTCAAATAGAACTGTTGGCTAGCTAAGCTAGCGAACTTTCTAGCTAAGCAAGCGAACTAACGTTAGCTATTAGTACTATTGATCGCTATCCATTGCTTCCTATGCCTGCCATGTTAAGGGTGAAGCAAGATCCGGAGTAGTTCAAGTACGCTGTGCGAGAGTTAACTGAAATCTCGCTGGAAGTGCGACAAGACTAGTCCAGCAGCTGAGCTGAAGCGGAATGGACCGTACGTGATGATCTTCCAAAAGGTAAGACGTTTAAAGAATTAGACTGAATATTGTCAGCACATCTGAATTAAATAACACGTACAGTAAAGCGTTTTACTGGACTATTCCCTGCATGATTCTTGAGATATTTAATGTTTACGGACAACAAATTGGGCTACGATACTAGCTAGGTACAGTAAGCGACAGTTTCTACCGCTAACCATGAGCAGCAGTATACTTGTAAACTCCGTCATGTCAGTGCCATTTCATCCAAAGACGCGAAATTCGAGGAGAAAAATGCTTCTTAAACGTGATTTTTTTTTTTTTTTTTTTTTTTTGGGGTGGGGGGGGGGTGAAATGTTGGAGAAGTAATGTAAATGTAGGTATGTTACTAAAATTTTCAAAATGGTTCTGTGCTGAAATGATTTATTTATCCTGAAAGAGCTTGAAATAAACTTTCCAATGACACCAAGATCAATGTGATAGGTTAAGAACTGACAAAGTTATTAAACTTGGAAATTGGGAAATGAGGGGTAAAAAATGTCCTTTGTTTTCTATAGAAAAATGAGAAACCTATGACCGAAAACATGGTTTGCATAAAATGCTATAACTTTCTTAATTCTTTGGTTATTCATATGAAACTTTCAGATAATGTTCATTGGAATGTTATCTGCCTTTTCCAAAATGATGAATGAAAACAGAATTGAATTTCGCTGTAAACCCTCAATGGGGGCGCCATTTCTGGAATTTTTACCACAGACAGTTTTTTTTGCGGACAGTAGAAACAGACTGCTGGCACTCCAAATCTCATAATTTTTTGTCTGTTGGATCTTGAATACTTAATCTAATAGTCTGTGCAGTTTTTTTTAGAATTCCTACTTAGCTTCTATAAAATTGAAGGGTGTTTTTGTCACCTCAAACTTTGAAGCGCTCAGGCGGCCATCTGGGAAATTGGAAATTGAAAACAAGGTAACAAGGGGAATTCGGAGTCATTTTTATCTACGTCTTCAACGGGATTTCCGTGAATTCCCTTTCTTTTGCCCATAAAAGGCGGTTTTGATGGGTATACCTCTGCCACTTCGGGAAATTACGCAACGCGCTATCGGAACCAATATCGCGGTGGCCGATGCGCTGATAGTAACGTACCTAGTTAATGTATCATCAGACTCGTTATAGCAGTGGATGTGGTGAAGTGAGATTTTCTAACGTTAACATAGCTAACGTTAGCTGGTGTAATAAAGTTAACCTTACAGAATAATAAAGAAGAGCCATCGTTTGCTGTGATACATCGCTATTAATATTGATTGTGGGAGCTTTTTTCTTTTTTTTAACTTCTATTCAATAAACTTATACGTGATCTCTTGAGTGTTTTAGGATTTGTGATTCTGTTGACATTACCTGTCAATATTATGTTGCTGCTCAGCTAATTTTGGATTTATGATTAAGGGAGAGGGAGGCTGGAGGAACAAATAGAAGATTGAAAACAACGTATTGGCCAAATAGCCTTCTATGCTTAATTGTCCAAAATGTTTGGCCTAAGTGGGGAATCTTACTGAATACTAAAAATATTGAGCTGTACTGTATTTCTTGTCTGAAAGACTGCAAAGAACATGATCCAACTTCATGTTAATTCCTGTCACATCTGTAACTGATGCCATTGACCATACTTAAACATCAGCAGCAAAAGCTGTTGATCACAGCTACTTGAGTTCCATAACCTAAGTAGGGAAACAAAGACCGCACCTCATCTCTCAGCACAATTTCCCATCCAAGCCTATATAGATGTCTAACCCTTTCGCCTGTCTTCCCCCACCCCCCCCCCCCCCCTTTCAGCTGAAGAGCTGCAGGCGATTCAATAAAAGCCTCCCTGCAATGAGACAGAGGACACTCACCCTACACCCTGAGTCTTAACTCCCTAAGCTGTGCAAGCCTTTCCCTGTTCTTTAGTTTTCAAAAACTGGACAATAAGCTTCCAAATCGTGTGGTCTTTGGTTGTGAAAAAGTGCAAGTGCAGTGTTTGAATGCAATCACCTCACATTTTTATTGTTGTAATTGTTAATGTTTGTTCGATTTCTCCTGCTGAATTGAGCCAACAATTTATTTATTTTTCTCTTCTTCACGTCATTGGAGAAACCGTACATTTGTATTCAACCTCCCAGCGATTGGAGCATCCCCACGCAGCACTGCAAACCATGGTCGAGATTATATACAAGAACAACATGGAGGAGAGGGCTCAGACAAACTGCTTCACATGCTATTCATGTTTCTGAGTTTATTGAAGATTTCTTTTTCATGAAGTATTTTCAGTACATACAGTGCCGTGAAAAAGTATTTGCCCCCTTCCTGATTTCTTACTTTTTTGCACATTTTTCACACTTAAATGATTCAGATCATTAAACAAATTTTAATATAAAACAAATAACCTGAGTAAATACAAATTGCAGTTTTGAAATGATGATTTTATTTATTAAGGGGAAAAGGCTATCCAAACCTACCTGGCCCTATGTGAATAAATAAGTGCCCCCCTTGTTAAATCATGAATTAACTGTGATTAACCACATTTTTTGAGTCCAATTTCACTAGCCACACCCAGGCCTGATGACTGCCAGAACTGTTGAATCAAGAAATCACTTAAATAGAACCTGTTTGACAAAGTGAAGTAGGCTAAACGATCTCAAAAAGCATTATGTCATGCTGGGAAGTAAAGAAATTCAAGAACAGATGAGAAACAAAGAAATTGACATCTATCAGTCTGGAAAGGGTGGTAAAGCCATTTCTAAGGCTTTGGGACTCCGGCGAATCACGATGAAAGCCATTATCCACAAATGGAGAAAACTTGGAACAGTGGTGAACCTTCCCAGGAGTGGCTGGCCTACCAAAATGACCAAAAGCGCATCGACGACTCATCCAGGAGGTCACAAAAGAACCCAGAACAACATCTAAAGAACTGCAGGCCTCACTTGCCTCATTTTAAGTCAGTATTCATGATTCAACAATGAGAAAGAGACTGGGCAAAAATGGCATCCATGGGAGGGTTCCAAGGCGAAAACTACTGCTGACCAAAAAGAACACAAGGGCTCGTCTCACATTTGCCAAAATACATCTTGATGATCCCCAAGACTTTTGGGAAAATATTCTGTGGACTGACGAGACAAAAGTTGAACTTTTTGGAAGGTGTGCATCCCGTTACATCAGGCATAAAACTAACATATCATTTCATAAGAAGAACATCATACCAAAAGTGAAACGTGGTGGTAGTGTGATGGTTTGGGGCTGCTTTGCTGCTTCAGGACCTGGATGACTTGTCGTAATTGATGTAACTATGAATTCTGCTCTCTACCAGAAAATCCTGAAGGAGAATGTCCAACCATCAGTTGGTGACCTTAAGCTCAAGCGCACTTGGGTTAAGCAGCAGGACAATGATCCGAAACACGCTAGCAAGTCCACCTCTGAATGGCTTAAAAAAACAAATTGAAGGTTTTGGAGCGGCCTAAGCAAAGTCCGGACTTAAAGCCGATTGTGATGCTGTGGCATGACCTTAAACAGGCCGTTCATGCTCAAAAACCCTCCAATGTGGCTGAATTAAAATATTCTGCAAAGAAGAGTGGGCCACCATTCCTCCTCAGCTATGAGACAGACTCATTGCCAGTTATCACAAACACTTGCTTGCAGTTGTTGTCGCAGAGGGTGGCACAACCAGTTATTAGGTTTAGGGGACAATTACTTTTTCACACCAGGCCAGGTAGGTTTGGATAGCTTTTTCCCCTCAATAAATTAAATCATCATTTAAAAACTGCATTTTGTATTTACACGGGTTGTCTTTGTCTAATATTAAAATTTATTTGCTGATCTGAAACAATTGTGTGACAAATATGCAAAAAAATAAGAAATCAGGAAGGGGGGGAAATACTTTTTCACAGCACTGTAAGTGCAAAATAAAAAGATATACATAAACAATGCTTTTTAATTTTTTTGAAAAAGGGACCCAAAAGAAAAAAGTCAGATTTAAAAAAATAAATATTAGAAATTAGTGTAAAGTTAATTAAACATTCAAATTTTTAAAGCTGTATTTAATTTATACAAGAAGGTTAAGCTTTAATGCCATTTAATCTCATATTCCATGAAGGTTATGCTTTAAGCCATCTGATCTCTTTTTTCCCATCATAGGGGACACTAAAACATGAAATGACCAGATATTAGCAAAAGCATAGACCCTAGCATTAGCAATTTGGGTCCCCATTCAAATTTTTAACATTGCTTATTTGATATTCCCGAAGGGTTGCTTTATGCCATTTAATTTTATATTCCCATGAAGGTTAGTTTAAGGACTGATCTCTTATTTCAAAAGGGGACCAACAGTATGAAAATGACCAGATATTAGCCCCTACATTAGATCGCTAGCATTAGAAAGTTAGCATTAGCATTCAAACTTTAACATTGCTGTATTGATTGAACAAGAGGGTTAAGTTTTAATCCATTTAATCTCATTTGCCATAAAGGGGGTTAGCTTTAATCCATCTGATCTTTTTTCCATCATAGAATTAAAAACATAAAAAATGACGATATTAGCAAGCATTAGATACTACATTAGCAAGTTAGCATTAGCATTCAAACTTTGCATTGCTTTATTTGTTTTTGGAAAGGGTTGGGCTTTAATGACATTCAATCTCATATTCCCAGAAGGGTTATGCTTTTATGCCATCTGATCTCTTATTTCCACATAGGACATACAATATGACAATGTCCAGATATTAGCACTAGATTGACCTAGCTTAGAAGTTAAATTGATTCATTTTAACATTGCTGTATTGCATATAAAACCGAAGGGTTAAGCTTCATGCCATTTAATCTCATATTCCCCATGAAGGGTTATGCTTTAAAGCCATCTGATTTTTATTTCCATCATAAAAAAGGCCAAAAACAGTTGAAAATGACCAGATATTAGCATGCATTAGATGCAAACTTTAAACAAGTTAGCATTAGCATTCAAATTTAAAATTCTGTATTGCATATGTACAAAAAAGTTAACTTTAATGCTTTAATCTCAAATTGCCTAAGGGTTATGCTTTAATGCCATCTGATCTCTTATTTCCATCATAATTACATACAATATGACAATGACCAGATATTAGCACTACCATTAATTAGCTAGCATTAGCAAGTTAGTAGCATTCAAACTTTAGCATTGCTGTATGTTGCATATGAACAAGAAGGGATAAGCTTTAATGCCATCTAATCACATATTCCCATGAAGGGTTAATAACTATTACATCTGATCCTCTTATTTCCATCATAAGTTAAAGTACAGTATGAAGATAATGAGATATTAGCACTAGCGATGGGTCGCTAGCATTAGCAAGTTCGCATTAACATTCAAACTTTAACATTGCTGTGTTTGTATATGTACAAGAATGGTTAAAAGCTTTAATGGCATTTAATCTCATATTTCCATGAAGGGTTATGCTTTAAGGCATCTGATATCTTATTTCCATCATAGAGGACACGAACAGTATGAAATGACCAGATATTAGCACTAGCATTAGATAAACTAGCATTAGCAAGTTAGCATTAACGCATTTAAGCTTTAACATTGCTGTTTGAATATGTATAAGAAGGTTAAGCTTAAATGCCATTTAATCTCATATTTCCATGAAGGGTTATGCTTTAATGGCATCTGATCTCCTTACTGCATCATAGAGGACACACTAAAACAGGACAATGAACAGATATTAGCACTAGCATTAGACTAGCTATCGTGTAAGTTAGAATTAGCATTCAAACTTTAACATTGCTGCTGTATTGCATATATACTCGAATGGATTTAAACTTTAATGCCTTTTAATCTCATATTCCCATGAAGGTTATGCTTTAAAGGCATCTGATATATTATTTCCATCATAGAGGACCACGAACAGTATGAAAATGACCAGATATTAGCTTTTAGCATTAGATGGCTAGCATTGTAAGTTAAATTAACATTCAAACTTTAACATTGCTGTATTTGCATATGTACAAGAAAGGGTTAAGCTTTAATGCCATTTAATCTCATATTCCCATGAAGGGTTATGCTTTAATGCCATCTAGTCCTATTATTTCATCATAGAGGACACAAACAGTATGACCAATGACCAGATATTAGGACTAGCATTAGATCACTAGCAATATCAAGTTAGCATTAGCATTCAAACTTTAGCATTGCTGTGTTGCATATATATTAGAAGGGTTAAGCTTTCATGCCATCTAATCATATATTCCCATGAAGGGTTATGATTTAATGCTACATCTGATCTCTTATTATTTTCCATCCTAGAGGAACCGCATTACAGTATGAAAATGACCAGATTTTAGATAGCATTAGATCTACATTACATTAAATTTTTAACATACAGTATTGCATATTTAAAAGGGTTAAGCTTTAATGCCATCTAATTCATATTCCCATGAAGGTTATGTTTTATGCCATGTGACCCTTTTATTTCCATCAAGAGGAACAAAAGAGAAAATAACAAGATATAGCATTTAAATAATGCTGATTAGCAAGTTAGCATAACATTAAACTTTAATTTTGCTGAATTTGCATATTACAAAAGGAAGCTTTAATCCCATTTAATCCATTTTCCATGAAGGGATGTTTAATGCCACTGTTCTTTTTTCCATCAAGGGACACAACAGATGAAATAACCAGATTTATAGAATAGATCCTAGCATTAACAATTTAGCTTTAGCATTCAAACTTTAACATTGCTGTTTTTGCATATATAAAGAAAGGTTGCAGCACTAATGCCATTTAATCTCATATTCCCAAAAGGGGTTTTGTTTAAAACATCTGATCTTTTATTTCCATTAAAGAGGAAAAGAACTGTATAAAAATGCCCAGATATTGGCACTAGCATTTGCTAGATTAGAAGTTAGCTTTAGCATTAAAATTTTAACATTGCTGTATTTGTTTTTTAAAAAAAGGGGTTTAAGCTTTAATGACATTTAATCATTTCCATGAAGGGGTTATGCTTTAATGCCATCTGATCTCTTATTTCCATCATAGAGGACCAAATAATATGAAAATGACCAGATAAGCATTGGCATTAGATTTTCCTTAGCTTTAGCATTCAAATTTTAACTTGCGATTTGCATAAAAAAAATGGGTTGCTTTAATGCCATTTAACTCATATTGCCATGAATTTTATGTTTTAATGCCATCTGATCTCTTATTTCCATATAAGGAAAATACAGTATGACAATGACCAGATATTAGCACTAGATTAGATGCTAGCATTAGCATTCAAACTTTAACTTGCTGTATTTGCATATGTACAAGAAGGGTTAAGCTTTAATGCCATTTAATCTCATATTCCCATGAAGGGTTATGCTTTAATGCCATCGATTTTTATTTCCATCATAGAGACAATACAGTTAAATGCCCAAATTTTAATAGCATTAGATCGCTAGAAAATTAGATTCAAAACTTTAACATTGCTGTATTTCATGATACAAGAAGGTTGTTTTAATGCCATTAATCTCATTTTCCCCATAAAGGGGTTATGCTTTAACCATCTATCTCTTATTTCCATCAAGAGACAAAATATGAAAGACCAGATATTGCACTACATTGATCGCTAGCATTACATTCAAACTTTAACATGCATTTGCATATTTCGAAGGGTTGCTTTAATCATTTAATCTCATTTTCTGAAGGGTTTTTTTAACCCCATCTGATCTTTATTTCCATAAAAGGGGAAAAACATAGACAATGACCAGATATTGCACTACATTAATCCTTTTTGAAATTAAATTCATTCAAATTTTAACTTTGCGTTTTGCATATTACAAGAAGGGTAAGCTTTAATGCCATTTAACTCATTTTCCCCATGAAGGGTTATGTTTTTAATCCATTGATCTTTATTTCCATATAGAAAAACAACAGTATGAAATACAGAAAAATTAGCAAAGAAAATTA